>CM077825.1:21561057-22302311 GCA_039720395.1 Liquidambar formosana | reverse complement strand
TGAGACCGTGATTCCTATACTTGAGCTATAGACCCATTGTTGTCACAAAACAAGGTGTGGGCAACTCAATGGAAGGAACAACTCCAAGTTCTAAATGAACTTATAGATCCAAACAGTCTCCTAGACAATGCGACAATTAATTCACCTTAATAATGGAATCCACTGTATCTTTCATACAGTTCTTCCATTAAGTATTTCACCAACTAAAGTGAATATAAATATACCCCATATGGTATATCCAAATCCATATACATCTACTATGAGTTTACAATTTCCATATACAATCCAATATTCCAAATTTGAATTGACTGATAACTATTTGTAACAATTACAACATAATAGATATCAGGTCAATACATAGTGTAGAATAAGGCTTCTTAACACTTTAAGAACCTTACTTGTGTTATCCTAGGGCACATGCCCTTGAATAATGAATTCTTATCTGAAGTAAATCAGACCTCCCTTAGAATTCTCCATGTTGAACTCCTTCAATATTTCAACTATGTTTGATGATTTGGAGATACTTAGCAATCTATATGATCTATCTCTATAGATCTTGTTGGATGCTTCTGCCAAATCTTTCATGAATTAGTTTTTCTCCAAAACCAAAATGATTAGGATGTCATTCATATATCATTCATAATGATTAGGATGTCATCTATACTTAGGATAAAGAAAAACGATCGCACTCCCACTAACCTTTTATACACTCATGGTCCATCTATACAATGAGAGAAATCAAACAATTTGATTACTTCAACTTCATAGTTGTTCTAATTATGAGAACCTTGTAGTCTATTAATAGACTTCTATAACTTACACACTTTGATGGTTTTTTCACCATTTGATATAACATCTTTATATCCTTTTTGACATATCTCATATTCAAAATGTGTGTTTATAGATAACAAGATCCAAATGGATTTCAGCATAACTATTATCAACAAGTTTCTTTATAGACAACTTTTGCCTATGTTGAAAACATTCTTAAATAGCCAAGCCTTTTAGGTCTCTACTTGTCCATATTGGATTTAATGACTCTTAGTCATTTCTCAAGTTGATGTCAAACATCGCCTAATCATAATCAATAGGATTATCTTGGTGATCTTTATCACCAAGAACAATTCTTTCACATTCTAATGGAGATACAATATCTCTCTTATGTTAAAGAAATATCCAATTTGATCTATGAAAAGAATGTGGTGTAATTAAGGTTTTGCCTCAATAGGGGCAAGGGTTGGATCTTTGTTGGTTTGTGGCTTTACAAACAATTCTGTAAATTCTATCTACTTTTGCATCTTTCTTGAATGAACTCTTTCTCAAGAAAATCCAGCAAACATCCTAATGGACAACTTTTGTTCATTAGGGTAATAGAAATACTATCCCAACCATTTTTGGGATATACCACAATTCAACACTTACTTGATCGTATTTCCAGATTATCTACATTATGTTTCCAGACATACGTAGCACAAGCCCAAGCCTTAACTTCTTTAAGTTGGGTTTCTTCCCATATCATATCTGATATAATTGGGACAAAACTGGAATGAACCCTAAATTATCAATATGTAGCAATTTTAAGGTTTATCCTAGATGGATACATTAGTAAAACTCATCATGGATCAAACCATATCTTAATAGGGTTCAATTTGTTCTCTTAGATTCACCATTGAGCTATGGTATTCTAAGATGAGTCTACTATAATTGAATGCATGCTCTACATGACTGTATACATCATAATGTATAGTCAAATTATAAATTTAACTCATTCACTTCACCAAGTAAAAGATGGGTTTGGTCATCTCATAACCAAGTCATAATCGTTACATTTAAATGAGAGTCTCTACATCTCTTGTATTCTCAGAATACATTGCATTCGCTCTAATTAGTCATTTAAATTCGGAAATCAAATTTCTAGAATGTCTTAAATGACTTAGTTAAGAAATAAGTTCCCAAAATTAATCTAGCAACTCTTGCTCTATTAAAATTTTTAAAGGTAACTTATTATCTACTTAACTTTTTGCTTCGATTTAGATTACACTAGAATTTAAAAACCAAGAAGCAGAACTAACCAACAATTTAGTTTAGAGCATGAACCAAAACTTCAAAAGTTTGGTTCTTCTAGGAAGACTGATACTTTATCAAGTTCCCTTTACAGTACCTTATATTTACTACAAAATAATTATATTTCTTTGTCTTTGACTTTTCAAGACTTGCTTTCCTCTATGCTTCCATTTTAAATCACATCTAGCTTCTCAAGCAATTCTATGTGATTAATCATTTTTCAAAAGAATGATTATTAATAAACAAATTTTATTACATCCTAGTCTAGAAGAAGTCCTTTACAAGTACTATACTTTATAGTATTATTTCACTCATAATACAACCTTTGTATGTGATGTAGGACATCAAAGGCACTTGCATTGACTAATTTTGCTTCTGAAGCTCATTAGTCATCAATACTATCATATAGCATGGCAACAAGATGCCAATTGCGCATAGTGTCTTTTTCTTCTTAGGATGTTTTATGGAGGGCCTTTAATAAAAGGCCTAATAGCATATAAACAATCTTTTGAAATTGAGAACAATTCTCAATTTCCTAAGTCAATCAAAGAAATCGGGTTTAGTCAAACTATCAATATCCTATATTAGGAAATAGGGGTTTTGAGGTGAGTAATTAGGTAATCTACATAAACAAAGAATTAGATTTCATTTTTATCCATAATAATTGGGTCTTTAATCATATGGTACCTTCCACTATTTTATCAAATTCCATACACCCTCTAATGGAATTCGGGAATCTCATTCCTAATGGGGATTGGGGTCCCACTGTGACCTAGAAGCCTCACATGTTAGTTTCTTGACTTCTAACCCACAATAAGAAGACAACTCTTTGTCTATTGCTTCATAAGCAAGTTCCAATCATTTTGCCTCTAGGGAACATACACCTCACATGTTAGTTTCTTGGAATACTTCCCTAGTTAAGTCAAACCCATCATTCACACAGGTATGTTTCGCCAAATATATACCTCACATGTTAGTTTCTTGGTATATACCAGTTTAGGCACCCCATGATATCTCATATGTGATAGTTTCAAGTAATGTCTTTAACATGGGTAGCTCCTACATGTCTGCAGCCAGGTACCCACATTAAGGGACGTTAGATGATCCTATAATGATGGAAGGCAATGAAGAATTCATTCCCCAATGACTTCTCCATTTTCAACTTAATATTAAATAAGAGGGGTTTTAAAGGGTCTCATCAAATTAACATGCATCCTATGTATCAAAATTTAAACATATAAATTATGCTATTTATAATCATACATCTCATGCTATTATAAATCATACATCGCATGCTATTATATATCAACATATATAAAGTACCATATTTTGATATTAGTCCCTAAGTGAATAGGTAACATATACCAAACTATGGTATTGGAGCTAAAACAATTATCTCATAAATTAAAGCTCCCACTATGATGATTATGGACTTTGAGAGGATTCAATCCAAGCCAATAGATTGAATCCAAGGTCTAAGGTCGGTGTAGGTGATCGTAAAATAAACCATTCATAACATGCATGCTTTCTTGAAAAACTTCTCTAAGCTTTCAAGTCCTTCAATCTGCTCCCTTGGCTTGATGGTCTCCACCATAGGCTTGTTGGTCTCCACCATTGGCTTGTTGGGCTCCATCATACTCCTTTGGGTCCACCATGCTCCTTAGTGCGCTCTCGATTACATAACATTTACATAATATATAGAAAGGGATACATAAGGGGAATGTGGGGTACATAAGAGAATGATAGAGAGAGAGGGAAGGTGGCATGCAAGCCCCAAATAATAAATTACATCACCATAATAAATTACAACTCTTGAAAAATTATTACAACCCATTTATAAGACGGCCAATCACAATTGGTTTAAGGGGTATAGTCCATAATCATCATCCAAACACATACATACAATCTCATTGCATAATGTAAAGAAAAACTGTAAGCATTAAGACATATGGGCATTATGGTAATTCTCTTGAATGATTTACATTAATCTCATTAATGCATCCTAATCTTATTAGGTTTAAACAAAAATATCCATAATTAAATAAAGTCTTAACATTTAAGACATTTAGTTTCAATTAATCAAATTAATAGAAACATATAAAGTTTCCTAAAATAACTCTAATATCCAATATTAGGGTTTCCTTATTTAAACAAAACAATTTCATTTAATTAAGAATTTCCAGATTTTAATTTAATCCCCAATTGTATTTTAAACCATTTAAAACATTATAAAATTAATCAATATTAATTAAATAATTAACATGGGAATTAAATAAAATCAATTAAATGATGAATTAGTGCATTAGGGTTTCCTAAAACCCTAAACCCTAATTGCATAACCCTAAACCCTTAATGCAAGCCCTAATCATTAAATGCCTTATGATTGGTCATTTAATAACCAATCATTAAAACCCGAGGTTCATACGGTATTTAATAAAAGGGATTAGGGTTTAATTAATGCCAAATAGGGTATTAATTACCCTTAATTAATTACACTAATTAGGGTTATCAAAAACCCTAACCCTAGACATCATTATTGGTATTAATTATGCCCTAACAATTAATAACCATGATTGGTCATTTAATGACCAATCATTAACTCTTAATTAAGGTAATTAATATTCCAATTAGGGTTTTAATTAATGCCATAATGAAATTAGGGTTTCATCATTAACTCAAAATTAGGGTTTCATCCTTAACTCTATGCAGCCGTCACTACCAGGGGGCTGCCTGAGCTTGGCTAGGCTGCCATGGCCACCAACGACTATGGGAGGCCATGGCCAGTCATGGGAGAACATCCTAGGGGTGTGGGACAAGCCTCTGGACATGTGAGAAGTGGTGGAAGTGGCTGCCATCATCAAGAACAATCAGGGTTTCCAAAACCCATTGCTGGAGCCATTGTTGCAGACCTTGAAGGTCACAATAGCTTCTAAATCCTTATCAATTCGACTCCTCCATTGAAACCAGCTTTTGTATCATGTCCCTACATGAAATACTAAGCTAATAGAAGAGGTTTGGATGATCAAATCATCACCAATTGTTATAAACAATTAAAACAACAGTAGGCTGCCCAGAATTTGACAGCACACTGTCCATGATCAGAAATTGATTTAAAACCCAGCAAGATGAATGAATTAGGCTACCAAACGAATTTTCCCAGTATCCTACATGTCTTAGGAAACTAATGCAATTGGTTTCATGCAATTTGGAGTTCCCTAACTCAAGTTCTAATCAAAACTCCATTGATGACTTTTCTGCAGAGAAAATCTGCTATGCTGTTCATGAAAAATTTTCAAACTTTTTGAATCTTTTTCCATCAAAACCTTTTTGAAACTTAAATAAAATCATATACACATGATATATAATGATCCTACAATGATCTTCCATCATAAATACAGCAGCTTTAATTAGAATTAATTGCAAGAACCTTAGGGTTCAAAAACCCAGATTCAGCCTCCATGGTGTTCTTCTCCTTCTTCCTTCTGTTCTGGCATCTTAATCCAATTATGATGCATCTAAATGCTTGGGAACCTTTCCCTACCATGTCTAGAACATAACCCAAGTGGTGTCAACCATTGCCATGCCTTTGATCTCCATCAATAACTCAAAGTTGTGGCTATTGCATCATTCCCGAGCAAAACTGTCTTTCCAGACAGCCTGTAGTAAAAAATTCATAACTTTCACTACAGAACTCGGATTGATGCATCGTTTGTTGGGTTGGAAAGCTTATTCGAAGAGCTTTCTAACCATATATGGCTCGAAAATTTTGGAGAAGAACTCTGATTTCGGCATGCAAAACAAGATGACGGTTTTTCATGGCTACCATGAAAACTGTTCATAACAGTTTTATAAAACCCTAGTTTCCTTATTCTTCTTCTCCAAACTCAAACCCTATGCAACCTATTGCATCCATGGCTACACTTAACCATCAATAAGAAGAGGAGTAGAAGAGAATTGACCTAGGGTTCCAAACCCTAGGTTCAGCCATGGAGGAAAACCAATTATGCAGAAAATTTTTTCAGATTTTTGAATCATTCAACTACACCATAATTACCAGCCCATATGTATTTTGTATTATGCATAATCATGGCTCTGATACCACTGTTGGGAATCATACAAGAGGGAAAAATACAAGTGCGGAATATAAAAATTTTTTCCTACGATTCCCAATCCCATGAATCTAACTATGCATAACACAAAATCAAACCCTAACTACAAAGAGGGTTAGAACACTTACAGAATTTTTGTCTTCTCCTTTTTGCTCCAAGCTTTGATTCCGGACAGCGGTGAATGAGCAGCCCAAGTGTGCTGCCTCCAATAGTATCCACACCTAGCTAGAGCTTCAAGTCCTTTCCTTCTTTCCCATGTTGTTGCTAGAGTAGGAGAAGAGAGGAGAGAGAGAGAGCGAGGCTGGAAATTCTGGCCAGCCCTTAGGGAGCCTCCAAAAGTGATGATGTCACACATCATAGTGTGACTTAAATAGTCCACACTAAAGGGGCCGGCCCTAGGGGGGAAACCCTTTTAGGGTTTTATGCAATTTCCCTTAATTGCACAATAACCCCTATTGTTTATATCAAATACAAACATGGCCTCAAAGAACTATTCTTTATGCACTCATACCCTTTCTCTCATAGACTTAAAAGCTCATCTTGCATGATCAGTGTGTGACCCATTGGGTTCACATCATCAAGTAGTAGGAATAGCACGAGGTGTGCACAATGGAACTCTTTCCATTTAGGGTCTAATTGGAACTCCTTCCAATTCCCTAATTGATTATAACTCACTTATATCAATTAGGGCTTCTACTAACCATGAGTAACACCTAGCATATGGCTCATGGTGTGGTCCTTAATGAGGTGAATAGTCATTTACAAAGAACCCGTCTGTTATAGTTTATAGGTTACAATTGCATCCTTCCTTCAACACAATGTCTCCAATTGAACTAATAGGACATGGAAGTCTATCAAGTCCCTAGTTCAAATACTTTATACTCATTCATAGATATCAACTCATTGATGAACTCATGAAACTCTTTTCATATTCATCCTACCATGGCCATGGATTTAATGAGTTATATTATGAATGCTATATGAGACATTCTCTCTCTTTTCCTGAGAGTGATGGATCCCTTGTTGATCACTCACATGCCTTCACATACATAGCAGTAGGGCCAATGAACACCTTTGCAGACCCCTGAATAGGATCTGCACTTAGTGTTATCAAACTTCTAAAGCTACATGCATAAGGCAACTATGGTGTCTCAGGTCTAAGGATTACTTGGACCACTATAACAATGAGAAACTGATTGACAGGCAGGATAAAACTCCATTCAGTTTATCTCATATCTTTGGTCACATTCAGTGTACCTATTCTCGCAATAGGCACCCACTTGTTGGTTGTAGTGTCTCCACACAAATAGCTTGAGACTAGCTATCCTCCTATAGAGTCAGCCTAACAAGTGCTAGTCCTATGGTTCATTACTGTCCATCATAGTGAACCTTCAACTAGGAATGCTTTAGGAGTTTAGTACAGAGATATATCTATAGTCTCAAAATTACAACTCTTTGTAATTCCATATTCTCAACTCTAACTCCATGGACATATTATGTAAATATAAATGATGCATATAAACATAATAGAATAAGCCCTTTTATTAAATCAATAATAAATGTGACATACATAAATGAAATCAAATGATTGTTCCTAATCCCTAAACAATCATCTCTATGATTGGCTCTAGGGCATAATCCTAACAATCTGCAATGACACTTCCTTTTACTGACTTCTGTGTTACATACTTTATGTCGAATTCATTGAGAAGAATTGACCAACAAGCAGTTCTGTAGGATAAAACCGGCCTTTCTATCAAGTACTTCAGTGGATCCATTCGACTTATCAGGAGAACCTCATACGACATCATGTAGTGACGGAGTTTCTGAGTTGCCCATACCAAAGCCACACAAGCCTTTTCTATGTGTCACACCCCATTTTTGCCACCTGTCACCTTAGCTAGGGTTTGTCATTGCATGAGTCTTTTTGTTTCCTTTTTGAGTCTAGTCTTTTGCATTGAGTTTCTAGGGTCCTAAGGATGGTGTGTATGAATTTTGGTTCGATTTGGAGTTGATCTTGAGGGTTAATAAGAACTTTTGTGACTTGAGGGGCATAATCGTCTTTTTGATCACAAACTTTCCATTTGACCTTGAAATGATCTCCAAGTTGCCAATTGGAGTTCATATGGTTGTATTTGAGGTATTTGTGGGACCAATTCGATGAATTGGAGGTTCGGGATTAGAATGGCTCAGCAAGGCTCAAGTTGGCTAAAAGACCTACTTCGGGTTAGCTCGAATTGGCTCATGATTTTCACTCTATGACTACTCATTTGACCTTGATTGGTCTTGATTTCATCCCCAAATGTGTTTAGGGAGGTTGAATTTCGAATTGGAAAGCATTCGGTGCGACCCTATGTGCATACCTAAGCTAAGCGATGGTGAGGCATAGCGGTTAACCACCTTTGTAGGACTCAACCATGCAGCCATGGCTAGGGTTTCTCACCCTCAAGTGACTCAAATTACATTCCCCTTCGAAACACGGTCGTTTTGGCTTTCGTTTCGTCAAAATCGGAGTTAATTTGAACCCTAAAACACATTTGGAAGTCAAAGGGGTCAAAAATGGGCATATGCTGACAGAGCCTCGGGTGACCACCCAGGCCTGGGCGGCTAGCCGCCTGGGCCCAGGCTGCTAGCCGCCCAGCCCCAGGTGGTCACCCGAGCCACTTTCCTTTTTTGAGCCTTGACGCGGCTCCCACCCTATTTTCTCGGATTTGCTCGCCTTTGGCCGCCATTTAACCCTAATTTCAGCCCTTTTTGACCTACTTGAGCCCCAAGGTAACCTCTAAGAGCCCTTGGATCAATCCCTAGGGTTTTAATCCCAACCATTGAGGGTTTCCCCTCAATCCCTATAAATACCCCCTTATACTTCAGCAATAGGGGAGACTTTGGAGGCACTTTGTGTGAGACTTGGAGGCTATGGCAGCCATCCTTAGGGTAGTTTAACCTATACTTTGAGTGAGAGAGTGTGAGAGTAAGCTTGGAGGAGGGCTGGAGCATTGCTTGAAGGCTTGGAGGAAGGAACTCCCAGCAGTACACAAGGGAAGGAGGACACCCTACAGCAGCAAAAGGATACTTCACCATAGGTATTCCCCCCTTCCTCCTCTTCTCTCTTTTAAAGTTAGGGTTTTTGCATAGAATAGGATGATTGCATATCAAAGCTTGTGTTTTTATCACGTCTTGTTGCTTCCATGCATGTTTAGGGTCATATTTGTGGGCTGTTTAGTATGCTAGGATGTTATTCCATGTGATTTACTGCATGTTTGGGACTTTAGGGTTTCTTAGGTGCTTAAAATGGTTTTCTGCATGAAATAACTCTTTGGTATATTAGAGCTTGTGTTTTTATCATGTCTTGTTGCTTCCAATGCATGTTTAGGATCATATTTGTGGGCTGTTTAGTATGCTAGGATGTTATTCCATGTGATTTACTGCATGTTTGGGACTTTAGGGTTTCTTAGGTGCTTAAAATGGTTTTCTGCATGAAATAACTCTTTGGTATATTAAAGCTTGTGTTTTTATCACGTCTTGTTGCTTCCATGCATGTTTAGGGTCATATTTGTGGGCTGTTTAGTATGCTAGGATGTTATTCCATGTGATTTACTGCATGTTTGGGACTTTAGGGTTTCTTAGGTGCTTAAAATGGTTTTCTGCATGAAATAACTCTTTGGTATATTAGAGCTTGTGTTTTTATCATGTCTTGTTGCTTCCAATGCATGTTTAGGATCATATTTGTGGGCTGTTTAGTATGCTAGGATGTTATTCCATGTGATTTACTGCATGTTTGCAATTCTAGGGTTTCTCTTGTGCTGAAATTAGGTTTTTACTTAGAATAGCTATATTTCATGTGCAAGCTTGTGTTTTTATCATGTGTTGATGCTTCTATTGATTAATATGCATGATTAGCATGATGTCTATGATGGGCTTTGCATGATTTAGAGTTATTTTATGTGATTTTGAGCACAATTGCGATTCTAGGGTTTCATTCATCCTTGTATTAGGAAAGTAGCATATAGCATGATAGCTTAGGGTTTTTCTTTGTGTTTTCTTCATGGTTGATATATATGTGCTGCATATTTGATAACTATGATATTTCTAGCATTCATATAGTTGATTTTAGGGTTTTTTGCATGTCATTGCATGTAGGGTTGAATTAGGGTTTCAGTTAGCTTATGATTCATGTTGTTGCATGACTTGTGGTTGATTTTAAGCCTTATTTCAATTCTGTCCAGATTAGTTATTTGTCCTTGATATGATATTTTGAGCATGTGTTAGCCCATGTTTGGGCATGATAATGGCTTGATTTGGAATCTAGCTTGTTTGGTTGGTATTTTTGGTATGTTTTGCATGGAAATTGCAGGTGCTTTGACAGGTACAACAGGTGCAACTACCCCACCAATGTGGGGTGGTTATTTTGGCTATTGTGAGATGAAATCTTACAAATAAGGTAATTACCCTATGCAATAGGGTGGTTACTTTGACAGGTTGCTTTTGCTTAAGGTAAGTAGGGTGTGAGGGTGCCCCAATTCACCCTTCTTTCCTTCCTTTGAAACTTTCCCTTTCTCCCCCCCCTAGGGTTGTTTCCTAATAGAGGGGTATGGTAGATTCTATAGTATCCTTTCATTAAAAAATTGCCTTTTAAATCAAAGTTTCCATCTTTATCAAAATTCCATAAAAATCTTTTGAGAATCATTCATTTTTGGAAACTTACCATGTTTTTACTCGAAAGGAAACTTAGGGTTTACCATAGGCCTTGATTAGGTTATAACCCTATTCCCTTTCGAACTACGTGGACTTTGATCCATGTATTTCCATACATGGTACGTAGGCGCTCTTCGTGATGTTCAAGTCCGCCCTAGGATACTAAGTATCCTAGGTTTTCTTCTCCCCCCCTCTTTCTTTTTTCTGTTTTTCTTTGATTTACATGATTATATGGATGAATGAATGAATGATATGCATGCTGTCTTGTGATGATAACTGTTGATTTATGTGTGATTAAGACTTTGATTTAGCCCAATTAAATTAAGAGACCGTTTAGGGCGATATGGGTGCCTATAGGCTTTGCCTAGAACCTTCCCATATCGTAACTTAGCCTCCGAATCCCCGAATTCTCTGGTTTCCAAAAGATCATTTGCCTTTCCATTTTTAAATATGGAGTCAATCTTTTGTTTTCCTAAAACAAAACCGTTTTTAGGGTTTTCCTTGCTTCCTTTAAAAAATAAGGTGGCGACTCCTTTCTTTTTCCAAACCCATTCGTGGGCCCTCTTTTCCTGGGTCCACAGATTGGCGACTTTTAAACCCTCCTGTGGGCCTTAACCATTTCTGGGGTCCACAGACTTGGCGACTCCGCTGGGGATTTGTGGGCTAGACTCTATACAATTTGATTGGGCTAAGTTAATTTCTTTTGTTTAATTAAAATCAATCACATTGCATTCGCTTGATTGTGTGCTTTCATTTATTGCATTGTGTGCGCAAACTCTTGCATGTTAGGATCGATGTCCCTTGCCACTGACGGGCCTAGCCTCAACCTTGGTTTTCGTGATTCCATGAGTTGGGGCGAAAGCTCTCAACCTCTCTTGCCAAGTACCCTTGGGCTTGCCCTTGGGTATATTAAATGAGTTAATCACGTACTGCTGGACCCACGCGGCGTTCCTGATGCCACATGTGGTTAGGTATAAAGATTGCTCAAGCAAGTGAAGGACCCCAGCCTACCCTTATCATTAGTCCATATAGACAGACTTGCAGGACACTATGGTTTCACCCTTATGCACCCACATTGTTTGTAATGATATCATGACCGTGTTTGTGATGTGCTTAACGGAAAAATTAATAGAGAACCTTTGCACCCTATATCCTTAATACGTACCTTTCACCCATGACCCTTGCAAAGGCGATTGAATCAGAAGGGACTAATTGAGTATATATGGCGTGAAGTCATTGAGACAAATATGGAAGCCTAGGACATACCCTTAGGATGAGAGACTGATTGTTCCCTTTCTTAGAGGAGTGAGAAGACGTACTGGCTTGGATCCGCGACCAGCAAGGGCGCTTAGTGAAGATTGATTCTACCAACCAGTCAGACATGGCCGATGAAGTAACTAGTGAAGGGGGTTTTGATGTTGAGACTTGTTTGAAGGCTATCATGACCAAGCTTGATTACACCACTGATGTATCCGAGAGGGCATTGAAAATGGCCCAAGATATCCAACATAAGATGTCCGAACCCGAACAGAATAATGGCCGTACCCCGGGGGATAACACCGAAAATGGGACCCAGTCTGGAGAAGGCACTAAGACCAATGATGGGGGAAGCACTCAGCCCAAGGGGAATGAACCACCTGAAGTTTTTAACCTAGAAGGGGGAAATAAGGGGAAGACCTCTGATACAGACTCTGTGTTGGCTAGTAAGGTAGAAGCCTTGGAGAGAACTATAAAGGGAATCCGTAGGACAGATGACATGGTGGATGTACGTACCCTATCTTTGTTCCCTCAAGCTCGTATTCCACTACAATTCAAGATGCCTGAATTAGAAAAGTTTGATGGAACGGGTTGCCCCAAGACCCATTTGAAAATGTATGTACGAGCTATGCACCCTCGAGGAGCGACAGATGAACTCTTGGCCCAAATGTTCCATGAAACCCTAGCCACTTCTGCTTTAAAGTGGTTCCTAGCCTTGGATGAGAATAGAACCCGAACTTGGGAGGACATATGTAATGAGTTTTCAGAGCACTATAAGTACAACACTGAGGTGGATGTCACAAGAAGGGACTTAGAGACCACAAAACAAGGGGCTAATGAGACCTTTTCCGCTTTCATTACAAGGTGGAGGCAAAAGGCCTCGAGAATGGCAGATAGACCGAATGAGGAAGATCAGATTCAGTTGGTGGTTAAGAACCTATTGCCGGTGTATCACAAGCACCTCTTTGCTCACTACTTCCCTAATTTCAAGGCTCTTATAGGAGCAGGTACACAAGTTGAGGATGCCATTGCCGATGGGTCAATCAAGACAGAAGAAGTCCAAAAGAGCCGCAGGCCGAACTTTGCTGGGAAAAACAATGCCGAGGTCAATGCCATAGCCCAACCCATTCAACCCATCTCCCTAAATGACACCAACCCACCTCGCCAATTCACCGAGCTGCATATGCCACTTGAGAAAGTACTTGAAAAGCTAAAAAACCGAGGCCTGTTAAAACCTCTCGACCCAAGACCACCACCAAACCCATTGCCCAAGAGCTACAATGAGAATGAATACTGTAAATTTCACCAAGCCAAAGGCCACTCAACCAACCGTTGCTATCGCCTTAGGCATGAGATTCAAGACTTACTTGACAAACAAATCATCTCACCACCAACTCCACCAAATCGCCCAAATGTTACCCTAAATCCACTTCCCTCTCATAATTCATCCAACTCCATAAATGCCATTGAAGCCGACCCATCTCGACCTTGCCTACCCATAAGACAATACACTCCATTACCCATGTCCTTGACCCAAGCCTTTTACCAATGCTGTAACCAAGGCCTTATCATACTTCACCCTCCAAAGCCAAGACCCCAAACACCCCATCAATATTGCCAATACCATGGTATACCCGGCCATGACACTGAGGACTGCGCTATGTTGAGAAAGGTCGTTCAAGACCTCATTGATCAAAAGACCCTACAATTGCCAAAGAAGTCCATCCAACAGCAGTTGAAAGAAAGGTATGAAGCAGGAGACCCTCAAGTGGGGTTATTGGGAGAACCTTCGGGGAGGTTTGATTACTATGTGCTTTATCCTGATCCATTGCCAAGTGAGCCCATAATTCCTACGGGCTGGGATGATATACCCGAAGAGGTGCAGATGGAGGACATTGACATGATTGAATGGGATGACCTGATGGGTGACACAAATGAAATTGATGACATATGGGCTAGTGATGAAGAAGTAGACCACATGACAAGAGGGGGCCGCCATTTCAAGCCTCCGCACTTGGAATCTGATAATCCACTGGGTGAGTTAGATAAGCGCCTTGATGTGCAAGAAGAAGAGGATGAAGTACTCCGACAATTGAAGAAGACTAATGCCAATATCACCATCTGGGGCTTGCTTATGGCCTCTCACAAACACAGACAGACAGTGCTGAAGTTGTTAAACCAGATACAGGTTCCGGTTGATTTGTCTCCTGAGGGATTGGTGAATCTAGTAAACCCTACTCCGAAGAATTCCACTATAGTGTTCACAGAAGCTGACTTACCTAAGAGTGGGCCAAGCCACTCCCAAGCTTTGCACATAACTGTTGACACCATGGGAAAGAGGGTTCCCACGGTCTTAATTGATAATGGTTCTGCACTGAATGTGTGTCCCTTGAGAACTGCAACTGTTTTGGGCTTGGGGCCCACTGATTTCACTCCATCAGGGCAGACAGTAAGGGCGTATGATAATACTCGTAGAGAAGTAATTGGGATGATCACTTTACCTTTAATCATGGGACCCACAGAGTTCAGAGTAGAATTTCAAGTCCTGGATGTGCCGTCATGTTTCAATCTGTTATTGGGAAGGCCTTGGATTCATCCTGCTGGGGCTGTACCATCATCATTGCATCAAAAGGTGAAGTTCCCACATGAGGGAGCCATTGTCACGCTTCAAGGGGACTATGATTTGAAAATGGCGGGTGTACCCATATGTGAAATAAAACCAGAATTAGTTGAGATACCTTTGTCTGGGTTTGAGTATGTACAATGTGTAGAACAAGAGTTCGGAGAGGAAGAGCCATCACACTATTGCACTTTTTACCCAAGTTCTGATCCAGCACTGGCAGACAAAGATTTTTGTGACAAGTACTTTACAGAGGGGCCGAATCCTCAGAGCTTGACAAGTTGGTACAATTCTGTGGGAAAGAAGAAAGAAGACTGGGTAGAACATGTGGATTCTGAAACCATGGTCACCATGTTCCAAGATATGGTTCTTACTTTGGGGGAGTCAGCAACAGAAGATTGCCAAGATTCGTCAATTCACCATGCAACCATGCCACTTCACAATTGGTACCTAGAAGATAGAGCCATTGCAGAGATCCTTGAAGAGGAAGATCATGACTTGCCTGATAGTAGCTTGTAGGTTCCTTAGTTAGAAGTCTTTCCTGCTTTCAATAAAGTGTGTCCGCCTATCCCATTTTGTGGAGATAGGAGTCGTTTCATAGTTGTGGCACCAAATTTTGGTTTCCTTTTCAAGTTTGTGTCTTTTTGTTTGTTCCTTTAATGAAGTGTGTTTCTTTTATATATTTTGCTTGCAGTGTTTCCTTTCTCTCTTCTATGGATATTTATGGCATGGATATAGATCCTAGGAATGACGTCCCCCCGGAGCTCGTCGAGCGAAGGAAAAGGGGTGTCACCGAACCTAACATGGATGAATTGGAATCAATCAATTTAGGGACAAATGAATTGCCAAAGATAATTAAAATTGGGATAACCCTTTCACCACTTGAAAAAGAAAAGCTGATAGCCCTCTTAAAGGCCAACATAACGGCCTTTGCATGGTCTTATGAAGACATGCCTGGCATAGATCCAGACATTGTGCAGCACTTCATCCCCACCAATCCCCTTAAAAAGCCGGTAAAGCAAAAATGGAGAAGATTGAAACCCGAGTGGGCATTGAAGGTAAAGGAGGAAGTAACCAAGCAACTCGATGCGGGGTTCCTACAGGTTGTGGAGTATCCCGAGTGGTTATCCAATATAGTTCCCGTGCCTAAAAAGGATGGAAAAGTAAGGATGTGTGTGGATTTTCGAGATCTTAATGCAGCAAGCCCTAAGGATGATTTCCCTTTGCCCCACATTGATGTATTGGTAGATAGTACTGTAGGACATGCGCTCCTCTCTTTCATGGATGGGTTTTCCGGATACAATCAGGTAAAGATGGCGCCGCAAGATATGGAGAAAACGGCCTTTATTACACAGTGGGGAACATATTGCTACAAAGTGATGCCGTTCGGTTTGAGAAATGCCGGGGCTACCTATCAGAGAGCTGCTACAACATTGCTGCATGACATGATCCATAAGGAGGTGGAAGTGTATGTGGACGACATGATCGTGAAGTCCGTGGACCGAGAAGGACACTTCATGGCATTGGAAAGGTTCCTGGAGCGAGCAAAGAAGTACAACTTGCGTTTGAATCCACAGAAATGCGCCTTTGGTGTCACTGCGGGCAAGTTATTAGGATTTATGATCACTCAGAGAGGAATTGAGGTTGATCCGGGAAAAATCAAGGCCATTGTGGAGATGGAGCCGCCTAGCACAGAAAAGCAGATTCGAGGGTTCTTGGGGAGAATTCAGTACATAAGCAGGTTCATTGCTAATTTGACTATGGTGTGTGAGCCGATTTTCAAGTTGCTTAAGAAGGGTGTGCCGAAGGTATGGAACGAAGAATGTCAAGAAGCCTTTGAGACTATCAAAAGGTATTTGAGTAATCCACCAATTCTAGTTCCTCCGCGACAAGGTGAGCCGTTATTGTTATACTTGTCGGTCACTGAAACCGCGACGGGAGCTATGCTAGCTCAGTACCTTGAGGGGTCAAAAAAGGAGAATGCCATTTACTATCTAAGCAAGAAGATGACAGATTATGAGGTGAAGTACAATGCCATAGAGAAGGCTTGTGTGGCTTTGGTATGGGCAACTCAGAAACTCCGTCACTACATGATGTCGTATGAGGTTTTCTTGATAAGCCGAATGGACCCACTGAAGTACCTGATAGAAAGGCCGGTCTTGTCCTACAGAACTGCCCGATGGTCAATTCTTCTCAATGAATTCGACATAAAGTATGTAACACAGAAGTCAGTGAAAGGAAGTGTCATTGCAGATTACTTGGCTAGCTGCCCTGTGGCGTCATCAGAACAATTCAATGATCAATTCCCCGATGAGGATGTCCTGGAGATTGGAAAGAAGATTTGGAAGGTATACTTTGACGGAGCTGCAAATAAGAGAGGGTATGGGATAGGAGTCCTACTGGTTTCACCTGAAGAAGCATTTACACCCTTGGCGGTTAAGTTAGGGTTTGAAGCAACCAACAACATTGCTGAGTATGAAGCCTGCATCCTTGCGTTGGAAGCTGCACTAGAATTGGGGATCAAAGAGCTGGAGGTTTTCGGAGATTCAGCACTGATTATCTGCCAGATAAAGGGAGAGTGGAAGACTCGTGATGAGAAGCTGCTGCCGTATCATGCATACTTAGAAGCCTTGACTAAAGAATTTGTGGAAATAGAGTTCAATTACTTGTCAAGAAATAAGAATCAGTTCGCCGATGCTTTGGCAACTTTAGCTTCTATGGTGGAAATCCCGGATGGTGGGAATGTAAAACCGTTGGTGATAGAATGCAGAGAAAAACCTGTGTATTGCTGCTCTATTCGAGAAGGAGAAGTGAAAGATGGCCATCCTTGGTACTATGACATCATGAAATTCATTGAGGAAAGGGAGTATCCTGAAGGAGCATCCCGCATTGATAGGAGAACACTGAGGAGGCTAGCGAGTCACTATGTTTTGTGTGGAGGAAAGCTATACCGAAGGTCATACGATGGGGTCCATCTGTTGTGTGTCACTGAGGAAGAAGCCGAACGTCTTGTTAGTGAAATCCATGAAGGAGTTGGAGCACCGCACATGAATGGTTATATGCTAGCTAAGAAGATCATGAGGTTGGGTTACTATTGGTCTACAATGGAGAGAGATTGCCATGCACATGTTAAGAAGTGTCACAAATGTCAAGTCTTTGCTAATGGACAACACTTGCCTTCCATGCCTTTGACAAGCATGTCATCACCTTGGCCGTTTGCAGTGTGGGGAATAGATATAATTGGGCAGATTAAGCCGAAAGCCTCCAATGGGCATGAGTACATATTGGTAGCTATCGATTACTTCACTAAGTGGGTAGAGGCAGCATCCTTCAAGACCCTGAATGCCAAGAAGGTAGCGCAGTTCATACAGCTCAACATCATCTACAGGTATGGGGTACCCCATGAGATTATTTCAGACAATGGTCAGCACTTTCAGAAAGAAACCAAGGAGCTTTTGCAGAAATACAACATAGTGCACCATTTATCCTCCCCTTATCGCCCGCAGACTAATGGGGCAGTGGAGGCCGCCAACAAGAATGTTAAGAAGATATTACAGAAAACAGCTGACACCTACACTGATTGGCATGAGAAGTTGCCATTAGCCTTGTGGGGCTATAGAACATCTGTGAGATCATCAACAGGGGCTACCCCTTATTCCTTGGTGTATGGGATGGAGGCTGTTTTGCCTATTGAGATGGAGGTACCGTCATTACGGGTTGCTATGGAGAGTCAGATAGCAAAAGCAGATTGGGTTAAGAACCGTTATGATGAGCTGGCATTGCTCGATGAAAGGCGATTGAGGGCCTTGTATCATGTGCAGGGATATCAGCGAAGGGTTGCAAGAGCATTCAATAAGCATGTCAAAGACCGAGGTTTGAAGACAGGGGATTTGGTGTTGAAAGAAATCAGAGCTCCCATTTTTGATCCACGAGGAAAGTTCAAGCCAAGTTGGGGTGGCCCATATGTTATTAAAGAGATATTGCCAGCAGGGGCTGTTCGCCTCATGGATTTGGATGGGATTGAGTTTGCTCGTCCTACCAATTTGGATCAATTGAAGAAGTATTATGTGTAAGGCCTGCTAGGTTGAAAACCCATAAGGGCGGCCTAGGCAAAAGTTAAGGCATTTGAACTACGAGGGCCTGATTCCCCATTCCTAAAAAAAAAAAAAAAAAAAAAAAAAAAAAAAAAAAAAAAAAAAAAAAGAAAAAAAATGAAAAGAAAAAAAAATGAAAAAAGGATGGGGATACGTAGGCAGCCCATAAAGTTACCTTGGGTGCGGTCCAAACAACACCACAACAACAAATCTCAAAATTGAATTATTATTGGCAATTCATTTAGAACTAATTGATTGACATAGCAATTTATTGGTGTTAGATAAAGAACTATTGACATGCCATAGATATCCTATTTCTAAAGTCTTCAAGTCCTTTTGATTTTCTTCAGAATTTCTTGGTTTGCTTTTTTTCTCTTTTCTTTCAAGTCTTCGCTTCTTTCGCAAGTCATGAGCATGTGCTGCTTCCACTGCTTCCAGAATGTCTTCCCTACAAAATCCAAGTCTTGTGTCCTTGACGAGGTCATAAATCCTCTCCCTGCGTATGGTTTCTCTTTCACCCAAGCTATTCTTCAACCATATCTTGTATTCAGGGCTCATGACATAAGGCCCATCAGTGTTTTCAACCCGAGTCAGTTTCAGTTGGTCAGTCCATCTAGTCTTGGCCCACTTAATCATTGTGGGGCCCACAGGTTCGACAGAATGATCAAATACCACAGAAGTAGGTATGGTTGGCACGGCACCCATTTGACGAAGGATTCTTGAAGTCCAATAGAATGAAGATGATCTCAACCCTATGAGCTTGACCATAGCACACCCAGAAGTTCGAAGAAGAATTTGTTCCTTGCATCCCCATGTGGAGACAAACCACTTAATGTTTCGCCATGAGAGAGTTTGGAAGTAGCCTAACCATTCCCTCAAAGAAAATTGACCAGGGAGTTCAACTCGACGGCAACAATAATGTTGGGGTTTGTATGGATTAATGGTGGCAGGAGATAAGAAATTAAGCCTTTCAAGAAGCCACATCTGCAGTAGAATGGGGCTCCCTCCTAATGGGGCTTGTGGGTTATCATGAACTTTGTCTAAACTGTTGAGGGTTTCAGCTAGCACCATGGGAATCAGGTTGTTGTGTTCAAGAAGAAAAGGGATCAGTTCGCATATTTGAATAGGGACATAGAGAGTCCCCGTGGATATAAGGAAGCGACCAATCAAGCAGAAAGCAAGAGCATGTTGAGTGGGAAGGTTGAAATTCAGGGTACCTTTGCTATCATGAGCCAAGAAAGAAGTTGCTATTTCCATGAGGTTCACCATGTGATCCTTCACAAATATGGAGGCCTCTTGTTGAGAAATCCCAAGGAAGTTGGAGAAGGAAATCAAGAAACTTGAGCGTGGAGTAGGGAGGATGAAAGGTCCTATAGGTGAAACTCCATACAAAGTGCAGAACTCTTCCATTGTTGGGCATAGCTCTTCGTAGTTGAAACGGAATACATGAAGTTGGGGATCCCAAAAGTATGTAGCAGCAGTGAGAAGAGTGGTTTCAAGCTTCACATGCATCAAAGAAAACAACGGATCCAAGCAGTAGCGCTTGAACTCCTTCCTTGCCTCCGCACTCATAACCTTCAGAAAATCACTCAAGAGTTTGTCTAGGGCTTCCATAACTTGCTCTCAATGAATGTTAGTAGGGTTTGAGACCCCTTGGATGTGCTTTTATAAGAAAAAAATTCGGAAATCCGTGTTTTGGAAGGTGGAATCCCGTCAAAATGGGAAGTTTCCTAAAATCAGGCGAAACACCGCTTCGGGCTCGGGTGACCACCCAGGCCTGGGCGGCTAGCCGCCTGGGCCCAGGCGGCTAGCCGCCCAGCCCCAGGTGGTCACCCGAGGCCGCCGTCTTGTTTCGCCCATTTTTGCCTTGTTATGCCTTCGTTTGGCCCTTTTGTGATGTTTTGACTTTTTTGTGCTTGATTTAAGCCCATTTTTCACTCAATACAAGATCATATCATTGCAATCAAGTTCAACACAGATTCATCAAGTATCCATAATAAAGGTTCAAGGTTGGGAATTGAAATTCCTAATTAGTACATAACAAGAAGATAATAAGTTCCAACATTCCTAACAAGAGGTGAGTGAAACTCAATGATTTCCCGTGGGCCTTCTCTTTCGACTTGGCCCCGCTCCATCATGCCCTGCACGAGGTGCTCTAGAAGGGGGCATATCCTGTGGTGGATTAGACGATGATGCCTGTTGCAAACAAAGATAATGAGTTAGGAGGGTAATGGTGCCAATCCTAGTTGAAAGCTAATAAGATGATCACTTACTTGCGTGCTTCCAGAACTGAGTTCTCTAAACTCATTCGCACAAGATCCCTCCTCAATCCTTCATTGAGTTCAATGCATTCCTGGGCATACTCCCGTGGAACCTAGGAAAGTATAAACATGGTTAACAATAATGAAAGAATCCAATTTCAAAAATATAAGAGTTTAGAACTCACATTCTCATAATATGGATCGATCTTGGGATATTCATCGAATGGTGGATGGGTAATATCAGTCTTCACAAATTTTGTCCCACTGCACAAGTTCACATACCAATTTAGTTGTGGGAGGGGTGGAGGTTGATTTCCTTCAAGGTCCTCATCCTCGTCATTGTAAGTCATCCCAGTGGCAGATCCAACTGTGGAGCTGTGTCCCCTTGCCCGTCGGCCCTGAAATTCAAATTTTTGTCAAATGGAGTCTTTCTTATAATCTTAAAAAAGAGTTTAACAGTGTGGGGAGCTCACCCCTTGAGGTGGGAGACCAGTGACCCTAGGATTCATCAGATATTGTCGACAAAAGGCAGTGTATTCTATGCGAGGGGAGGTGAATCCCTCAGCATCCCAACCCCTCAGAGCCTCTTCTAGTTCATCCCCTACTAGGTGGCTAGTATGCCTCATGTCCTTTGGTGGCATGGAAGGTGTCACAGCTGCATTCATGTTTCCATGGACTTGTCTCAGGACTCGTTCCCCAAGATACCAGCATCTACCTGTGGGGCCTTCAAAAAGGACCCTTTTGCTTGTCAACTCCAAACAAGAGGAGTACTTCTCGGGAAGCCTATGCTCCCACAACCTCCATGGATCCCATTCCACCTGTTGAGTTTGAAATGAGAAATGAAAAGAGAAAGATAAAAAGATAAGGAGAAAAAAAAGATTCTACCATATCAACAGTCAAGCTAGCAAGATATGCCCTTGCATGGGCATAATCGTGTCGATTGGAGGCTCTTGTAGCCAAGCAAGATGGAGCATAATTCTGAAGGATGGGCCATGACATGGCATCACTAGCAAGAGTTGGGCGACACATGTTCAGGTACTCGTAGTACCATATCTGGGGAAAACCAAAAAATAAAAATAGAAGAAATCATGTATGTGTTAAGTTTCGGGAAATAATAGAGAATTGAATGTTCTTTGTTACCTCCCAAACGAAAGGAAGTCCCCCAAAGTTCTTTGCAACTCCTCGGGACATGTCAGTCATGGAGCGATACCTGTTTGCGAAAGCAGCTCCACCCCAATTGTATCTCCCAATTTTGTTCACATCTTCCATGCTAGCTAGCAACTCAAGTCGAGCCATGTCATTGGTGCCCGCAAAGAAGGTGCATGAAATCATGTAGAGCAAGAAAGCTCTCACAATGTATTGGGGATCCGTCCCCTCACTCTCTTCTTCAGTGGCAAAGGTGTTGTAGAGCCAAGTACGGCGCACACCTTTTGGGCTTAATTCCGCTTCAACCCCAAGTAGAGCTACTATGTAGTTTTGATCCATGTTGGCATGTTCATAGTAGTCCAAGCGCTTGCCTTTCAAGCTCAACCCAGTTATCATGGTGAAGTCCTTAGGAGTCATGGTCATCTCCCCGAAGCTAAAATGGAAAGTGTTGGTGGTGTCCCACCATAGCTCTGTCAAGGCAAATAATGCTTGCCTATCCCATTGCTCGTTCCATAGAGCATCTAGGAAGGGCTCAAAACCCGCTTTCTTTATTATCTTGCGAGCACGTGGTTGGGCATGATTCATATGTCTCCACCATGAGATGAGCCCCTTTATTGATGTCCTTGTACGGAGACTTTGGAAGTCGGGCTATGTCAAAAGATTGTGCATTGAGTTAGCATTGAAAACATAGAGATATTGGGCATGCATTGGTAATCGATTTCAAATAGTTTTCCAAAAGTTTTAAAATATGGGTTTTGATTCATGAAATGAATTAGAAATGAATGCCCATGACTTTGTGTATTCAAATTCATTGGTTTTGTAAGGATTGAACATGTTTTTGCCTTTCGGGCATTTTATCGAACACTTGGTGTGTAACTTGTTTTCAAGCATTGAAATGAAAGATTTTTGTATATCAAATCCTTGCCAAATCAATGAACTTGGCTTAACAATGATAGAAACAATCAAAAGAAGATCATGGGAATGCATTTTATCCAATAGAAATCAAAATTTCATGATAAACATGTTAAGTTGGGAAGAACTAACCTCATGTTGGGAATGGAGGTAGGAGAGATGCTTCTTAGGTTCAAGCAACACCTTGTCTTGGGATGCATCATAGATTGGTGCCTTGTATGTATTCTTGATCACATAATATGGATACTTGATGTTGGAATCATTGCTAGAAGCCATTGTTGGTGGTTGAGCTTGTATGTGAGAAAAATGGGTTTGATAAGAAAGATGATGAATTTGATCTTGCAACTTGATGATTGATGCTTGTTTTTGTTGTTGAATGACTTGTTCTTGATGCTATTTCATGCACACAACTTGAATTGCAAGTGAAACTTTGAATGAGAATATGTATGTGAGTATTGGGAGAGGATGGAGTGAGTTCTAGAGAGAGAAGCTCTCTATTTTCAAGCTTGGAGGCTTGAATGCACAAATGGGGAGTCAAGGGTTTAAAAACCCTCAAATTGGGCAGCACCAGCCTCGGGTAACCGCCCAGCATGGGGCGGCAAGCCGCCTGGGCTTGGGCGGCAAGCCACCAGCAGCCAGGTGGTCACCCCCCCTTGCTCGCTCCGTTGCGCTCGTTTGGCCTTTGCTCGCCTATTCGCGCTTTTGAACCCTCTTTGAGATGAAATCTCAAGCATGTTTTGAGTTGAAAAATGAGTGAATATCTTGACATTGTTTGACATGAAATGATTTGAATGAGATTGCATTGGTAGCCCTTGTGTGGGCATGGCATGCTAGTAGGGTTGAACAACCCTCTCTATGCATATGATTTTTGATCATTAGGGATGAATTCCCTCCTATGTCACTATGATTTGTTGTCATTTGGGATAAAGATACCTTCCCTATTTGCATGTGAGTGATTGCTTTCATGAGATAATTGTGTCTCCTATATGAGTTGGTGTTTGAGTTGAGGCATGAATAGCCTCCATGTGAGATGACTTGGTGAACTTGTTGTGTGTTGGTGAGTAGAAGCTTACCTTTGTCTTGATGACTTAGTGAGAGAAAGATGCCATCTTTCTCATGATTACATGCTTACCTTGATGATTTGAAAGATGCAATCTTTCCCCATGACTTGTGTTGACCTTGATGGTTTGATTATGAGAAGGACGCGATCTTTCTCATGCTATGTGTTCACCTTGAGAGTTTGATATGAGAAGGATGCAATCTTTCTCACATCCTATGTTTACCTTGATGACTTGAAAGATGCGATCTTTCCCAATGGTATGTGTTTACCCTGATTGAAGGTTGTGACCTTCCTCGTGCTATGTGACTACCTTAACAATTGAATGATAACCTTGATGGTTTGAATATGAGAAGGATGTATCTTTCTCGTGCTTTGAGATAGCCTTGATGGCTTCCTGTGGTATGTGTTTACCTTGATTGATTTGAGCAAGACGTGATCTTTCTCGTGTTATGTGATTTACCTTGATATTTGAATGATAACCTTGATGGTTTGAATATGAGAAGGATGTATCTTTCTCATGTTTTGAGATAGCCTGGATGGCTTCCTGTGGTATGTGTTTACCTTGATTGATTTGAGCAAGAGAAGGATGTGATCTTTCTCGTGTTATGTGATTTACCTTGATATTTGAATGATAACCTTGATGGTTTGAATATGAGAAGGATGTATCTTTCTCATATTTTGGGATAGCCTTGATGGCATGGTGTTACCTCATACTATTCGCCAGTTGTCACTAGCAAAGTATGGGAAGACCTTTCATCGAACGAAGTTCGGTGTAAGCTATGGATACCTTGTACTATTCACCAGTTGTCACTGGTACAGTATGGGAAGACCTTTCATCGAACGAAGTTCGATGTAAGCTATGGATACCTTGTACTATTCACCAGTTGTCACTGGTACAGTATGGGAAGACCTTTCATCGAACGAAGTTCGATGTAAGTTATGGATACCTCGTATTATTCACCAGTTGTCACTGGTGCAGTATGGGATTACCTTGATAATTGAGTAATAACCTTGACGGTTTGAATATGAGAAGGATGTATCTTTCTCATATTTTGGGATGGCCTTGATGGCATAATGTTACCTCGTACCATTCGCCAGTTGTCACTGGCATAGAATTGGAAGACCTTTCATCGAACGAAGTTCGATGTAAGCTGTGGATACCTCATCTTGTTCCCCAGTGAAACTGGTATACAGTATGAGAAGAGTTCTGTAGAACTTATGAAGAGTACCTTTGTGCTTGTGTATGATGAATTCGAAGAATTCAATGATATGTTCACCCTCTTTTCCCCAGTGGGTCTTGATGAAATCAATTCCCCGGGCAAAAATGGGTTGTTCTTTTGGTCATTGGTTCGCAAGTGAAACTTGCTCGCCAATGAGGGGCTTCTGTCACACCCCATTTTTGCCACCTGTCACCTTAGCTAGGGTTTGTCATTGCATGAGTCTTTTTGTTTCCTTTTTGAGTCTAGTCTTTTGCATTGAGTTTCTAGGGTCCTAAGGATGGTGTGTATGAATTTTGGTTCGATTTGGAGTTGATCTTGAGGGTTAATAAGAACTTTTGTGACTTGAGGGGCATAATCGTCTTTTTGATCACAAACTTTCCATTTGACCTTGAAATGATCTCCAAGTTGCCAATTGGAGTTCATATGGTTGTATTTGAGGTATTTGTGGGACCAATTCGATGAATTGGAGGTTCGGGATTAGAATGGCTCAGCAAGGCTCAAGTTGGCTAAAAGACCTACTTCGGGTTAGCTCGAATTGGCTCATGATTTTCACTCTATGACTACTCATTTGACCTTGATTGGTCTTGATTTCATCCCCAAATGTGTTTAGGGAGGTTGAATTTCGAATTGGAAAGCATTCGGTGCGACCCTATGTGCATACCTAAGCTAAGCGATGGTGAGGCATAGCGGTTAACCACCTTTGTAGGACTCAACCATGCAGCCATGGCTAGGGTTTCTCACCCTCAAGTGACTCAAATTACATTCCCCTTCGAAACACGGTCGTTTTGGCTTTCGTTTCGTCAAAATCGGAGTTAATTTGAACCCTAAAACACATTTGGAAGTCAAAGGGGTCAAAAATGGGCATATGCTGACAGAGCCTCGGGTGACCACCCAGGCCTGGGCGGCTAGCCGCCTGGGCCCAGGCTGCTAGCCGCCCAGCCCCAGGTGGTCACCCGAGCCACTTTCCTTTTTTGAGCCTTGACGCGGCTCCCACCCTATTTTCTCGGATTTGCTCGCCTTTGGCCGCCATTTAACCCTAATTTCAGCCCTTTTTGACCTACTTGAGCCCCAAGGTAACCTCTAAGAGCCCTTGGATCAATCCCTAGGGTTTTAATCCCAACCATTGAGGGTTTCCCCTCAATCCCTATAAATACCCCCTTATACTTCAGCAATAGGGGAGACTTTGGAGGCACTTTGTGTGAGACTTGGAGGCTATGGCAGCCATCCTTAGGGTAGTTTAACCTATACTTTGAGTGAGAGAGTGTGAGAGTAAGCTTGGAGGAGGGCTGGAGCATTGCTTGAAGGCTTGGAGGAAGGAACTCCCAGCAGTACACAAGGGAAGGAGGACACCCTACAGCAGCAAAAGGATACTTCACCATAGGTATTCCCCCCTTCCTCCTCTTCTCTCTTTTAAAGTTAGGGTTTTTGCATAGAATAGGATGATTGCATATCAAAGCTTGTGTTTTTATCACGTCTTGTTGCTTCCATGCATGTTTAGGGTCATATTTGTGGGCTGTTTAGTATGCTAGGATGTTATTCCATGTGATTTACTGCATGTTTGGGACTTTAGGGTTTCTTAGGTGCTTAAAATGGTTTTCTGCATGAAATAACTCTTTGGTATATTAGAGCTTGTGTTTTTATCATGTCTTGTTGCTTCCAATGCATGTTTAGGATCATATTTGTGGGCTGTTTAGTATGCTAGGATGTTATTCCATGTGATTTACTGCATGTTTGGGACTTTAGGGTTTCTTAGGTGCTTAAAATGGTTTTCTGCATGAAATAACTCTTTGGTATATTAAAGCTTGTGTTTTTATCACGTCTTGTTGCTTCCATGCATGTTTAGGGTCATATTTGTGGGCTGTTTAGTATGCTAGGATGTTATTCCATGTGATTTACTGCATGTTTGGGACTTTAGGGTTTCTTAGGTGCTTAAAATGGTTTTCTGCATGAAATAACTCTTTGGTATATTAGAGCTTGTGTTTTTATCATGTCTTGTTGCTTCCAATGCATGTTTAGGATCATATTTGTGGGCTGTTTAGTATGCTAGGATGTTATTCCATGTGATTTACTGCATGTTTGCAATTCTAGGGTTTCTCTTGTGCTGAAATTAGGTTTTTACTTAGAATAGCTATATTTCATGTGCAAGCTTGTGTTTTTATCATGTGTTGATGCTTCTATTGATTAATATGCATGATTAGCATGATGTCTATGATGGGCTTTGCATGATTTAGAGTTATTTTATGTGATTTTGAGCACAATTGCGATTCTAGGGTTTCATTCATCCTTGTATTAGGAAAGTAGCATATAGCATGATAGCTTAGGGTTTTTCTTTGTGTTTTCTTCATGGTTGATATATATGTGCTGCATATTTGATAACTATGATATTTCTAGCATTCATATAGTTGATTTTAGGGTTTTTTGCATGTCATTGCATGTAGGGTTGAATTAGGGTTTCAGTTAGCTTATGATTCATGTTGTTGCATGACTTGTGGTTGATTTTAAGCCTTATTTCAATTCTGTCCAGATTAGTTATTTGTCCTTGATATGATATTTTGAGCATGTGTTAGCCCATGTTTGGGCATGATAATGGCTTGATTTGGAATCTAGCTTGTTTGGTTAGTATTTTTGGTATGTTTTGCATGGAAATTGCAGGTGCTTTGACAGGTACAACAGGTGCAACTACCCCACCAATGTGGGGTGGTTATTTTGGCTATTGTGAGATGAAATCTTACAAATAAGGTAATTACCCTATGCAATAGGGTGGTTACTTTGACAGGTTGCTTTTGCTTAAGGTAAGTAGGGTGTGAGGGTGCCCCAATTCACCCTTCTTTCCTTCCTTTGAAACTTTCCCTTTCTCCCCCCCCTAGGGTTGTTTCCTAATAGAGGGGTATGGTAGATTCTATAGTATCCTTTCATTAAAAAATTGCCTTTTAAATCAAAGTTTCCATCTTTATCAAAATTCCATAAAAATCTTTTGAGAATCATTCATTTTTGGAAACTTACCATGTTTTTACTCGAAAGGAAACTTAGGGTTTACCATAGGCCTTGATTAGGTTATAACCCTATTCCCTTTCGAACTACGTGGACTTTGATCCATGTATTTCCATACATGGTACGTAGGCGCTCTTCGTGATGTTCAAGTCCGCCCTAGGATACTAAGTATCCTAGGTTTTCTTCTCCCCCCCTCTTTCTTTTTTCTGTTTTTCTTTGATTTACATGATTATATGGATGAATGAATGAATGATATGCATGCTGTCTTGTGATGATAACTGTTGATTTATGTGTGATTAAGACTTTGATTTAGCCCAATTAAATTAAGAGACCGTTTAGGGCGATATGGGTGCCTATAGGCTTTGCCTAGAACCTTCCCATATCGTAACTTAGCCTCCGAATCCCCGAATTCTCTGGTTTCCAAAAGATCATTTGCCTTTCCATTTTTAAATATGGAGTCAATCTTTTGTTTTCCTAAAACAAAACCGTTTTTAGGGTTTTCCTTGCTTCCTTTAAAAAATAAGGTGGCGACTCCTTTCTTTTTCCAAACCCATTCGTGGGCCCTCTTTTCCTGGGTCCACAGATTGGCGACTTTTAAACCCTCCTGTGGGCCTTAACCATTTCTGGGGTCCACACTATGGCATTGTACTTCACCTCATAATCTGTCATCTTCTTGCTTAGGTAATAAATGGCATTCTCCTTTTTCGACCCCTCAAGGTACTGAGCTAGCATAGCTCCCGTCGCGGTTTCAGTGACCGTCAAGTATAACAATAACGGTTCACCTTGTCACGGGGGAACTAGAATTGGTGGATTACTCAAATACCTTTTAATAGTCTCAAAGGCTTCTTGACATTCTTCATTCCATACCTTCGGCACACCCTTCTTAAGCAACTTGAAAATCGGCTCACACACCATGGTCAAATTAGCAATGAACCTGCTTATGTACTGAATTCTCCCCAAGAACCCTCGAATCTGCTTTTCTGTGCTAGGCGGCTCCATCTCTACAATGGCCTTGATTTTTCTCGGATCAACCTCAATTCCTCTCTGAGTAATCATGAATCCTAATAGCATGCCTGCAGTGACACCAAAGGCACATTTCTGTGGATTCAACCGCAAGTTGTACTTCTTTGCTCGCTCCAGGAACCTTTCTAGTGCCATGAAGTGTCCTTCTCGGTCCACGGACTTCACGATCATGTCGTCCACATACACTTCCACCTCCTTGTGGATCATGTCATGCAGCAATGTTGTAGCAGCTCTCTGATAGGTAGCCCCGGCATTTCTCAAGCCGAACGGCATCACTTTGTAGCAATATGTTCCCCACTGTGTGATAAAGGCTGTTTTCTCCATATCTTGCGGTGCCATCTTTATCTGATTGTATTCGGAAAACCCATCCATGAAAGAGAGGAGTGCATGCCCTACAGTACTATCTACCAATACATCAATGTGGGGCAAAGGAAAATCATCCTTAGGGCTTGCTGCATTAAGATCTCGAAAATCCACACACATCCTTACTTTTCCATCCTTTTTAGGCACGGGCACTATATTGGATAACCACTCAGGATACTCCACAACCTGCAAGAACCCCGCATCGAGTTGCTTGGTTACTTCTTCCTTTACCTTCAATGCCCATTCAGGTTTTAACCTCCTCAATTTTTGCTTTACCGGCTTTTTAAGGGGATTGGTGGGGATGAAATGCTGCACAATGTCTGGATCTATACCGGGCATGTCTTCATAAGACCATGCAAAGGCTATTATGTTGGCCTTTAAAAGGGCAATCAGCTTTTCTTTTTCAAGTGGTGAGAGGGTTATCCCAATTTTAATTATCTTTGGCAATTCATTTGTCCCTAAATTGATTGATTCCAATTCATCCATGTTAGGTTCGGTGACACCCCTTTTGCTTCGCTCGACGAGCTCCGGGGGGACGTCATTCCTAGGATCTATATCCATGCCATAAATATCCATAGAAGAGAGAAAAGAAACACTGCAAGCAAACAATGTATAAAAGAAACACACTTCATTAAAGGAACCAACAAAAATACACAAACGTGAAAAGGAAACAAAATTTGGTGCCACAACTATGAAACGACTCCTAACTCCACAAAGTGGGATAGGCGGACACACTTTATTGAAAACAGGAAATACTCTAACTAAGGAACCTACAAGCTACTATCAGGCAGGTCATGATCTTCTTCTTCAAGGATTTCTGCAATGGCTCCATCTTCTAGGTACCAATTATGAAGCGGCATGGTTGCATGGTGAATTGACGAATCTTGGCAATCTTCTGCTGCTGACTCCCCCACAATAAGAACCATATCTTGGAACATGGTGACCATAGCAACGGTATCCACATGCTCTACCCAATCTTCTTCTTTCTTCTTCCAATAGCTATCATTGATGGCTTCATCATCCACCATTTCAGCGGTGATTGGATACCACTCAGTGAAGAAAATCTCAAATCCCGGGATTCTGGTCTTGGTTGTTGGATTGAACATAGGCTCTGGGAACCCACAGTACAGGAAATCATCCCCCTCCTTGATAAAATGAGGGAGTCCTTGTTGGCGACGCCCTAGCCCCATACCTGGGAAGAAATTCATTTTCCGCATTATCTCACCAACATGTAAATTACCATGGGGACAATAGTCAAGGGGTATCAATTCTTCCTTTTCCAACTCATTTTCAATGCACTGCACATACTCAAACCCAGACAAGGGTATCTCAACTGATTCTGGTTTTATTTCACATATGGGTACACCCGCCATTTTCAAATCATAGTCCCCTTGAAGTGTAACGATGGCTCCCTCATGTGGGAACTTTACCTTTTGATGCAATGATGATGGTACAGCCCCAGCAGGATGAATCCAAGGCCTTCCCAATAACAGATTAAAGCATGACGGCACATCCAAGACTTGAAACTCCACTCTGAACTCCGTGGGTCCTATGATTAAAGGTAAAGTGACCACCCCAATTACTTCTCTACGGGTATTATCATACGCCCTCACTGTCTGCCCAGATGGAGTGAAATCAGTGGGCCCCAAGCCCAAAACAGTTGCAGTTCTCAAGGGACATACATTCAACACGGAACCATTATCAATCAAGACCGTAGGAACTCTCTTCCCCATGGTATCAACAGTTATATGCAAGGCTTGGGAGTGGCTTGGCCCACTCTTAGGTAAGTCCGCCTCTGTGAACACTATAGTGGAATTCTTCGGAGCAGGGTTTACTAGATTCACCAATCCCTCAGGGGACAAATCAACCGGAACCTGTATCTAGTTTAACAACTTCAGCACTGTCTGTCTGTGTTTGTGAGAGGCCATAAGCAAGCCCCATATGGTGATATTGGCATTGGTCTTCTTCAACTGTCGGAGTACTTCATCCTCTTCTTCTTGCACATCAAGGCGTTTATCTAACTCACCCAGTGGATTATCAGATTCCAAGTGCGGAGGTTTGAAATGACGGCCCCCTCTTGTCATGTGGTCTATTTCTTCATCACTAGCCCATATGTCATCAATTTCATTTGTGTCACCCATCAGGTCATCCCATTCAATCATGTCAATGTCCTCCATCTGCACCTCTTCGGGTATATCATCCCAGCCCGTAGGAATTATGGGCTCACTTGGCAATGGATCAGGATAAAGCACATAGTAATCAAATTTCCCCGAAGGTTCCCCTAATAACCCCACTTGAGGGTCTCCTGCTTCATATCTTTCTTTCAACTGCTGTTGGATGGACTTCTTTGGCAATTGCAGGGTCTTTTGATCAATGAGGTCTTGAACGACCTTTCTCAACATAGCACAGTTGTGAACCCCGGAAATTGGGCCCATGAGGGATTGAAAAGAAAGTGGGTTTGAAAAAGAAAAAGGAAAGGAGTCGCCACCTTATTTTTTAAAGGAAACAAGGAAAACCCTAAAAATCAGGTTGTTTTAGGAAAACAATTTGAATGACTCCATAAAAAAAGGAAAGGCAAAAACCAATCTTTTGAAAACCAAAGAAATCGGGGATTCGGAGGCTAAGTTATGACATGGGAAGGTTCTAGGCAAAGCCTATAGGCACCCATGTCACCCTTTCGGTCTCTCAGTTCATTTGGGCTAAATTAAAGTCTTTCCATACAAAAATCAGCAAGTATATCATCACAAGAATTGCATGCATATCATATATTTCATTCATCCATCCATGCATAATAAGCAAATAAAAACAGAAAATAAAAAGAAGAAAAGAAAACATAAATAAACCTAGGATGCTTGGATCCTAGAACGGACTTGAGCCTCACGAAGAGCGCCTACGTACCATGCAATGAAATACATGGATCAAGGTCCACGTAGTTCGATTAGAACTAAGGTTAAATCCTAATACAAACCTATGGTAAAAACCCTAGGTTTCCTTATTTGATCAAAAGAGTTGAATATGATAGAAAGTTTGATTTTAGGAAAGAAATCCACAAAATGGAAACTTTAATAAAAACCAGAATTTTGTTGGTTAAGGAAACCTCTAATTAAACCATAGGATCATATTAAAAATTAACCCTAAATAGGGAGAAGAGAATGAGTTAAGAAGAAAGGTGAATTGGGGCACCTTCACACCCACTTACCTGAGCGCAATTAGCTCCAAGCATTTAGCCATTTCAGACATAAGCAGCCCTATTTGCCATGGGACAAATACCACACCTATTTGCACCCTTACAAGTGCTCAAAACCATGCAAAAACACTAACATGCAAATCTGGACAGAATAGTATTATGACCTAAAATCATCCACTAAGCATGCCAATAGCAAAAACAGCGAACAATAATAAGTCCTAACATATTCCTAGAACCATATCATGCATAAAAACCCTAAAACATACTAACATGCATGCAAAACTATCATGTTTACTCCATATGAAAAACATATACAGCAAACACGAAGAAAAACCAAATAAAAAAGTCTACTTTATCATGCTATATGAAAACAAACACGAAACAATGACTCTAAAACCCTAAACTCACAAATATGCTTAAAAACATACAAAACATACTTTAATCATGCTAAAACCAAACTAAACAGAAATTAAATCATGCATATTAACTAACTAAAGCAATATAACATGATGAAAATCCTAACTCTAACATGCAATGACACTAATCCTAACACAAGGACAATAGGAGCACAAGAATCATAACTATGCATTAAAAACCTAAAGGACAGCCCTAAAGCATGCTAAACAGTAGATAAAAAATAGATATTCCATGTATATTAACTAGCTAGAGTGTTAATACATGATAAAAAAGTTACCTTTAACATGCAATAGGCCGAACCCATATGAGAACCTAGTTTCAGCTTGAATAGAGAAGGAGAATACCTTAGGAAGGGCCTTCCTTGTGTTTGTAATTGTTCGTGGCTCCTCAGGTCTTTAGAGTGAATCAAACCAACACGAATCCTCCTCTTTGTCAAAGTGGTATCACAGCAAAGAGATCAAAACTCACTCAACTTTGAAAAGAAATAGAAAACAAAAAGAGAACAAGAGAAAAGAAAAAGTGATTCTCGTCACTTTGCAGCAGCAGGAACTTCAATCGCGTTTTTGGGTATGAAAACGTTGGATTTGGACAAAGCTTGTGAAATACAAAGTTGTAGATAATTGAATTATCTTTCTAACAAGACCAATTTCATCAAATTCTGACTTCGGATGAAAACGTTATGATTAAAATACGACTGCTTGTTTTCAGAAAATCTGCTGCTGAATTATGACGAATTTCACTCCCTCCAAACCCTCTTCTCTTCTCCCTTGTTTAAAGACATTAAGAGAGTATTTATAGCTGAAATCTGGAGTTTCCCTTTCCTTCCTGGACTAGGTTTCCTTGGAGAATAATCAAAAGGTATTTTATAATGATAAAAGACTTCTAATCTGAATAGGAAAAGGAAATTGTCTTTTATAAAAATTGGGAGACTGACCGCTAACACGCTTGCACATGTATCGTATGTGCGTACACACACTCATCACATACGTACACGTGTTAGTGTCATGATAAAAATGGCTAATTTAATAAAATAATTTTCTTTTCATTTTAACCAAAAATCTCATGCTGTGATTCGCACTAATTCTTCAAGGATAATCCGTAAATAACCACACTAAACTCATCATCAGGGCCACGGGACTTAAGATGACAACCGGTACAAAATGATAACTAATGAAAGTCAATTTGAAAAGATTTGGTTGGTAATTGTGAGTCAATTAGAGCTAACCCAAGGAAGGGTCAATTAACCAACTTGAACTACATCGAGCCATTGACTTACCAAATTGAACCTAGAAATACCTCATATGCATCCATATGAACTCCAATTGACAATTTGGAGATCATTCCAAGGTCAAATGAAAAGTTTGGGACTTAAAAGACGATTATGCCCCTCAAGTCACAAAAGCTCTTATTATCCCTCAAGATCAACTCCAATTTGAACCAAAATTCATATCCATTGTCCTTGTGACTCTAGAAAACTAATGCAAGTGACTAGACTCAAAAACAAAACAAAAACATGCATGAAATGATGAGCCCTAGTAAGGTGGTGCAAAAATGGGGTGTGACAGAAGCCCCTCATTCGCGAACAAGTTACACTTGTGAACCAATGATAAAGAACAACCCATTTTTGGCCAAAAAGCCTGGAGAAATCACACACTGTAACCAAACAATGATGGGAGGTTGAAAACCTGAGACTGAAATAAGGAAGTGTACTCAAGTCATGAGTATACTTAAACCACTGGGGGTTGATGATTGTCAAGAGAAGCATATTCAAGCCACTACGAATGAACATACTTTTGAAATGGAGAAATATATTCTAGTCACGAATATATTTAACCAAGTGATGAGAATGAGATCTGAGAAGTACGTTCAAGTGATGAACGTACCTTGGAAATGGAGAAGTATATTCAGGTCACGAATATATTTAACCAAGTGAGTGACAAAAAATCTGAGAAGTATACTCAAATGATGAGTATACCACTGAAATGGAGAAATATATTCAGGTCACGAATATATTTAACCAAGTAATCTGAGAATGAAATCTGAGAAGTATACTCAAGTGGTGAGCATACCATTGAAATGGAGAAATATATCCAAGCGATGGATATCTTTAACCAAGTAGGATAAGAATAATCTGAGAGGTGTATTCAAGTGATGAGTGTACTTTTGAAATGGAGAAATATATTCAGGTCACAAACATATTTAACCAAGTGATGAAAAAGATGCTGAGAAATATACTCAAGTGATGAGTATACTTAATGATTGAAAAAGACTGAGAAGTACGTTCAAGTGATGAACATACTTTTGAAATGGAGAAATGTATCCAAGTGATGGATATATTTAACCAAGTAAGCTGAGAAGTACACTCAAGTGATGAACATACCATTGAAATGGAGAAATATATCCAAACGACGGATATATTTAACCAAGTAAGATAAGAATAATCTGAGAAGTGTACTCAAGTGATGAGTACACCATTGAAATGGAGAAATATATTCTAGTCACGAATATACTTAACCAAGTAAGTGACAAGTATGTTTGAGTGATAAATATACCATTGAAATAGAGAAATATATCCAAGTGATGGATATATTTAACCAAGTAAGTGACAAGTATGTTTAAGTGATAAACATACCATAGAGAAATATATCCAAGCGATGGATATACTTAAGCAAGTAAGATAGAGAATAATCTGAGAAGTGTACTCAAGTGATGAGTACACCATTGAAATGGAGAAATATATTCTAGTCATGAATATATTTAACTAAGTAAGTGACAAATAATCTGAGAAGTATGTTCAAGTGATGAACATACCATTGAAATGGAGAAATATACCCAAGCGATGGATATACTTAACCAAGTAAGTGGCAAAATATCTGAGAAGTATACTCAAGTGATGAGTATCCCATTGAAATGGAAAAAATATACCCAAGTGGTGGATATACTTAACCAAGTAAGTGACAAATGATCTGAGAAGTATGTTCAAGTGATGAACATACCATTGAAATGGAAAAAATATACCCAAGTGGTGGATATACTTAACCAAGTAAGTGACAAATGATCTGAGAAGTATGTTCAAGTGATGAACATACCATTGAAATGGAGAAATATACCCAAGCGATGGATATACTTAACCAAGTAAGTGACGAAATATCTGAGAAGTATACTCGAGTGATGAGTATACCATTGAAATGGAGAAATATATTCAAGTGATGAATATATTTAACCAAGTAAGTAATAATGAGGATCTGAAACTAGGAAGCATATTCAATGGGTGAAAATGCTTTTGAAATGGAAGAATATATTCAAGTGATGAATATATTCAACCAAGTATGATAGAAAATAAGAATTTGAAACTGAGAAGCATATTCAAAAAGTGAATACACTTTTGAAATGGAAGAATATATTCAAATGATGAGTATATTCAACCAAGTGGGATGAAAAATCAAGATTTGAAATGAGGATATATGATCAATTTATCAAGATTGAACAGGCATGGTGCAAGAGGAAAGTGACTTAACACATTGTCACTTGAGTTGGCATGACACAGGGGAAATATATTCAACCCTTTTGAACATAAAATCAATTCAAGGAATTGATTTCAAGATGGAATTTGATTGATTTTAAGCTCAAAAAGTGTTGAATATCTCATTTGGAAGGAGGTTTGATCACGCGTCAAGGCGAGACAAAGCGAGGGAGAAAGCCAAAACAAGGTGGCTTGGGTGACCACCAGGCCTCGGGAGGCTAGCCGCCCAGGCCTGGGTGGTTACCCGAGCCCGAAGCGGAAATCCCACTTTGAATAGGAAACTTCCTATTCTGATGGGTTTTTTCCTATTTGAACTTGGATTTGTGACCTTTTCGCTATAAAAACACATCCAAGAGGTTCCTAAACCTACTTGTATTCATTCATTAGAAATTATGGAGGCTCTAGACAAATTTTTAGGAGGGTTTTTGAGAGTTATGAGTGCTGAAGCAAAATCTGAGTTCAAGTGCTTTGGCTTGGATCCATTGCTCTCCTTGAGGCATGTGAGGCTTGAAACGAACCTCTTGACTGCTGCTACATATTTTTGGGATCCTCAAGTTCATGTGTTCCGCTTCAACTATGAAGAACTGTGCCCAACCATGGAGGAATTCTGTGCATTGTATGGAGTTTCAACGGTAGGTCCTTTCATTCTCCCTACTCCTCGCCCAAGCTTTCTTACTTCTTTCTCCAATCTACTTGGGATTCACTCACAATATGCCTCTACGTTTGTAAAGGACCATATGGTAGACTTGATGAAATTGGCAACCTCTTTTTTAGCTTGTGATAGTAAAGGTATTCTGAATTTTACCTTTCCTATTAAGCATGCACTTGCCTTTTGCCTCATTGGTCGTTTTCTTATTTCCACTGGTACTCCACGTGTTCCCGTTCAAATCTGTGACTTGATTCCTCTCCTTGCCAAGGGCCATAACTTGATTCCCATGGTGCTAGCTGAAACCCTGAATGGTTTGGATAAAACTCATGAGGACCCAAAGGTTCCTTTAGGAGGTAGCCCCATTCTACTGCAGATGTGGTTGCTTGAAAGACTGAATTTCTTGTCACCAGTTGCCATTACACCATACAAGCCCCAGCATTACTGCCTTCGCCACATTGAATTACCTGGGCAATTTTCATTGAGAGATTGGCTAGGTTACTACCAAACCCTTTCTTGGAGGAGTGTCAAGTGGTTTGTATTCATATGGGGCTGTAGTGACCAGGTGCTTCTGCGGACTTCTGGATGCGCCATGGTGAGACTCATAGGACTGAGGTCTACTTCCTTCTATTGGCCTTCAAGGGTTCTTCGTCAGATGGGTGCCATGCAAACCACACCTACTTCCTTGAAAGGTGACTATCCTGTGGTGCCTGCGGGTCTTTCTGTAGTGACTTGGCCGAAGGACCGATGGCCTAACAAGTTGATACTAACCCAAGTTACGAATACTGATGGTCCATATATGATGAGCCCCGAGTATAAGGAATGGTTGAAAAGCAATTTAGGTGAGAGAGAGACTACTCGAAGAGAAAGGATTTTTGGACTTATCAAGAACAACGAACTTGGATCTTGCAGAGAAGATATTATGGAAGCAGTGACAGCAGCTTATGAACATGACTTGAGGAAGAAAAGAAGACATGAAAGAGAGAAGAAGAAAGCTGAGGAGCGAGCTACAAAGAGGCTCAAGAAAATAAAATAGGATATTTATGGCATATTTATAGTTCTTTTACTTAATACCAATGAATTGCTATGTCAATCAATTTTAGTTTTGAATAAATTGCCAATAATAAATCAAATTTGGGATTTTCTTGTTTGATTTAGACCGCACCCAAGGTAACTTTATGGGTTGCCTACGTATCTCCATGGTTTTTTCTTCTTTTTTTTTTTTTGTTTTTGTTTTGTTTTTTTTTTTGTTTTTTTTTGTTTTGTTTTGTTTTTTTTTGTTTTTGAATGGAGAATCAGGTCTTACGTAGTTCTTATGCCTTAACTTTTGCCTAAGCCGCCCTTACGGGTTTTCAACCTAGCAGGCCTCAAACATGATATTTTTTCAATTGGTCCAAATTAGTTGGACGAGAGAACTCAATTCCATCTAAATCCATGAGGCGAACAGCCCCTGCTGGCAATATCTCTTTGATAATGTATGGCCCACCCCAACTTGGCTTGAATTTTCCCCGCGGATCGAACACTGGAGCTCTGATTTCTTTCAGCACTACATCCCCTTTCTTTAGACCTCGATCTTTGACATGCTTGTTGAATGCTCTGGCAACTTTCCGTTGATACCCCTGAACATGATACAGCGCCCTTAAACGCCTTTCATCCAGCGAAGCTAACTCATCATAGCGGCTCTTAACCCAGTCCACTTCTGTTATCTGGCTCTCCACGGCAACCCTTAGTGAAGGAACCTCTAATTCAACTGGCAACACGGCCTCCATTCCATAAACTAGAGAATAAGGGGTAGCCCCTGTTGATGACCTTATTGATGTTCTGTAACCCCATAAAGCCAATGGCAACTTCTCATGCCAGTCTGTGTGCGAGTCCGCAGTCTTCTGTAGTATCTTCTTGATGTTCTTGTTAGCTGCTTCCACCGCTCCATTAGTCTGAGGACGGTATGGTGATGACAGATGGTGAACTATGCCGTACTTTTGCAAGAGCTCATGGGTTTCTTTCTGAAAGTGCTGGCCATTGTCTGAGATAACTTCATGCGGTACCCCATATCGATAGATGATGCTGTGCTGTATGAACTGTGCTACCTTCTTGGAATTCAAGGTCTTGAAGGACGCTGCTTCCACCCACTTAGTGAAGTAGTCGATGGCAACCAGGATGTATTCATGCCCATTTGATGCCTTTGGCTTGATCTGTCCGATCATATCTATCCCCCACACCGCGAATGGCCAAGGTGACGACATACTCGTTAAAGGCATAGAAGGCAAATGTTGTCCACTGGCGAACAGTTGGCATTTGTGGCACTTCTTGACATGTGCGTGGCAGTCTCTTTCCATGGTGGACCAATAATAGCCTAACCTCATGATTTTCTTAGCTAACATATAGCCATTCATATGCGGAGCCCCTGTCCCTTCATGGATTTCTTTAATCAGATGCTCGGCTTCCTCCTCGGTGACACACAGTAGGTGGATCCCGTCGTATGATCTCCGATATAGCTTTCCTCCACAAAGTACATAGTGACTCGCCAACCGCCTTAGGGTTTTTCTATCGATACGAGATGCTCCTTCTGGGTATTCCCTTTCTTCAATGAACTTCTTTATGTCATGGAACCACGGACGGCCATCATTTACCTCTCCTCCTCGGATTGCACAACAGTACACAGGCTTGTCTCGGCATTCTATCACCAACGGCTTCACATTTCCCCCTTCAGGTATCTCCACCATGGATGCTAGGGTCGCCAAGGCATCGGCGAACTGGTTCTTGTTCCTTGAAAGGTAGTTAAATTCTATCTCTGAGAACTCCTTGGTTAGAGCTTCCAGGTAGGCATGGTAGGGTAGCAGCTTCTCATCTCGAGTTTTCCATTCCCCTTTTATCTGACAAATGATTAGCGCCGAGTCCCCGAACACTTCTAATTCTTTGATCCCCAATTCAAGTGCCGCTTCCAGTGCTAGGATACAGGCCTCATACTCAGCAATGTTGTTGGTAGCTTCGAACCCCAACTTGACCGCCAACGGTGTAAATGCCTCTTCAGGTGAGACCAGCAGGACTCCTATCCCATAACCTTTCTTATTGGCTGCCCCATCGAAGTATACTCTCCAAGTTTTTCTACCAATCTCTAGCACGTCTTCATCTGGGAATTGATCGTTGAACGGAACGGATGATGACACCGGACAGCTGGCTAGGTAGTCTGCGATGACGCTTCCCTTGATAGACTTCTGATTCACGTACTTGATGTCGAATTCATTGAGGAGAATTGACCATCGAGCAGTTCTGAATGACAATACTGGCCTTTCTACCAGGTACTTCAACGGGTCCATGCGACTTATCAAGAACACTTCGAAGGACATCATGTAGTGTCGGAGTTTCTGCGTCGCCCATACTAGTGCCACACAAGCCTTTTCAATTGCATTGTACTTCACTTCATAGTCTGTCATTTTCTTGCTTAAGTAATAAATGGCATTCTCCTTTGTAAACCCTTCGAGATATTGAGCTAACAAAGCTCCCGTCGCGGTTTCGGTGACCGTTAAGTATAACAAAAGCGGCGCACCTTGCCGTGGGGGAACTAAGATTGGAGGATTGCTCAAGTATCTCTTAATGGTCTCAAAGGCCTCTTGGCATTCTTCGTTCCATACTTTTGGCACACCTTTCTTAAGCAATTTGAAGATTGGTTCGCAAACCATGGTCAAGTTGGCAATGAATCGGCTTATGTATTGAACTCTTCCCAGAAAACCCCGGATCTGCTTCTTAGTGCTAGGCGGCTCCATCTCCACAATAGCTTTTATCTTCCCTGGGTCCACTTCGATACCTCTCTGAGTGATCATAAACCCCAATAACTTGCCTGCAGTGACACCAAAAGCGCACTTCTGTGGGTTGAGACGGAGATTGTACTTTTTTGCTCGCTCTAGGAATTTCTCTAGTGCCTTGAAATGCCCTTCTCTATCCACGGACTTTACGATCATATCATCGACATAAACCTCGACTTCCTTATGGATCATATCATGCAATAAGGTCGTAGCTGCTCTTTGGTAAGTAGCCCCAGTGTTTCTTAAGCCAAAAGGCATTACCTTGTAACAGTACGTTCCCCATTGCGTGATAAAGGCTGTTTTCTCCATGTCTTGAGGCGCCATCTTTATCTAGTTATACCCAGAGAATCTGTCCATGAAGGAGAGGAGTGCATGTCCCACTGTACTATCCACCAACACGTCGATATGGGGTAAAGGAAAGTCATCCTTAGGGCTCACGGCGTTGAGATCTCAGAAATCGACACACATCCTTACTTTCCCATCTTTTTTAGGCACAGGCACTATATTTGACAACCATTCGGGGTACTCCACAACTTGGAGGAAACCCGCGTCTAGTTGTTTAGTTACCTCTTCTTTTACTTTTAGAGCCCATTCTGGTTTTAATCTTCTGAGTTTCTGCTTTACCGGCTTCTTTAGGGAATTAGTGGGGATATAGTGTTGCACAATATCGGGGTCGATGCCAGGCATGTCTTCATAAGACCATGCAAAAGCCATAATGTTGGCTTTCAAGAGGGAGATCATCTTTTCTTTTTCAACGGGGGAGAGGGTTTTCCCAATTTTAACTATTCTTGGCAATTCATTCGTCCCTAAGTTGATTGATTCCAATTCATCCATATTAGGTTCGGTGACGCCCCTTTTCCTTTGCTCAACGAGCTCCGGGGGGACATCGTTCCTAGGATCTATATCCATGCCATAAATATCCATAGAGGAGAGAAAAGAGACACTGCATATATAGAGAAAGAAAGCACACTTTATTGACTAGGAATAATGGGAATGACACACAAAAGAAAGAAGGAAAACAAACAAATCTGTATCAATACTATGACTCCACAAAGTGAGTAAAGTAGATACATCTTATTGAATTAGGGAAATATTACTAAACTAAGACACCTACAAGCTGCTATCAGGTAGGCCAAGGTCTTCTTCTTCATGGATCTCCGCAATGACACCACATTCAAGGTACCAATTCAGGAATGGCACGGTAGCATGGCTAATGGATGAACCCTGGAGTTCTTCAATGGTCGAGTCTTCCACGGTGAGGATCATGTCTTGGAACATTTCAGTCATAGCCCCCGCATCAAGGTTCTCTGCCCAGTCTTCCTCTTTCAAGCTTCCATATAGATCTTGGATAGAGTGGTACCAACTTGTCAAACTTTGAGGATTCGGCCCTTCTGTGAAGTATCTATCACCAAAACTTTTATCTGCCACGGTTGGGTCGGAACTTGGATAAAAAGTATATGGGATGTACTGCTTTATAGAAGAGTAATGGCGTGATGATTCATTCAGCTCTTTCTCAATGCATTGGACATAATCAAACCCAGATAGCGGTATCACTGCTGATTCAGGTTGTATCTCACATATAGGCACACCTGCGAGTTTCAATTCATAGTCCCCTTGAAGCGTTACTATGGCTCCTTCATATGGAAACTTCACCTTTTGATGGAGTGAAGATGGCACAGCCCCAGCGGGATGGATCCAAGGTCGGCCCAACAGCAAGTTGAAACATGACGGCACATCTAACACTTGGAATTCCACCCTAAATTCAGTGGGTCCCATGATAAGAGGCAAAGTAACCACCCCTATTACTTCTCGGCGGGTGTTGTCATAAGCTCTTACGGTCTGCCCAGATGGCGTGAAATCAGTGGGTCCCAAACCCAAAACAGTGGCAGTTCGGAGAGGACATACATTCAGTGCGGACCCATTGTCGATAAGAACGGTGGGAACCCTCTTCCCCATAGTGTCAACGGTCACATAGAGAGCTTGAGAATGGCTCGGCCCGCTTTTAGGTAGGTCTACATCGGTGAACACGATGGTTGAGTTCTTGGGAGTTGGATTCACCAAATGTACCAATCCCTCGGGGGATGTGTCAACAGGCACTTGTATCTGATTCAACAGTTTCAACACGGTCTGTCTGTGCTTATGCGAGGCCATGAGCAAGCCCCAAATAGTGATGTTGGCATTGGTCTTCTTCAGTTGCCTAAGCACTTCATCCTCTTCTTCTTGCAAGCTAGGGCGCCTCTGCCCTTCCAAATCTTCCAATGGATTTTCAGACTCTAGGTGGGGAGGCTTGAAATAACGACCCCCTCTGGTTATATGGTCCAACTCATCATCGCTAGCCCATATGTCATGGACTTCCTCGGAGTCATTCATTAAGTCATCCCATTCTATCATGTCAATGCTCTCCATCTCTGTCGGCAAGTCATCCCAACCTGAAGGGACTATCGGCTCATCTGATATCGGACTTGGGCTTGAGTACAGCACATAGTAATCATATTTCCCCGACGCTTCACCTAATAGGCCAACCTGAGGATCCCCTGCTTCATATCTTTCTTTCAGCTCTTGTTGGATAGATTTCTTTGGCAACAACAAAACCTTTTGGTCAATGAGGTCTTGGATGATCTTCTTTAGTATAGAACAAGCCTCGGTGTCATGGCCGGGTGCACGATGGTATTGGTAATATTGGTGAGGGGTTGATGGTCTTGGCTTTGGTGGAAGTGGCATGATAAGGCTGTTATTGCGGCAAATGGTGAAGAGACGGGTTAAGGTCATGGGGAGCGGAGTGTATTGTCTTATGGGATGGCGAGGGCGAGAGGATTCAACCCCAATGGCATTTATGGTGTTAGGTGGGGGTGTGTTGTTGTGTGATGGGAGAGGATTACGGGTGACATTTGGACGGGTTGGTGGTGAAATGACTTGCTTGTCAATGAGGTCTTGGACTTGGTGGCGAAGGCGAATACAGCGATTGGTGGCATGGCCTTTGGATTGATGGTACTTGCAGTACTCATTCTCATTGTAGCTCTTGGGTAAGGGATTTGGTGGAGGTCTTGGGTCGAGTGGCTTCAATAGGTCACGACTTATGAGCTTTTCAAGGACTCTTTCGAGTGGCATGAATAGGTCAGTGAATTGGCGAGGTGGGTTGACATCATTGAGAGAAAAGGGTTGGATTGGTTGAGTTATGGTGTTGACCTCGGCATTGTTCTTCCCAGTAAAGTTTGTCTTGCGACTCCTCACTTCCTCAGTCTTGATTGTCCCATCATTGATAGCATCTTCAACCTGCGTGCCAGCCCCAATGAGAGCTTTGAAATTTGGGAAATAGTGGGCAAATAGGTGCTTGTGATACACGGGCAGCAGGTTCTTAACCACTAACTGAATTTGGTCCTCCTCATTCGGCCTATCCGTCATTCTCGACGCCTTTTGTCTCCACCTTGTAATGTAAGCGGAGAAAGTTTCATGAGCCCCTTGCTTGGTAGTTTCTAGGTCCCTTCGAGTAACGTCCACCTCTGTGTTATACTTGTAGTGCTCTGAAAACTCATTGCATATGTCTTCCCAAGTCCGGGTTCTATTCTCATCCAAGGATAAGAACCATTTCAAAGCAGAAGTGGCCAAGGTTTCATGGAACATTTGAGCTAAAAGCTCGTCAGTAGCCCCTCGAGGGTGCATAGCTCGCACGTACATCTTCAAATGAGTCTTAGGGCAACCCGTCCCATCGAACTTTTCTAACTCCCGCATCTTGAATTGTAGTGGAATACGAGCCGTTGGAAACAGGGATAGAGTCCGCACATCGACCATGTCATCAGCCCTACGAATCCCTTTTATAGTTCTCTCCAATGCTTCTACCTTGCTAGCTAACACGGAATCACTGCTAGAACCTTTCCCCTTGGCTTCCCCTTCTAGGTCGGTGACCTCAGGTTTCGAGCTACTTTCCCCCCTTGTCTTGGTGTTCTCATTGGATTGAGGTCCCTCTTCGGTGCCAGCCCCATGAGGTATACCCGAGGAATGGGCCTTAGAGCCATTTTGTTCAAGATCCGCCATCTTCTGTTGGTTCTCTTGAGCCATTTTCAATGCGGTATCGGATGTCTCGGCGGTATGGTCAAGCTTGGCCATGATGGCTTTCAGGCAAGCCTCAAGGTCAAAGTGCCCCTCACTAGTTCTTTCGTCGGCCATGTCTGTCTGATGGGTAGACTCAACACTCACTAGACGCCCTTGTGGATTGCGGATCCAAGCCAGCACGTCTATGGATAGAAAAGTTTTAACCTTTAGCCTAAGGACTTGTCCTAAACCTCCATATTTTCCTTAATGAACTCGGTCTCTACACCATGTTCAATTAATTCATTCCTTTTATCCAATTACCTTTACAGGGATCATGGATTAAGGGTATGTTTTAAAGAATAGGGCATAGAGTCCTTCAACTAGGTTTAATTAATCCCCTAGGACTAGCACATCACAAACATAGCTTTACATCCTATTTCCTTAATTTATTCCTCCTAACCCATGGCCTTAACGAAGGCTAGGGTTTAAAGGTCTATATTAAGGGCATAAGATATGAAGCCTCACACCACAAACACAGCATAGCATCATTACAAACAATTGTGGGTGCATAAAGGTGAGACCGTAGTGTCCTACAAGTCTGTCTATATGGACTAATGATAAGGGTAGGCTAGGGATCCTTCACTTGCTTGAGCAATCCTTATACCTAACCACATGTGGCATCAGGAACGCCGCGTGGGTCCAGCAGTACGTGATTAACTCATTTAATATACCCAAGGCAAGCCCAAGGGTACTAGGCAAGAGAGGTTGATAGCTTTCGCCCCAACACATGGAATCAGGAAAACCAAGGTTGAGACTAGGCCGATCGTTGGCAAGGATACATCGAGGGACATCGATCCTAGCATGCAAGAGTTTGCGCACACAATGCAATAAATGAAAGCACACAATCAAGCGGATGCAATGTGATTGATTTTAATTAAACATAAGAAATTAACCTAGCCCAATTAAACTTTATAGAGTCTAGCCCACAAATCCCCAGTGGAGTCGCCAAACTGTGAACCCCGGAAATTGGGCCCACGAGGGATTGAAAAGAAAGTGGGTTTGAAAAAGAAAAAGGAAAGGAGTCGCCACCTTATTTTTTAAAGGAAACAAGGAAAACCCTAAAAATCAGGTTGTTTTAGGAAAACAATTTGAATGACTCCATAAAAAAAGGAAAGGCAAAAACCAATCTTTTGAAAACCAAAGAAATCGGGGATTCGGAGGCTAAGTTATGACATGGGAAGGTTCTAGGCAAAGCCTATAGGCACCCATGTCACCCTTTCGGTCTCTCAATTCATTTGGGCTAAATTAAAGTCTTTCCATACAAAAATCAGCAAGTATATCATCACAAGAATTGCATGCATATCATATATTTCATTCATCCATCCATGCATAATAAGCAAATAAAAACAGAAAATAAAAAGAAGAAAAGAAAACATAAATAAACCTAGGATGCTTGGATCCTAGAACGGACTTGAGCCTCACGAAGAGCGCCTACGTACCATGCAATGAAATACATGGATCAAGGTCCACGTAGTTCGATTAGAACTAAGGTTAAATCCTAATACAAACCTATGGTAAAAACCCTAGGTTTCCTTATTTGATCAAAAGAGTTGAATATGATAGAAAGTTTGATTTTAGGAAAGAAATCCACAAAATGGAAACTTTAATAAAAACCAGAATTTTGTTGGTTAAGGAAACCTCTAATTAAACCATAGGATCATATTAAAAATTAACCCTAAATAGGGAGAAGAGAATGAGTTAAGAAGAAAGGTGAATTGGGGCACCTTCACACCCACTTACCTGAGCGCAATTAGCTCCAAGCATTTAGCCATTTCAGACATAAGCAGCCCTATTTGCCATGGGACAAATACCACACCTATTTGCACCCTTACAAGTGCTCAAAACCATGCAAAAACACTAACATGCAAATCTGGACAGAATAGTATTATGACCTAAAATCATCCACTAAGCATGCCAATAGCAAAAACAGCGAACAATAATAAGTCCTACCATATTCCTAGAACCATATCATGCATAAAAACCCTAAAACATACTAACATGCATGCAAAACTATCATGTTTACTCCATATGAAAAACATATACAGCAAACACGAAGAAAAACCAAATAAAAAAGTCTACTTTATCATGCTATATGAAAACAAACACGAAACAATGACTCTAAAACCCTAAACTCACAAATATGCTTAAAAACATACAAAACATACTTTAATCATGCTAAAACCAAACTAAACAGAAATTAAATCATGCATATTAACTAACTAAAGCAATATAACATGATGAAAATCCTAACTCTAACATGCAATGACACTAATCCTAACACAAGGACAATAGGAGCACAAGAATCATAACTATGCATTAAAAACCTAAAGGACAGCCCTAAAGCATGCTAAACAGTAGATAAAAAATAGATATTCCATGTATATTAACTAGCTAGAGTGTTAATACATGATAAAAAAGTTACCTTTAACATGCAATAGGCCGAACCCATATGAGAACCTAGTTTAAGCTTGAATAGAGAAGGAGAATACCTTAGGAAGGGCCTTCCTTGTGTTTGTAATTGTTCGTGGCTCCTCAGGTCTTTAGAGTGAATCAAACCAACACGAATCCTCCTCTTTGTCAAAGTGGTATCACAGCAAAGAGATCAAAACCCACTCAACTTTGAAAAGAAATAGAAAACAAAAAGAGAACAAGAGAAAAGAAAAAGTGATTCTCGTCACTTTGCAGCAGCAGGAACTTCAATCGCGTTTTTGGGTATGAAAACGTTGGATTTGGACAAAGCTTGTGAAATACAAAGTTGTAGAGAATTGAATTATCTTTCTAACAAGACCAATTTCATCAAATTCTGACTTCGGATGAAAACGTTATGATTAAAATACGACTGCTGGTTTTCAGAAAATCTGCTGCTGAATTATGACGAATTTCACTCCCTCCAAACCCTCTTCTCTTCTCCCTTGTTTAAAGACATTAAGAGAGTATTTATAGCTGAAATCTGGAGTTTCCCTTTCCTTCCTGGACTAGGTTTCCTTGGAGAATAATCAAAAGGTATTTTATAATGATAAAAGACTTCTAATCTGAATAGGAAAAGGAAATTGTCTTTTATAAAAATTGGGAGACTGACCGCTAACACGCATGCACATGTATCGTATGTGCGTACACACACTCATCACATACGTACACGTGTTAGTGTCATGATAAAAATGGCTAATTTAATAAAATAATTTTCTTTTCATTTTAACCAAAAATCTCATGCTGTGATTCGCACTAATTCTTCAAGGATAATCCGTAAATAACCACACTAAACTCATCATCAGGGCCACGGGACTTAAGATGACAACCGGTACAAAATGATGACTAATGAAAGTCAATTTGAAAAGATTTGGTTGGTAATTGTGAGTCAATTAGAGCTAACCCAAGGAAGGGTCAATTAACCAACTTGAACTACATCGAGCGATTTTAATCCCGAGCCATTGACTTACCAAATTGAACCTAGAAATACCTCATATGCATCCATATGAACTCCAATTGACAATTTGGAGATCATTCCAAGGTCAAATGAAAAGTTTGGGACTTAAAAGACGATTATGCCCCTCAAGTCACAAAAGCTCTTATTATCCCTCAAGATCAACTCCAATTTGAACCAAAATTCATATCCATTGTCCTTGTGACTCTAGAAAACTAATGCAAGTGACTAGACTCAAAAACAAAACAAAAACATGCATGAAATGATGAGCCCTAGTAAGGTGGTGCAAAAATGGGGTGTGACAACAGTCCTCAGTGTCATGGCCGGGTATACCATGGTATTGGCAATATTGATGGGGTGTTTGGGGTCTTGGCTTTGGAGGGTGAGGTATGATAAGGCCTTGGTTGCAGCATTGGTAAAAGGCTTGGGTCAAGGACACGGGTAATGGAGTGTATTGTCTTATGGGTAGGCAAGGTCGAGATGGGTCGGCTTCAATGGCATTTATGGAGTTGGATGAATTATGAGAGGGAAGTGGATTTTGAGTAACATTTGGGCGATTTGGTGGGGTTGGTGGTGAGATGATTTGTTTGTCAAGTAAGTCCTGGATCTCATGCCTAAGGCGGTAACAACGGTTGGTTGAGTGGCCTTTGGCTTGATGGAATTTGCAGTATTCATTCTCATTGTAGCTTTTGGGCAATGGGTTTGGTGGTGGTCTTGGGTCGAGAGGTTTCAACAGGCCTCGGCTTTTTAGCTTTTCAAGTACTTTCTCAAGTGGCATATGCAGCTCGGTGAATTGGCGAGGTGGGTTGGTGTCATTTAGGGAGATAGGTTGAATGGGTTGGGCTATGGCATTGACCTCGGCACTGTTTTTCCCAGCAAAGTTCGGCCTGCGGCTCTTTTGGACTTCTTCTGTCTTGATCGATCCATCAGCTATGGCATCCTCAACTTGTGTACCTGCTCCGATAAGAGCCTTGAAATTAGGGAAGTAGTGAGCAAAGAGGTGCTTGTGATACACCGGCAATAGGTTCTTAACCACCAACTGAATCTGATCTTCCTCATTCGGTCTATCCGCCATTTTCGAGGCCTTTTGCCTCCACCTTGTAATGAAAGCAGAGAAAGTCTCATTGGCCCCTTGTTTTGTAGTCTCTAGGTCCCTTCTTGTGACATCCACCTCAGTGTTGTACTTGTAGTGCTCTGAAAACTCATTACATATGTCCTCCCAAGTCCGGGTTCTATTCTCATCCAAGGCTAAGAACCATTTTAAGGCGGAAGTGGCTAGGGTTTCATGGAACATTTGGGCCAAGAGTTCATCTGTCGCTCCTCGAGGGTGCATAGCTCGTACATACATCTTCAAATGGGTCTTAGGGCAACCCGTTCCATCAAACTTTTCTAATTCGGGCATCTTGAATTGTAGTGGAATACGAGCTTGAGGAAACAAAGATAGGGTACGTACATCCACCATGTCATCTGTCCTACGGATTCCCTTTATAGTTCTCTCCAAGGCTTCTACCTTGCTAGCCAACACAGAGTCTGTATCTGAGGTCTTCCCCTTACTTCCCCCTTCTAGGTTAAAAACTTCAGGTGATTCATTCCCCTTGGGCTGAGTGCTTCCCCCATCATTGGTCTTAGTGCCTTCTCCAGACTGGGTCCCATTTTCGGTGTTATCCCCTAGGGTACGGCCATTATTCTGTTCGGGTTCGGACATCTTATGTTGGATATCTTGGGCCATTTTCAATGCTCTCTCGGATACATCAGTGGTGTAATCAAGCTTGGTCATGATAGCCTTCAAACAAGTCTCAACATCAAAACCCCCTTCACTAGTTGCTTCGTCGGCCATATCTGACTGGTTAGTAGAATCAATCTTCACTAAGCGCCCTTGCTGGTCACGGATCCAAGCCAGTACGTCCTCTCACTCCTCTATGAAAGGGAACAATCAGTCTCTCATCCTAAGGGTATGTCCTAGGCTTCCATATTTGTCTCAATGACTTCACATTATGTATACTCAATTAGTCCCTTTTAATCCAATCACCTTTGCAAGGGTCATGGGCGAAAGGTACGTATTAAGGATATAGGGTGTAAAGGTCCTCTATTAATTTTTCCATTAAGCACATCACAAACACGGTCATGATATCATTACAAACAATGTGGGTGCATAAGGGTGAAACCATAGTGTCCTACAAGTCTGTCTATATGGACTAATGATAAGGGTAGGCTGGGGTCCTTCACTTGCTTGAGCAATCTTTATACCTAACCACATGTGGCATCAGGAATGCCGCGTGGGTCCAGCAGTACGTGATTAACTCATTTGATATACCCAAGGGCAAGCCCAAGGGTACTTGGCAAGAGAGGTTGAGAGCTTTCGCCCCAACTCATGGAATCAGGAAAACCAAGGTTGAGGCTAGGCCCGTTAGTGGCAAGGGACATCGATCCTAACATGCAAGAGTTCGCGCACACAATGCAATAAATGAAAGCACACAATCAAGCGAATGCAATGTGATTGATTTTAATTAAACAAAAGAAATTAACTTAGCCCAATCAAATTGTATAGAGTCTAGCCCACAAGTCCCCAGTGGAGTCGCCAGTCTGTGAACCCCGGAAATTGGGCCCACGAGGGGTTGGCGAAAAGATTTTGTTTGGTTTGAAAAAGGAAAAGGAGTCGCCACCTTATTTTTTAAAGGAAACAAGGAAAACCCTAAAAAACAGTTTTGTTTTAGAAAAACAAAATAATGACTCCACGTTTAAAAATGGTAAGGCAAATGATCTTTTGGAAACCAGAGAAATCGGGGATTCGGAGGCTAAGTTACGATATGGGAAGGTTCTAGGCAAAGCCTATAGGCACCCATATCGCCCTAAACGGTCTCTTAATTTAATTGGGCTAAATCAAAGTCTTAATCACACACAAATCAACAATTATCATCACAAGACAGCATGCATATCATTCATTCATTCATCCATATAATCAAGTAAATCAAAGAAAAACAGAAAAAAAGAAAGAGGGGGAGGAGAAAACCTAGGATACTTAGTATCCTAGGGCGGACTTGAACCTCACGAAGAGCGCCTACGTACCATGTATGGAAATACATGGATCAAAGTCCACGTAGTTCGAAAAGGAATAGGGTTATAACCTAATCAAGGCCTATGGTAAACCCTAAGTTTCCTTTCAAGTAAAACATGGTAAGTTTCCAAAATAAATGATTCTCAAAAGATTTTTGGTAAAATATGGAATTTTGATAAGAAATGGAAACCTTGATTCAAAAGGTATTTGTTATTGAAAGGAAACTATAAGGATTGCCATGTTCCCCTATTAGGAAATAACCCTAGGGGGGGAGAAAGGGAAAGCTTCAAGGAAAGGAAAGAAGGGTGAATTGGGGCACCCTCACACCCTACTTACCTTAAGCGAAAGCAACCTGTCAAAGTAACCACCCTATTGCATAGGGTAATTACCTTATTTGTAAGATTTCATCTTAAAATAGCCAAAATAACCACCCCACATTGGTGGGGTAGTTGCACCTGTTGTACCTGTCAAAGCACCTGCAATTTCCATGCAAAACATACCAAAAATACCCACCAAACAAGCTAGATTCCAAATCAAGCCATTATCATGCCCAAACATGGGCTAACACATGCTCAAAATATCATATCAAGGACAAATAACAGATCTGGACAGAATTGAAATAAGGCTTAAAATCAACTACAAGTCATGCAACAACATGAATCATAAGCTAACTAAAACCCTAATTCAACCCTACATGCAATGACATGCAAAAAACACTAAAATCCACTACTATGAATGCAGAAAAATATCATGGTTATCAAATATGCAGCACATATATATCAACTATGAAGAAAACACAAAGAAAAACCCTAAGCTATCATGCTATATGCAACTTTCCTAATACAAGGATGAGTGAAACCCTAAAATCACAACTGTGCTCAAAATCACATAAAATAACTCCAAATCATGCAAAACTCATCATGGACATCATTCTAATCATGCATATTGATCAATAGAAGCATCAACACATGATAAAAACACAAGCTTGCACATGAAATATAGCTATTCTAAGTAAAAACCTAATTTCAGCACAAGAGAAACCCTAGAATTGCAAACATGCATTAAATCACATGGAACAGCATCCTAGCATACTAAACAGCCCATAAACATTATCCTAATCATGCATACTAACTAATAAAATTAGCAAAACACAATAAAAACACAAGCTTCAATATGCAAAAGTGTTACTTCATGTAGAAAACCAATTTCAGCACTAAGGAAACCCTAAAGTCCCAAACATGCAGTAAATCACATGGAATAGGATCCTAGCATACTAAACAGCCCATGAATATTATCCTAATCATGCATACTAACTAATAGAAGCAACAAGACATGATAAAGACACAAACTTGAACATGAAATAATGACTATTCCATGTAAAACCCTAGAAAAGACTCTAAAAAACCCTAAAAACACAAACACTCATAAAACCACATAGAATGACATTGTATCATGCAAAACCAGCCATAAAAAATATCCTAATCATGTATTCTAAGCATTAGAAGCATCAACACATGATAAAACTATAAGCTTTTAACATGAAGTAATGCAAAGCTATGCAAGAAACCTTAGTTTGAATGAAAGAGAGAAAGGGGGAAGGTGTTAGAGTTATGCCCTAGAGCCAATCATAGAGATGATTGTTTAGGGATAAAGGAACAATCATTTGATTTCATTTATGTATGTCACATTTATTATTGATTTAATAAAAGGGCTTATTCTATTATGTTTGTATGCATCATTTATATTTACATAATATGTCCAAGGAGTTAGAGTTGAGAATATTGAATTACAAAGAGTTGTAATTATGAGACTGTAAATATATCTCTGTACTAAACTCCTAAATCATTCCTAGTTGAAGGTTCACTATGATGGACAGTAATGAACCATAGGACTAGCACTTGTTAGGTTGACTCTATAGGAGGATAGCTGGTCTCAAGCTATTTGTGTGGAGACACTACAACCAACAGGTGGGTGCCTGTTAATAGAATAGGTACACTGAATGTGACCAAAGATTTGAGATAAACTGAATGGAGTTTTAACCTGCCTGTCAATCAGTTTCTCAATGTTATAGTGGTACAAGTAATCCTTAGACCTGAGACACCATAGTTACCTTATGCATGTAGCTTTAGAAGTTTGATAACACTAAGTGCAGATTCTATTCATGGGTCTGTAAAGGTGTTCATTGGCCCTATTGCTATGTGTATGAAGGCATGTGAGTGATCAACAAGGAATCCATTACTCTCAGGAAAAAGAAAGAGAATGTCTCATATAGCATTCATAATATAACTCATTCAGTCCATGGCCATGGCAGTGTGAATATGGAAAGGAGTTTCCATAAGTTCATCATTGAGTTGATATTTATGAATGAGTATAAAGTAATTGAACTAGGGACTTGACAGACTTCCATGTCCTATTAGTTCAATTGGAGACATTGTGTAAATGGAAGGATGCAATTGTAACCTATAAACTATAACAGAAGGGTTCTTTGATAGATACATATTCACTTCATTAAGGACGACACCATGAACCATATGCTAGGTGTTATTCATGGTTAGTAGAAGCCCTAATTGATATAAGTGAGTTATAATCAATTAGGGAATTGGAAGGAGTTCCAATTAGACCCTAAATGGAAAGAGTTCCATTGTGCACACCTCGTGCTATTCCTACTACTTGATGATGTGAACCCAATAGGTCACACACTGATCATGCAAGATGAGCTTTAAAGTCTATGAGAGAAAGGGTATGAGTGCATAAAGAATAGTTCTTTGAGGCCTATTTATATTTGATATAATTTATAGGGGTTATTGTGCAATTTAGAGAAATTGCATCACACCCTAATAGGGTTTCCCCCTATGGCCGGCCCCCCTAAGTGTGGACTATATTAGCCACACTATGATGTGTGACATCATTACAAGTTGAAATCCCAAGGGGCTGTCCAGATTTTCCAGCCTCCCTCTCTCTCTCTCCTCTCTTCTCCTTCACTAGCAACAACAAGGAAAAGGTGGAAAGGACTTGAAGCTCTAGCTAGGTGTGGATACCGTTGGAGGCAGCACACTTGGGCTGCTCATTCACCGCTGTCCGGAATCAAAGCTTGGAGCAAAAAGGAGAAGACAAAAAATTCTGTAAGTGTTCTAACCCTCTTCATAGTTAGGGTTTGATTTTGTATATGCATAGTTAGATTCATGGGCTGTGGAATCAAAGGGAAAATTTTTATATTCCGCACTTCTATTTTTCCCTCTTGTATGATTCCCAACAGTGGTATCAGAGCCATGATTATGCATAATACAAAATACATATGGGCTGGAATTTATGGTGTAGTTGAATGATTCAAAAATCTGGAGAATTTTTACTGCAGAATTGTTCTTCTCTCTGGCCGAACCTAGGGTTTGGAACCCTAGGTCTATTCTTCTTCTACTCCTCTTCTAAATCATGGTTAAGGGTAACCATTGATGCAAAGGTTGTATAGGGTTTGAATTGGAAGAAGAAGAAAAAGGAAAACTGGGTTTTCTGAAGAGGGTCGAATCTGGGTTTTAGAACCCAGAGGTTCTTGCAATTAAATTCAATCAATGCTTCTGTATTTTTGATGCAAATCCATTGTAGGATCATTATATATCATGTGTATATGATTTTCTTTAAGTTTCAAAAAGGTTTTGATGGAAAAAGATTCAAAAAGTTTGAAAATTTTTCATGAACAGCATAGCAGATTTTCTCTGCAGAAAAGTCATCAATGGAGTTTTGATTAGAACTTGAGTTAGGGAACTCCAAATTGCATGAAACCAATTGCATTAGTTTCCTAAGACATGTAGGATACTGGGAAAATTCGTTTGGTAGCCTAATTCATTCATCTTGCTGGGTTTTAAATCAATTTCTGACCATGGACAGTATGCTGTCAAATTCTGGGCAGCATACTGTTGTTTTAATTGTTTAGAACAATTGGTGATGATTCGATCATCCAAACCTCTTCTAGAAGCTTAGTATTTCATGTAGGGACATGATACAAAAGCTGGTTTCAATGGAGGAGTCGAATTGATAAGGTTTTAGAAGCTATTGTGACCTTCAAGGTCTGCAACAATGGCTCCAGCAATGGGTTTTGGAAACCCTGATTGTTTTTTATGATGGCAGCCACTTCCACCACTCCTCACGTGTCCAGAGGCTTGTCCCACACTCCTAGGATGTTCTCCCATGGCTGGCCATGGCCTTCCCCAGTCGTTGGTGGCCATGGCAGCCTAGCCAAGCTCAGGCAGCCCCCTGGTTGTGACGGCTGCATAGAGTTAAGGATGAAACCCTAATTTTGAGTTAATGATGAAACCCTAATTTCATTATGGCATTAATTAAAACCCCAATTGGAATATTAATTACCTTTATTAAGAGTTAATGATTGGTCATTAAATGACCAATCATGGTTATTAATTGTTAGGGCATAATTAATACCATAAATGATGTCTAGGGTTAGGGTTTTGGAAACCCTAATTAGTATAATTAATTAAGGGTAATTAATACCCTATTTGGCATTAATTAAACCCTAATCCCTTTTATTAAATACCATATGAACCTAGGGTTTTAATGATTGGACATTAAATGACCAATCATAAGGAATTTAATGATTAGGGCTTGCATTTAGGGTTTAGGGTTATGCGTTTAGGGTTTAGGGTTTTAGGAAACCCTAATACACTAATTCATCATTTAAATGATTTTGTTTAATTCCCATGTTAATTATTTAATTAATATTGATTAATTTTATAATGTTTTAAATGGTTTAAAATACAATTGGGGATTAAATTAAAATCTGGAAATTCTTAATTAAATGAAATTGATTTGTTTAATTAAGGAAACCCTAATATTGGATATTAGAGTTATTTTAGGAAACTTTATATGTTTAAATTAATTTGATTAATTGAAACTAAAATGTCTTAAATGTTAAGACTTTATTTAATTCTGGATATTTTTGTTAATACCTAATAAGATTAGGATGCATGAATGAGATTAATGTAAATCATTCAAGAGAATTACCATAATGCCCATATGTTTTAATGCTTACAGTTTTTCTTTACATTATGCAATGAGATTGTATGTATGTGTTTGGATGATGATTATGGACTATACCCTTTAAACCAATTGTGATTGGCCGTCTTATGAATGGGATGTTATTATTTACAAGAGTTGTAATTTTATTAAGGTGATGTAATTTATTTGGGGCTTGCATGCCACCTTCCTTCTCCCTCTCTCTCTCTATCATTCTCTTATGTACCCCACATTCCCCTTATGTATCCCTTTCTTTAAATTATGTAAATGTTATGTAATCGAGAGCGCACTAAGGAGCATGGTAGACCCAAAGGAGCATGATAGAGCTCAACAAGCCAATGGTGGAGACCATCAAGCCAAGGGAGCAGATTAAAGGACTTGAAAGCTTAGAGAAGTGTTTCAAGACAGCATGCATGTTTCGAATGTGTTATTTTACGATCACCTACACCCACCTTAGACCTTGGATTCAATCTATTGGCTTGGATTGAATCCTCTCAAAGTCCATAATTATCATAGTGGGAGCTTTTAATGAGATTCATAGTGATAGCTCCAAATCCATAGATCGTTATATGTCTCTTCTTAGGGACTAATATCGATAAGTGGATTATTATTATTTTATGCTGTTGAATTTTTTATTTATATGCATGAGATGTATGTTAATTTGATGAGACCCTTAAAAACCCCTCTATTTTAATATTAAGTTGGAAATGGAGAATACATTAGGGAATGGATTCTTCATTGCCTTCCATCATTATAGGATCATCTAACGTCTCTTAATGTGGGTACCTGGCTGCAGACATGTAGGAGCTACCCATATTAAAGACATTACTTGAAACTATCACATATGTAGATATCATGGGGTGCCTAAGCTGGTATATACCAAGAAACTAACATGTGAGGTATATATTTGGTGAAACATACCTGTGTAAATGATGGGCTTAACTTAACTAGGGAAGTATTCCAAGAAACTAACATGTGAGGAGTATGTACCCTAGAGGCAAAACGATTGGAATTTGCTTATGAAGCAATAAACAAAGAGTTGTCTTCTTACTGTGGGTTAGAAGTCAAGAAACTAACATGTGAGGCTTCTAGGTCACAGTGGGACCCCAATCCCCATTAGGAATGAGATTCCCGAATTCCATTAGAGGGTGTATGGAATTTGATAAAATAGTGGGAGGTACCATATGATTAAAGACCCGATCATTATGGATTAAAAATGAAATCTGATTTTCTGTTTAATTTTCTGTATGTAGATCACCGTAATGGCTCACCGCAACCCGTTATCCAACATTTTGGAAACCAACCGTTTAACTGGACCTAATTATCTTGATTGGTTAAGGAATTTAAAAATCGTTTTGAATTCTGAAAATATTACCTATGCACTTCAAAGTCCACTTCCCAATGCTCCTACTGAGGCTGCAACTCGGCAAGAGAAAGACGCTTATTAGAAGCGCATGGATGATGATCTTATGACGAGATGCTATATGATGGTGTCTCTAAGTCCTGAGCTTAAGAAGCAATACGAGTCCATGGGAAGTGCACCCGAGATATTTATCCACATACAAGAGTTGTATGGCAAAGAGTTCTTGCTTGAATGTGATGAATGGGTTGAAGTTCCTGCTTCCAATTCTATACTCAAGCCTAAAGGCAAGGGAATAAGAAAGGGTAAGAGTACCCAAAGGAAGAGGAAAGGTAAAGGGATCTGTTTTTACTGCGGCAAAGATGGGCATTGGAAACGTAACTGCCAAGAGTATCTAGATACTCTGAAGAACCAACCTTCGGAAGGTATGGATTATGCTCTTATACTTGAGACTAACATGAGTGTTAGCTCTGCTTCCACTTGGGTACTAGATTCTGGTGCGAGTTCTCATATTTGTAATTCCATGCAGGACCTAGTGGGAAGCAGAAGGCTGAGTAAAGGAGAAGTAACCCTACGAGTGGGAAATGGAGCAAACGTTGCTGCATTAGCCGTGGGGACTTGCTGCTTGACTTTGCCTAGTGGGAGTAGTTTAGAATTATCAGGCTGTCTTTATATTCCAGAAGTTATAAGAAACATTATTTCTATTTCAGTATTATCTAAACAAGGATTTAGGTTTGTTTTTGAGGAGAATAAATGTTCTTTATTTAAAAATGAAGAATTCATTACTTCTGGAGTTTATGTGAATGGCCTTTATTTTCTAAACTTTATTGCAAATGTTAATTGCATAGAACATGATAGTTCTAAATTGAATGCAGACAAACCCAAAAGAACAAGAGATGAAGAAAACTCCGCATATGACTGGCACTTGAGACTAGGTCATATCAGTGAGAATAGGATTAACAAGATGTGTAAGGATGGACAATTGGGTCCATTGGTTTCTATGCCCTTTCCAACTTGTGAATCTTGTTTACTAGGTAAAATGACCAAGTCACCTTTCACCGGTCACGGTGAGAGAGCTGCAGACATATTAGGATTGATACATAGTGATGTATGTGGTCCTATGAGCATACATGCTCGTGGAGGTTTCTCTTACTTTATAACCTTTACCGATGATTATTCTAGGTACGGGTATGTGTACTTAATGAAGTACAAATCTGAAGCATTTGAAAAGTTTAAAGAATTCAGATATGAAGTAGAGAAACAAACTGGTAAAAGTATTAAAGCTCTTCGATCGGATCGAGGAGGAGAATATTTAACTGGTGAGTTTTTAGATCATCTTGTTCAAGCGGGCATTCTATCTCAATGGACACCTCCTGGAACACCACAGCTTAATGGTGTGTCAGAAAGGAGGAATAGAACCTTATTGGATATGGTTAGGTCCATGATGAGTTACACTGATTTACCATTATCCTTCTGGGGACATGCCCTGGAAACTGCCGCGTACTTGTTGAACAGAGTCCCAACCAAATCTGTCCCTAAGACACCGTATGAGATATGGAAAGGGAGAGCACCAAGCCTTAAACATATTAAGTTATGGGGTTGCACTGCATATGTAAAGACACATGATGCAACCAAGTTAGAATCAAGATCAATTAAATGTAGGTTTGTGGGATATCCTAAAGAGAGTTTAGGATATTATTTCTATTATCCTGATGAACAAAAGGTGTTTGTTAGTAAGTTTGCAGTCTTTCTTGAAAAAGAGTTTATTCAAGAAGGAGGCAATAACAGGAAAATAGAACTCAAAGAATTGTCTGATGAGACACAAACCGACAGTGATCCCACCCCTGTCGCTGATGAGACAGAACCCACTAATGTACCACAACCTCTCCGTAGATCGAGTAGGGTATCTGTTGCACCTGAGAGATATGGATTTCTCAACCATAATGCAGAGGAATTGTTCCTTGGTGATAGAGAACACCCAGATGACCCTACTACTTATGGACAGGCGATTTCGGATATTGATTCGAACAAATGGCTGGAAGCTATGAAATCTGAAATGGACTCGATGTATTCCAACAAAGTCTGGACTTTAGTTGATCCACCAGAAGGTATAGTACCTATTGGCTGCAAATGGATTTTCAAAAGGAAGATAGGCTCAGATGGAAAGGTAGAGACCTACAAGGCTAGGCTAGTGGCAAAAGGTTACCGACAAAGACATGGTATTGACTATGAGGAAACCTTCTCGCCAGTGGCTATGCTTAAGTCCATTAGGATCTTGTTAGCTATATCTGCGCACTACGATTATGAGATATGGCAAATGGATGTAAAGACCGCTTTCCTTAATGGAAACATTGAGGAAGACCTTTATATGCAGCAACCTGAGGGTTTTACATCCAGTGGTGAGGACCACAAAGTGTGCAAGCTACAGCGGTCCATTTATGGACTCAAACAAGCTTCTAGAAGCTGGAACATCCGATTCGATGAGGCAATCAAATCGTTTGGTTTCCTACAGAATATGGATGAACCATGTGTGTACAAGAAAGTTAGTGGGAGTGCGATTACCTTCCTGGTCCTATATGTTGATAACATTCTACTTATCGGGAATAAAGTAGAAACGTTATCAAAAGTGAAAGAGTGGCTTTCACAGAATTTCTCCATGAAAGATTTAGGAGAAGAATCCTATATTCTGGGAATAAAGGTCTATAGAGATAGATCTAAAAGGATGCTAGGTCTCTCCCAATCATTGTACATAGACAAAATATTGAAAAGGTTCAATTTAGAAGATTCCAAAAGAGGTCTAATTCCTGTTAGGCATGGAATCAAGTTGTCTAAAAACATGGCACCTAAAACTCCAGAGGAGATTGCGTACATGAGGACGATTCCCTATGCTTCTGCAGTAGGGAGTCTAATGTATGCCATGTTGTGTACAAGACCAGATATCGCTTTTGGTGTAAGTGTTACAAGCAGATATCAGGCAGACCCAGGTGTGAAACACTGGGAAGCAGTCAAGGCTGTCCTTAAGTACTTAAGAAGAACTAAGGAACTTTTCCTTGTCTATGGAGGAAGAAATTTAGAAATGGTTGGTTATACAGATTCAGATTTTCAATCTGACGATGATGATAGGAAATCAACATCGGGGTATGTTTTCACCTTGAATGGTGGAGCTGTAAGTTGGAGGAGCTGTAAACAGGATGTTACAGCGGACTCCACTACAGAGGCTGAGTACATTGCTGCATCAGAGGCTGCAAAGGAAGCTGTTTGGATAAAGAAGTTCATTACTGAACTGGGAGTAGTTCCTGCCATTGAGAAGCCCTTGCCATTGTTTTGTGACAACAACGGGGCTATTGCTCAAGCTAAGGAACCACGGTCTCATCAAAAGTCCAAACACATTGAGCGTCGATTCCATGTGATTAGAGAGATCATTGGAAGAGGTGATATTAGCATACAGAAGATTCACACAACAGAAAATGTAGCAGATCCCTTCACTAAAGCTATGACCCAAGAGCAGTTGGATCACTACAGACAGGAAATGGGTATTAGATACATTGTGGATTGGCTATAGTGCAAGTGGGAGATTGTTAGAGTTATGCCCTAGAGCCAATCATAGAGATGATTGTTTAGGGATAAAGGAACAATCATTTGATTTCATTTATGTATGTCACATTTATTATTGATTTAATAAAAGGGCTTATTCTATTATGTTTGTATGCATCATTTATATTTACATAATATGTCCAAGGAGTTAGAGTTGAGAATATTGAATTACAAAGAGTTGTAATTATGAGACTGTAAATATATCTCTATACTAAACTCCTAAATCATTCCTAGTTGAAGGTTCACTATGATGGACAGTAATGAACCATAGGACTAGCACTTGTTAGGTTGACTCTATAGGAGGATAGCTGGTCTCAAGCTATTTGTGTGGAGACACTACAACCAACAGGTGGGTGCCTGTTAATAGAATAGGTACACTGAATGTGACCAAAGATTTGAGATAAACTGAATGGAGTTTTAACCTGCCTGTCAATCAGTTTCTCAATGTTATAGTGGTACAAGTAATCCTTAGACCTGAGACACCATAGTTACCTTATGCATGTAGCTTTAGAAGTTTGATAACACTAAGTGCAGATTCTATTCATGGGTCTGTAAAGGTGTTCATTGGCCCTATTGCTATGTGTATGAAGGCATGTGAGTGATCAACAAGGAATCCATTACTCTCAGGAAAAAGAGAGAGAATGTCTCATATAGCATTCATAATATAACTCATTCAGTCCATGGCCATGGCAGTGTGAATATGGAAAGGAGTTTCCATAAGTTCATCATTGAGTTGATATTTATGAATGAGTATAAAGTAATTGAACTAGGGACTTGACAGACTTCCATGTCCTATTAGTTCAATTGGAGACATTGTGTAAATGGAAGGATGCAATTGTAACCTATAAACTATAACAGAAGGGTTCTTTGATAGATACATATTCACTTCATTAAGGACGACACCATGAACCATATGCTAGGTGTTATTCATGGTTAGTAGAAGCCCTAATTGATATAAGTGAGTTATAATCAATTAGGGAATTGGAAGGAGTTCCAATTAGACCCTAAATGGAAAGAGTTCCATTGTGCACACCTCGTGCTATTCCTACTACTTGATGATGTGAACCCAATGGGTCACACACTGATCATGCAAGATGAGCTTTAAAGTCTATGAGAGAAAGGGTATGAGTGCATAAAGAATAGTTCTTTGAGGCCTATTTATATTTGATATAATTTATAGGGGTTATTGTGCAATTTAGAGAAATTGCATCACACCCTAATAGGGTTTCCCCCTATGGCCGGCCCCCCTTAGTGTGGACTATATAAGCCACACTATGATGTGTGACATCATTACAAGTTGAAATCCCAAGGGGCTGTCCAGATTTTCCAGCCTCCCTCTCTCTCTCTCCTCTCTTCTCCTTCACTAGCAACAACAAGGAAAAGGTGGAAAGGACTTGAAGCTCTAGCTAGGTGTGGATACCGTTGGAGGCAGCACACTTGGGCTGCTCATTCACCGCTGTCTGGAATCAAAGCTTGGAGCAAAAAGGAGAAGACAAAAAATTCTGTAAGTGTTCTAACCCTCTTCATAGTTAGGGTTTGATTTTGTATATGCATAGTTAGATTCATGGGCTGTGGAATCAAAGGGAAAATTTTTATATTCCGCACTTCTATTTTTCCCTCTTGTATGATTCCCAACAGAAGGATATACCTATGGTGGCTGCTGTAGAGAGTCCTCCTCCTCTTATGTGCTGCTGGAAATTCCTTCCTTCAAGCCTTCAAGCCCAACTCCAGCCCTCCTTCAAGCTTTCTCTCACACTCTCTCACTCAAAGTTTAGGTTAAACTACCCTAAGGATGGCTGCCATAGCCTCCAATGTGCCTCTCACTTCAGAAATTCCCTCCTAAGTGCCTCCCCCATTGCTGAAGTATAAGGGGGTATTTATAGGGATTGAGTGAAAACCCTCAATGGTTGGGATTAAAACCCTAGGGATTGATCCAAGGGCTCTTAGAGGTTCCCTTAGGGCTCAAGTAGGTCAAATAGGGCTGAAATTAGGGTTAAATGGCGGCTGGAGGCGTGCAAATCCGAGAAAATAGGATGGGAGCCGCGTCAAAGCTCCAAATAGGAAAGTGGCTCGGGTGACCACCTGGGGCTGGGCGGCTAGCAGCCTGGGCCCAGGCGGCTAGCCGCCCAGGCCTAGGTGGTCACCCGAGGCCCTGTCAGCTTATGCCTATATTTGACCCTTTCGGCTTCCAAATGTGTTTCAGGGCTCAAATCAACTCCGATTTTGACGAAACGAAAGCCAAAACGACCGTGTTTCGAAGGGGAATGTAATTTGAGTCACTTGAGGACAAGAAACCCTAGCCATGGCTGCATGGTTGGGTCCTACAAAGGTGGTTAACCACTATGTCTCACCATTGCTTAGCTTAGGTATGCACATAGGGTCGCATCGAATGCTTTCCAATTCGAAATTCAACCTCCCTAAACACATTTGGGGATGAAATTAAGACCAATCAAGGTCAAATGAGTAGTCATAGAGTGAAAATCGTGAACCAATTCGGGCTAACCCGAAGTAGGTCTCTTAGCCAACCTAAGCCTTGTTGAGCCATTCTAATCCCGAACCTTCAATTCATCGAATTGAACCCACAAATACCTTAAATACAACCATATGAACTCCAATTGGCAACTTGGAGATCATTTCAAGGTCAAATGGAAAGTTTGTGTCCAAAAAGACGATTATGCCCCTCAAGTCACAAAAGTTCTTATTAACCCTCAAGATCAACTCCAAATCGAACCAAAATTCATACACACCATCCTTAGGGCCCTAGAAACTCTATGCAAAAGACTAGACTCAAAAAGGAAACAAAAAGACACATGCAATGACAAACCTATCTAAGGTGGCAAAAATGGGGTGTGACAGTTAGGTCAGATCTAACCATGGTTAGCCAATAATCGTCTGATTATGGTTTATTAATCATGGTTGGGCTAAGAACCATGGTTTCTTGTAACCGCTGTGTTAGGAATAGCAGTTGTATTTGCAGTTTTGGACTGTAGTGGTGATTTAGAAGGTAGTGTGAGTTATGGAACAGGTGGCCCGAGCTAAGTACAAGGCCCCAAGCTAGGTGACAACATGCGTTGTAATAGATTTTGTTGAGCTGCAGCTGCCACATGTCAGTGGTCCTGATTTGAATTCTGTATCCCGAGCTGGATCCTTAGTTCAAGAATATTTCCACACATATATAAATAGTCTTTTGAAATTGAGAAAAATTCCTAATTTCCTAAGTCCATCAAAGAAAATGGGTTCAATCAAACTATCAATATCCTGTATTTTAGGAAATAGGGGTTTTGAGGTGAGTAATTAGGTAATCTACATAAACAGAGAATTAGATTTTATTTTTATCCTTAATGATTGGGTCTTTAATCATATGGTACCTCCCACTATTTTATTAAATTCCATACATCCTCTAATGGAATTCAAGAATCTCATTCCTAATGGAGATTGGGGTCCCATTGTGACCTAGAAGCCTCACATGTTAGTTTCTTCGCTTCTAACCCACAATAAGAAGACAATTATTTGTCTATTGCTTCATAAGCAAGTTCTAATTGTTTTGCCTCCAGGGAACATACACCTCACATGTTAGTTTCTTGGAATACTTCCCTAGTTAAGTTAAGCCCATCATTCACACTGGTATGCTTGGCCAAATATATATCTCAAATGTTAGTTTCTTGGTATATACTAATTTTGGCACCCTATGATATCTCATATGTGATAGTTTCAAGTAATGTCTTTAATATGGGTAGCTCCTACATGTCTGCAACTAGGTACCTACATTAAAGTACATTAGATGATCCTATAATGATAGAAGGCAATGAAGAATTCAATCCCCAATGACTTCTCCATTTTCAACTTAATATTAAATAAGAGGGGTTTTAAAGGATCTCATCAAATTAACTTACATCTCATGCATATAATAATAATATAGCAACACTATAATCCACTTATTGATATTAGTCCCTAAAAGATGACATATAACGATCTTTGGATTTGGAGCTATCACAATTAATCTCATTAAATAAAGCTCCCACTATGATGATTATGGACTTTTAGATGATTCAATCTAAACCAATGGATTGAATCCAAGGTCTAAAGGTAGGTATAGGTGATCGTAAAATAATCATTTGAGACATGCAAGCTCTCTTGAAAGTCTTCTCTAATCTTTCAAGTCCTTCATTCTCTTTCATTGGCTTGATAGTCTCCACCATAAGCTTATTGGGCTCCACCATGCTCTTTTGAGTCCACCATACTCCTTAGTGCGCTCTCGATTACATAACATTTACATAATTTAAAGAAAGGGATACACAAGGGGAATGTGGGGTACATAAGAGAATGATAGGGAGAGAAAAGGTGGCATGCAAGACCCAATTAAAAATTACATCACCATAAATAAATTACAACCTTTTGAAAAATATTTCACAACCCACAAGACGGCCAATCACAATTGGTTTAAATAGGTCTTGGTCCATAATCATCAACCATCCATAACCATACAATCACATTGCATAATAAAGGAAATAACTGTCAGCAATAAACATATAGGCATTATGGTAACTCAATTAATTGATATTCATTAATCTCATTAATGTGTCCTAATCTCATTAGGATATGCATAATTTCCAGAATTTAATTAAGTCTTAACATTTAAGACATATAGTTTCAATTAATCAAATCAATTGAAAAAATTAAAGTCCCCTAAATTAAACTCTGATATCAAATATTAGGGTTTCTTTAATTAAACAAAACAATTTCATTTAATTAAAAATTTCTAGATTTTAATTTAATCCTAAATTGTGTTTTAAACCATTTAAAACATTATAAAATTAATCAATATTAATTAAATAATCAATTTCGGAATTAAATAAAATCAATTCATTAATTAATTAGCGCATTAGGGTTTCTTAAAACCCTAAACCCTAAATGCATTAACTCCAAACCCTAATTGCAAACCTAAGCATCAAAAGCCACATGATTGGTCATTTAATGACCAATCATTTAAACCCTAGGTTTATACAATATTAATGATTAGGATTAGGGTTTAATTAATGCCACTTAGAATATTAATTACTCTTAATTAATTACACTAATTAGGGTTTCTAAAACCCTAAAACCCTAGACATCATTAATGCTACTAATTAAACCCTAATTATAATGACAATGATTAGCCATTAATAGCCAATCATTAAACCTAGTTCTTAAGTCATTAATAAATAGGATTAGGGTTTCAATTAATGCCATTAATTAGATTAGGGTTATGTTGCTACCCCAAAAAAGGAAGGGATCTTCCTAAGATGGGATGACCCCAAGTCATCCATTCTGGTGCTGGGCGTGTGTTGAGTTCATTTCAAGGGCGCCTTGACCGGCCTAGGCATGCAAGCATATCTAGAATAATCAAGGCTATGGAGTCGCCACTAATCAGGGGTTTGAGGATGCGATTGGACATCCTATGGTTAATTAGAAAATTGGGTCATTTAAGACCTCAAAATAAGTCCATCTGAGGCCTTATCATCAATAGGTCCATCTAGGGGCCTACTGGAAAATTGAATGACTCCTAATGGTCTGTGAAGCTAAAGATTGAGGATAAGGGAGTTTGGTTACGAGTGAGGAAGGAGTGAGGCACCTCACATCGCTCGTTGGAATCCAGCGGTTCCCGATTTTGATGATGTTTCTGATTAAAATCCCATTTGATATTATTGATTTCCTGCATGAATATTTTGACGTAGAATACCCTTTTGAAGGGTAGTGAATTCTGTTGTTTTGAAAAGAGATCCTTAAAAGCATTGGAACAAAGTCTTTTTGAAAGTGTTAATGTTTGAGAAAGTATGCCTTAAGGTTTTGTAAATGAAAACCGTTTGAAAAACCACAAATTCACCTTCCTTCTCATAGGTATCTTAGATCAAATTGATTAACTCCCAAAGGGACGGACCCCTATCTTGCAGTGGTAAAAATTATTCCTTTATGAAAGGATGGAAATAGAAATGATGTGGTTTCATTTTTAAAGAATTAATGCCAAGTGCGAACCTTTTTGGGATCCTGAGAAAACTCGAGACTTTTGAAGTCGATGGAATGGGTAAAGAAAAGGATGCTTTTTGAAAGCTTTTTAAATAAAGGGGATGTTCCCTTTTGAAGAGAAAAGATAGTCTTTTGAAGATAGGGGTTCCTTTTGAAGGAAGAGAAATGTGCTTTAGTTAAAAAGGGAGTACTTTTGAAGTGTAAAGGGAATTCTGTTTATGAAAGTGAAACTTGATGATTCCTAATCCCAACTAAAAGGGGGATCCTGCATAGAATGATGGTTTTGGAAAATTGACTTCAGGTGATAAAATGATGCCTTTGGGAAAAAAAAAAAAAAAAAAAAAAAGTACGTGCCCTTTTAATGAAAAGGATTATTCGAGTCATTTTTGAAATGAACTCGTCAATTGAAAATGATGCACGCGTTAACAATTTGCATGATGACACAAAACTCTTTTTTGAATCAAAATCTTTATTTGACAAAAGATGCTAATGTTGTCAAAAATGATTTGTGGGAGAATGGTCCCATGCAGACATGAATAAAACCTTTTTGAAGACTGAACCTTTCAGTAGGGATTTGAGATGTAAAGAATCACTTTCAATTCTAAAAGACTTTTTTGGAAAAAGTACTTGGAGCTTTTGAAGCATGAAGATGGTTAGGAGGAATTTTATCCAAACTTAGTGCGCACTTGAATTAATTGAATAAAAAATGTAATCAACTAAATCTCTTAGGGATCGGAATTTTACTATGTAACATAGGGACACGCAGGAGTTCCTGGATTCCGGATAGGATTATTCACTAGAATCTGGTGGGTCAATTGATTACATCCATTTGATGGTGATAAACTATTATGCTAGGGACGAGTTTTTAAGCACTTAATGCTGTAAACTTTTATCCATAGCATGATAGTTTACCTCAAGATTTTAATTAGAACTTTATTCACATGGGAATAGAATTAAAATGTCACATAGCATGAAATTTCAAGATGAACATATCGAAAATGTCAAAAGATATATACACATAATCAACCTTAGCAAGGTTTGGAATTCATGAATGCAATGTTTATTGCTTTGATAAGCACAAGTATATGTACATAAAATAAAAGGGTCAAGTGACCACAAAATGAAAAAGTGCTCAAACATTGGGGCAAAAGAGTCGCAACGACCATAAGCCGGAAGGTAGCGAAAAACCATAGCCTATAAATAAAGCGGTAAATAAAGTGGTCAATAAATGAAAGCTAAAAATGCACAAGCGATGGGGTAAAGGATCGCAACGACCACAACCCAGAGGGTAGCAAAAAGCCATAACCTCTAAAATAAATAAAAAATAAAAATGAGAACGATCATTTTGATTGAATTTGTCCAAGTCCTTGCATTTGTTCATTTATCCAAGCATGGGGATATTTAATTAAGTCCAAGAAACTCCTCGGCAAATGGGGATTATTTCATGTTCAAGTTGATTATAATTACCAACAAGGAAACAAGAAAAGGTTAGTACAAACAATATGCATGCATGCAAGAACCTAACCTTGCCAAATTTGATTTTGCTTTAATATCATTTCAACCTTTTGATATGCTTAACTTCCCATTTCACACATCACAAATACAAGCTCACATGCAATAAAAGAGAATAAAAATGGGTGCTAGCAACCTATTGAAGTGGTTTGCATGCAAAAGGTGGTTTAGGGTCTCCCTGCCTTTAACCCACCAGACAGGACTTTGATCCCTTCACGACACGTGTTAGGAGGTTCATGTACGTACTCGGGCAAAGGTGGGGAGGGTGTTAATCACATATTGAGGCCGCAATGAATTATGAAGTTAAGAGAAAATTAAGAAACCTTAAGAATGAATTTTAAAAGGGAAGCTCAACTAGTATAGGTGATTTTCACCTTAGCTTTGACCAAGTTAGGCTTGAGTGCTCCTTTCCTAAGCTTGAAAATCTTCCTTTGAGATACTCCTTTGAAGGTTCCAAGTGAGCTTGGAAGGTGGTGGAGTGGTGGAGTGAATTAGAGAAGAAAAAGCTTGGTAACAGTGAAGTTACCAGTCAACAGATGTGAAGTTGTCAATCAGCAGACATGAAATTGACAGTCGTTCTGTAGTAAAACAGCAGCAGAATTTTGTTTCCCTCCTATGCTATCCCAAAGCAAATTTGGAGGTTACCCCTTTGAATTTCCTTCAAAATCAGCCCTTTAATTTGTGGTAGAGATCTTTTTGAGAGGATATGTGGTAGGTTTTTTTTTTGTAATGGATAGAAAAATTGGATTAAGGTGGAATGGATTGGTGTTTGGGATGATTTGTGGTAGGAAGGATTAAAGATGGGAATGGTCAGGATTTCAAGTGGTTTTTGTGTATAAGAGATGGGATCTAAGGAAGTGGTATGGGTCTCCTCCTAAATGAATAAAAATGTGGTAAAATGGTCATTTAGAAAGGCATTATGGTCACATGGGACATGGAGGGCATTTGGGATTTGTTTGGTGAAGGAAATACCTCATTTGATGAGGACAAAATAGTCCAAAAGTGGCAAAAGGGTAATCTACCTATCCACGCTTGCATGGTAGGCGTGGGCCACGCTAGCTTGGCCAGTATGGGCTCAAGTCCCATCCAAGTAGTTGGATTACGGCTGCAAGGTGGCTGCAGAGCCAAAAACAAGATTTACCCACGCTGGCAGTGCTAGCGTGGGCACAGATTTTCCACATTTGTGATGATTTCTCATCATGACTCATGGGAACTTGTGAGTCTTGGCCAATGTGCCCTACTAGATGAGGTGGGGCCACTGTAGTGGGTCAGGGGTGGTGGTCTGCCCTGCTGTAGAGCCATACGATCGCAAGATCGTGTTCAATCGACAATCGGATGGATTACGATTGTTGATCTTGAATGGAGATTGAAACCTTGGGTCCCTAAACTTAGTTTGGGACCAAAAGGTTGAATGTGTACCCTCTAGGGTGGGATTGAATGGCCCGGATGCGAGCATGATGCTTGTAGGGCTTTATGATTAGGTTTTGTTGATCGCGAGCCGAATAAGGCTCTATCTTTGATCAAATGGCCCTGTATTAATCTTGAGGGATTAAATTAAAGATCCAACAGTCGAATTGACCATTGGATGAGAAATAGTGAGAAATCAAACCACCCAAAGTTGGATTAGGAGTTTGTTTTGGGGGATTTTGGGGATCGGAGGGTTTATGCCCTCTGATTCCCAATCAAATGATCCTAAACCACTCTAGAAACATTGAATTGAAGATCCAACGGTTAAATTGACCATTGGATCCAAGATTGTGGGAAATCAAACCACCTAGTGCTATGTTAGGGGTTCGATTTGGGCATTTTGGGGATCGGAGGGTTTGCATCTTCTGATTCCTAATCAAATGGTCCTAGACCATTCTAGGAACATTGAATTAAACATTTGACGGTTGAATTGGCCATCGGATCAAGGATTATTGGAAATCGAACCACCTAATGCTGTGTTAGGGGTTCGATTTGGGGGTTTTGGGGATCGGAGGGTTTGTGCCCTCTGATTCCCAATCAAATGGTCCTAGACCACTCTAAGGATATCGAATTGAAGATTCAATGGTTGAATTGACCATCGGATCAAGGATTGTGGGAAATCGAACCACCTAGTACTGTGTTAAGGGTTCAATTTGGGGGTTCAGGGGAACGAAGGGTTTATGCCCTCTAATTCCCAATCAAATGGTCCTAGATCACTCTATGGATATTGAATTAAAGATCCGATAGTTGAATTAACCATCGGATCAAGGATTGAGGGGAATCGAACCACTATTGTGTTAGGGGTTCGATTTGGGCGTTTTAGGGATCGAAGGGTTTGTACCGTCTGATTCCCAATCAAATGGTCCTAGGCCACTCTAGGGATATTGAATTGAAGATCCGACGGTTGAATTAACCATCGGATCAAGGATTGAGGGAAATCGAACCACCTAATACTGTCTTAGGGGTTCGATTTGGGCATTTTGGGGATCGGAGAGTTTGTGCCGTCTGATTCCCAATCAAATGGTCCTAGACCACTCTAGGGATTTTGAATTGAAGATCCGACGGTTGAATTAACCATCAGATCAAGGATTAAGGGAAATCGAACCACCTAGTGTTGTGTTAGGGGCTCGATTTGGGCGTTTTGGGGATCAGAAGGTTTGTGCCCTCTGATTCCCAATCAAAATGATCCTAGACCATTTTAGGGATATTGAATTGAAGATCCGACAGTTGAATTGACCATTGGATCAAGGATTGTGGGAAATCGAACCACCTAGTGCTGTGTTAGGGGTTCGATTTGGGTGTTTTGGGGATCGGAGGGTTTGTGCCCTCTGATTCCTAATCAAACAATCCTAGACCACTCTAGGGATATTGAATTGAAGATCCAACGGTTGAATTGACTATTGGATCAAGGATTTGGGAAATCGAACCACTTAGTACTTTGTCAAGGGATCGATTTGGGCGTTTTGGGGATCGGAGGGTTTATGCCTCTAATTTCCAATAAAATGGTCCTATACCACTTTAAGAACATTGAATTGAAGATCCAACGATTGAATTGGCCATCGGATCGAGGATTATGGGAAATCGAACCACCTAGTGCTGTGTTAGGGGTTCGATTTGGGCATTTTAGGGATCAGAGGGTTTGTGCCTTCTGATTCCCAATCAAATGGTCCTAGACCACTCTAGGAACTTTGAATTGAAGATCCGACAGTTGAATTGGCCATCAGATCAAGGATTGTGGGAAATCAAACCACCTAGTGTAGTGTTAGGGGTTCGATTTGGGCATTTTGGGGATCGAAGGGTTTGTACCCTCTAATTCCCAATCAAATGATCCTAGACCACTCTAGGGATATTGAATTAAAGATTCGACGGTTAAGTTAACCATCGGATCAAGGATTTTGGACAATCGAACCACCCAATGCCGTGTTAGGGGTTTGATTTGGGCGTTTTGGGGATCGGAGGGTTTGTGCCCTCTAATTCCTTATCAAATGATCCTAGACCACTCTAGGGACATTGAATTGAAGATCCGACGATTGAATTGGCCATCGGATCAGGGATTGTGGGAAATCGAACCACCTAGTACTGTGTTAGGGGTTCGATTTGGGCGTTTTGGGGATTGGAGGATTTGTGCCCTCTGATTCCCAATTAAATGGTCCTAGACCACTCTAGGGTTATTGAATTAAAGATCTGACGATTGAATTGACTATTGGATAAAGGATTGTGGGAAATCGAACCACCTAGTACTGTGTTAGGGGTTCGATTTGGGCGTTTTGGCGATCGAAGGGTTTGTGCCCTCTTCTTCTTCTTTCCAAATTCAATTCCATACATCTCATACACTATAAATTTGACATATACTATACATATTAACATGTCTAATTAACAAATTAATTATCTATGTTAATTTTAGAAGCGAAATTGGAAGAAACAACCTAAGGTTTGAAACCCTAGGTTGGGCCACCATAGGAAGAACACCAAACTTCTAATTATATTTAATTCGATTTTAATGAATCAAATACATTTAAAATTTATATATACATTATATATAAACATATATATGAATTATATGAATTATATACACCAAATCAAAATAAGAAGAAGATGAAGAACAACCTAAGGTTCCAAAGCCTAGGTTCAGCCAACATGAAGAAAACCCTAGTTTTCAAGAAAACCCTAGTTTTCAAGAAAACCCTAGTTTTCAAAAAAACTAGTTGTAGCATCTCAATCCAATTATAATGCATCCGAATGGTTGAGAACCCTTCCCTACCATGTCTAGAACATAACCCAAATGGTGGCAGCCATTGCCATGCCTTTGATCACCATCAAAAGTTCATAGTTGCAACTGGTGCATCATTCCCGCGTAAAACTGTCTTCCCAGACAGCCTATACTAAAAAATTCATAACTTTTACTACAGAACTCGGATCGACACAGCATTTATTGGGTTGGAAAGCTGATTCGAAGAGCTTTCTAACCATATATGGCTCGAAAAGTTTGGAGAAGAACTCTAATTTTGGCATGCAAAACAAGATGATGGTTTTTCATGACTATCATAAAAATTGTTCATAACAGTTTTATAAAACCCTAGTTTTCTTAAAACTTATTAGAACACCATAAACCAATTAATTGTACCATAATTTCCAGCCCATATACAGTTTGTATTAAGCATAATCATGGCTCTAATACCATTGTTGGGAATCGAACTAGAAGGAAAAACAAAGTGAGGAATATAAAAATTTTTCTTAAATGTTTCCACAACCCATGAATCTAATTATGCTATAATACAAAACCAAAACCCTTACTAGAAGAGGGTTAGAATACTCACAGTTTGATTCTCTTCTTCCTTTGCTCCAAGCTATGAATCTAGATAGTAGAGAACGAGCAGTCTAAGTGTACTACTTCCAATAATATCCATACCTGGCAAGAGCTTCAAGTCATTTTCCTTCTTTCCCTTATTGTTGCTAGAATAGGAGAAGAGAGAGAGAGAGCCCCTTAGTGAATTCGGCTAGGGCAAGAGTGAAGAGTGTGATTGTTAGTCACACATCACATGTGTGACTATATATAGCCCACTAATAGGGCTGGCCATAATGGGGAATCCTATTCCTCATATTATTATAAGTTATAATTATCTCATAATTGCAACTTAACCCCTCTAGTTTATATCCTATACAAACTTAACCTTTAAGAAGTATTCTTTATTCACTTATACCATTTTTCTCATAGACTTTAAAGCTCCTAATGCATGATCAGTGTGTAACCCATTGGGTTCACATCATCAAATAGTAGGAATAGCACAAGGTGTGCACAATGGAACTCTTTCCACAAAGGGTCTAATTGAAACTCCTTCCAATTCCATATTTGATTATAACTCACTTATATCAATTAGGGCTTCTACTAACCATGAGTAACACGTAGCATATGGCTCATGGTGTCGTCCTTAATGAGGTGAATTGATATCTAACATAGAATCCTTCTATTATAGTTTATAGGTTACAATTACATCCTTCCTTCCATACAATGTCTCCAATTGAACCAATAGGACATGGAAGTCTGTCAAGTCCCTAGTTCAATTACTTTATACTCATTCATTAATATCAACTCAATAATGAACTTATGGAAACTCCTTTCCATATTCATCCTACCATAGCCATGGACTTAATGAGTTATATTATGAATGCTATATGAGACATTCTCTCTCTTTTTCCTAAGAGTGATGGATTCCTTATTGATCACTCACATGCCTTTATACATATAGCAGTAGGGCCAATAAACACCTTTGCAGACCCCTATAAGGATCTGCACTTAGTGTTATCAAACTTTTAAAGCTACATGCATAAGACAACTATGGTGTCTCAGGTCTAAGAATTACTTGTACCACTATAACAATGAGAAACTGATTGACAGGCAGGTTAAAACTCCACTTAGTTGATATCATATCTTTGGTCACATTCAATGTACCTATTCTAGTAATAGGCACCCACTTGTTGGTTATAATGTCTTCACACAAATAGCTTGAGACTAGCTATCCTCCTATAGAGTCAACCTAATAAGTGCTAGTCCTATGGTTCATTACTGTCCATCATAGTGAACCTTCAACTAGGAATGCATTAGGAATTTGGTATAGAAATATATTTACAATCTCAAAATTACAACACTTTGTAATTTCATATTCTCAACTCTAACTCCATGGACATATTATGTAAATATAAATGATGCATATAAACATAATAGAATAAGCCCTTTTATTAAATCACTAATAAATGTAACATACATAAATGAAATTAAATGATTATTCCTAATCCCTAAACAATCATCTCTATGATTGGTTCTAGGGCATAATCCTAACAGCCAAAATGTCCATTCCCAAATTTTCAAATTTTTTCTAGACTACTATTTTTCGCACGTTTTCCAATGCTGCCAAAAATAGATTGGAACTTCAAATGGCTCCATACGGAGCTCTCAAAGTCGAATATGAGCATGCTACCAGGCATTGGAAAGATAATTCTAACCCTTCGAGACCGCTAAGGTGTCAACTCCTGTACAATACTTGATCTTTGATTGAGTTTTTAGAGTGAAATTACAAATGATTTGATTTTCAAATAGAACTTTGTGGGTGAATTTCTTGGTAAAAATGGATTTCTACAATTTTGTTTGCATCACGTCACCGTTAAGGAAACCTTTGGCTTTGTTTTACCTAGACTAGCCAAGGAATGTTTCCCCCACTAATATAAACCGTAGAGTATATCATCTCCAACTTCCACACTAGGTGCCACACTGCCATTACTATACCTAAATTGTCGTAGCACAATGGTACGTGTAAACATAAGTGTAGTCATAAGTGCATCGATCGAGCAGTACAATCACACCAAATTCACATGATTTTTCTATGGACTCAGAATTAATCGATGAGACTCATAAGATGGTGATTTTGCACACAATGATTGGGATTGGCTTTGTTTGACAATATATCACATCAAATAAGAAACTATCTAATAAATGAAAAAACTAAGGATTTATTTAGTTGTCCGATTCAAAATTAAAAATTTTTTAGAAATTTTACATAACGTTTAAAGCATAAATTCATCGTCTTGAATTAAAATATTTTAAAATGGTGGGAGTTATCATTATAGTTGATGTTATAAAATCAATTTTAATAAATTAATGAAATGACACTATTTTAGATTTCCACTCTTATCTGTGATGATAATAATCATTTTCTTAGATTTGTTAATTCAAGATGATAGATTATACCTTCAATACTATGTAAATTTTTTTAAATTGTTTAATTTCAAAATAGACAACCAAACAGGCCCTAATTAGATTGCTCAATTAATGCCCTTTGGAGAACTAGGGTAAGCTCACTTCAAAGTACATACAACCTAATTAGTTTTTAAGCATTGCCACCTAGCTACACTTGAGATGTCACATATGCATTCATGTGACTACTGCACATGACTTCACTATTTACTATTTTAAAAGGTAGGGTTTGGGACCAAAATGCTTCACTTAAGTATACATTGAGTATCAAACCTTAAAAAATTACTCCATCCGTCCCATAAAGATAGGCCTTCTTTCTTTCTTTTTTTGGCTTTGTTTGTCACTTTGAAAAATTAAATTATAAATTTTCTTAACTTTCCCATACTATCCTTTATTACACCAAGAATTACTTTAAACACAACCAATGCATTGATAGTACATAGGATAAAGGTAAATTTAGGGGGGGAAAAAATGGTTGAGTGGATGACAAATCAATGCATCAATTGATTTTTTTAATCTATGTGGTTTTTCAAAGAGGTCTGTTGTGGATGGAGGGAGATAGTCTATGTATTACATCAATTAACATTGTTGGCCCAAGATTCAACCCAAGAGGGGAAGGATGGTGAATTGGGTTAAGCTTCACTCTCAACAAGACAGAAAAAACATTTTTGTCTCTCTAAGGTTTTATCTAACTTTTACAAGTCACAATAATTGAAGCTTGGTGATTGCTTTTAGTAATAAGTCACTCTTGAAGAGCAAATAGAACAATGGAAGTTCAACTCGATCACTTTTAATGATTATTATATTAATGGAGAGTATTGATTTTTTCTTACTAAAATGAGAGATTGGGGGAGGTTGATTAAGACTTTTGCAAGGAGGAAAAATATAAAGTAAGGGGTAGGAAAGAAAACTAAAGGGTTAAAAATAATAATAATAATCATGAGAGGTGGCTCCCCCCCTCCCCCAAATCTCTACCTTCTCCTCTCTCCTTCCCACTACCACATGGTTTTTTTTTTTTTTTTTTTTTTTTTTTTTTTTTTTTTTTTGTTTCTTGTTTTTTTTTTTTATTTGTTGTTTTGTTTTTTTGTTTTTTTTTTTTGGTTGTAAATCTAACTATTCAAATTCAAATTTGTGGATGGTTATGTTTTTTTGGGTCAAAAAATAATTTCCCATAAATAATTTTTTATTTTCACAAAAATATTAAAAACTACTCCATTCGTCCCACAATGATATGTTAAGTTTGACAAGACAGATAGTTTAATAAAAAGAAATTAATGCATTGACTAAACTTTTTTTTTTTTTTTTGCCAAAACCATCCTTCCTTGTTACAACTCTACAGGACATAAAAAGTTATTCTTGATAGAACAAAGGATATAATAGGAAAGTTAAGCAAATTTATGGTTTGATGTTTCAAAGTGGACAAACATTTTGGGACAAAAAAAAAAAAAAAAAAAAAAAGAGAGGAAAAATGGCCTATCTTTGTGCAACAAAGAGAGTAAATTCTTTACGCTATTTTTGGGTAAAAAATTTCCAAGTGGGATTCTGTTTAAAAGGGAATTTGTACAATTGTTATAATTAACCAAATCCCTTGTTTAGCTGGTGTGAGGATTCGAGATTCGATTGATAAGAATTTTGGGTTGGATTGTGATAGAGTAAAGTTTAATGAGCCACATTTCTCTTTAGGTGCAAACTGAATGTTATAGTTGACTATAACAACTTATAGTTTATTATAAGTTGCAGAATGCCCTATTTTATGCATGCTGAGTATTATAGTCGACTATAACAACTTATAGTCGACTATAATAAACAGAATGTTGAATACTGTTTATTAGAAGTTATAGTCGACTACTCCTTTGTTATAGTCGACTATAACTCACAGATTTTTGCTGAAAGATAAGATTTTTATGGCGTAAAAAGATTTTTATAACCCTCACTTATACTCCCTTTATAAACCCGACTCTTGAGGGCTTTCCACCCATTCTTCTCAGCCAGAGAGAGAAAGAGAGAGGGAGAGAAGAAGAAGAAGAAGAAGAAGAAGAAGAGAAGGAGAGTGGTGGGGAGAAAGGGGAGGCCGATGGTGAAGTGCGCGACCTCACGGAGCTCCATCCTTGTGATTTTCCACTCCAACCTACGTGTATACACCCTTTGGGTTGTGATTCTAGTTTCTATTTGAGAGGTAGGTGCATTTTTCATGGTTGTAGACCATTGTATGCATGAATTGGTATATTATCATGGGTTTTTGCATGTTTACATGGGATTGGGGTTAGAATTTCTTAAAAATTCACATATTTGGGAAATTATGGTTTTGCTTTATACCCTATTTAGTTATATTTGTGTTGCTTTGCATATCCTCACATGATTTAGGGTATAATGGGTTGATTTTTAAAACCTATTTGTTAAATTCTTGCAATTGACTGTTTAGGAGTCACTTTTATATAAGTGTTGGAAACCCATTTTTTTTACCATTATAAATAAAATGGTTTTGGGAGATTAATATGTAAATGGATGTGATGATAAGGGGTACTTTCCGATCTTAACGACCGTAGTGTTCCCGAAATGAGGTTACTTTCTAGATCCATGTAGGATTCATAGTATTTCCTCAAGATGAGGTTACTTTCTAAATCCATGTAGGATTCATAGTGTTTTTTCAAGATGAGGTTACTTTCTGGACCCATTCAGGGATCCATAGTGTTTCCTCATATTTCCACGTGCGAGGGCTCTGCATGACCTGGGAGAATTATTCAGTTTAAAAGACTAATGATATGGATTGCCATATATGGTGAATGATGTTGTAGATTGCTAGATATGGTGGATTTATGTGATGGTTGATATTCATGTTCTCTTGTACTTATTTTAAAATTTGTGATATGCAACCCTTGTTATCTCATTTTATTTAATTGCTCATAATGGTTTTAAAACTTTGATATACAACTTTGAAAAATGTAATCTACTGAGTTTATACTCACAGCTATTTTTGAAACATTTTTCACAGATTATGAGTAGGGTAATGATGACTCATTTGAAGAGGCATCGCATCGGAGTTAGCATGGGCATATCATGATGAATGTATGTATCATTGTAGTTTGTATTATATTAACCAGACGTTTGTAATCTATATGTGTGTACTGACGGTAGAACCTTATGGGATTGAATGCCAGCTTAAATTTTATATTTTGAACTGTGGATGGTTATGAATTCGGTTTATATGTACAGGTTTCAAATGTCGAGAACTTGGTATGTCCTATTTACAGATGGGATCATGCCGGATTTTCTTTAAAATATTTCCTTAAATTATGATTTTAATTACAAACCATCCTCAAATTCTATATAATTTAGAGTTGTACAATTGACCCGTCATGGCCTATTTTCCTGGTCGTGACAGCTAGCTCAACTCTAGGAATTTCTAAAATTCCAAATAAAAATTTAACTTGGTATTTGGGATGTCAAATTATGTCTAGATAGGTGGATTTTGCCAAATACCATCTTTTAAACAAGGAAATCATGAAATTTCATCTAGAAATTCTAACTTTCGGAAAGTTAAGCAAAAAAAAGGAACTTTAATAATCCTGTTTAAAAAATTTTGAACTTTGAAAATCCCATCATTTAAAAAACCCCAAGTTTTTCAAAATTTTCACCCAAACACAAGTTTAAACTACTACAAAAATGTTGATAGATGACTGTATTTTACAGTCATCTTTTAGCAAAACAGTCATCTTTGTTTTTAGAAAAAACAGTCATCTCTTCAGGCGTCATCTTTTATCATCAAATAAGATGACCGTTTTTTACGGTCATCTTTGAGAGTAATAGATGACCATTTTTTAAAAACAGTCATGTTTGACTCAAAGAAAGAAGATCCTTTATTCATTAACACGGTCATCTTTTGTGCTATAGATGACCGTTAAAAACGGTCATATATTCAACAAAACATGACTGGTTTTATCTTAAAAACAGTCATATATTAATATAAAAGATGACTGGTTTTAACAGTCATCTTATGTTCTTAAAAACAGTCATATATTAATATATAAGATGACTGTTTTTCACAGTCATCTTATGTTCTTAAAAACAGTCATATATTACTATATAAGATGACTGTGTGACTGTATAAGATGACTGTTTTTCACAGTCATCTTATGTTCTTAAAACCAGTCATCTTATGTATTAAAAGATGACTATAAAAAACAGTCATCTTATCTATGGCTCAATTTTATTTTATTTTATTTTTTTTTGTGGTATTCATATACAAAAAATATGTCATATACTATTTACTACCCTACAAACCTGTTATTAAATTTGATACATCAACCTATTTATACAAATTACTCAATAATTAAATTCTCAATATGAAATGAAAGAAATTAAGACAAATAAAATAACAAAGGAAATTAAATCACTCATATTAATTATAAAACCATCATTTTCATTTCATTGGATTACAAGAACAAGGTTTCAAAAGTCATCACTATTCCCTTGACTTAACTAGTGCTACAATATTTTTGATGTTAAAATGAAAAACAAATCTAAAAAGGCAACATCCTCAAAAAAATTTCACCCTTCTGCCATAATGTATGAATCAACTACACAAAAAGAAGAAGCTATCAAATGAGAAACAAAAAAACAAAAAAACAAAAAAAAAGAAAAAAGATGAATTAGAAGAGTGAGCATCCACAAAAGCTTCAGTGTTAATTTGCTCCCATTTCTTTGACTTTATAAAAACAAAATATCCCTTCCTCTCTCTCTCTCTATCTCACCTACACACCTGCAAAAAGCAAAATCTATTTAACACAGTTTTATGTAACAATGTGCTAATCGCAAAAAGAAAGAGTTAAAAATGCATAAATGGGAAAAGACAAAATCTCCACAAATCATACCAGCTTTTGAACTAATTAAGGCCCAATCAATGTCAACATCAAATTTCTCCCTCTAAAATTAATTGATTTCATAGGGCACCCTAACATGGAAGCTTCAACTATGTATTGATTTAAACAGAGAGGTATATTAAGGAAGTGATATCTTCAGATCTTATGATGCCTCTTTAAGTGCCTAGACCAACCAACTCTAAACCAGATTAATTAGCTAAGAAGCTTTACTCAACAATTGTATGCCTCCTTAGAAGTATTACTAGGAAAGCATCACGTGCAAGGCATGTGCATATTGGCATATGCCAATCTAGCAAGCTAGCAAAAGGTAACATCAAGATAGGACTTAGCAATGCTGTGAAGGAATATGGCCAAAGAATTGAAATATAAAATTTTAGCAAATGATATGGAAAATAAATTTGAAAAAAAATATGCACTTTATCATTAAAGCTTCATTCATGTAATAATATCGTTCTGAGCAACAAGCCTTAGTTGCTTCACATCTTTTTCTAATCCCTTGCCCACAGATGAGCTACTTGAACTTATTATCTAATAAAAATAAAATATCTTGCTAGACATCAAAATGAGCTTAAAGCAATATGTAGTAACATTCATATATCAAATTGAACCACAATGAGCATGGTCAACTAAACTTTCTATACCCATATAAATATTTACGGTGTGAAGTTTTTAATTCGTTTCCCAAAGTCATATATGCAAATTTACATAAAAATCATGAATGGCATATATTTGTATTTTACATAGTCGAACAGATGCCATGCCAAAAACCATGATATTCATTGTAAATTACACAACTCAAAACACCATTCAAACACATAGAACCCCAAGTGTAGCTTGAGTTCCATCTAGCCATTATCAGACTCATCTTTGTTATATGGCAGCCTAGTATATCATTTGGCCACCAACAACCAAGTATCTGTAGATGGTAAAATAAGTTAGATAACAACCTTTTTTTTTTAATTTTTTTTGGATCAGCAGTGAAGATAACAATATGGGATGAGACAACAAGTTCAGGAAATCATTAAAATCCAATTACTGTAGAAACAATCCACTTTAAGCAAAATAAATTGAACCAATAAATAATTTTTGTAAAGGCTTGATTGCAACAAAACCCTAAGACTGAAAAATGTAGGTTTCAAAATTCAAGAATTTTCAAGCCTATAGATTTCAACAATATCATGTTTTAAATTAATTATCTATATGATAGAGCAACAATATTGCCTATAAATCACAACATTAATATAGTGTAGAATATCTTCCACAATGTCTCCTAAAATGAACCTCACCAGTGCAACTTTTGTCGTCCTCAAATCCTTGAAACAATTATTACCATAATTAACAATTCACTGGAATAGAATAGAAATAAGGTAAATTATTGCAATCAGGGAATTCCCCTACTTTAAACAAGTATTAAGGAAAAAATAATTAAAGAAATGAACACACTCCAATTCTATAAAATGGTTGGAGTTAATCATTCTAATATCTGAAAACCCAATTACAAAATGCTATTGCTAATTGCCAGTAGTCTGCAACTAACCCTGTGTGACAACATTTGGATGAGGACTTTAAACTAACTTACCAATAATAATAATGAGTAATAAATTTTTTTTAAAGGATTGCTTTAAAATGAGTATATCCACTTCTCAAGTAGTGACATATGTAAACATGGGCAAACAAAAATCAAAACCATCATCTATAGGCACTAGAAACAAATAAATCAAAACAAGAAAGAAAGGAATAAAAAATAAATAAATATAAAAAAAAAACACAATAAAAGAACATCTTTTTTAACAAAGCATGAAAAAATGCATCAAAATACCTTCACACCAATACAGATGAGACCTTTGAATCGAAAGACACCCAAATTTCTCCTGAGACACAAAAAAATTAATCTCAGTAGCAAAGAACGAGAAGCATTGTCTATAGCTACTTGAAACAAGAAAGTAATGGTTAACATTTTCGTTCTAATAGTACACAAACCATAGATTCCACCACTAACAGTTTACACTTAGATTTCTTACCCATGTTTGCAAACTATTTAGCACCATAAAAACACATAAGTTCTCGTTATTTTCAAATCCAAAAATAAACCCCTACAACATAAGATCCATCTTTCCTACTTTCATCTATTTCCTCAACAAAAAGTTATAGAACATAGAGGAAATAGAGAGGATTTTCCTCATCTTAGAGAGGATCTTCTTCAAACGAAAGATTGACATTTCATCGACCATGAATAATTTAAACCCACTTGGTTTTTTCAAAAGGAAAAACCATCAGAATTCATAACAGACCCGAAAAGGGGGGAAAAAAAGAAAAAAAAAACCGTAGCATTCACAGATATAGGATCAGAAGCATATATATGAGAGAGAGTATGGAAACAGGGGAAGATAAAGAGAGGGACTCACAAAATTGATTGCACCACTGTTGTGTCCCAATCTGCAGAATAGAGTGCACAGAAAATGATGATGGAACAAACTGAAAAAATGTAGAGAGAGAAGGTATGGAGCTAGAGAAGGTATAGGAAGTATGGCTGTTCTGAATGAAGCTGACAAAAGGCATGGGGTGGGGAGCAGGTGGATGGAAATTGGTCTTCTATTACGCTGCCAGACATGGTGTAGACTGTAGAGTGGGAGCACCTTCTCTATTAACCCCCACCCACACAAACAAAAAAAAAAAAGAAAAAAAGCTCAAGGCCTACCTTTTTGCTGACTTGAATTTGAAACATCTCCACTAGAACCACCTTCTCTACTATTTGTACCTTCTGAATTCATCCTTCATTAGTGTAAAAGAAAGTTTAATCTTGTATTCAAAAATAATAAACTAAAAAAATAAACAGATGCAGCATTTCCAATCAAAATTGTTAGAAGGTTTGTCTAGAGTCATGAAAATAATATCTTTCTCACTCTGAAGTTTGAATTCATCGCTCGGAGAAGGAAAAAAAAACTCTAATTTGGTGTTGAAAAACTAAAATAAAATATAAAATATAAAATATAAAAAATAAAAAATAAAAACAAAAAGCCCTAATAAACTACACAAAAGTAACATTTCCTATTAAAAAGCTTTAGAAGCATTTTTTTAACTTTATGACACTGAAATTCTCCTCTCCGCTTAATATTTATTCTTATGAGTAGAACAGAACCTGACTATATAAGTGATGTCTTTTTTTGGAGGGGTGGGGCGGGGGTGGGGTTTTTTTTTTTTTTTTTTTGGGGGGGTGGGTGTAACAATTACAATCTAACGACATTTTTTAAAACTTATATCTGTTACCATGAGCATTTGTGAAGGAATTTCATACTTATATGTATGATTTAAGCATATGTTTAGATGTGAAGTTCTCTATATTGCTCCTACAAGTTTTGGTGCATTCCAAGTGCCAACACCTGTGCTTTGATTCCACATTGTTTTCTTAGCATGTAGTTGGGCTTATAAGCACGCAATACACTCAGTTATTCCAAGATTCTCAAACATGTTTGTAGGAATACACATTTCTATAGTGTTTTGAAACACTTCCATATTTGGGGCAGCTGAAACTTGCACCAGGTATGTGTAAATGCAAATGATAACAGTACTAATTCCACAAGATGCACACTTTACAAGAACTACCAAGAATGGTAGTTGAACCTTCCTAATCCTAAAACCACTCTAGTACCCAATGTGCATGCAAGAAAGCCCAATTATTCAATGCCCTTAGAAGTGAGAATAATGATGCAAAGAAAGATAGTATTAAACATATATTCATTAGATGGAAAAATGTACATGAAAAATGGAAAACTAAAAATTAATAAAGAACCGGGTCCCAACACATTCTTATTTATCATGAAAAGAAAAGATTCATAAATAAAAACCCCTTTCGACAATCTAGAATTACACAATAATGTGCAATCAAGATTAATGAGGATCAAATCACATAAAACACCAGAAGATTGTTCATATTTTGAGTAAATCGTATTGCTACAAGAACTATGTAAGGCATAGGAGTATAGGACTAATATAACCACCTACCAGGTCTATAACAGGATTCCCAGAATTTGCAAAAGGGAGCCTACTTTCAGAATCAGGGTCTTGGTAGGATCCTGTAGGAATGAAAAAGAAATAACTATGGAAAGTTATAAATACATTATTGCTATGTAAATGGACTATAAGTGCATAAAAACTCCTGTTATATCCCCATTTGAATTTGAATGAGATCTTGCATGATTGTCTTTGCTTGACAAATTAGATGTGATGGGAATGTTTGAAACATCGACATTTTCTAGTGGGCCATCCTCCATGGGCATACGGACAAAATGAAGGATGCATTGTGCCTTTGACTTGGTGCCAACATGCTTTGCAATATCATTCCAGTTATCATGGTAAATTTCCATTGCCTCAAGCAGTAGGAGCGTTTCTTGATCAGTCCAACTTTCCCCGTCAAGATCACCATAGAAATATTTAGATGGTAATTCCAACTCAAGCAAGAACAATCCTCATTAGCTTCCCTAACCCCCCCCCCCCCCCAAAAAAAAAAAAAAAGAGCAATACCCAAAACATATCAGTTGAAAAAAATAATAATACATAATCCCTATGAGCTTTTTCATGGCTAATCCAAGAGACCAGGATCATTGTTTTTTTATTTTTTATTTTATTTTAAGGGGCAAAACTCAACTGGTATGATGGTATCCTAAAATTCTAGTTGAGGAAAAAAAAAAATTACAAAGGGCAACTAAACATTTTCCTACATATAAAGTGAAATTAATTAAACAAGGTTAACATTTAGCATAATTTTATATATGTATATATACATATATGTTCACTACATCAAAAAATATACACAATCCCTAAAACCCATATAAGATCAGTGACTAAAGCCCTAAAAAAATTGAAGCACTTAATCTGCAAAACCGTAAAAAAAAAAAAAAAAAAAAAAAAAAAAAAAAAAGAAAAAAAAAAAAAGAAAAAAGAAGGAAAACGATAAGAAGTTTTGGAAACTAAAAGGAAGAAAAAGGAACTAACTCTCTGCTTGTAGATATTGCAGTAGATGTTAACAAAAAATCACTGTTTAGCAGTGCAAAGATACTATGACTTAAAAACCCATCTGTTCTATCTTAAGTCTCCAAACAAAAGTTAGAGTGCAGTTCCTTTTCTCACCAATCAAACACAATGAAAACAGTATTTTGTGAGAAACAAAGGGGAAAAATGATAGAAAATAAGAAGAAAATGAAAACAAAACAGGGGAAAATAGAAGTCCAACCTATACGGACGAAACCGTAGCTCCTGCATCGACGATACCATAGCCCGTCGAAAAGTAGCCTCCGATTGCAAAGCTTGTAGCTCCTAGTGAGAAAGATCTGAGATTGAGGATTTACACATGAGAAACCCTAAAAATTGAATCCCAAATCTTGAAACCCTAAAAATTGAATCCTAGAATCCCTACAAATTTACACACCTGACAAAGACACAAAGAGAAATTTCGTTGCAAAATAAACAAACAAAAGATAAAATCACAACTTCACTCACCTGGCTATGGAGATGACGATGACAGCAAGGGAAAAATGTGAGGACTGCCTTGGATGATGGCAACAGTGAGGAAGGCGTTGGGCAACGGCGATGGCAACAGTGACAGCGGCCTTGGCCGACGACGACGGTGAGGGTGAGGGCTGTCGTGATTGATGAGCAAGGGCTTTGTGTCGAGGGATGGAGATAGGGGAGAGAGATAGAGAGAGAGAGAGAGACTAAGAGAGTAAAAAGATATAACTTGTCTTAAAAGGGGATTGTGGAGGTGGCACGGGAAGAAGGTTTTTAGAAAGTGAATTGATGACTGGTTTTTAAAACTAGTCATCTTTTGCTGAACCTTTTTTAAAAACTAGTCATCTTTATTTTATCAAAGATGACTGTTTTAAGTTTGATTTTAAATAGTAGTCATCTTTTCATCTTAAAAATTCAAAGATGACTGGTTTTTAAAAAACAGTCATCTTTTTAAATTCTGAAAGCGTCATCTATCAACCTTTTTCTTGTAGAAATGTCATCTTCTCTTTAATGACAAAGAAATTGAAACAAAATTACTACTTCAATTCCATTTTGTTTGATCACTTTGTTCATTTTGCGATGTTCCAAAATGTTAGATCACTTCTAAAAGTCAAAGAAATTTTTTTCTCCTTTTCCAAAATACCCATTACTCTTTTTAAAATTGAATAATTATACCAACAATCACATTAATTAACACTTTTATAATAGGGTAAAATTAGAAAGTTAAAATTAATCAGATGACATGGCAATGTATTAAATGCCGGCCTTACCTTGTTTGGTCAAAGTGGTTCAAAAAAATTGGAATTGAGGGAGATAAATTAATTTACAAAATAATAAGAATAATAATAAATTGCTATAAAGTTGTGGATTCACAAATCATCTTCTCAAATTCAACATTTCAAATGAGGAAGCATGTTGGTATTCGATCTATTTTGTTTCTCTTCGAATTCAAATTTGTGGAATGTTATGTTGTTACACCATTTAGGATGTTGAATTTTGAAAAATAATTTGGATCAAAATGCTACTTATCCCAAAAAATTTCTCAAATTCAACATCTCAAATGATGTGGCAACATAATAACCTACAAATTTGAATTTCAATAGTGAACCCAAAATAGATCCAATAACAAAATGCCACCTCATTTGGCATCTTGAATTTCAGAAAAATAAATTTTGGGATATAGAGGGTCTAGTTGCTTCATGACAACATTTCTGGTTTTTATTAACTCAAAAAATTTTCTTAAAAAAAATTCATTTTCAATTTCCAAAATTTAGAAAAAAAATGCATTTGGTTTACAAAAATGAAAACTATTTGTTGAAAATGACAAATATTGAAAAATCATTAGTAAAGCTATTTTCTCTTAAGTTTGTTGTCAACTCTTTAGAAAAAAAAAAATTTGAAAAAAGATTATAATCTTTAAAAAAGGAAATCATGATTTCTTTCTTTTCTACAATTTAAATCTCACTGATATAATTTTTCCATTTTGAATATAATCCTTTTCCAAAAAAATTTCTTTTAAGAAAAAGAAATTTACTAGAACTTGGGTTTCAGATCAAATTACTTTGCTTAAGTGTACTTTGGGTATCAAATTCGAAAATTTCTATTTCTAGGTATTATATTAACACTCACTGTTGGGAATCGAACAAGAGGGAAAAATAGAAGTGCGGAATATAAAAAATTTTTCCTACGATTCCCAATCCCATGAATCTAACTATGCATAACACAAAATCAAACCCTAACTACGAAGAGGGTTAGAACACTTACAGGATTTTTGTCTTCTCCGTTTTGCTCCAAGCTTCTACTCCGGACAGCGGTGAATGAGCAGCCCAAGTGTGCTGCCTCCAACGGTATCCACACCTAGCTAGAGCTTCAAGCCTTTTCTTTCTTCTTCCTTGTTGTTGCTAGAAGTGGAGAAGAGAGAGAGAGAGAAGAGAGCCTCCAAGGGGCTGGACGGCTAGGGTTTATTGTGCAAGCCTCTTATGCCATGTCACACATAAGTGTGACTTATATAGGCAGCCCACTAAAGGGGGCTGGCCATGGGGAAGAAACCCTAATAGGGTTATGTGTAATTACTCTTAATTGCACATTAACCCCTATTATTTGTATCAAATACAAATAGGCCCATAAAGAACTATTCTTTATTCACTAAAACCTTTTCTCTCATAGACTTTAAAGCCCTTCTTGCATGATCAGTGTGTGACCCATTGGGTTCACATCATTAAGTAGTAGGAATAGCACAAGGTGTGCACAATGGAACTCTTTCCATTTAGGGTCTAATTGGAACTCCTTCCAATTCCCTAATTGATTATAACTCACTTATATCAATTAGGGCTTCTACTAACCATGAGTAACACCTAGCATATGGCTCATGGTGTGGTCCTTAATGAGGTGAATAGTCATTTACAAAGAACCCTTCTGTTATAGTTTATAGGTTACAATTGCATCCTTCCTTCAACACAATGTCTCCAATTGAATTAATAGGACATGGAAGTCTGTCAATTCCCTAGTTCAATTACTTTATACTCATTCATAGATATCAACTCATTGATGAACTCATGAAACTCTTTTCATATTCATCCTACCATGGCCATGGATTTAATGAGTTATATTATGAATGCTATATGAGACATTCTCTCTCTTTTCCTGAGAGTGATGGATCCCTTGTTGATCACTCACATGCCTTCACACACATAGCAGTAGGGCCAATGAACACCTTTGCAAACCCCTGAATAGGATTAGCACTTAGTGTTATCAAACTTCTAAAGCTACATGCATAAGACAACTATGGCGTCTCAGGTCTAAGGATTACTTATACCACTATAACAATGAGAAACTGATTGACAGGCAGGATAAAACTCCATTCAGTTTATCTCATATCTTTGGTCACATTCAGTGTACCTATTCTCGTAATAGGCACCCACTTGTTGGTTGTAGTGTCTCCACACAAATAGCTTGAGACTAGCTATCCTCCTATAGAGTCAACCTAACAAGTGCTAGTCCTATGGTTCATTACTGTCCATCATAGTGAACCTTCAACTAGGAATGCTTTAGGAGTTTAGTACAGAGATATATCTATAGTCTCAAAATTACAACTCTTTGTAATTCTATATTCTCAACTCTAACTCCATGGACATATTATGTAAATATAAATGATGCATATAAACATAATAGAATAAGCCCTTTTATTAAATCAATAATAAATGTGACATACATAAATGAAATCAAATGATTGTTCCTAATCCCTAAACAATCATCTCTATGATTGGCTCTAGGGCATAATCCTAACAATCTCCCACTTGCACTAAAGACAATCGACCATTTATCGCATACCTATCTTCTCAAGATGTTGGTCTTAGACATAACCAATTATGTTTTAAAGCTTTAGTCAGTAGGTCTACAAAAACTTATGTAGATAATATCTTCTGTAATGTATCTATTACCTCTTCCAATGATTCCTCTAATCACTTGGAATTGTCGCTCTATGTGTTTGGACTTTTGATGAGACCGTGATTCCTATACTTGAGCTATAGACCCATTGTTGTCACAAAACAAGGTGTGGGCAACTCAATGGAAGGAACAACTCCAAGTTCTAAATGAACTTATAGATCCAAACAGTCTCCTAGACAATGTGACAATTAATTCACCCTTAATAATGGAATCCACTGTATCTTTCATACAGTTCTTCCATTAAGTATTTCACCAACTAAAGTGAATATAAAATATACCCCATATGGATTATATCCAAATCCATATACCCATCTACTATGAGTTTACAATTTCCATATACAATCCAATATTCCAAATTTGAATTGACTGATAACTATTTGTAACAATTACAACATAATAGATATCAGGTTCAATACATAGTGTAGAATAAGGCTTCTTAACACTTTAAGAACCTTACTTGTGTTATCCTAGGGCACATGCCCTTGAATAATGAATTCTTATCTAAAGTAAATCAGACCTCCCTTAGAATTCTCCATGTTGAACTCCTTCAACATTTCAACTATGTTTGATGATTTGGAGATACTTAGCAATCTATATGATCTATCTCTATAGATCTTGTTGGATGCTTCTGCCAAATCTTTCATGAATTAGTTTTTCTCCAAAAACCAAAACGATTAGGATGTCATTCATATATCATTCATAATGATTAGGATGTCATCTATACTTAGTATAAAGAAAAACAATCGCACTCCCACTAACCTTTTATACACTCATGGTCCATCTATACAATGAGAGAAATCAAACAATTTGATTACTTCAACTTTATAGATGTTCTAATTATGAGAACCTTGTAGTCTATTAATAAACTTCTATAACTTACACACTTTTATGGTTTTTCACCATTTGATATAACATCTTTATATCCTTTTTGACATATCTTATATTCAAAATGTGTGTTTATAGATAACAAGATCCAAATGGATTTCAGCATAACTATTATCAAACAAGTTTCTTTATAGACAACTTTTTGCCTATGTTGAAAACATTCTTAAATAGCCAAGCCTTTTAGGTCTCTACCTATCCATATTGGATTTAATGACTCTTAGTCATTTCTCGAGTTGATGTGAAACATCGTCTAGTCATAATCAATAGGATTATCTTGGTGATCTTTATCACCAAAGAACAATTCTTTCACATTCTAATAGAGATACAATATCTCTCTTATGTTAAGAAATATCCAATTTGATCTATGAAAAGATTGTAGTGTAGTTAAGGGTTTTATCTCAACAGAGACAAGGGTTGGATCTTTGTTCGTTTGTGGCTTTACAGAAAATTCTATAAATTCTATCTACTTTTGCATCTTTCTTGAATGAACTCTTTCTCAAGAAAATCTAGCAAACATCCTAATGGACAACTTTTGTTCATTAGGGTAATAGAAATACTATCCCAACCACTTTTGGGATATACCACAATTCAACACTTACTTGACCGTATTTCCAGATTGTCTACATTATGTTTCCAGACATACGTAGCACAAGCCCAAGCCTTAACTTCTTTAAGTTGGGTTTCTTCTCATATCATATCTGATATAATTGGGACAAAACTGTAGTGAACCCTAAATTATCAATATGTAGCAATTTTAAGGTATATCCTAGATGGATACATTAGTAAAACTCATCATGGATCAAACCATATCTTAATAGGGTTCAATTCGTTCTCTTAGATTCACCATTGAGCTATGGTATTCTAAGATGAGTCTACTGTAATTGAATGCATGCTCTACATGACTATATACATCACAATGTATTAGTCAAATTATAAATGTAACTCTTTCACTTCACCAAGTAAAAGATGGGTTTGGTCATCTCATAACCAAGTCATAATCGTTACATTTAAATGAGAGTCTCTACATCTCTTGTATTCTCGAAATACGTTGCATTCGCTCTAATTAGTCATTTAAATTCAGAAATCAAATTTCTAGAATGTCTTAAATGACCTAGTTAAGAAATAAGTTCCAAAATTAATCTAGCAACTCTTGCTCTATTAAAAATTTAAAAGGTAACTTATTATCTACTTAACTTTCTGCTTCGATTTAGATTACACTAGAATCTAAAAACCAAGAAGCAGAACTAACCAACAATTTAGTTTAGAGCATGAACCAAAACTTCAAAAGTTTGGTTCTTCTAGGAAGACTGATACTTTATCAAGTTCCCTTTTCAATACCTTATGTTTACTACAAAATAATTATATTTCTTTGTCTTTGACTTTTCAAGACTTGCTTTCCTCTATGCTTCCATTTTAAATCACATCTAGCTTCTCAAGCTATTCTATGTGATTAATCATTTTTCAAAAGAATGATTATTAATAAACAACTTTTATTACATCCTAGTCCAGAAGAAGTCCTTTACAAGTACTATACTTTATAGTATTATTTTACTCACAATACAACCTTTGTATGTGATGTAGGACATCAAAGGCACTTGCATTGACTAATTTTGCTTCTGAAGCTCATTAGTCATCAATACTATCATATAGTATGGCAACAAGATGCTAATTGCGCATAGTGTCTTTTTCTTTTTAGGATGTTTTATGGAGGGCCTTTAATAAAAGGCCTAATAGCATATAAACAATCTTTTGAAATTGAGAACAATTCTCAATTTCCTAAGTCAATCAAAGAAATCGGGTTTAGTCAAACTATCAATATCCTATATATTAGGAAATAGGGGTTTTGAGGTGAGTAATTAGGTAATCTACATAAACAGAGAATTAGATTTCATTTTTATCCATAATGATTGGGTCTTTAATCATATGGTACCTCCCACTATTTTATCAAATTCCATACACACTCTAATGGAATTCGGGAATCTCATTCCTTAATGGGGATTGGGGTCCCACTGTGACCTAGAAGCCTCACATGTTAGTTTCTTGACTTCTAACCCACAATAAGAAGACAACTCTTTGTCTATTGCTTCATAAGCAAGTTCCAATCATTTTGCCTCTAGGGAACATACACCTCACATGTTAGTTTCTTGGAATACTTCCCTAGTTAAGTTAAACCCATCATTCACACAGGTATGTTTCGCCAAATATATACCTCACATGTTAGTTTCTTGGTATATACCAGTTTAGGCACCCCATGATATCTCATATGTGATAGTTTCAAGTAATGTCTTTAACATGGGTAGCTCCTACATGTCTGCAGCCAGGTACCCACATTAAGGGACGTTAGATGATCCTATAATGATGGAAGGCAATGAAGAAAGCATTCCCTAATGTATTCTCCATTTCCAACTTAATATTAAAAGAGAGGGGTTTTAAGGGTCTCATCAAATTAACTAATTTAACATACATCTCATGCATTTAAATATAAAAAATGAACAGCATAATAATAATAATCCACTTATCGATATTAGTCTCTAAAAGGAGACATATAACGATCTATGGATTTGGAGCTATCACTATTAATCTCATTAAAAGCTCCCACTATGATGATTATGGACTTTGAGAGGATTCAATCCAAGCCAATAGATTGAATCCAAGGTCTAAGGTGGGTATAGGTGATCGTAAAATAACACATTCGAAACATGCATTCTGTCTTGAAACACTTCTCTAAGCTTTCAAGTCCTTCACTTTACTCCCTTGGCTTGATGGTCTCCACCATTGGCTTGTTGGGCTCTATCATGCTCCTTTGGGTCCACCATGCTCCTTAGTGCGCTCTCGATTACATAACATTTACATAATTTAAAGAAAGGGATACATAAGGGGAATGTGGGGTACATAAGAGAATGATAGAGAGAGAGGGAGAGGGAAGGTGGCATGCAAGCCCCAAATAAATTACATCACCTTAATAAAATTACAACTCTTGTAAATAATAACATCCCATTCATAAGACGGCCAATCACAATTGGTTTAAAGGGTATAGTCCATAATCATCATCCAAACACATACATACAATCTCATTGCATAATGTAAAGAAAAACTATAAGCATTAAAACATGTGGGCATTATGGTAATTCTCTTGAATGATTTACATTAATCTCATTAATGCATCCTAATCTTATTAGGTTTTAACAAAATATCCAGAATTAAATAAAGTCTTAACATTTAAGACATTACAGTTTCAATTAATCAAATTAATTTAAACATATAAAGTTTCCTAAAATAACTCTAATATCCAATATTAGGGTTTCCTTATTTAAACAAAACAATTTCATTTAATTAAGAATTTCCAGATTTTAATTTAATCCCCAATTGTATTTTAAACCATTTAAAACATTATAAAATTAATCAATGTTAATTAAATAATTAACATGGGAATTAAATAAAATCAATTAAATGATGAATTAGTGTATTAGGGTTTCCTAAAACCCTAAACCCTAAATGCGTAACCCTAAACCCTAAATGCAAGCCCTAATCATTAAATGCCTTATGATTGGTCATTTAATAACCAATCATTAAAACCCTAGGTTCATACGGTATTTAATAAAAGGGATTAGGGTTTAATTAATGCCAAATAGGGTATTTATTACCCTTAATTAATTACACTAATTAGGGTTATCAAGACCCTAACCCTAGACATCATTAATGGTATTAATTATGCCCTAACAATTAATAACCATGATTGGTCATTTAATTACCAATCATTAACTCTTAATTAAGGTAATTAATATTCGAATTAGGGTTTTAATTAATGCCATAATGAAATTAGGGTTTCATCATTAACTCAAAATTAGGGTTTCATCCTTAACTCTATGCAGCCGTCACTACCAGGGGCCGTCACTACCAGGGGCCTGCCTGAGCTTGGCTAGGCTGCCATGGCCACCAACGACTGTGGGAGGCCATGGCCAGTCATGGGAGAACATCCTAGGGGTGTGGGACAAGCCTCTGGACACGTGAGAAGTGGTGGAAGTGGCTGCCATCATCAAGAACAATCAAGGTTTCCAAAACCCATTGCTGGAGCCATTGTTGCAGACCTTGAAGGTCACAATAGCTTCTAAATCCTTATCAATTCGACTCCTCCATTGAAACCAGCTTTTGTCTCATGTCCCTACATGAAATACTAAGCTAATAGAAGAGGTTTGGATGATCAAATCATCACCAATTGTTCTAAACAATTAAAACAACAGTAGGCTGCCCAGAAATTTACAGCATACTGTCCATTGTCAAAAATTGATTTAAAACCCAGCAAGATGAATGAATTAGGCTACCAAACGAATTGTCCCAGTATCCTACATGTCTTAGGAAACTAATGCAATTGGTTTCATGCAATTTGGAGTTCCCTAACTCAAGTTCTAATCAAAACTCCATTGATGACTTTTCTGCAGAAAAATTCTGCTATGCTGTTCATGAAAAATTTTCAAACTTTTTGAATCTTTTTCCATCAAAACCTTTTTGAAACTTAAAGAAAATCATATACACATGATATATAATGATCCTATAATGATTTGCCATCATAAATACAGCAGCTTTAATTAGAATTAATTGCAAGAACCTTAGGGTTCTAAAACCCAGATTCAGCCTCCATGGTGTTCTTCTCCTTCTTCCTTCTGTTCTATCATCTTAATCCAATTATGATGCATCTAAATGCTTGAGAACCTTTCCCTACCATGTCTAGAACATAACCCAAGTGGTGGCAACCATTGCCATGCCTTTGATCTCCATCAATAACTCAAAGTTGTGGCCATTGCATCACTCCCGAGCAAAACTGTCTTTCCAGACAGCCTGTAGTAAAAAATTCATAACTTTCACTACAGAACTCGGATTGACGCACCGTTTGTTGGGTTGGAAAGCTTATTCAAAGGGCTTTCTAACCATATATGGCTCGAAAATTTTGGAGAAGAACTCTGATTTCGGCATGCAAAACAAGATGACGGTTTTTCATGGCTACCATGAAAACTGTTCATAACAGTTTTATAAAACCCTAGAATCCTTATTCTTCTTCTCCAAACTCAAACCCTATGCAACCTATTGCATCCATGGCTACACTTAACCATCAATTAGAAGAGGATTAGAAGAGAATTGACCTAGGGTTCCAAACCCTAGGTTCAACCATGGAGGAAAACCAATTATGCAGAAAACTTTTTCCAGATTTTTTAAATCATTCAACTACACCATAATTACCAGCCCATATGTATTTTGTATTATGCATAATCATGGCTCTGATACCACTGTTGGGAATCGAACAAGAGGGAAAAATAGAAGTGCGGAATATAAAAAATTTTTCCTACGATTCCCAATCCCATGAATCTAACTATGCATAACACAAAATCAAACCCTAACTACGAAGAGCGTTAGAACACTTACAGGATTTTTGTCTTCTCCGTTTTGCTCCAAGCTTCTACTCCGGACAGCGGTGAATGAGCAGCCCAAGTGTGCTGCCTCCAACGGTATCCACACCTAGCTAGAGCTTCAAGCCTTTTCTTTCTTCTTCCTTGTTGTTGCTAGAAGTGGAGAAGAGAGAGAGAGAGAAGAGAGCCTCCAAGGGGCTGGACGGCTAGGGTTTATTGTGCAAGCCTCTTATGCCATGTCACACATAAGTGTGACTTATATAGGCAGCCCACTAAAGGGGGCTGGCCATGGGGAAGAAACCCTAATAGGGTTATGTGTAATTACTCTTAATTGCACATTAACCCCTATTATTTGTATCAAATACAAATAGGCCCATAAAGAACTATTCTTTATTCACTAAAACCTTTTCTCTCATAGACTTTAAAGCCCTTCTTGCATGATCAGTGTGTGACCCATTGGGTTCACATCATTAAGTAGTAGGAATAGCACAAGGTGTGCACAATGGAACTCTTTCCATTTAGGGTCTAATTGGAACTCCTTCCAATTCCCTAATTGATTATAACTCACTTATATCAATTAGGGCTTCTACTAACCATGAGTAACACCTAGCATATGGCTCATGGTGTGGTCCTTAATGAGGTGAATAGTCATTTACAAAGAACCCTTCTGTTATAGTTTATAGGTTACAATTGCATCCTTCCTTCAACACAATGTCTCCAATTGAATTAATAGGACATGGAAGTCTGTCAATTCCCTAGTTCAATTACTTTATACTCATTCATAGATATCAACTCATTGATGAACTCATGAAACTCTTTTCATATTCATCCTATCATGGCCATGGATTTAATGAGTTATATTATGAATGCTATATGAGACATTCTCTCTCTTTTCCTGAGAGTGATGGATCCCTTGTTGATCACTCACATGCCTTCACACACATAGCAGTAGGGCCAATGAACACCTTTGCAAACCCCTGAATAGGATTAGCACTTAGTGTTATCAAACTTCTAAAGCTACATGCATAAGACAACTATGGCGTCTCAGGTCTAAGGATTACTTGTACCACTATAACAATGAGAAACTGATTGACAGGCAGGATAAAACTCCATTTAGTTTATCTCATATCTTTGGTCACATTCAGTGTACCTATTCTCGTAATAGGCACCCACTTGTTGGTTGTAGTGTCTCCACCCAAATAGCTTGAGACTAGCTATCCTCCTATAGAGTCAACCTAACAAGTGCTAGTCCTATGGTTCATTACTGTCCATCATAGTGAACCTTCAACTAGGAATGCTTTAGAAGTTTAGTACAGAGATATATCTATAGTCTCAAAATTACAACTCTTTGTAATTCTATATTCTCAACTCTAACTCCATGGACATATTATGTAAATATAAATGATGCATATAAACATAATAGAATAAGCCCTTTTATTAAATCAATAATAAATGTGACATACATAAATGAAATCAAATGATTGTTCCTAATCCCTAAACAATCATCTCTATGATTGGCTCTAGGGCATAATCCTAACACTCACCCCAAAATACAACCTAATTAGCTAGTTTCTAAGCACCTGTCTCCTACCTAGCTTCACTTAAGATGCCATATAAACATTCACGTGATTGCACACGACTTTACTACTCCCTTCATCCCATAAAGATAGGCTATTTTTGCTATTTTTTTCCCCCTAAAATGTTTAGTCACTTTGAAAAGTCAAATCATATATATATATATATATATATATATATAGTATTTATATTTTTTAAACTTTCCTATACTACCCTTTGTTATTTTAATAATTACTTTCAACACAAAACTCAATGCAAATTAGAAGATGGTTCTTTTGAAAATTTGGAGATTAATAAGTGATAAGTTAATGCAATGATCGATGACTTTTCTTAAACTATGTGTTTTGTTAAACATGGCGTATCTTTATGAGATAGAGGGAGTGTTTACTATTTAGACGAAATTAGGGTTAGGACCAAATTTTTTAAGTAAACTAGCTTTGGGTATCTAATTGGAAAAAATTATAGTTCATGTTTTACGTTGACACTAGTTGGCTCAAGATTCAACCTAAGAGGTCAGGGGTGGTGAATAGGGTTGAGCTTCACTCTCAACAAGACAAATTAAAATAGCCCTTTTGTCTTTCTAGGGTTTTACCCAACCTTTACAAATCACACAAAAAAAAAAAAAAAAAATGAAGTTTGGTGATTGCATGCTTTTTGTAATAGATCACTCTCTTGAATAGTAAACAGAACAATTAAAGTTCAGTTCACTTCTAATGATTGGTCAATGCGCGTTCTTTGAAGAACAATTAATACAATTGATTGTACTTGGATGGATAATTATAAATGAGTTTGAGTCAATGTACTTATAAGGCTTTTAGTATAACACCTGAATGTCTAAGTTATTAAATATTGAGAAAGAGTCGTTTGAGTGCATTGATCAAAAAGTATATTAAAAAACTACCTGTTATAGTCTATTCTTGATAGGTTTAGTCGACTATACCCTTAATTTAGTTGCATAAACTTTACAAAAACTGCCCACCCTAAGAATTGTGAGTTACGTTTTTGTTTACTCTAAGGAGATTCTGTTGACTAAAATTATCAAAAAGTATAAGTTTAGCTCAAGACATAATTTTAGTCGACTAAACAAGGCAGAATTGTAAGTTTAGTGAATTTTCCAAGGAAATGGATCATCCTCAGAAAAATTTGGTAAGTCTCCTAGTTTTCTAAATCAAATTAATAAATTTAGAGATTATGTCAATACATGTAATTTAATTGATCTAGGTTTTAAAGGTTTTCCTTTTACTTGGACAAATAAACGAAAGGGTTTAGGGATTACATATGAAAGATTAGATAGAGCATTGGCCACTCAAAAATGGATGACATTGTATCCTAATAGTTTTGTGTCTCACTTGTCCTTTCTTGGTTCGGATCACACTCCTATATTACTAGATACTTGTTCTAACCTAAGCCATTTCGTTTTGAAGCCATGTGGCTTAATCATCCAAATTTTGATAAGGTTGTTCTAGAAGCATGGAGATCAAGAATCAGATGACCAGCTGGTTTGCAATTTTTTTAGAAATGTTGTATTTTTAAAGGAAAAGCTAAGGCTTGGAATAACTATGTTTTTGGTAATCTTTTTAATAATGTTAATGATAGTTTTAATAAACTGCAGGCTATTCAAAATCATAAAATCAATCCTAATGATTTGGATAATAGAGAAAAGGAAGCTTTAAAAGAGTATGAGTTTTGGCTTAATTGTGAGGAAATTTACTGGGCTCAGAGATCCAGACTTAATTGGATTTATAATGGTGATAAAAATACTAAATTTTACCATATTACTACGTTAAAACATAGAGCTCAAAATAAAATATGGAAACTTAAAGATGAGTTTGATATTTGGCATGATGATCAAGAGGAGATTGCTAATATTCTTATAAATGATTTTTCGCAAAGATTTAGGACTAAAGGTTGCCGTGATATTGATATGGCTATTAAGTGTATTCCATCTATGCTAGATGATGTAGATAATAATTGTCTTGTTGCTCCAATAACTACAACAGAAATTGATTTAGCTATTTCCCAAATGCAAGATTTGAAAGCTCCCGGACCTGATGGACTTCCAGCTATTTTCTTTAAGAAATTTTGGCATATTGTAGCTCCTTCTGTCAATAATTATGTGTTTGATTTCTTTGATGGAGGTTATTTACTTAAAGAATTAAATAAAACGTATATTACTTTGATTCCGAAAATTGTTAATCCTACAAAGTCAAATCATTTTAGACCTATTAGTTTATGTAATATTAGTTATAAGATCATAGCAAAAATTTTGGCTAACAGATTGAGACTTTTTCTAGAGAGATTAATCTCTCCCTATCAAGTGCTTTTGTTCTGAAAAGACTCATTTCTAATAATATCCTTATTGCTCATGAGATATGTAATGCTATGAAAAATAAGAAAGGTAAAACAGGATGGATGAGTGTTAAGCTCGATTTGGAGAAAGCATATGATAGGCTGGAATGGCCTTTTATTAAAGTTGTTATGGCTAAATTTGGATTTGATAATAAATTCATCAGCTGGACTATGAGCTGCATTGAATCTGCGTCTTTTTCCATTTTGTTCAATGGTGTGCCAAAAGGTAATTTCTCAGCCACTATGGGTATTAGACAAGGTGATCCGTTATCTCCCTATATCTTTATTTTATGTATGGAAGCACTTTCTTCATCACTTACTAATTGTCAAAATAAAGAAAAGAGTAAAAAATGTGATCTTATTGGTATTAAAATTTGTAGAAAAGCTCCTATTATTAGTCATCTTATGTTTGCAGATGATTGCTTAATTTATGCTAATGCTACGATACCTGCTTGCAAAAATATTTTAAAGGTTTTACAGGAGTTTGGCAACGCTTTAGGACAAAAGGTAAATTTCCATAAATCGGCTATTTCTTTTTCTCGTAATGTACCTACTTCAATGAGAAATGCAATCAAAGGTGAATTGGGAATTTTAGATAATCTTTCACTAGGAAAATATTTAGGCACTCCTTTAATTGAGGGTAAAGATAAAATTAGAGTGTTTAATCAAGTTCTTGATCGTGTTGTAAATAAAATGCAAAACTGGAAAGCTAATGTACTATCTAGAGCTTGTAGAGAAATTTTGATTAAATCTGTCTCTTCGAGTGTTAGTCAGCATGTCATGAATTGTTATCTCCTTCCTACGAAGATTAGAGATGATATTAATAAAATTCAAAGACAATTTTTTTGGAGTAATAATTTAGAGAATAATTCTATGGCTTTAATAAGTTGGGATACCATTTGTTCTCCTAAAAAAGAAGGAGGCTTAAGTATTCATAATACTTCTGACATTAACTTTGCTTGCATGGGTAAACTTGTTTTGCGTTTATTGTTTGATAGAGATAATTTTTGGGTCAAATTAATTCGAGCAAAATATTTAAATAAGGAAAATTTCTTTCAAGTTCTCCCAAAAAATAAAGATTCATGGGCATGGAGAAATATCCTCAAAGGGCGTGATCTCATTAGTCATGGCATTCGATGGACTTTAGGAAATGGGAAAGATATTTATTTTTGGGTGGATAAATGGCTAACTAATAAAGCTATTTTCGAAATTACTCCAAGACAGTATCTTAATAATATTAATTGGGATTTGAAAGTAGCTGATACTATTTGTTCAAATAAGACATGGAATAAAGAGTTTATTATATCCCTTGTAGGGGAGACTTTAGCAAGAAAAATATTGAATTTTCCTATCCCAACTATGGATATTCCTCATAAGATCTGGTGGGGTCCTGCTTCCAATGGGCGCTTTTCAGTTAAATCAGCTACATGGTTTCATAGGAAGCAGAGGTGTAGAAAGAAAGTGAAACAATTATGCTCTAAGAAAAATTTCAATTGGATTTGGAAGCTTCGTAGTGCTCCCAAGATAAAGAATTTTATGTGGTTGTTAATTCATGGTAAACTTCCAAGTAGAAAATTTCTTGCTATTAGAGGAGTAAATGTGGATCGTTCTTGTCCTCTTTGTAATTCAGATATTAATCATATGTTTATCACCTATACTAGAATTAAAGAAGTGTGGAATTTGGTTAGTAATTCTTGTCCTATACCTACAGATAATGATACAGATTTATTTAATTGTATTTTGAATCTAAACAAATGTTCTTCTCGAAAAAGTATTAACGCAGATTATGAGATGGATAAAATTGCTAATTTACTTTGGCAAATTTGGTGTGCTCGAAATAATGTTATCTTTAAGAATGAGACTTTTAATAAATTCTTAATTATAGAGAAAGCTACTAATCTTTTTTCAAACTATGTGATAAAATTTTCAAGAAATGATATTAACTTTGATAAATCCTTATAAAGTGAAAACAAGAAATTTAAAAAGAATTCTAAGTTTATTAGATGGATTCCTCCTGATGATGAGTGGTTTAAATTGAATTTTGATGGATCTATTAAAGATAAACATGGGACTACGGGATCAATAATTCGAGATAAGTTTGGTAAGCCAATAGTTATGCATTGTAATTACTTTGAGGAGAATATTTCTGTTCCTAAAATGGAAGCTATATATTGCATTAAGGAATGGTTTGTTGTTAGCAAAGCAAAAAAATTGTAACAAGGTGATTATTGAAGGTGATTCTAAATTGGTTATTAATAGTTTGCATCATTTGGATAATTGTCCTTTGGACGATTTATAGTATAATGAGTGATTGTAGGCAGATTATTATAGAAAATAATATGGATATTAAGATCAATCATGTGTATAGAGAAGCAAATAAAGCTGCCGATGCTCTTATAAAGTTGGGATATACTATAAAATGTAATCGTTTATGGGAATCTAATTTTCCTTCCGAAATATTGGTTGTTATCTGGGAAGATTTGATAGGTAGATCTAGTTTGAGGGGGAATTGACTGTCATTTACCAAAAAAAAAAAAAAAATTGATTTTACCAAGATGATCAATAGTCCAAATTAAGGTAACAATAAAATGAGCATCCATTTACAATGAAAACCTAACACTCAACTCATAACTCAATAGGTTTTCAATGAATGATCTTGAGTTCATGTAGTTATAAGGTTGATCCCATAGCCTTGTTGTTTTTATTTTTTATTTTTTATCGTTTTTTTGGCTGCATGATTAGCCTCATTGTTTCATGAATCTCTAACTTGAAATGCTTGATCTCTTAGCCATAGTTATATATTTAAAATGGATTGGAGTATTTGGATTTGATCAATATTTGATTCCAACATCAAAACTTTGTTATCATCAAAACCTCATAAATACACTTGGTTGCAAATCTTGGAGTTAAAAGACACTACTCTCAAAGTACATAAGTTGCACCTCGTAAATTGCGAACTTATGATAGCATGAACAGTAAGGGTGTAAACTTATTAGAGAAAAGAAAAGCACACTTTCACAATACTTGTGTCTACCATGTTAGAAGATGACATTACTTTGGATTCAACCGACTGTTGGTGGTCGATCTAGTGCATCTAATGATATGAATGTTACACGTTGTCAGGATATGTAGTCTTCCTTTTTTTCTTTTTTTGGTTGGTTCACTTGGAGGGTAACAGGACTTGAAACCATGATATTTGAGAAATGTTCGTTGTATCATATCAACCAACATAACTGAGAGAAGATTGGCATATGGTCTTCCTTTATATAGCTACGATTAGACTTTGATCATATTGTGAGCTAGATAGCGATAGTTACAGTCACCATAACTAGGTCAACCAGTAGTGTCCATCGGGTGTCTTGGGCCTTGATTAGGGATGGAAGCGTGTTAGGGAATCCAGGTCAACTTTGCTGTTGGGATGATAATGGAAGATGGAGGAAGGGAATTTTATGCGGCTTGGATACCTGCTCAAATAATACTGCAGAACTTTGGGCCATAGCGCAAGGAATTATGCTTGCGTGGGAAATTGGCATAAAGCAATTGATTTTTGAGACTGACGCAGAAGTTTCGATTGAGTTACGGCTTAAACCTTGAATCATCCCAAGGGAGTACTTATCAATGATTGTAGGACTTTACTTCCAAAGGAATGTGAATGTAAACCTCAATATACTTTGAGGGAGAGTAACAGTTGTGCAGACTTTTTTGCTGATCTGATGGGTGTACGTAGTTTGTAGTTAGATTGTAGTTTTCAAATCCTCGAGTCTACGCAGGATTTGTAACTTGCATTTTGCTGATCTGATAGGTGTCAAGACCCGGATTTGGATTTGGTGGATTTGGATTTGGTGCAGTTACTGCATGATGCAGTAAACGTAAGATTGATAATATGTGACAAAAAGGAGAAATGAAGGGTTAAAATTTGAAAGATACATTTGACGCCCAATGCATAGCAGTCCTCCATTTTTCCTACTTGCTCACATGTCATTGATCCTATGTTTACTACATTATGCAGTAAAAGTAGCCAACTACATCAAATCTGAATCCAACCCGACCCAACCCCTACATTTTAGCCTTCAATAAATACCATTCCCCCCCCCCCCCCCCCCCCCAAAAAAAAAAAAAAAAAAAAAAGTCACTATGACTAGAGATTTTGTTTTATTTTTTTCCTTTCTTCTTGTTTTATTTTTTTTCTTTTTATTCATAATATTCGGATTGATAGCAGATAATTGGAATCGATGGCTTGATGGGCCAACCTATTAGGAATGTTAGGTCTTTCTTTGACGTTTAGACTGCTCTCGTTATTAAAATAAATAAATAAATAAATTTAAATAAGAAAAGAAAAGAAAAAGATGGCAATAACATTTAGTAACGTAAAGAAAAGCTCACCAAACAATACTGGTGTTTACCATGTCTAAAATGATTACAATATTCAATTAATATGGAAAACAAAAGCAAAAATACTAGCATCAACCAGGTCAGAAGATTACAATATCCATTAAAATTAATAGAAAAATAAACAATGAGATTTTGATCACATAATGAGATTTTGATGACGTGTTTAGCTCAAATAAAATAAAATAAAAAGGGAGTTGTCCGCGGATTTGACCATAAAAACGCACCCACACGGCCGGCCACACCCACCCACCCTCCCTCACAGAGAGAGAGAGAGAGAGAGAGAGAGAGAGAGATGGTCATGATAACAGCATTGTTGAAATATGCTTTTCCACCACCACCATCTGTGTTCCTCAACACCGTGTCCGTGATACTCATGTTATCCCTAGGTTACCTTGGTTTCTCGGAAGTCAGAGGGAAACATCTCCAGTATTCCAAATTCTGGAATTTGAATTCCAGCAAATCTGCATCAAAGCAACTCAAACTCTCAAGCAGAACCGGCATGCTTATATTGTATACTCCAGCGTTCATGGCCGGAGTCGCTTCCTTCGTCCTTTTCCCTCATGAAGGTTTCCGATTCTTGTTGGTCAGTTCAGCTCTAACAATCCACTTCTTCAAGAGAATCTTGGAGGTATATACTACATATATATATTCCATTGCCATTTTCCTTTTCTGTTCATTTTTCATTCAAAACCCAATGCTTGCATGCTATAAATGAAATTTTTTGTTGAAGTAATACTAAGCCTCATAACATGTATACTTTTAATCAGCGTGCAGCTTGGGTACAAAATGTTTTTTTCTTTTTTTTCTTTTTTTTTTTTTTTGACCTCAAACTATTTTTTAATTTGAAGGTATTATTTGTTCACAAATACAGCACCAGAATGGTTCTAGATGATGCAATTCTAATCTCTACCACTTATTTCCTCTCCACTGCAAGCATGATCTATGCCCAACATCAAACCCCAGTTTTTCTGGAGCCGTCAAATGATCTCAAGTATCCTGGGATTGTGTTGTTTTTAATGGGAATCAGTGGTAACTTGTATCACCATTACCTCCTTTCCAAGCTAAGGGAAGAGGGTGACAAAGAATATAAAATACCCAAGGGTGGTTTATTCCACCTGGTAATATGCCCACACTATCTTTTTGAGATACTAGGGTTTCTAGGAGTCTCCTTCATTTCTCAAACATTATATGCCTTCTCCTTAGTTATAGGCGTAGCTTTGTACTTGATGGGAAGGAGTTATGCCACAAAGAGATGGTACCTGGCCAAATTTGAAGATTTCCCTAGCCATGTCAAGGCTCTCATTCCGTACGTTTTTTAAACACATATATGTCCTAAAATAAAAGTTGTTTGAAATCAAATTCTATCATATCAATATTGTTTGGATTGGCATACTGAGAACTTGTTTTGTTGAATGCCTCTTTTGTATGTAGCTTGAACTGGTAATTTCTCTCAATAGTTATTCATGAAGTAGTTGTTACCCTTTGGAAAGCTTTGATAGCTACTGTTGTGCCATAAGCTAGCACACCCACGTCAAGATCATATCCAAGACTAGCATAATCTATTCAAGTTTTAATTTGTATATTAGTGCTCATAATGATGTAGTTATTTGAAAACCCAACCATGGTTGCAACTATTCTACCAAATGGGTTCGGGATTCTGTGAGGTGTAAGGCTGGTGGTTTTGAATTCTGGCTCTGCATCTGAAGCAAAGTAGATTTGATATTCCATATGTCCAAGATAATTGGGATTTGATGAGAAGAAAATTATCCTTGAAGTAATCCATTAAAAGGGAAAAAAAAAGGTTTCTTTGATCTTTGCTCTGTCTGTGACCTACTCCACATTTTCCTTGAAGAAGTAAATTGCATTAGGTCCCTAATAAACAGCAAGATGGAAATATTTTGTACCTTTTTTATTGCCTTTTGATACTGTGTTACTTTTAGTTAACAAATTATTGAACTCTAAAATTTCTAAAATTTCCTCCCGTTTCAATTGCTCGTCAAGCTCCAAGAAGAGAGTTCTCTCATTTCTTAATGACAATTGGAGAAGAATCTATCCACGGAATCAATCAAGTCTTTTATGGCATGTTTTTTTGGTTGGAATCGGGGGAATCATAATGGATTGGAATGAGATTTCAATGGTCCCCTTCCAATCCATTTTGATTCCCTCCAATTCTGGCCAAACAAACGTGCCCTTAGTTCTATGACTCTGGCCATTCAGTGATCTTATTCCATGTCTCTAAGCTTCTTTAGTCTACCTTTTAAAAAATCTTAATCATAAGACAATATCTAAGCATTTGACCATTTACACGGCCTCTGTTTGGATGTCGAGGGAAAAGTAAGGTCAAATGTTTAAAAAAAATGTTTAAGAAATGTTTCCTATCATAAGGATATGCAACCACACCATAACTAGATTTTCTGTAGCCCAAATGGCCTCTTTAACTTAGAAGGATTAACAAAGGTTGATTTTTCACCAATTGGGCCTAACAGCAACAATATGAATATAGAGCATTTCTTTCAAGCAAAAATGTAAAACTACTGGAACCAGAATGCAAGATGACATAATATGACAAGTTGATTTCCAAATAATATGCATATTAGTTGTAACTGCAACAAATTTTTCCAATTCAAGTTGAAGTTGTTTAGGCCGCAAGGCAGGTAAATGCTTGACTATGCTAAGTGGTTAGAAGATTCTTGTATTTCTACACAATGACTGCAAGATCTATCCCCATCTCAAGAAGCTATCTATACATGATTTCAAATTTCTCCTCTAATTTATCATTACCTGTGCAAACCACAAACACATTCATCCAATCATCTTTATCCTTCCACGTATCTCAATGATCACGAAGTATAGAAGATTGATTATTAGCTCCAACCTCTCCAAAGCTTCAAATTATTATTGTGCTTCAAATCCATTTAGTTATTCATTAGTTACATGACATTTACTACAGTGAATTTGATGGCAGCGGGTTCCATGGTTGATGAGTTGGTTAAGTATAAATTCTTTAAAATTACTAGTGTATCTATGTTTTACAGGCAAAAGGGTCGTATATTCTTGGAAGAACACACCAACATAGGGTTGTTTTATTCTTAACATAGGCTTGTATATTTACCTTGAAGCCTTTGTAGCCCAGATGAAGGAGATTAGAAGTTAAGCAAGAACTCACACGCAAGTTGCAAATTTTTCTTTCGAAGTCCATCTATTAACTGATATGAGTTAGACATAAATATATAAAGACAAAATAAACTGTTGGAAACTTTTACGTATAATTACGACTGTGAGTTCTAAGAACATGTAATCAACTAAACACTAAAAGGTAAATCAGCGAAAGCAAAACCAAAAGACTATAAAGTATGCCAAGATATTGTTTGGTTAGCATTTGGGAAAATCTTTATTGCTTCTAGAAATAAATAAATAGGCTAACCTCTAAGAATTTAGCCCTGTACTCGAACAACTTATTGCTTCGCGCGAGTGCATGTCCGATGCTTCAATTCCCCCACGTATCAGGTGTTGCAGCAAATTCAATCTGGGAATAATTATTCAATGCACTATGACAAATGGTTCTACAAGGCATTTTAACAAGCATTTGGCGTTCAAATTGATTTCTATTCACTGTTAGTAAAAGAAGAAAAATTCAAACCAAAAATGACGAGAAACACACATAAATGTATAGATGCATAAAAAGAACAAATGAGAATTAAATAAATACAAGGAGAATTAGATATTATAAAAATAAAATAAAAAATAAAAAATGCTAGAATAAGGATGGAGAACATTAGAAAATGAGAATTCAAATAAGCAGTTGGCACAAAGAAATGGACTCCCTCGTCTTGTAGCAACTTATTGGAATTTTTTTATCCCATTTTATTTGTTTACTTTAGCTTTAAAGTTGTTGCTATAAAGTTAAATAAATATAAATAATTTTTAAAATATAGGATAAAGAACTTGTACCAAACAAGGAGAATACTCCAACCTAAAGGACATATGAAATTACGGATTAATACGAAAAGAAAAAAACATATACAAGATTAAGATTGACTCGATTAACAATTCAACGGAATCTTGCCGTCATGACAAGAATTTCCAGCCAATTCCAGTACTTGTGCAGATAGGTATTCATGATTCAAGCACGGCAGCCGTGCAGACTGGAGCACCGTTTCCAAAACGCTGCGCATACCATCTCAGGCATCCCTTCTTCAGATACCGGCGAATCTATCGAGGGGAACTGCATACTGGGCTTCATGGACGGGGACATCGGCTTCTTCTTCAGACGGCCTCGCTTCCTCCCTCCGGCACACTTCTTTTTGCTTTTCCGGTAATTTGAACTTCGAAGGAATACGTACAGCCTTTATGATGTTTTTAGTAAGGGTAACAAGGAGAATCAAAAGTTTTTCCTTCAAGTCACTTTCACAAGGAGTGAACTACTTAAATAGTAATAATAATACTAATAATAATTTAGGATAATAATACTAATAATAATTTAGGATTGTGTGCGGATTGGTTTGGAGCGGTTTAAAGAAAAATTATTAACTAACTCACCCATATTGGGTTGCAAATTTTCCAATCCGCCACAAAACCATAAGTGTTAAAAACCGATGGGCTGGTTAACTTTTTAGGTAGTTTGTCGCTAATAGCTTGGACAGGTTTGGCGGATTGTTTCATGCCCTTTCCAATTAGGGCATTTCTAATGTATTGAACCTTAACTGATTACTTGATTAGTATGTTGCAAATAAATCAAGAAAATATAATTATTTAAGATGGTCAAGTGAAACTTGATAAACACTTACATAGTATTTTAATGCCAAAGATGAAAATTATGACCTTTTAGGAAAAAACATTTGATCAAAGATGATGAAATTGGCGATGGTTAATGTTATTAAAGGTTAGTGGACCTAAAGCCTAGCATCCTAGTAAAGTAATAATAAGAAAAAGAAATTAATATGAAATTAGAGATATTTGAGTTTTATAATTTTATATATTGTAGACACCCCATTTTGTACCGATTGTCATCTTAAGTCCTGAAAGCCCCAATGATGAGTTTAGTGAAATTATTCATGAATTATCCTTGAAAGATTAGTGCGAATCACAGCATGCGCATGGGATTATTTGTTTAAAATAAAGAAAAATTATTTCATTAAATTAGTCATTTTTATTGTACCACTAACATGTGTATGTATGCGATAAGTGTGTGTACGCACATATGATACATGCGTATGTGTGTTAACGGTCACTCTCCTAATTTTTAGAAAATGCAACTTCCCTTTCCTATTTAGATTAGAACACTTTTTCTAATTATTGGTAATATCTGTTGCTTATTCTCCAAGAAACCAAGTCTAGAAAGGAAAGAAAAAACCCAAGTTTTCAGATATTAATATTCTTTTGATGACTTGGAGAAAATGAGGAGAATAGGGTTTTTAAAGAGTGAAATTCGTTACAATTCAGCAGCAGTTTTTCTGAAAACTAGTGAGCGTATTATAATCATAACTTGTGACTATGAACTCGGAATTTGATGAACTGGGTCTTCTCAAAAAGCTAATTCAATTTTCTACAACTTTGTATTTCAAGAGTTTCGTTCCATTCCAACATTTTAATACCTAAAAACGGGATTGAAGTTTCTGCTGTTGCAAAATTACGAAAATCACTTTTCTTTTCTCCTATTCTTTTTCGTTTTCTCTTTCCTTTCAAAATTGAGTGAGTTTTGATCCCTTTGCTGTGATAATATTTTGACAAAAATGAGGATTCGTGTCAGTTTGATTCCATCCAAAGATCTAAGGGGCCACGAACAAGCATAAAGTCAGTAAATTTGTATTTATTTTATTTTATTTATTTTTGTCTAAAGCATGATTAGCATGATTTAGATTTAGTTTTTATATTTGTATTTATATTTGCATATTTTATTTATTTAGGATGCATGATGTAGATTGATGTAAGAATTTTATAATTCTATGTGATGTGCCAACAGGGTGCGTATGCATTCCCTTTTAAGTAGAAAGTTTATTTTTTGTTATTCTCACCTTCTATTTCGTTTCCCCTTTCTAAGTATGCATGTGTTGATGATTCTGTCTCCTGTTTTGCTTATCATGTGATTAAGTCAGTGAAAATGCCTATTAGGTGCGTATGCACCTTACCTCAGCAGACATATTGTTGGCCTGTTTATGTCTTTTTCTTCTAAATGGTTAATATATTTTATTCTTCTGTATATTCTGATCTCTACTTTCTGATATATTTTTTATTATCTTTTCTTTATTTATTATTTTGGTTATTATGTGTGCCATAATTTGATTGCATGTTTAGGGTGAAATTTAATTGAATAATTAATTAATTAAAGCCAATAATTATGTGTGGGGGCCGGTTTCGACCGGGCATTACTAGGTGTCTTACACCTTCCCAACGACATATCCTAGTTGCGAACCAAAGAATTTCTGGTTGTAACGAGTTAGATCCTACTAGAGTTCAAGTTAGTTCCTAAGTCCAATTAGGTGGCGACTCCTCTTCGCACTAGTCCTCCTGGTTAGTGGCGTACTCTTAAGCCGCATGGTTTACGATGTAGTACTCACAATGGCGACTCCACTGGGAATAGAGAGCTAGATTCCGTAGTAACTATTGGCCTTAATTAATTCAATATTTAATTAAATGATACCTGTGAATCACAAGTTTTGATCAGACCCTTCTTTAAAAAAAAAAGCATGTAGAGATTTAAATAAATAAAAATCTGTTTTTTTAAATGTTCACAAAAATGAACAAAGAGTCGCCACCTCATTTTTTAAGGAAAAGAGGAAAACCATAAAAATAGTTTTAAAGGAAACCTTTGAAAATTAAACATATGACTCCAATCAAGGAAAAACAGGTCTTAACAAAACAATAGAGGATTCTGAGACTACGTTACGATGTGGGAAGATTCTAGGAAACATCCTATAGGCACCCACATCACCCCAAAATAAGTGTCTGAATTTATATGAGCTATTTCAATCATTTCCTAATTAGTCACTATGCATATGTAAAGAACCATCCATAACCATTCATTCATCCATAAACATCCATAAAGCATTCATAAACATCCATAAAGCATCATGAATATCCATGAACGAATAGGAGAGATATGGAAAGCAATAAAGAAAGAGATAAAAAAGAAAAGAAAGAAAAGAAAAGAAAACCTAGGATACTTTATATCTTAGGGCGGACTTGAACATCAAATGAGTGCCTACGTACCCCACATGCAAAGATGTAAGATTCAAAGTCCACGTAATTCACTCCCTTTACAATGAACTATAAAACCCTAAGTTTTCATTAAAAGAAAAGAAGAGTTTAAAAAAAGAAGAACTTCCAAAAAAGGAATTTGAGAAAAGATAGAATTTGAGAAGAGATAGAACTCTTATTCAATAAGAAGTTTTAGAAAAGTCGGAAACTTAAGAATCATAATTCAAAGCAACGAGAATAACCCAAGGGGGGAGAAGAGAACAATTTATAATAGAACTTACCATGAACCACTTACCATATGCCAAATATCTTAAAACATTGAGAAAACATCAATTAATCACCCCATGTATGCTATAAGGCAATTATCATACTCAAACCATCCATATTCATGCTCAAATCATCATTAGAAAACCTAAATCAAATCTAGACAGAATACTAATCATCTCTAAAATATGCTAACAACTATGCAAAGAACAAAAATAAATAATAAATAAATAAATAAAAAGAAACCCCTAATATGCTCCTATATGCCTTAAACACCCTAACATGCATAAAACTATCAAAAACATGCTAAATATGAATTATCATGATGAAAATATCATACAACAATCCAAAACATGAAAAGAAAATCTAACATGATGCATTAGATAAGTATTTTATGTAAGAATACAAAATAAGCATCCTTACGGCAAGCTTTCTTAAGAAAACTATCCTGAGATAATTTTACGTAGAAATCACTCCGCATGAATGATTTCTTCACATATCCTACATAAAATATATACTTAAAAATGTAAAGAAACTCATAGCGTACTTAAACACACTCCAGAAAGCACCTATGCATAACCTTACCATCTAAAGACGATAATTATTATCTAAAAGAATAATCATCCATACACCTATGAAGATGAAGCTTACATTGCAAGTGTCTAATACAAAAGATGCTTAAAATCATGCATATAATTGAACCATAAAGATAAAACGGTTTAAACACATCAACTAATTTTGTGGGTAAACATACTCATCCTAGAGAGAGAAACTATTCTAGCAACAAACAAATCACAATCCTATTCCACTAGCATGCTTTTCACATCATACGAATCATATACACTCTAAAATATAGAGCATATATGATTCTTAATTCAATACTAAACCATAATTATACAGAGAATGAAGTAAAAGAAGAAAGAACCCTATAAGGATGCAAGGAAACTTATAACAAAGTAAAGGTCTTCGTTGCGTTCTTCCTTCTCTTTGGACTTAATTGCCTTCTAGTTCCTCTTCAAAGTTGCAGTAGAAAGCCTTCTCCAAGTGATATAGGTGTGTGCAAATTTGTTCTTCCTAACTCTTATGAATATGAAGTGTCAAAAGGTCCAAAAGTCCCAAATGCTAATGAATAAGCCTCTATTTATAACCAACCAACCATGTGAATCAATGGTTGAGATTAATTCACCATAAAACTAATCTAAGGCTATTATTAAATCCCCTAAATTTTGGACAGCTCAAAATCACTTCCTAATAAGTTTAAAACACTTTTGGAAGAAGGAAATTCGGAGTAAAAGAGTCCAAAACCGTCAAAACTACAAAGTAGAACAAACAAAAGCGGAGTCCTCAGGTGACTAGTTGGGCCAACTAGTTGGACCATTTGGGCGAACCAATTGGACCAGTTGGGCGAACCAATTGGCCCAGGCCAACCGGTCACCCGAGACTAAGCTCAGGTTTCCTCAATTTTTGGGATTTCTTGCTCATTTCGAACTCCTATCTTCAAATGGCCATATCTGGGTCAATTTAACTCTGATTTGAGTGATTCAAAAGCCAAAATTTCAAGGATTCAATGTAGAATAACTTTATAATATTCTTGGACTAAAGCTCCCTGACCACGGTTGAGTGGCTAGGTTTTAACAAGGCAATTAGATGAAAAATGGTCAATTAGCCATAGGGTAATATGGTGAATCAATCCAAAACCTATTCAATAATTAAATTGGCACTTCAATTAAACTCATTTCATCATTTTAAGATCAATGGAACAATCCTGAACAAGTTTCATGGTCAATTGGAAAATATACAAAGTAAAAGACAAAATTGTTGCCCTTTAAGTCACAAAAGTTCTAATTACCTATCCAAATCTATCTAGAATTAGACCAAATTTGACACACATATCCTAGATCATCCTAGAAACTAAATGCAATTGATGGGACTCAACAATGAGACAAAAATATGCATGCAATGATGTACTATTCTTATAAGCTCAAAAAGGCAAAACTATCCTTCAAGGCTTGGGGACTCCTAAATGCTTCAAGAACTCATGAAATGAGTACATGAACTACTAGGGATGAAAATGGAGTGTCTACAATACCAAATTTCACACACACGCACAAAGACCATGTTTACCCTCAATGATAGTCCAATGAGAGACCTAGGCCCCACTCGCACCTATGGGCTACTCAAGTTGGTATCATTAACCCACAGCCTATGCCACTAACCTGTGATAAGCTAGTGAGTATGTTGACGGGCTGCTCTTTGAGCGTCCTAACTTGGGTGAGCCTTAAAGGAGAAAAAATCATAATGGACCAACCACACTAATTGGCCTCGAGGCCTTTGCATAGCGCTGTTTGAATGTATGTCATTTTGTATCCATGTTAGACATTTGTCGCGGGTATGGGGCGAGGCCTATGTTATTTACTAACCAGTTCAAAATTGAGCCCAATTGAGGAGAGATATGTGCTTGTTATTAGAACTAGGCCTATATATAAATAATTTAAAAAAAAAGAAAAAGAAAAAATGGGCCTTTGATCCAAAGAGAGGTTAAGTGTGTGAATTATGGGCTCAACTTGAAAAGGTTAATGGACTACATGAACCTAGTAGGCGTTAGGTTTGGATCAATTTGATGAGGCAAATCAAACCCAAATTAAAATTGAATTCCAAAGTCAATTATTTTTCAAAGCTCAAGCCCGAATGAGAGTTAGGATTGATTATCTTTGTAATTAGGTCCAAGCCTTTAAAAAAGAAAAAAAAAAAAGGAAAAGAAAAGAGGATAATGGGCTTGGATCCAAAATACTGGTGAGATGAGAACATTTGTAATGGGCTTAAACTTGAAAAATGATTGACTTTGTGAGCATTTGTCAAACCTTGTGTACTTGAAAGACCTAGTAGACATGATGAGGCTCGAGGTGTAATAAGAAGGAATTGGGTAATCTTGAAATAGAATGAGGTTTCATTTTGATATAGAGGAGACATAGACTTAATCATTTCACTTGGTAATTTCAGTAAGAGATTGAGCGATCACAGTCAAATACTTGTATGCCAAGTTGTGTTTGAACTCGCTCGCCTACACCAAATCATTTGAAAAGAATAGAAATGGAACAGATGGTAGAACTAACCCTATCCGACCTTATGGCCATGATGCAACGAGACAAGGTTGACATGCAGTAGGAAAAGGCTAAGATGAAGGATTTGATCACCTGGCTGACATAAAGGCTAAGCAATTTAGAAATGGAAAAACCCAAAGGATAAGAAGAGTCAGAATGGATTGAAAGGGAGAAGGAAGGAGACAATGTTGGGAATCATACAAGAGGGAAAAATAGAAGTGCGGAATATAAAAAATTTTTCCTACGATTTCCAATCCCATGAATCTAACTATGCATAATACAAAATCAAACCCTAACTACGAAGAGGGTTAGAACACTTACAGTTTGAATGTCTTCTCCTTTTTGCTCCAAGCTTTGAATCCGAACAGCGGTGAATGAACAGCCCAAGTGTGCTGCCTCCAACGGTATCCACACCTAACTAGAGCTTCAAGCCTTTTCTTTCTTCTTCCTTGTTGTTGCTAGAGGTGGAGAAGAGAGAGAGAGAGAAGAGAGCCTCCAACTCTTTGGACGGCTAGGGTTGGGAGTGTGCAAGCATCTAATGCCATGTCACACATAAGTGTAACTTATATATGCAGCCCAATAAAGGGGGCTAGCCATAGAGAAGAAACCCTAATAGGGTTATGTGTAATTACACTTAATTACACATTAACCCCTATTATTTGTATCAAATACAAATAGGCCTATAAAGAACTATTCTTTATTCACTAAAACCCTTTCTCTCATAGAATTTAAAGCCCTTCTTGCATGATCAGTGTGTGACCCATTGGGTTCACATCATCAAGTAATAGGAATAGCACGAGGTGTGTACAATGAAACTCTTTTCATTTAGGGTCTAATTGGAACTCCTTCCAATTCCTTAATTGATTATAACTCACTTATATCAATTAGGGCTTCTACTAACCATGAATAACACATAGCATATGGTTCATGGTGTTGTCCTTAATGAGGTGAATAAGTATCTAACAAAGAACCCTTCTATTATAGTTTATAGGTTACAATTACATCCTTCCATCTATACAATGTCTCCAATTGAACCAATAGGACATGGAAGTCTGTCAAGTCCCTAGTTCAATTACTTTATACTCATTCATAGATATCAACTCATTGATGAACTCATGAAACTCTTTTCATATTTATCCTACCATGGCCATAGATTTAATGAGTTATATTATGAATGCTATATGAGATATTCTCTCTCTTTTTCCTGAGAGTGATGGATTCCTTGTTGATCACTCACATGCCTTCATACATATAGCAGTAGGGCCAATGAACACCCTTGCAGACCCCTATAAGGATTTGCACTTAGTGTTATCAAACTTCTAAAGCTATATGCATAAGACAACTATGGTGTCTCAGGCCTAAGGATTACTTGTACCACTATAACAATGAGAAACTATTGACAGACAGGATAAAACTCCATTCAGTTTATCTCATATCTTTGGTCACATTCAGTGTACCTATTCTAGTAATAGGCACCCACTTGTTAGTCATAGTGTCTCCACACAAATAGCTTGAGACTAGCTATCCTCCTATAGAGTCAACCTAACAAGTGCTAGTCCTATGGTTCATTACTGTCCATCATAGTAAACCTTCAACTAGGAATGTTTTAGAAGTTTAGTACAGAGATATATCTACAATCTCAAAATTACAACTCTTTGTAATTCTATATTCTCAACTCTAACTCTATGGACATATTATGTATATATAAATGATGCATATAAACATAATAGAATAAGCCTTTTTATTAAATCAATAATAAATGTGACATACATAAATGAAATCAAATGATTGTTCCTAATCCCTAAACAATCATCTCTATGATTGGCTCTAGGGCATAATCCTAACAAACAAGAGAGGTGAAAAAAGAGGCTCATCAAAAACTATGGAGGGCAAGCAAAACTCATGGGATGACGAGGACTATACAGATTACATGTTCAAAAAGAATGCCAAAGGTAAGGGCAAAGTGGAAAACCTAAGGGTGAATAAGCTAGAAATCGAGAACTAAGAGATGAAGGATCAAATTAACTAGATGAAAACTGCATGGCGCAAGTCTCAAGGGATGGACGACTATATGTTTTCCATGGCGAGCATTACTTCTAAATCCAAGATTCAATTGCCCCCAAAATTCAAGATAGCGGATTACAAGAAGTTTGATGGAACCGGCGACCACAAACAGCATCTTCGCCAATACTTAAACATTGCTAGGATGAGGGGACTGACTTCAGAACAGGCCCATTACGCCTTCCTCTTATCGTTGTTAGGAGATGCTTCCAAGTGGTACTATGGGCTCGACGAGAAGATAACCATGACTTAGGAAGTCTTTGCCTAAGAATTCACTAACAAATATAATTACAATACCATGCTGGATGTAACTCTGAGGGATTTGGAGATGATAAGACAGAAACCAGACGAGAGCTTTTCAGATTTCCTAGGTCGTTGGAGGGCAAAGGCGGTGAAAATTATGAACAAACCGGCCGAGATAAATCAATTTAACATGATATTGAAGAACTTAACACCTGTTTACTTTGATAAAATGTTGACTTTGTCTGTTATGACTTCCAATAATTGTACCAATGTGGAACAAGGATAGAAGATGCGATCCATCGAGGCCAAGTAAAGGGCAAGCCCATATATAGGAAGGTATTCGTATTAAGCAGTAATGGCACAAGTAAGAATAATAGAGACATTGGAGCTGCACAAGCCACTGTAGGAGCCATCAATCAAGGAGCACAACAACCCAGACAATTTGAAAATCTTGGAGTCCCTTTGTCTAAGGCATTTAATAACTTGTCTGAAAAGGGTAGCCTAAAAGCTTTAGAGTCTTGGCTGTTACCTAATCCGATTCCATCCTATTAGAAGCATAATGAGTATTGTGACTTCCATTAGAGCATTAGTTATATGACAGACAACCGCATAAGGTTGAGGCATTAGACTCAAAACATGATTGATAGTGGTAAGTTACCACGACCAGAGAATACGGGGGATTGAATATGGGTATCGAAGCTATAGAATGAGAAGTTAAGATTCTCGAAACGAATCCATTGTTTAGTTTATTCTAGAGTTTGTTTCTGAATCCGTTTTTTAGTCTATTGAGTCTTGAGTTTGCTTTTAAGTCTGTTGAGTTCTAAGCTTTCTTTCAATTCTGTTGAGTTCTGGGTTGTCTTTTGAGTTAGTCGAGTCCAATAAAGTCATTAAAGCCCTTTTGATGTGGTCCCTTTTATTGTAATGGAATAAAATCTGATTTCGTTTATTTTGGTGTGTCTCCTAATAATGAAATCTTTGAATGCAAAATTCCTTTAATCTAGAAAAGATAATTAATGGGGATCAAGAAATGAAAGTGAAATCCATTAAAATTGAAGCTATCTTAATCAACTCGAACATTAATAAATATTTTAAAGAGATATCAATTGGTTTACACTAGAATAGGCTGATCTTACAATGCTGATGGACTTATCAAGAGACGCAAGGAATAAACTTAGAAGTTTGCACATTTATCCTTCTCATACTCAAATTTTGAATAATGGAGATTGAAATGAAGAGAGGCCATCATTTCTGCTACCCTTCTTGAAAACATATATAAAGAAAAATCCTTTGCTAACCCTTTTGGGTCTTAATAAGTTTTTTTTCTGACACCCTTTATCAAGGATTAACCCTACACAAGTAGCAAATTTTGGAAAGAGATTTGTTTGAAGCAAGGAGCAATGTAAATGAAACCAAAAGGGAAATAAAAAAATAAAAAATAAAAAAAGGAAAGAAAGAAAAATGGAAGAATTAAAAGAGGATATTTGAAGGAAAAAAGCAAAAAAATTTAAAGAATGGATAAGTAATCATTGATAATTAGGAATCCATTGAAATTAATTTTGAGCCTTTAATATCTTTCTATTCATGAGCCTAGAACCTTGAGCCTACATTATGGTATGAATGAAAGTCCTCTCCGAATGATCGAAGTTGTTCGAATTTAATTGAACTACATTTGGTTTGATCCCTCTTGGGTACATAGGCAACCTTGCAAAAGTGCAGCCACATTATTTAAAGTTCGTGCAAATGTGCATTCACATCACTTGGAGTCTACTTAAGGAGCACGAGCGAAGAAGATAACTATTGTGTTTGAAAAGATAAGTCATAGCACTCCATCATGTGTATGAGAATGATAAGTTGGAAAAGATAGCTTGCTAGGTTGAAAATTCGAAAGGGAAGCCTAGGCAAAAGTTAGGGCATAAAAAGAAAAGAAAGAAAATAAAATAGAAAGATCAATGAAGGAGTGAGGTCTATAGATATCATAACTAGACAACAAGGAAGGTGATGCACACTCCGACCTTCGAGTCAAGGGGCAAACCCAATTGGATAGGCTCGCATGCCGTCAAAACCATCGTGCTTTGAAGTTGATGATGAACTCATTCGATTGCGATCTGTATATAGAACACCTTTGTTAATGTTAAAGTGGACCAAAGTTAGTGAAATTTTATGGAAATAACTAGTACATCATTGATCCTATTTAATTAACTAAGAAAAGAAAAATAAAACAATTGTCTTAATGAGATGGAAATTAAAGGGAGACACATTTGAAATAGGTGAGGTCAATACTTGAGTCTATTGTTTCATCATTCCAGGTCGTACTTGAATTCTTTATTGGTCTTGCTTGAGTCTCTTGTCTACATCCTCATTCTTGGTTTTGTCTCCTTCATCCTTATTTGTATCTTTGTATCATTTGGCAAGTTACTTGAAGTACGATCCTAAAGGGTTAAAATTAAGATGTGTTGTCGTATGCATGTCATCTATATATGTACACATAGAGGTGGTATACGAGTCTAGTATCTTGCTTCATCTAAAATGATGTGTTCATCTTGGACTTATACCTTCACATTCCTATGACCTCTCAAAAGCGGATCCTCTAACAAGGCCATTATCACTAAAATTGGGGAATGAATGTCTAACTCTGGGAAAGAAGTTACAATTCCATTCAACAGCCTTGAGCAAGTTTCATAAAGTGTGTTGAAGGTAAGGATAATGTTAAAGAAGCAAATGAGTACATGTCCCAATCAAATTGGTAGCCTTGTTCAAATGAAATCATGAAAAGAAAGAGTAATCAATAGTGATCCTATAAAAGCCCCAATTTCGATTAGACCATGTGTAGGATGGGAATGGGTTTCGAATAGTTTATGCATGCATGTTAAGTGTTGGTTTTGAATTTGAACCCTTAAATAGTACCCTATTTGCCTCGAAGGCATATTCCTTGAGAGAAATCTTTTTGACTAGCCCTATGGGCATCTTTCTTTGGGGATTGGAATGATTCCTAAGTGTCTTTTTCAGATATGAATTCTTTTGATGCATTGAATACCTATGTGTGATCTGTTTGAAATGTTTGATTGCTCCTTATTGGTATCAACCTCGTTAGGGTCCAATACATTCACATAGTCCTTGTAAACATCAGCTCTGTTTACATGATCCTCATTAGGATCTAGTATGTTCTCCCAGTCCTTATTAGGATCAACCCTCGTTAAGGTCTAATATATTCTCACAGTCCTCGTTAGGATCAACCCTCGTTAGGATTCAATATGTTTGTGGGCCTTCGTCAATGTCAACTCTCTTCATAGGGTCTGAAACTTCTGTCCGTGGGCTTTCATCAAGGTCAACCCTCTTTATAGGGTCCAAAACTTCTGTTCATGGGCCTTTGTCAAGGTCAACCCTCTTTATAGGGTCCGATAATACGACATTGGCCTTCGTCAAAGTTAATACTTCCTAAGTTTGAAATGATTGTCTTTGCTTTTTACTTTATCACTACCCAGATGAAGTTTCACTTTGTTAGTTTTTGAACTACGACAAGTCTAATCTCCACAAAATACGTAGGTAATCAGCTAAGTCTGGCACAACCTTATTGCATGTGTGTGTGTGTGGACTGTAAGCTACCAACTAGAAAAATATTTCATCTTTTCAAGCTTTTGACTTTTGTTTGCAATGCAAAACTCAACCAAAAGAGGGGCAACTGTAGATACCCCATTTTGTATCGACTATCATCTTAAGTCCCAAGGCCCCAATGATGAGTTTAGTGAGATTATTCATGAATTATCCTTGAAGGATTAGTGCGAATTATAGCACGGGATTATTTGTTTAAAATAAAGGAAAATTATTTCATTAAATTAGTCATTTTTATCATGCCACTAACATGTGTACATATGTGATAAGTGTGTGTATGCACATACGATACATGCGTATGTGTATTAGTAGTCACTCTCCTAATTTTTAGAAAAGGCAATTTCCTTTCCTATTTAGATTAGAAGACTTTTTCTAATTATTGATAATATAGTTTGATTATTCTCCAAGAAACCTAGTCTAGAAAGGAAAGGAAAAACCCTAGGTTTCAAATATAAATATTCTTTTAATGCCTTGGAGAAAAGGGAGTTTTTAGAGTTTTTAGAGAGTTTTTAGAGTTTTTAGAGTTTTTAGAGGTTTCAGCAGCAATTTTTCTAAAAACCAGTGAGCGTAGTTTGATCATAACTTTTGACTTCGAACTCGGAATTTGATGAAATTAGTCTTCTCAAAAAGCTAATTCAATTTTCTATAACTTTGTATTCATCAGTTTTGTCCAATTCCAATGTTTTCATACCCAAAAACGGGATTGAAGTTTATGCTATTGCAAAGTGACAAAAATTACTTTTCTTTTCTCCTATTCTTTTTCGTTTTCTCTTCCTTTCGAAGTTGAGTGAGTTTTGATCCCTTTGCTGTGATAGTACTTTGACAAAAAGGAGAATTCGTGTTGGTTTGGTTCCATCCAAAGACCTAAGGGGCCACGAACAAAAATAAAGTCAGTAAATTTGTATTTATTTTATTTTATTTATTTTTGTCTAAAACATGATTAGCATGATTTAGGTTTAATTTTTATATTTGTATTTATATTTTTATATTTTATTTATTTAGGATGCATAATGTAGATTGATGTAAGAATTCTGTGATTCTATGTAATATGCTAATAGGGTGTGTACGCACCTATCTCTAGTGCGTATGCATTCCCTTTTAGGCAGAAAGTTTATTTTTTGTTATTCTTGCCTTCTGTTTCATTTCCCCTTTCTAAGTATGCATGTGTTTATGATTCTTTCTCCTGTTTTGCTTATCATGTGATTGAGTTGGTGAAAATGCCTATTAGGTGCGTTCGCACCTATCAGTCATGCGTACGTACCTTACCTCAGCAGACAAATTATTGGCCCGTTTATGTCTTTTAATTGCTTCTAGTTGGTTGATATATTTTATTCCTCTATATATTTTGATATCTGCTTTTTGATATATTTTTTATTCTCTCTTCTTTATTTATTATTTTGGTCATTGTGTGTGTCATAATTTGCTTGCATGTTTAGGTTGAAATTTAATTGAATAATTAAGTAATTAAAGCTAATAATTATGTGTGGGGGCCGGTTTCTACTGGGTATTGCTAAGTGCCTTACACCTTCTCAATGATGTACCTTAGCTCCAAACCAAAGAGTCTCTAGTTGTGACGAGTTAGCCCTGTTAGGGTTCAAGTTAGTTCCCAAGTCAAACTGGGTGGTGACTCCTCTCCACGCTAGCCCTCTTGGTTAGTGGACTCCTGAGCCACGTGGTTTAGGATGTGGTATTCACACTTATATTATTAAAAGCGGGGGTGGTTTGGTTTATTGGTGGTTTAACAAAGTTTAACCCACCAACCAAACTAAACCGTCAATTTTATTGCTCAATATGCCCAAACTGCACTGCTTAACCTGTCAAACCACTTGTGTAAATTAGTGCGAAATGCGAAATGGAGGGGATTGGTTTGATTTGACGGATTTGGTGGTTTTTTGCATATCCCTAAGTAGTATGGATTATTAGTTAATACATTTTAGACTTATTTTGCATTTAGTCACTCTACTTCTTTTTTATTGTGGGAGGGGGGGAATTGGTAATAAGTCTACAATTAATTAAATAAAATATGAGCAATTAGTCAAGTAAGTGTTTTTTAAACTCTAATTAGTCAATACATTTTAAACTTATTTTACTTATTTTGCATTTAGTCACTCTTTAAAAAAAATGAAAATTCCATGTTTTAACCTTATTTTTACTAAAGGTACTTTATTTTTTGTTAGTGAGGACACCATTTTAACTAAGTTCATGTTAAGTAATAGAAGATTTGTTTTTTTAGTTATCTAAATTTTAAAAATTCATAACTTACAATATACACGTTTGTTTTCAACAAAATTGTATTTTTGGATTCTGCTTGTTGAGATCTTCGAAATAAAACCCACGACAATAAGGAAATTATAAAAAAATTTAAAAATAAAAATAAAATGCTAAAATTTTACTGTTTTATGTGTTATTTGTCCAAAAGAATAAAAGAATAAAATTTTACTGTTTTTCTTTTTACCATTGTTTTCAAAACCGTAAAATTTTACTACTTTGATAATTTTAGTACTAAAGCATTCCCCTCTCTCTCCTTCTTTTTTTTTCTTTTTTTTCTTTTGGTTGTTGTTGAATTGCCATTGAAATTGTTTTGCAGAATTGAGCTTCAAGTACATAGCTATGGGTTCTAAAACCTAGGATTGAACAGGAGAAACTTTCTCCTTGTTGGTCGATACAACCATGGTGGTCTTGAAGTCCATGTATGGTACTAATATAACTTATATCAATACGTGCTAAACTGATCGAGACTATATATATTATATGTGTGTGCACCTTTTTTTTGTTGTTCTTAAATGCATTGTTGAGAAGATGTAGGAAAGAAAAGTCAAGTTGGGATCTTATATTCTTATGATAATTCTTCCATCTCCATACATCTCCATATAATCTGATTACAATCTTTGTTGTTCCAACAATCAAATTAACTGGAGCATGCCGATGTGTGGTGAACTTGTGATATTCACCCTCTCCCATCTTAACCATAGCAAAAAAATTAAAAAATTAAAATTAAAATAAAACCAAAAAATTAAAATTAAAATTAAATGGAGTGCACATTAAAGAAAATAATTTTAAATATATATCAAGACTTAGTCATGATCGAACTAACCGAAATCTGGGCACTACCACATTAGATTATATAGATTAATTTCTAATTTCACAATAATTAATGATGTTAAAAGGTTATATATCTCATATCTCTACTTTTATTTAAGGAAAATGCTAAATGGGTTGACTCACCATGAGTCGACCATTAAGCCGAGGGTAAAATAGGAACAAGACTACCAACACGTACTGTCAGATACAAATCATGCCTGCCTTATCTGTTATTCTTATCTTTCCTCTCTCTCTCTATCTCCTCAGTTCTCTTACCCTAAGGGTGTGTTTGGTTCACGGAATGGGAATGTGAGTCCTCGGAATGAGGCATCACTTGGGAATGGGAATGTCTGGTATTGGTACCCATTCCCCCATTTGGTTCGTGGTAATGGAATGTAGGACTCCCTCTACCATTCCCATTCCTATGTTTGGTTAGATTAAGAAAGTGATGCCCAAAATGGATTAAATTCCCAAAATGCCCTCACAATGCCCTTGTCCAAATCATATGATCCTAGGACAGTAAAACTCTCCCATTGCAGTTTTATATATATATATATATAAAAGAAGAAGAAAAATATAAAACCCAACAAAAATGCATTTAAATAACCATAACTCGTGTGATTTAGTTGACTATTACATGATATAGTCGACTAAATAACTCACAGTGGCTATGTCAATGGACCCAAAAATAAAAAACCCAGCACCACCATCTTTTTCATCAAAACCAACCCCCGTCATCTTCTATTTGCCACTAGCTACTGATTCAAGAATCAACTTCACACCATCCTCGAAGACTCAACCTCCATAATCCCTCCCCAAAATCCCAATTTCCTCCCCAAAATCACACCCACCAAAACCTAGAACCCCATAACCAAACATAGCGAAGCAAAATGAAGAATAATTTCTTCAAAATCACAGCCTTAGATAGTCTACATCCATGGACGCAAAACAGTTTTGGGTTTAGAGCTACGCGGCAACAGCAAAGCACGATTGGGGGTGACGATGGTGGCGGCAAAGCACGATTGGGGGAAACGAACAGCTGTTAGACCAAAAGCTCTTATCGGAGTGGACCTTGACGAACATTCAGGTAGTGCTGGAAGATGCCGAGAAGAAGCACATAGCAGATGGGTGTTTGTGGGTTTGGACGGCGGATTGCGTTTTGGTAGATTGGGATGAAGGGGGAGGGACATGGATGGAATCAAAACTTGTTGTGAAGAAAAGAGAGGGGCACGGTGGGTATTTTATTTTATTGTAAAGTGGATTCCTGGGCTTGGGAATGAAACCCACACTAGAGTTGGGAATGAAAAATGGTGTTTTAGTGGGAAAGTTGGGGTAGCGGGAATGGGACTTTCCCAGGCATTGGTGCTTACCAAACATTGGAAAGGGGAATGAAACCCCTTTCCCGGGCATCAAACCCCCCAACCAAACGCACCTTAAGCCAAAACCAGGGAAAGAGAAACCAAAACCATGGGCGGCAGTTCATACACTTATTTGCTTCTTTGGAAAGCCCTTTCTATGCTTCTCCTTCTCTCTCTCTCTCTTCTTACACTACAAAAGCACAACAAACTTGAAGCATAACCACCGACAAGATGATGGCAAAATGACAACAAGCCAAGGCTCTGACTCCTACTGTGCAACTAGTGTGATGGTGGCCGGCGACAATGGGTTTACTTGCTGTTGGTTGGTTAGATCAAGTTCATTTTTTCCAAAAAAAAAATATATATATTGTTATTTGAGATTTTAACTAAATTGTAACTAAAAGCCCCCAACCTAGGTTCACCTGCTACTACTTTTGCTTCTCTCTCTCTTTTTTATTTATTTTTTATTTTTTATACTGTTAGTTGGTTGGATCAAGTTCATTTTTACTATTAAAAAAAATTGTTATTTTGAGATTTTAACCAGATTTGAGCTAAAAACCCCCAACCTAGACTTTTTTATATCTAGTCAAACCGTTCAACTTTCCAAACTATAACTAGATTTTAAACCGTTCAACAATCTAAACTTTAACTAGATTTTAGACCGTTCAACTTTCCTAACTTTAAATAGTTTTTAATCGTTCAACTTTTCAAACTATAACTAGATTTTAGAGCTTTAATTTTTATAACTTGATTTTTAGTGAAACAAATTGTTATTTGAGTTTCGATATTAAGTTAACATATTTGATCTTGATTTTTAAAAATTAAGCGTACAAATCAAACTTCTCAACCTAAAAACCTAGATATACATAGGGGGCAAAGCCAATGTGTAAGGAGGTGGGCCGTTTGCCCCACCTGAAAATTTCAAAAAAATAAAAAATAAAAATAAAAAAATCTTAATATTTTGCTCTTTTGATGACCATTTTTTAAATTAATACCAAATAAAAGAAATTGATAGTCATTTTGAAATATTTATACAGTCAATTTGTAATAAGTTGACAAACATTATCCTTTATATAGTATTAAGTTAAAAAGTTATTATTAAAACATAATAAATTACTCACTTGAACGAATTTCCTAGTTTCGCCCCTGGATATACATATATATAATATTCACAAAAACGGAACAAAAATGATTGGATCGGTTGATGAGAAAAAATTTCCGGGAAAAGTGGGAGTAGTCAGCAGAAATACATTAAGCCTCATTATGCTTTGTTAACTGTCTCACAGATTTGTCCCTAGCAATGTCAGCGAGTAGTAGTACCTTGTTTTTTGTTTTTTTTTTCTGACACTCTTAAAATAAACGACAATACTTCGCTCCTCCTGTTGGAGGAGCAGCTCCTCCTGCAATCTGACGCGACTCTTTGGTTAATCAACACGTGTTTACCTTCACATGTCATTCACGTGCCCAATTGCATACCTCTCCAGAACAAGATTCCAAGAACGAATCAGTTCTTTCTCCTACAGAGGACTGGTTTATCCAAAACCCCCTACCTTTTTCTTTAACGAACAGCATATTCTTCTTCGATTACCAATTCGATGCCAGTAACCATCTTCGTCTCCGAAGAGAAAGAAAAAGGAGAGGAAATTGTGGTACCCAAAAAACAAAAGAAGAGGAAATCACCGCATTTAGTAAAGCCAACTTTTGGTCAGGCGTTTCGTCGAACATCTAGATATCATCATCTTGTGAGAGCTATGGAAAATATATTTCTACATCGAAACCAGTTTTTATGAGATTGGTGTGTAACATTAAGTTGAGCTTGTGATGGGTTTTGAGGAGAAAAGAGGCGTGGATTTATGGGTGGATAGGAGGCAGAGTCTAATGACGTCTTCTATTAGGTTTGTGAGTAAGGAAATGGCTTCATTTTAGAACCCATCTGCAACTAACCATTTGAATTAGAAGGACCTCTTCTTACTTCAATCTTTAGAGAGAATTAAAAAATCATCGCCCCACTTCATATCCTTTTCAAAATCGGTAGATAAACCTTCTAACTCCAAATTTGTGAATCCATCTTTCTTTTTTTTTTTTCATTTTTTCTTTTGATACTTAGTCTCATTTTTCTCTCTTTGAAGACGAGTACGGCTACTGGCATTGAGTCATTAGCCGAAGAAAGAGATGCAGGGAGACGAAGGGTTGTTGGTTTGGAGGTCGGGACGAATCAGGTCTTTATGGACCAGTCCGTTGTGTAAGAAAGAAATAACTAGTTCTTTCCTGAGTTTTGAAACTTAAGTGGATCGCATGTGAGGTTGAACATGTTGGAAATATTGAACGAAAACATGAATGTCGAAAATCAAAATATGCAAAAATATAATTTATAATAAAAGAAATAGACTTATCGATTGAGGCGTGTGCGAATACTATTCTTAAGAGTTGATTTGCGCCCCTCGGAGTGAATCACTCGGTGCATCTAGGTCCTCTAGCGCCCCAACCCTCCAGGATACAACAATCGTGTTCCTTGTACACATGCACTCGCAAGTACAAGGAACCGAACAGCTCTTGATCGTTCCATGGAAAATATTCGACAAAAAATTGAAGAAGGATAGAAAAATTTTAATGAAAAAGAAGTTTATACATAGAGAGAAAAGAAGGATTGAAAAGCTTTCTAAAATTCTTGTAGTTTTTTTCATTCCAAAGAAGAAGAGGAAGATGATCATTAAAAAAAAACTATATATCAAATGGTGGAAAAAACCATTTTCTTTTTATTTTACAAAGGAATATGTAACCCCCCCAATAATTATATGCCCACTAACTCATAATAATGGACAAAATTAGTAAATGACATAATGGTCATAATATCACAAAATAATTAATAATAATTTGAATCACACATTTTTTATTTTATTTATAAAAAATACAACAATCCCCCACATGATTCAAATTATATAACAAAAAGTATAAGGAACATGAGAATGCAATGCATCGGTAGTGGTGTCTTTTGGACTATGAACCATACCTAGGATATGTGAGTGTGACCTACAGAAATATTGTGAAACTATAAGTTTCTATGAACCAAAATTTCTTCTTATAGATCAGTCAACTCACAACCCACATATTATCCTCGAAATCTGAACTGTTCTAATCGGGGTGGCATGAATAGGCCGTGCGCCATACCTGGATATTCATGAGTGCTCTAGAGAACCTGCCTAAGCTCTCATAGGAAGCGGCCCCACTTCCACACCCATATAGGTGGGTCCATCAAGTATGTACTACAACTAAACACACCACCCAAATAGGACTATGGAATCCATTAAGAGTTAAAACTCAACCTTAAACGTTACAGTTTGCACTATCTACACCATAGGAAGGGACACTCAAAATATATTATATAAATGATAGTGCACTCCAAGTCAACAAGTAACTTGTTATTACCCATATGAACCTACTTCCTGGGATCTCCATTCACATAGGTTGGGTTACCATCACTGTTGACCCTTGTTACAGGCGTAAGTCCCATTCCCCTCGATGTATTATTCACTAAAAAGTGAATTAGTCAAAAACTTAATAATTCTCATCTTTGATTCTCTAAACAGCTGCTATTTAATATTGTGCTTCTAGGCACTACCCCATAAAATTATTTGCTCGAGTCAACAAATAATGAATAAGCACAAATCTCATTCATAAATATATAATTGCTAAGATTTTTTTTTTTTCTCAACACTCTCATAGCTTTCTACAAGCCAAGTCATCAATTCCAACCTCCAAAGTGGACAATGAGACATATCATCTTGAATAATTCCAAAGCACCATACCATATAGGCAATATAGGTTCACACATGGATTTCTTCTCATTTGAATCAAAGATTCAATCATCATCATCATCATAATCTGCAAATAATATAAGAAATCCATAAAATTGATGATTGCTAAGAAAGTTGGGTACACAAATCACCTTTAATAAATTTTAATTAAATATACCTCTCAGAAAGGGATATTCAAATTATGAATCATTGATTCATCTCACATCATTATATCATCAAATATTTAAATAAAAATATGCCATACAAAACCCATAACTTTTCAAAAATCATCATCATGATTTCTTTGAATCTCAACATTCAGTAATAACTTTCGTCAGCGCAACAATATAAATAATTATATATATGACCAATAATTTTAAAACATTTCCTTAGTCACTAAATAACATAGTTATTCTCAAAATCATTAATAATTCACATATGACATTCTCTCAATATATCACGTATAATTTCAATAGGTCTGAACTAACTCTATTTTCAGAAATGAAAATCATAATACTCATTTTATCTCTTTTATTAATAAGAGACCAACATATAATATATTGAGAAAATTCAATAATATGTAAATTTTAAAATAAATATACATTCTCACATAAAATGTGTCTTCGCAAGATGTGCCCCCACAATTCAAGATATAATGTTTTGTTTACTAATTTCAATGCAATTTTAGCATTCACATAAACAGCACATCTTATAATTTTCATGTAAATTATATTCATATAGAACAAATTTAAAAGTATATTTATTTTTCTATTGTCACACAATATATTTGTAATTGAACTCTTCAATTACAAATTGAAATTTTGGATCGCGAGAAAAAATTATAATCATGTCAACATATGATATTGCTATTATAATCTCAGAAAATTAAATAGCATGAAAAATATTTATTTTGCGTATGACATGTCTCCAGAAAATCCATACTTAAATTTATCTATAATATTATAATCTCGCCTCATATAATATTTTTCACATTGTTAAGAGATCCAAAAAAAAAAAAAAAAAATTTATGAGATGTGTATTTTTCTAATAATAACAAACTTATAGAGCAATATACCTTAAATCACATACGCATACCCATATTACTCGATATCAAATTTTTCAAGATTTTTCAATGCCAATAAATTATGTTCATAATTAAAACTCATATGTGGATTAGCAACCAAATGGTTAAACACCTTTCAGAAAGCACATAGTTTTTAATCTCATATGACTCTAGTTGACGTATCAAATATATTTTTAAAAAAAAATAAATAAATTTATCAAATTCAATATCGTCAAACCCCACAGTTGAACATATACGTATGTTAACTCAAAATAAAATTTGACATAATTCTCAATTATCATCTCATCATCAAATTTTATTTTCACTATGTGAAAAAACCATAGTCACATACAACATCCAAATTATATAAATATTTCAATATGAAAATAGTATAATCTCTACACCCATATTTAAAATGATAAGATTTATAAATATCATGCTCTCATAATTAAATTCAATCAACTTTGTATTGACTAAGAAGATATATGAATTTAAACTATCTCTTTAAACATGATAAATGAGAGGTTAATGACATATATTCATTTCAATCACCTTTAGGGTTAAGATATCAATCAAATAAATAATTAAGAAATATGATTCTAGCAATCAAACACATAGATTTGTAATCGAACTCTAATAGTCAAAACAATTTAATAGTATAATCATCATGAATATTTAATAATCCAACGGTCACAAAATTTAACCCCCAAAGTCAAACATTAAATTTCTAACGGCTATAAAAATTTTAATGGTCAATTGGTTACAAAAATAAATAATCAATTGATTAGCAATAATCAAACCTTATTGCTAAAAATTAAATCAAATTTAATTAATATCACAAATTCTGTAACTGAATATAACAATTAACTCCAATAAATCCAAGAGTTAGAAATTAATAAAATTATGTTACTCTTTGAATTTTGAAAAATTCATTAAGAATATAATAATTTCATGGAGGTAGCATTTATACAATTAAATTTACGAGCAACCCCCCACAAATTCAAACACTATAAAAATGATATAATTTTGACATCAAAAATAAAATAATATGCATGATTCAAAATTTTCAAATTTACAAGTGAATAGGATACATCCATTTGTGTAATTAAACTAAAATGGATATCGAAAAACTCTTATAAATTTATAATTCCTAATACAAGAATTATCACACCATGAATATATAATCGTGACATATAATTTAAACAAAATTTCTATTTGCTTCATAATTATTATATAGACAAAAGCATAATTATTATATAGACATCATCATGAATTTCAATCCATATGTGAATGTTCTCTAAATTAATATAACAAAACTTTATTTTTCATTCTCTCACATAAGATTAATTTCTAAAACATTGTTTCATATTAAATCAGAAAATTCAAATTTAATTGATGTAGTAGAAAGCACATCTCCATTATAAAAAATAATTATATTTTAATTTAAAAATAAAAATTAACAAATAATAATCTATATTTAGAATAATGATTTATTTGTTATTCTCTTCTCATGTGCAAGAAAATTAAAACATCATATAACTATAAAGAGAAGAGCAATCATCATATATATACCTCACACAAATCATACAATCTAAATAACCACTTTTTCTAAATATTTAAGATTGTACATGAACCTTTTTTCATATAAATTCAAACAATTATATAATCAAGAAATCTCAAATATCGGGAATAACATCTTTCTAAAAACAATTCTATATATCAATTCATTATGATATGATTCAAGCTCACATATCTCAAAAAATAATATTGTGTAAAACAATAGAATATCTTGAATTGAATAAAGACTAAAATAAAAAACCCATCCATCCACTTCTCGTGATAAACCATGAAAAACCAATAACTCAAAACAACATAGGATTCATATAAATCATATACCAAACAATCATATCAATTTATTAACGACACCCAACAAATTCAACTCTTAAGATTGTTGGAAATATTGAACGAAAACATGGATGTCGAAAATCAAAATATGCAAAAATATAATTTATAATAAAAGAAATAGACTAATCGATTGAGGCGTGTGCGAATACTGTCCTTAAGAGTTGATTTGCGCCCCTCGGAGTGAATCACTCGGTGCATCTAGGTCTCTAGCGCCCCAACCCTCCAGGATACAACAATCGTGTTCCTTGTACACATGCACTCGCAAGTACAAGGAATCGAACAGCTCTTGATCGTTCCATGGAAAATATTCGACAAAAAATTAAAGAAGGATAGAAAAATTTTAATGAAAAGAAATTTATACATAGAGAGAAAAGAAGGATTGAAAAGCTTTCTAAAACTCTTGTAGTTTTTTTCCTTCCAAAGAAGAAGAGGAAGATGATCATTAAAAAAAAACTATATATCAAATGGTAGAAAAAACCATTTTCTTTTTATTTTACAAAGGAATATGTAACCCCCAATAATTATATGCCCACTAACTCATAATAATGGACAAAATTAGTAAATGACATAATGGTCATAATATCACAAAATAATTAATAATAATTTGAATCACACGTTTTTTATTTTATTTATAAAAAATACAACAGAACACATGTTGATTAGCCAATGAACCATGTCAGATTGCAGGAGCAACTGCTCCTCCAGCAAGAGGAGCGAAGTTTTGTCCTAAAATAAAATAAAAAATAAAAAATAAACACTGACACGGACGTTTTTATTAAATTAATAAAGTAACATAATGTATGAAATTTTGTGTTTCCAGCACCTCCATCTCTCTTCCTCAACACCATGTCCATAATAATCATATTATTCTCAGTTTACTCAGGTTTTTCAGAAATCAGAGGAAAGAACCTTCAGTATTCCGAATTCTGGGAACTCCAATTCCAACAAACCTACATCAAAGCAAGTCAAACTCTCAGGTAGAACCGGCATGCTTATATTGTATACTCCATCATTCGTAGCCGCAGCCGCTTCCTTCTGCCTTTTCCCGCACGGATGTTTCCGATTCATGTTGCTCAATTCAGCTCTAACAATCCACTTCTTCAAGAGAATCTTCGAGGTACTGCTCCATTAATTAATTTCAATATATTTTATTTTTTTGTTGAATTTTTCATAACTGAATCCATTGTCTCTCTCTGTTTATTTTTCGTTCAAGATGTCAATGCTTGGACACATAATAACTAGGCTAGTATGACGATCCAATAAAAAGCAATGATATATGGGTCATCATAAAATCATTTTCCAGACATAATCTGAGTACTTCGGACATGCTGATAAGTGGTTTTCCGGTTGAAACGACATTCTACCCTGTGAAACATAGCTATGTTGACTATGGGTTTCATTTTTTAAAATTTTATATAATTATGATAACAATGGTGACCATGAAAATGGCCTCAAGAATTACTTTAATAAGGATTCTGCAAAGCTAACTTAGCCAAAAAAAACAAAAAAAGATTCTGTGAAGAAGCTGGAAGATACTAGCAAAAGTAACGACAAATACAGCAAGTATCCTTTCTGCGCATAGAACTCCTTGGACTTAATTTTAATACCCATTCAATCATTGTATTGTATGGGTCTACCGGTAGTTTGTGTATCAGGTGAGATTAGTTTAAACCTAATGGCTTGAGATATTCCTCGTTTGGCGCCGAAAGAAAAAAAAAAATCATTTTAATTTATTAGTTATATGTAAATTCTTTTGCAGGTGCTGTTTGTTCACAAATACAGTAGCAGCATGGTTCTGGACACAGTCATTCTTATCTCTCCCAGCTATTTCGCCACCACAGCAAACATGATCTATGCTCAACGCTTAGCCCCACAGTTCCCAGAGCCACTGATTGATCTCAAGTATCCAGGGACTGCACTGTTTTTGGTGGGAATTTTTGGTAACTTTTACCACCATTACCTCCTTTCCAAACTTAGAGGGAAGGATGACAAAGGCTATAAAATTCCTAGAGGGGGATTCTTTAACCTGGTCATGTGTCCTCACTATCTTTTTGAAATTCTAGTATTTTTTGGGCTTTCTTTTATCTCTCAAACATTGTATTCATTCTCCGTCGCTATAAGCTCGGCTTTGTACTTGATGGGAAGGAGTTATGCCACGAGGAAATGGTACCTCTCCAAATTTGAAAATTTCCCAGAGGAGGTCAAGGCTCTGATTCCTTATGTTTTCTAGCTAGATGTATAAAGTGAATACAAGATCTATTTAATTATGTCGCCATAATAAGGTTTCCTCGTGGACATTGATGGAGTTTGAATGGTACTATGTTTTAAACAGCATGTAAGATAATATTCATCATCCATGATTGCATAATTTTTTGTTTTTTTAGTGTTATACAATCCATAGTCACCATTCATACTATATATAGAATTCACTTCCAATCTGGGATCTTGGGTTGAAATTTCCATCTGAGCTTTTTTTTGAAGCTGTCGGATTGGAATCCATGTGAATTAATGATTTAAGTGGTCTTGATCTGATAGCTTCAAATAGAAGCCCACACAAGAAATCTGTCCGGGATCGTGGACTAGGAGATGACTAACTATAAATATTATTTTAGAGGGGTGGTTAAGAAGAAATCTATTGAAAAATCCTGCTATTCACTTAATTTTTGGCAAAAATTACCTCATTACTATGATTTAATCCAAATGACCAAAATGTTCCAAGGTTAATTGACCTATTTAATATTTACCAATCGAAGAGAAATGTTTCACTTTGATTCACAAGATTGCACGAGTATATTTGTCTCGTAAGTTTTTAACATTTTTAGCCTTTTGACTTAATTGAGGCAATGTTATTTTTTCTAACATTAAGCTAGCATCCAAGTGTATGATTTATTTGTGGACCAAGTTTTTGGCTTTTAATAAAATGGTAGTGGTAATACTATCCAACAGTCATAAAACTTTGGAAGAAAAGTTTACCCAAGTGTAAGGCCTGTTTGGCAATCCTGAGATCTAGTTCAGGCTGCTTTTAAACCAAGTATACCTGGCTAGTTCATGCCCAGGGACTGTCTTTAATATACACCTTGTTTGGCAAATTGAGTTCTAGACTGGCTGCCCCCTCTTTTTTTTTTTTTTTTTAACTGTTTACATCATCTAGTGCTCCATGTGTGCCTGCACTCATAAGAATTTTAACAAGCTTCCTTGTAGCCGCCTATGTCCTTCCTACTCCGCCTTGAACCTTCTCCTCAAGGATCTGAAAGTGGAATTCTTAGAGAAAATACGTAGGAATTTCTGTTAATTTAATTTTTATAATCTTTGAGTATTTTAACTTACAAAGATAATGCGAGTTTAGAACCAATATAAATATATATACTTTTGGAGCATATTGCTACTATTGCAACACAGGTACACGGATGATGTAGCACGTCTATTGGATTTCTAAATCCTAATATTGATGGCTTGTGTTATGGCTTTAACGGGTAATTGTTATAGTTTCTTACATATGCTATGAATTTTAATTCAGAATGATCCACATGACTTTGCTTATAGCTTATATTATATAGTTCTTGGCTAGCAAATGTGTTCCTTATCCATTGGCTTACATTGTATATACTTACAATTAGGACTTATGACCTGTGAAGGAATAGTTTCCATACTGTATTGATGGTTGATATTGTATTTTAAGAATTTGATAATGATTTATTTTTATAGTTATTCAATTGTTAGTGCATATATATCAAGGTTTTCTTTGTCATATATATACTACCCTTGATATCATTAAATCTCTAGATTGTTCATGATAAATTAAAAATTTATTATAAAATGTTGGCATAAAAAATGAACATAGATCTATATATGTTGATTCGGCATATATAATGTAAAGTTAATATATATTGTATGCAGTGTTAGAGTTTGAAAACTCATCTTGTATTAATACTTATCACTAAGAAAGTTTCCTTCATATTCGTAGTGATGCAGAAATCGGATTAAAGAGTCCCTCTAACAGGTAAGATTGATTTTACCAATATTTATATCCTTATGTTAGGTTGAAAGTGTTTTGACACATACACTTGTGGCTAGAATGGTAGCATATGAAGGTGTATGAAGTTGTATATAAACCCTTTTACATGTAAATGCTTTGTTGTAATATCTCTCAAGTTGTGGATCATGAGCTATTTAGTGAAATAACTCTTCTTTTGATGATTTTCATTTGAATATAAAAGTGATTTATTATTTTTACGTTGGTTCATGTTATCTTAAAATATGAACACATTTTGATAAGAGTTTTATTGGCTTAATGCTACTCCTAATTTTTTATTTAAAAAAAATGTTGAATTTTTAATACAAATGCTCTTTGAATGAAGTCACATGTTATTTGAGATTATATTTTCATAAAATTGAAATGAAAATAAAATAATTTTTATGTGAGGGTTGTCAAAGAACAATCATGATTGTGGCATATTGTGAATATTATTTCAATGTGGGGGTTCTATTGAATAATGTTCATTGTATGTGGAATTTTACAAAAATTATTTTAATGTGTAGGTGATTATAAGATGATGTACTTTGTTACATATTATAAATTATTTCTCTGTGTGATTGTTGTTTACATGGTTTAATATGAATATAATTTATTTGAATATCTTGTGCTAATTTAGTATTTGATCATCTTTAGAAGATAAATTGTGGGATGCACAATTTGAAATCATGATGGTGGATTTATAAAAAAAATAAGGTGAATGATATTTTACTAATCTTCTATGTTGTAAAATGACTTTAGTGCTATTTCAACATATGGCATAGAGGTAAAAAATATTATTGAAAATGCTAGAGAATAATTTTGCATTATGTTAGTATTTTCATCTTCTTATAAAAATAAAGATAATGAAATAAAATTATTTCATGAATATGAAGATGAATTATATTGATGTTATTATACTTGTATAGTGTGACTATTATATAAATTGTTGACATGAATTTTAGTATGGTCAATGATATAAATTTGTGATTATTATGTACTCACATTTATATCTTATTATTCAGATTAACTATATATTTAATCTGTGTTTGAGATTGTAGAAGTGAAAGCACATATATACATTATTGAGAGTTGGACCATACATGTAAAGCACATATTTGAGATGCATAATATGGTGTGTAAAATACGGCTAAGAGCCATGTAAAAAAATAAAAATATAAATAAAAATTGAAAAAAAAAAAAAGAGACCTTATAAAAATTATATAACTCTTGTTAAGTGATTGCCTCAGGATTAGCGCGTAGGCTAAATCCAAATCATCGAGGGGAATAGGATTGAAGCCTATAAATTAGTCATCGCAGTGGACACCCAACCTCTATGATTGGAGATCCCATGAAGGGGGTTCAATGGGTAAGAACGAAACTGTAGGGTGACTAGGAGGAGCACTAAAATATTTTTAGGGGTATTCCCTAGTCCCATGCCTATGATGATAGTACTCAAAACTGTGATGGTTTAGGAAGAGCTTAGCTTTGAATGAGTCCAAGGCAGAAATTCTGCAGGGTGTTGATCACAGATTACTCTTGGAGGTCTCACCTAAGTGAGTATAGTAGTGGGGTCGTTACTGTGGGAAAATAGGCTACTCCCTAAAAATACTCATGATACGAGATACGGGCGCATGACCGTTTAAAGCGCCAATCAGATTAGAATCAAATGAATTACCCGTACTGTGTGTGTGGTAAGTAGAAGTTTGAATTCAAGGACCTAGTTCAAGACTAGTTCACTACGACTCCTTCAAATGGAAACTTGCTAACACTAAGTGTAGATTCAAACCCAGAAGGTACCTATACCAATTGCATAGTAAAAATGCTCCTTATATATATATTTTAATTTTAAATCATGTGGGGGATTGTTGTATATATATTTGATTTAAAATTAATTCAATTAATTTGTTGTTATTTATAGTCTTTAATTTATTTATTCTATTTGGTTAATGTAGGTGTAACCTACAATGACATTTTATTTACCTCTTTATATTTCTTTATGGAGGTGAGTAAGTGGGTGGAGGCAACTCCCACACCACTACTTTACCATACCATTATTGTTGGAGGTTATTTCTTTTAGTTATTTATTTATAAGTGTTATGTGTAGAGATGAAAAGGTGTAGAGAATAGCTTGCATATACTGAAATTTTCAACACCAATATCTCCATGTTTGTTGTACACTTTGGTTTCTTTTCATATTTTCTATGAATATATTTTGTGTATTTGAAGCATACGGATGATTTGAGGTTCGTGGGAAGTCTTAGCTGCACACAAAGCTACCCGGAGGATCATTGTATCTTGGGAGAGAAACGTCATGCAAACCCAGTGCAGACGGGGGTGTATTTTCTCTAAAGATAGCGCTTCATAACGTGCCTTGGTCCATAATATATACAGGCTATTTCTGAACTTTAATTCTTGTAATATTATCATTATATTCATATTGATAATTATTGTGTTATTAATTGATTTAATAGAAATTCCTAACAATATATCCAATAGGAATTAGGGAATAAGTCGATAGATGGGGAAGAGTCACCCGTTGATCCTTGATTTGAGCTTGGAGAGCGAGTTCGACAGGCTGGGTTTAACGCATTAATTCTTGATGATTGAAGTCTTCTAGCCTTCTACGCTGGCAACAATAAAACCTAGATAAAATCTAACAAAGCAAAGAAAAAAGGAAAATCCAGCAAATCTATATAAAAATTTCTCTCTCTCTCTCTCTCTCTCTCTCCCTCTCTCCTCTCTCTCTATCTCTCTCTCTCTCTATATATATATATAATATACGAAATAAAATCAACCAATCAGGACAACAAACTCCTGAGCAACATCAGAAAAATCATAGCAAAAAAATTAAAAAGAAAGATTTCGAGCAAAAGAAGGAGATCTACTCCCTTTTTCCTTTTTTTATTTATTTATTTTTTTTTTTTTTTTTAGTGAAGCACTTTTTGAACCTTTCTAATTTATGCCTGAGAGATTATTAAGGGGGATGGAAATGGCTTAATAAGGTGGAGGCAGCAGGCGAGATTGAAGGAAAAGAAGGGCGAAGCTACGGACAGTAATGGAGGAGATTGGCTGTATAGGATAAATAGGTAGGGTGTAGGATAAGAGGGAGGGGAAGGCTGTTTGTACTGACTGGTTTTTAAGAAAACCAGCAAATTGTTGGAACGTTGCTAAATTGCGCAAATCAGAATAAGTAAAAACCATATATTTAACTTACAAAATACTGGGCCTAGCAAATTGGGCTGACTTCATCATCAGAAAAACCGGTTAATGGGGTCGCCAAACACCCCCTAAGTATTGACTACTAAGTAGGCTAGTTTAAGTACAAGTTTTTCATTATCAATATATATTTATATATCATAAATTACTACATTAAGAAAATTATTATGGAGTCCTTCTAGTATTAAGTGCACTTGATATCTGCGACTTGTATTTTAACATTAACTGTTGGATTAGATAATCATATCATGTAGGCGATACATACCAAAGACCAAGTTGATCTGAGATTTATTGATATTCGATCCAAAACTTATATTTTTCAATCAATAACAATCGTTCATTTATGGACATTTAAGATGAATCATCTATTACTCTTAGATTGACTTATTTTTTGGGTGGTGATATTGCCAAAGATCAAAACACCGGTTCCACGGTCATACACAGTGCATTGGCCATCCTGCCCTTTGAAGTAAAAAGGGCAAAATTGCAAAAAAGTCCTCTCGTACTTCCCACCTACCCTCTTCAATCAGAAATCAATTTGCTTCTGAGAGCTCACACCATCCTCCCAATATGCCTCTGCCTAATGAGCACACGAGAATCCTTAATGGACTTTAGCCAATTAGAGTCGGCACTCAAAATATTTCTTAAATGATTTGCCCGTAACAACTTAGGGGAGGACCCACAAAAAAAAAGAAAAAAAAACCCTCTAGAACGGCCAATGAACTCCATTTTTTCCGACGAAGATCCGCGCCCCTCCCACAAGCTCTCTCTCTCCATTTCCGGCGAAGTCTTACTCTGCCGAAGGCATGGATTTATCCTTGAAGTTTTTTATTTCCATAACAAACTAAAACCTATAAATAAACACAAACATACCCATAGCATATCAAAACCCATATACATGTATATACCCATATCACTGGATAACCTGGGAATTAAAACCACAAAACAATAGGGTATTCAAGTGGATGATTCAATCAATTTGACAACATATATATAGAACATATTTTCCCATCCAATGGGTATTTTGAAACCCCAAGGCCATATTTATATCTACAATTCTACTATCACTCAACCCACCAGATCTAAAATCTGTCACTAGCACCTTTAATACAACACCAACTTTGGTCCTTGGAAAAGAATATCAAGGTGAAAGCAAGACGACGAAGGCAAGGGGTGGGTTGCCAACGTCAAACGCTACCGAAGACAACGACTGATACCACCTTTCTTTCTCTCTCTTATATCGGCGTTAAGCTTTGCCGGGAGAAGGCGACTAGTGATGGCAGGCCACCGACAGTGAAAGTATCAAAATGCCCTAAGTCGTCACGAGCACAGCGTGCAACGCAAAGTCCGGTCCTCCTGGATGTCGAAGATGAGGGAGGTTTTAGGCCTTTATGACTCTCAAAGGGCAGGATGGTCAATGCACTGTATAGGACCGTGGGAATAGTGTTTCAATCTCTGGCAATAACATTACCCTATTTTTTTCATGCATAAAGTACATGTGAATCAAATTTATTTAAACAGTTAGTTTTGCCAAATAAAAATTATGAATAAGGGTTTTAAGGTGCAGTTCGTGCAAAATTACATCAAGTACACTTAATATTAAACGAATTTTATAATAATAATAATATATATATATATATATATATATATATATAGAAAGAGAGAGAAAGGAAAATGGTAGATAAACTTTGTTTAAGAAGTTCTTTAGATATTAGTTTATCCATTGTCATACATAAATTAGTCTATCCATCTTTAGACAAGGCAAATTTTAATGGGAAGAATTAAGTTCTTTCGACAATTTTATTTTGATGCCAAAAAAAATTTTGCAAAGCAAACAAATTTGCCGACATTGGTCCCCGCACTTACTCTTTAAATAAGCACAACGCATGAGAGAGAGAGAGAGAGAGAGAGAGACAGAGACAGAGAAGATGACGGCTATGTTGTTTTTCCTACCAGCATCCTCGGTCTTTCAAATTCCCGTTTTATGTGTCCGCATAACTAGAGGGCTAGACAGATGAATGAAGCTTCTGATTTTATTTTATTTTATGTTTTTTTTTACATAAAATTTCTTCTTTTTATTTATTTATTTTTTATTATCAACTTTCCTTTCTCTAAAATTATCATGCCAAAAGTAACCCATCGCCAACCGTCCATGAAAAGCTCTCTTTACAAATTGAATCATTCAGATTTAGGCTTGGATTTCTAACCCATTCTATTTTGGTAGTTGGACCGTGGAATTTAAATTAGCTAAGGGCGCGTTTCGTTGTCTGATTCAAAATTTAATAATTTAATAAATTTTATATAAGATTAAAGATATAATCCGTCACTTTGAATTACAATATTTTAAAATGTTACAGTTATCTCTATATTTGATGTAATAGAATCAATTTAAGGAATTTATGAAATGCCATTATTTTGAATTTTCACTCTTATTTGTAATGATAACCATCATTTTCTTAAATTTGTTAATTCAAAATTATGGAGTGTTCTTTCAATACTATGTAAAATTTCTTAAATTATTTAATTTCGAATTAGACGACCGACCTTAATTGTATGAAAACAAATATGTATATAATCAAATTTGATTAACCGATTTAGATCTCCTTCCGCCCCGTAAAGATAGATAATTTTTGCTATTTTTTATCCCAAAATATTTGTTAAATTTGAAAAGTTGAATCATAAATTTTTTAAGTTCTTTACATTACCTTTTGTTATTTCAATTATTACTTTCAATACAAAATCCAGTACAAACATAAAGAAGACATTTTTGAAAAGAAATAATTTAATAAATTATAAGCCAATGAAATGATAACTTTTTTTTAAATTTTGTGTTTTGTCAAACATCATCGAGTCAAGAGCTTTTACCCTTCTCGGTGTCCTTTTCTATGACCCTTCTATTAAATTGTGCCACGTGGCCACTCAATGCCATTACCTCACGCCGTGAAACTGCCGTTCAAGCTAAATAAAAATATATTAAATAAAAGCACAGTATATAATAATAAAAAACTAAGCGGGCCAAATCTCCTGCTGAAACATGAATGGATCGGACCTGCTTCATCTCTTTCGACTCTAAAACTTCGTTTCTCCATCACTCTACAGGTTTACCTCTAATTCTCAAAACCTCACCTACCACACTCTCTTCTGCCCCACCGTACTCTTATTTTACATCTCTCCTCCCCTTGGTCTTTTATTTTATTTCACTCCTTCAAGTCCATTGTTTTTTAAATTCCATTGACAACAGAGCAGTGATTACCTCTTTATTCACATAGACATATATATATATATATATATATATATATATATATATAGAGGGTTGATCATGCGTAGGATATTTCGAACTACCCAATTCAATCACAGCTATCCATAAATAACACACGTGCATTCACGTGTTCACGCGTGTTGATCACATACGGCCGTGATCGAATGGGATATCCAGGATATATATATATATATATATATATATATATATATATATATATATATATATATATATATGCATGTGTGTGTGTGCGCACGTGCATATGTGTAGGAATGCAAGTTGGTTCGGGAAGACCCGAGAATCAGACTATTCCAAGCAATTCAGTCCACACTAAACAGTAATCGGTCCAATTCTCGGGTCACAATTTTAATAACCGATGAATTTCGTCCGGTCCATAGTTTAGGGGGTTTCAGAATTAGCCCGGATTGAATTCCTGAATTCCAAAAAAAAAAAAATGATTATATAAATAATTATATTTTTATATTAATATATTATACTCTACATATAAGCATTATTAAATAAATAATAATACTTATTCAATAAAGTTATTACCTTTTACAAAAAAAAAAAAAAAAACAAAACAAAACAAAACAAAACAAAAAAAAACAAAAAACCAAGAACCAGACCGTTTTTGTTGATCTATTCTAGTCCGATCCAATACAATTTTTGGTCCGGTTCCGGTTCAATTTTTTAAGAATCTAATTAATTCGATCCAGTCCAAATTTCCCTTTGGCCCGAACAGACCTGGACCGAGTTGCACCTTGTGTTTCTTTAGAAGCCTTATATTTTTATTTTAGTTAGGGTTTATAATGAAAAATAATTGCATTTCTCCACTGGATTTTTGACATGAGGTTTCACTGAGGTCGCTTATCAAACAACTTGCTTGCAATGTCAAGGCAATCTTAAACATTCTTATTTTTTGTAGGTAGAAAACGGAATAGCATAGCATCGACAAGTTAACAATAAATCATTCTAGGGTACAAACCCCTCTAGCATCATTATAGATAATTTATACTACCTATAAAAAGATGAATGTGAGAAAAACTTTTGATTGACTAATATACCCTTATTTTAATTTTTAAATACACAACATATATAAGAAATATAGCAATATAAAACACATACCTTAATAATAATTTTAAGAAAACTATAATTCATATAATAATTAAATAAAACCAAACCCAAATTGGAATTCTAAGGAAATGGAAACTATAATTCGTAAAACCCTAATAATGTTAACATATAAATACAAATAGAAACACATTATAAAAATCATAAAATCCTAATATAGGAAAGAACAACTACTGCTTCCTTCTTCTGCGTCTTCTATGTGCCTTCATTGCGTCTCATTTCTTCTGGTGCTTTGTCTAGTATGTAGTTTTCAATAAACTTGACTCATATATACAAATTATGTTTAAACATTTAAATCTCTGCTTGCATTGCATGATTGGACTTTTAAATCTCTTTTTGAATTGCAAAATTAGCAAGAAAAAGAAGAGAATCAAAGACGAATCAGTTGAATGAAAATAAAAAGATGCATGTTTGAACAAAAACAAATGAAAACTCAGATTAAGAGGCCAAAAAAAACAAAAAAAAAAACTTGAATTGTACAAGTAAAGTTTTGAATAGCACATATAATCTTTGATTATTTTCTAAGGATTCGCATATTAGAAAAAACTTGAATTGCATTATTGAACTTTTAAATTACTGCTGTTGCATAATTTTTATATTTTGTTGAAAATTCATATATAATCTCTAATTTTTGAAATTAATCAAGTAAAATTACCAAGAAAAAGAAGAGAATCAAAGACGATTCAATTGAAGGAAAATTAAGAAAGAAGCAAGCTTGAACAAAAACAAGACGAAACCCCCCCCCCCCCCCCCCCCCCCCCGCCCCCAAAAAAAAACCCATTAACGAATGCACAAAAAAAAAAAGAAAATAAAAAGGGAACGTCTAATAACTACCAAAAAAAGTCCTTATCAAATCGTAAGGTTCAAGAAACTTGGCAATATCTACCTACAAACCCAAAATACCAAAGTAAACAAAACAAAACCAAAAATAACAAAAAGAAAAGAAAATAACTTAGATCACTACCCCCCAAAAAAAAAAAAAAATGTACAAGCCCAAAAAAAAAAAATCATAAGCAGTGATCCACCACGCATCGACGAAGAAAGGAAAAAAAAAATACACATATATATATATATATATAAATCAAATCATAGTTTTTTTATTTTATTTTAAATAATGGTAATTTGAGGAAAATATACAGGACATACCTTAGATAAAAATCCATAGGTTGATGACATCGATTGGTGCAACATTGATCGGTGGCAATCAAGACCCATAGATCTTGCGATTGTCAACCCAAAGACCATCAAGGAAACCAACTGACGAGGATCCAAACCATATAGGCAAACCATTAAGGAAACTAATCGACAATCATTGAAAGCATAGACCCAAACATGCGATTCATGGCCAAATAATGGTGAGAGAGAGAGAGAGAAAGAGAGAATAAAAATGGGTGAGAGATTGATAAAGAAATAGAGATGAAAGAAAGTTAGAGAAAACGAATTACAAATTTGCAATTAAAACAAATACATAGAGAGTGAGGTAAAGATACAAAAGAAAGAGAGATGGAGAATGAGTGAGAAATTAGCTAGAGAAAGAAACACACCACCTAATAAGGGTGTGTGCGAGAGAGACAAAGACAATGGGTTTACCCAAATGGATTATTATAGCAAATGGAGATGACGTAGAGAGAGGAGGGGGGGTAAGTGATAACAGAGTTAGGATCACCTAATTTGATCTGGATTCGTGATAACGTAGGGAAGAGAGAGAGAGAGAGATAGAAAATGGTTTTGAACTTCTGATGTGAGAAAAAGTTGCTGGGAAAAAACAAATGATAGGACATGAGGGGCGGGGTAGAAAAGAGAACTAGCTAAATGACGTTTTAGTTATCACTTTCAAATGTAGTACTAAACAGAAGATATTGGTAGTCAATTTATACCATGTTGATAGTTAATATTTAATAAGTTGACAAACAAACTTTATTTGGCATTATATATAGAGGCGATTACCAAAAAGTCATCTTCTCATCACAGCCATCCAGATTCAACTAGGTTAGCAATTGTCAGAAAAATTTAACATCATGGAGTAAAGTCATGATGGCAACTTGTCAAGGCAATACATAAAAACGAGTACTCCCTTCATCCCAGTAAGGTACGCCAAATTTTTAACTTTTTTTGTCCCAAAATATTTGGTCACTTTAAAAAATCAAATCATATTTTTTTAAAGTTTCTTATACCCTTCATTATTTCAATATTTACTTTCAACACAAAATCCAATACAAAAAAGGTAAGGGTATTTTTGGAAAAATGGAACTTAATCAATGACAAGTCAATATAATGATTACATTTTCTTAAACTCCGTGTTTTGTCAAACGTAGCCTATCTTTACGAGATGGAGATAGTATTATTTTTTAATGAAAAATCAATGCTCCTTGAGTTTATTAATCTGTTGCTTTAAGATTTGCAGAAGTTTTTAGTTTCAGACCCTACGTAAGCTATGTGTGTTCTCCTATCGTTTCCCAAATAAAAAAAATCATTAAAAACTAATTTACTCATAAATAAAATGAGAACATCTTGATCCCATAAATACTAGATTTTTAAAAGAAAAAAAAAAATCCTAAACATGTACATATTAAGAATATTATTATTTTAATTAAAGACCAACAGAAGTTTTAGATTTGTGTAAGTCTTGGTTTCGATCCCACGTGGACTATCTGTTTTCTCCTATGTTTTTTCAATACATATATATTAAAGATTATTTTACTCATAAATAAAATGAAAACCTCCCAGCCTCGTAAATACTAGATTTTTTTAAAGGTGGTAGTGTAGGCTTTATTAGGAACTTGAGTTAGCTTTTGTGGCATGAATCTACGGGAGGGGTGTAGATTGTAGTACATCATAAAAAAAAAAAAGATGGTATGTTCGTAGGGTTTGCAAAGCCGCGTAAGTCTTGGTTTTGATTTTTGTAAGACTAATGTACTAATAATTTGCTATAAAATTTCTTGACTATGACGTTAATATGTTTTGATTGGAGAAAGAGACAAAGAGTGAAAGAGAGAGCCTTTTGTTTCAACATTGAAAGTTTTACAAAACCTTCAAAGAACCTATGTATAATGAAGTTTCAAAGATAATTTTAAGCACTATGATTTAGGAAAGATAATGAAAAAAAAAAAAAATAGTAATCATATCAAAAGAATTAAATGATTGAGTGATCAAAGTGCTTTCATCTTATGCAAAGGCACGATAAAATTATTAAATTAAAAAAATTATTATCATTATTGAAAAAAATAATTTAATTCAAAAAAATTCACGTACAATGCATGTGTACATCAACTAGTACATGTAGTATTACAAAAATCAGTGGACAGAGTATCGGTAATAGTAAAAGGAATAGTCATGAGATGTCCCTATTTAGCCATCTTGTCTTAACATTGGTTTGCCTCACGGTAGTTGTGGGTCAAAGTCACCTCCCAATCCATTCTCAAAAGCAACCTGCAATCATGAATAATGACACTATATTCATCAAACATTTAACTTTAACATCAGGAATTTAACAAATGAATTCAAATAATCTTTAATTTTTTAATCAAACCCAATACTCTATTTTGAAAATTAAGATAATAAATGTCTTTTTTTAAACAAAAATGATGAAATATAAAAAATCAGCTTGGAACCCAAAACTCTGTTTTTTTTTTTGAAACATATTGATAATAAATTGTGGGGGATAAAAATATCATCCCTTCCTTACCGTGGACACCCATACAGGGTATAATTAGCTATCGCATCTTATGTAGCAAAGAAGATAAGATTTGACTTCTAAAAGAGACCCATGTAAAAGTTGCAGCACCTTTCCAACTTATACAAGAGACAAACAACTTTATACAGCTCACAAAAAAAAAAAAATCTATCCCTATCTATAAAATACCCACAAGGGAGGAAAACTAGGTATGCCATTTCCCCCCTAAAAATTCCCCTCCTTTATTATTAGTCTAGTTCACAACTTGACTTGGGCGTTAGAGCGGCTACGGTCACCTATTCACCCTCCTGTTTATCTATCTCCGGCACAAGCATAGGTTCGGATTCACGAAAGATAGGGAGATCTCGAGCGTCAATCATTCGAATGTGGGATAACCTTTTTTTTTTTTTTTTTTGTTTTTTTGGGGGTGCAAGGATAACGTATTTTCACACTCACATAAACACCTCTATTTACTCCACATTTGAAAAATCAGCTTGGGTTAGGCATGCAATTTTGGAAGTTAAAATCATGAGAGAGAGAGAGAGAGTTGTAGTTGTTGGTCTACGATGAAATGTCGAGGTTGATCTTGTTCGATACAAGAGTTGGCAAACACGTTGAGAGGTGGTTATGAGTGTCTCAGATGGGATTAGCTTGTGGTCATTCGTACTAATTGGGAATATTAAATTCTTTCTCACTAACCTCTGTTCGTGGAATGTTGAAAGAGTCATGCTTTCACGAGAGGAGGAAAACCCGTTGCGTTTCGGACTTGCAGGTCTGAGGAACATAAAGAGGAGTTTAATTAGCTCAAACGGGAGTTTCACGGCGTGAAGTAATGGAATTAAGTTGCCATGTGGTAAATTTATTTAGGGGCCAGAGAAAGGGGACACGGAAAAGAGTCAAAAGATCTTTGACTTTACAGTATCTTTGTTGGACGGAAGGAGCCTCAGGGATTTATATCTTCCAAATTGATTAATGAGATTCGATTCAATAAATCAATTGCAATTGCACACGATTTTTCACATGTAAGACTACGCTAGAAAAACTTCGGACTTAGTCCAGCGTAACTAATACACTTGAAGTTAATACTTTAATAGACTCGAACTTCACGATCTTCAAATGTTATCCACTTTGTTTTGTAAACGTTGGAACAAATCATTGATCCTCTTCGATCACACATACTTAGCCACGACCTAAACTTGATCACTCTCTGCTGAACTCCACGACAATCCATCTAAGAAATATTCCAAACACTACTACTGAAGCTAGTGCTATGGATTTTCTCGCACTCTATGGAAGCAAATGTGTGGTTTGTTTAGTTTTGAGTTTTTAGAGATGTGTGTGGATGGAGACACAAATTTATGAAAGCCTTTTCTCCAAAACTAGTAGAAGTCTCCTTTGGTATTTTGTGAGAATAAACCTCTGTTTCAAGTCTCACTCCAAACTGGGTTAGAGTTGGAAACAAAATAGAAAACCTAAAAATTCTCGAGTTGCTGAAAGCTCACATCTCACTCGAACTAGGTGGACCTCGCTCAAGCGAGTAGCCTAAAGTTGGCCATTGACTTGTGGTGGCTCAAGCAAATCCAATTTTGCTCGAGCGAAAATCCTTAATTAGCCATTGTCTGGTTGGCTAGAGTGAAGCCAATCTCGTTTGAGCGAGAATTCTACCGAAGGAAATTGGCTCAAAAGCGAGATTTCCCAGAAGTACACAAATATGCAGAGAGCGTAGCTCACCCATACCGCAAGGGAGAATTTTAGGCATCGATCTTCCACTAAAATTTCGGATGGAAAAGTCAGATTTGTCTCCCCATGCTGCAATTTGAGTGGAACACACACAAATGGCCGTGCCCTACGGTCGCCCAAATACTTACCATATGAGTTTCCTGGAGTCAAATTGGTTATAAAATGACAAAAACTCTAAGCGGTCTTTTTTTTTTTTTTTTCCTATGACAATCAATATAATTTATCCTTACCCCGAACCCCGTAATATTAACAAACAAATATCAATAATTTTTTATAAGTTTGAACTCGAAATCAATCACTTAACAAGAGAGGAAAATATCATTAAACTATTATGCTATTGAAATTTAAGGGTTTGTTTGAATGGCCTTAGCTTGATGAAAACAGAATTGTTACTTTCTATATTCAATTTTATAAAAGTGAAGTCATCTTCATAAATGGGGTCATTAGAAACAACGGGTACTATCACAAAGAATAAGAATTGCACCATTTCGAGGGGATGCGTGACCTCGATCAACTCTCTACATATGGGTCTCTAAGAATAATAGAGAATTTCCTTTTAAGGGGAATTATAAATTGGTTATACTATGAGCAAATAATTATAGTTAATAGTTATTTTTCTTAAAATCTTGAAAAGCCCTCTTAGTTTGTATATATATATATATATAGGGCTTATTGAAGCATACTAACGAGCCTGATTATAAGCCTACTTACAAGCTTAACTATGAGCCTTTAACAATCTGTTTAATGAGCCCAACTCAGTCTAAGTTTAGGTTTGCTTGAGGTTGACTTCTTATTAAAACGGCTTAAACTCTAGTTTGACTTTGATAGATGGATAAACTTGAATCTTGTTGAGTGAGTGAGTGAGTGAGTGAGGGTCTAATGGCATTCATTTTACTTTTTGAATGAGTGATGAGTGATCACAGATTTAAATTTATAGAGAAACATTAATATCTATTTGTTAATCAAGAGATTGGGAGGTAGATTATATTATAAAAAAAACACGAAAAAGAAAAAGCAAAAAAAGGCCTTAAACCATCCGTTCCCGAAGTTATTCACAAGTCCGTCGCAGATGAAAGATTGCATTATACCTCGTCTGATTTACCAGACGTAAACTTTCACTTTCCCTCGAAAACGCCAGCGCCTTTGGATTATAATTTCTACGCATTATCAACGGTGGGAGGCTCTAATTTACGCCCTTCTCCTTCCGTATATAAATACTGACACTGAAAAAAGAAAAAAACACTGTGATTTCAGTAGTGACAGTTTGAAGTACAAAACAAAGCCTTGTTGTAATTTCTTCCTCGCTGATGTGCATTTTACATTGATCCAGCAGAGTGGAGAATTTCCTCAATTCCCTCAACTTTCCTATCCCGGATTATCATTCTGGTAATGTGCATCTATTCATCGTTTATGTTTCGATTTATCTTTGCAATTTTCTCGCTCATTTTCCGCGAATTTGAATGTTTCCTTTTTCGCGAGTTTCAGGGTATTTGGAAAGTAAGCTGTACTCACCTCAGCCCCTGTTTGGTTACCGAGAAAATTTTCAAGAAAAAATAATATAAAAGGTAGTACCTTTCTTCGTGAATCGTAGTCTGTTTGTCTGTATACAATCTTTGTGGTGGTATCAATTTGTTCAATATTCCCCTTTTTTGCACTGCTTAACTGTGCATTCGTTCAGTTCCTTATATATCATACACCATGAACGCATGCTTAATTATCAACTTGTACTCGGTTTTGAAGTTACAAGATTTAACAAATTTGAATGACACTTGAAACCCTAGTTCATTAGTGTTTCTTAATCCGTGTCCACTTTGTCACCTAGGTTATTCGAATTAAGCTCGGTAAACTCCAGGTGTAAAATTTATAGGTTGAGAACTCTTTTGCCATCTTATTATCCTTGCGAAAATGAAATATTTTTAAGTAACTTGAACAACCTGATTTTATTTGTCCCTGTAATTCCTGTCAAAACTGTGAAAGTATAGTTTGATGTACATGTTCTAAAAATTGCATTGTTAGCGAGAGAGAGAGAGAGAGAGAGAGAGAGAGAGAGAGAGATACTTAGCTCAAGAATCTAGATTTTCATGCATCTCACTCATCATCAGTCCTAATACCATCAAATGTATGTGTATGTGTGTGTTTTTATTTATATATATGGTTCTAGGGAAGGTGTACTTGGCCCATGGACCAACTGATGAACAGGGGCAGGGTGGGGATTGGGGAGGGAAGCCCTCCCAAAATGTCTAAACCCCACCAACCTTGATGAAGGTGGGATTTGATCCTGGGTCTTACATACATTCACCTAAAGACTTTTACCAGCAGGCAAGCCAATTGTCATTGCAAGTTCGCAACCAATGTCGATGATAGCAAATTGATATCATCGTCTCAGAATCACTTCCTTGTCACTACTGTTTATCACCAGAATCCTGTCATAATCTATGCCATTACCATCACATTAACATCATTAACATCATGGTCATGGAATCATCAATAATCTCACCTTCTCAATCATGGTCATCATTGTCGTCACATGATGATGATCTTTATGGTCAACATCATGACAAATGATTTGATGATAATAAACATCACCATTTCAATACCATCATTCTGTCGTCAACATTGTAATCATCATGACATCAATGTTTTGTTCACATCTTCCTTATCATGGTCATCATTGTTTTTGTTGTCGTCTATGTTATATAAAATTTTTGGAAGATATTATTGAAGTAGTATCTTGGGTGCATGTATGGGGGAGAGACAGAAAGGTAGAGGGAGAGGAAAACTTTTTGCAAATGACGAAGTAAGCCATTTTTTATCATTTTACCACATGTGAATTGTCTTCGCAAATTTTGGGCACTGAAAACAGGTCCTGAACCTAATTTTCTGTTTTCCTTAAGAAGAGTAGTTGCAAGTATTCATGTTTGGGCCTTTTTGATTTAAAACATCGTCATTAGTCAATTGTTGCACCTTGCAGAGTTCAGGTTGGTGATTGAACATCTATGGACCAGCTCAATGGTTCCGCCCATCTCATGATAGTTTCAGATCTTGATGAAACAATGGTAGATTTTCTATTGGTTTGCTTGTTTCTAAAGTCATGACATAATGTCATTCTTCGGTGGATTTACTGGAATAGGGATTTCTGGTTGCAGGTAGATCATCATGATCATGAGAACCTTTCTCTTCTTAGGTTTAATGCCCTATGGGAAGCCTATTACCGTCACAATTCTTTGCTAGTTTTCTCAACTGGAAGGTCACCTACACTTTACAAAAAGTTGAGGAAACAAAAACCCCTGTTAACTCCAGATATAACCATAATGTCTGTGGGAACTGAGATTACATATGGTGAACAAATGGTACAAGATGATAACTGGGAAAACTATTTAAATCATAAGTGGGACAGAAATGTAGTCACAGAGGAAACAGCCAAGTTTCCTGAACTAACTCTTCAGGTAATGTTTCTTGGCTGATAGTCCTTGGTTAATTGATATTTGATAGCTACTTTTGGCTAGGTAATAGGCACCATGCTTTATAATTTTTGATTTGATATTGGGTTGAGTGTATTTTGAACTCCATGCTTCTAAATTCTATGGAGTTGGTGCAGTCAGAAACGGAGCAACGACCTCACAAGGTTAGCTTTTATGTGGAGAAAGTCAAGGCTTTGGAAGTAATGGAGGCTCTTTCTGGATGTCTGGAAAAACGTGGGGTAAGATTAAATTCATTGGTTTGAACTTTATTGCTGGAATATTTGAAAGATCATTCTTTCTTAGGGAAAATTTAAAAATTCTGCTTATATCTCTAATATCTATTATTTCGAAGTTCCATTTTCCCTTTTCACATTTGTACATTTGATTTTTTTATTCTTATTTGGCCAGTTAGATGTTAAAATTATTTACAGTAATGGGATGGCTTTGGACATATTATCACAAGGTGCTGGCAAAGGACAAGCTCTTGCTTATTTGCTGAAGAAATTTAAAATTGATGGAAAGATACCCACAAACACCCTCGTTTGTGGTGATTCTGGAAATGATGCTGAACTGTTCAGTATCCCTGAAGTATATGGTGTGATGGTTGGTAGCATCATAAGCATTTCTTTCTTCCCTCAGTACTGGTTTTTTGTCATTATAGTTATATTGTGTATGCGTCTATGACCAGTTGTCACTCATAATGTTGAATACCAGGTCAGCAATGCGCAAGAAGAATTATTGCAATGGTATGCAGAAAATGTGAAGAACAGCCCCAATATAATTCATGCAACCGAGAGATGTGCAGCTGGGATTATACAAGCCATTGGTAAATTTAGTCTAGGTCCAAATATATCTCCCAGAGATATTACAGACTTCTCAAAATGCAAAGTTAAAATTACAAATCCGGGCCATGAGGTTGTGAAGTTGTACTTGTTCTATGAGAGATGGCGGCGTGCAGATATCGAGAAGTCTGAGCAATATATGCAGAATTTAAAATCAATATTTGTAAGTATGGCATTATTAGCATGATTTTTTCTTTTTCTTTTTTCAATTTTATTTATTGTAGCATCCGAATTTTATTTTGCTTTCACTAAAAACAGAATTGTGGCATAGTGAGAGCCATTGTTTGACCCCTCGATTGGGTCATGTGCAAGACACTAATCTATACTACTTATAGAAGTGTGAATCTTAGAAAAACTTTAGATTCTCTAAATACGCTTATTTTAAAATAGGGGAAATATAAAAAACCTCCCTTAAAAATAAAATCATATCTAAAAACCCCATTAAATATTTTTCATATCCATCTAATCCAAACAGAAAACAACTATATCCATTAACACCAACCAGTAAACTTTTTGTTTACTGATGTTAAAAAAAAAAAAGGTGATCCGACTACAATACCCTTCTTTCACATTAAATTAATATGTTTAATAACAAAATTGCATATTTAACAAAATTTTCCCTTTCACCCCTTATTTTCCCAAATCTCTCACTCTCTTTCTTTCTTCCCCCCTCCCACGTGTACATTGGAGAAGAATTAATTAATGATAGTTAATTTTATTCTAATTACACTAAATAAATAAAAATAGAAATTTAGTTAAATAGGTATTTTTTTCATTAAACATTTTAATATCAAATAAGGGTATTTTAGTCGGATCACTTTTTTTTTTTTTTTTTTTTAAATATCAGTAAACAAAAAGTTAATTGAATGGAGTTAATGGATATGATTGTTTTTTATTTGGATTAGATGGATATGAAAAATATTTAATGGGGTTTTTAGATATGATTTTATTATTTGGGGAGATTTTGGATATTTTCCCTTTAAAATATAATGACATCAATACCCTTAACCCCAAAAAAAAGGTTTATATATATATATATATATAATGACATATCGACGACAATACCCTTAACCCAAAAAAAGGTTAAAATATAAATATATATATATATATATTTATAATTTTCATGTATTTATCTCTTTTTATATAATTAATATTATCTAAAAGTGTTTACCTGCAACAAATGTGTGCTATAATTAGTATCTCCAAAAGTATGGAGTGATGTGCTTTAGGTTAAAAGTGTTATCAATTTAAGGGAATGCCAGAAAGGATGTTGGTCGACGTATTGGGAAACACATGATGGTTATAATCTGAACAAAACTTGACCCTAGATAGAGCCAAATGACATAATGAGGTTTGTGACTTTGTGTGACTGATTACAAATCTTTGGGACTAGGCTTTGTTGAATTGAGTTAATTCTTTGGTAAATTTTTTGAAACCCATTCATAAATTTTGCATCTAATTTAGTTGGTTCAGCTTGAATTGAATCAAAATCAAATTTATTACTTTCTTGTGGATCATAACTGTTAGACTGCTTTTACATGATATTGAAAATTGGCTTGAGAGCTCTGCATAAACTTTTTGATTAGATTTTTAAGCTGATACCCTCCCTTTTGTAAGCATTTTTTGAATGCTTTATCTACTTTGTAAACCTTGATAATGCGTCTCTTTGATACTCTCATTGTTTGTTGTATTTTGGCTAAATACAACCTTTTGGTTGCTTAATTTCATTTTTTCAGTATCCATTGGGTGTTTTTGTCCATCCTTCTGGAGTTGAGCAACCTCTGCACCAGTTCATTGATGCAATGGGAAGGTCTTATGGAGACAAGCAAGGAAATCAATATCGGGTATGGGTGGATCGAGTTTCCTCTGCACAGATTGGTTCAGACATATGGCTGGTCAAGTTTAATAAGTGGGAATTATCTGGTGAGATCTGTCTGATCTCACATTGTGGTCTGATATTTATCTAATTTAATTTAATTTTTATTCTTCCAACACTTGTTTTGTTATTTGTTTACTTATTTATTTCTGCATTTCATTTTATATAGTGAGTGTCACGTTTAAATTGAAAATGAGGCTGGGCCAGCCTACGTGCTCCTTGGCCACCCTGCATAACCTAGATTCTTCCCTTGCCTGAATTCATTGTAGATTATTGAGCCCAAACTCAACTTAGTCTAATTGAGTAGTATGCCAAGCTAGTCTAAAACTTTCGAGTTCTAAATTGTGATCTAAAGAAATCTAACTATCTAAGAACACTGCTGAAATTTAGTTCCAAATTACCTGCCGTTGGTGCTTAATTTTGGCATAATTACTTGTGTATAACGTCCAGTAAAAAGTTTATCCTAGATTTCCGGATGTTTGAGATTGAACGAATTGTATATATATGTGGCTCTTATGACCATAATGATGTGGGAGGCTGCTAAACATGCAGTAAACTCAGGAAAAATAAGTTCAACTTCAAATATATGCATTTTTTTTTCTCAATATTTCCTGTATCAACTTAAAAATAAAGTGCATTAAGAGCATTGTCTTTTCCTTTAAATTATTGGGAAAGAAATCACAAAAGAAATTATGGTAATCCTTATAAACAATCAGTCAATCACTCATATAGTGATGTCATCTTGATCCTTCACTATATTCCTATTAGGTTGTTCATCTCGATTGTGAATATCTGTATTTTTATTGTTCGTTCCTGCATTAACTTTGGAGTAGTGCTTTTGAGGAAGTGGAGGTTGTTGAGGCTTTTCATTCTTTCAGTGGTGACAAAGCTCCTGGCCCGGATGGTATGTCTATTGCTTTTTTCCAAAAGTGTTGGGTTGTGATTAAAGATGATCTTATGAAGGTATTTTTGGAATTCTTTGATAATGCTAAATTTGATAGAAGTCTCAATGTTACTTTTATTACTTTTATTCCAAAGAAAGGAGAGGTGGTGGATGTAAGGGACTTTCGTCCCATTTCCTTACTTAGTAGTGTCTACAAAATCATTTCCAAAGTATTGGCTTTATGTCTTGTGAAGGTTGTTGGGAATCTTGTTGCACCCCACCAATTCGCTTTTGTTAGGGGGAGACAAATTGTGGATGCGGCTCTTGTTGCTAATGAGAGTGTGGATTCTAGGCTTAAGAGTGGGAACCAGGAGTTATGGGTAAAATTGATTTGGAGAAGGCATATGATCATGTTAATTGGAATTTCCTCATCTATACGCTCGGGAGGATGGGTGATGTAGGACAGAAGTTAAGATCGATCAGAAGCCAAAATAGCTTTCTGCGTATAACCGTACCTACGGTCAAGCAAACCGTATCTACGGTTGGGAGCAGTTTTATTTTTGGAATATTTAGTATGTTTCCTTATTTTAGTTATTTCTTTCTTAAATTTATAGTTCTAGTTGAATTAGGTTATTTATTAAGTTTAGGACTTTTAATTTATAGTTCTAGTTGAATTAGGTTATTTATTAAGTTTGGGACTTTTGAGTTATAGTTCTAGTCAAATTAAGTTTTGCAGCCTATATAATGGTTGTTTCTTTTCATTGTAATGTAATGTTTTGATTTAATAAGAATTTCTTTATGAGATTTTACTCTTTTTACTCGTGGATTCGAGTTGTTTTCTCTTTGCTTGTGGATTCGAGTATTTTCTAAGAAGAAGGCGGTGCCCTTTTTCTTTCATACGCTTTCCACTACGTCAGTTGGTATCAGAGCAGGCTTCATCTTGGTCAGATGGCAAATGTACGCTACGGTGACAACTTCTTCTACGGCGACGAACGTGGAGAAGAGGCTCTTACCAGAGCCAAAATTTCAAGGATTCAACGCGACACCCAAGGAGCACTGCATGATGTACACGCGGGACTCGCTAGGTTACCGATGAAGACTAATAGGTTACGTGAAGACTATAGGGTTTGCGCCGACGATGGGGCTCGCGGTCGTCCTATTGGTAGACACGTTCCTAATCGTCGGAAATTTATGGAATTTAGAGATGTTCCTAATTTTAATGGATTTCCGAACGAAAACTATTATTGGTTATTTGATTTGGAGATATTTTTTGACTTTGTGGGGATTTCGGATGAGGAAAAGGTGAAAGCTATAACGTTCAAGCTTAGATTTTGTGCTGCAAAGTGGTGGGATCAATTGCAACTTTCAAGAACTCTACAAGGTAAATCTCCTATTCGCTCATGGCCTAGAATGAGAAGAATGATAATATCTAAATTTTCTCTTTATGATTATAAAGAATTTGATATGGGTCAAGAATATAGGCATACTAATTATTTGCGAGATTATACCGAGAGCTTCTATAATCAACCATCAAAAGAAGATGTGCAGCTAAAATTTGACAAGAAAGTTAATTCTTTTGAAGTTAAAGAAGAGGTGCAACATGTAACTCATGAAGAAATTAAAATGGAGGAAAAAGATATTTTGAATCCTGATAATCACCATGAGAAATATAATTGTGAACTTGAAGAATGCATTGATATATTAAGAGCTTGTGATTTAGATACTGAAAATAATTTTTCACAAGAGGTTCATGCAAATTTTGAAGACCCAAATTCAGAAGTTGATTTGGTTATTGAAAGAAAGGTTTTTCTAGAAATTCATGAAGAGGAGGGGGAATCTTTACTACCTGTGAGTAAGTCCGAGGTAGAGATCGTGACGGATGTCAAAGAGATTGAGAGTATTGTGGTGGAACTGCAAGAACCAGAGGTAGTTGTCGCTTCTAATGAGGTACAACCACCCTTGGAAGAAAATGGTGAGAAGTTTGAAGATCTAAAGGAAGTAATTTTTGAGCATGAAGCTTTGGGGGAGACCATTGATTGCGAGATTTCATTCATCAAAATTTCAGGAGAGATCCAATCAAAGCGTCCAGTTGTTAATTTATCAACTGATCTTCTCCATATTTACAGGTTGAGAAACATTGATTTTATTGGGGTCGAGAAATTTAATTTTATTATCAGTCCTTGTTTGATCGACCTCATTAATCAATTAAAAGGTATAGAGACATTGTCTCGAGTCAAAAATATTTTAGAATGCAAATTTCAATGGAGGATAAAGAAATTAAAGTACTCGAAGTATCTTTTTGTTTGGGATGGAAGACTTCAAGTTCATACAATGAACTCGAGGGCGAGTTCTTTTCAAGCAAGGGAGACTGATGTAGGACAGAAGTTAAGACCGATCAGAAGCCAAAATAGCTTTCTGCGTATAACCGTACCTACGGTTAAGCAAACCATACCTACGGTTGGGAGCAGTTTTATTTTTGGAATATTTAGTATGTTTCCTTATTTTAGTTATTTCTTTCTTAAATTTATAGTTCTAGTTGAATTAGGTTATTTATTAAGTTTAGGACTTTTAATTTATAGTTGTAGTTGAATTAGGTTATTTATTAAGTTTGGGACTTTTGAGTTATAGTTCTAGTCAAATTAAGTTTTGCAGCCTATATAATGGTTGTTTCTTTTCATTGTAATGTAATGTTTTGATTTAATAAGAATTTCTTTATGAGATTTTACTCTTTTTACTCGTGGATTCGAGTTGTTTTCTCTTTGCTCGTGGATTCGAGTATTTTCTAAGAAGAAGGCGGTGCCCTTTTTCTTTCATACGCTTTCCACTACGTCAATGGGTTTTGGGGTTAAATGGCTGAAGTGGATCTCTTGTCCTTCCTTTTCGGTCTTGGTGAATGGGTCTCCCTATGGTTTCTTTCATAGCTCTAGAGGGGTTCGTCAAGGGGACCCCCTTTCTCTTCTTTTATTTATTTTAGTCATGGAAGCTTTGAGCAAATTTATTTCTAAGGCTATGGAGACTAATTTGTTGGAAGGATTTACGATTGGGGATGGGCGTCATGGAGTTGGAAAGGTGTCTCATTTGCTTTTTGCCGATGATACTCTTCTTTTTTGTGGTGTTGATAAGGAGCAAATGCAAAATTTGAGGATGATCCTTATGTTTTTTTGAAGTGGCGTCGGGTCTTAAAGTTAACCTTGGTAAAAGTGAGATTATTCCGATTGGGAGGGTTGACAACATTGACACTCTTGCTTCTATCCTTGGTTGTAAAGTTGGTAAATTGCCCGTGACATATCTTGGCCTTCCTTTGGGAGCTCAGTTCAAAGACTCTAAAGTGTGGGACCCCGTGATTAATAAGATTGAAAAAAGACTTAGTGGGTGGAAAAAAGGGTATCTTTCTAAAGGAGGAAAGTTAACACTTATAAAAAGTGTGTTGTCTAACATTCCTACCTATTTTATGCCCTTTCATAAAATCCCTAGAACGGTGGCAAATAGAATTGAAAAACTTCAAAGAGATTTTTTGTGGAATGGTATGGTGGGAGAGCGGAAATTTCATCTTGTTGATTGGCATTTCTTGCGTCTTCCAAAATATTTGGGAGGTTTGGATATTAGATCTATCTCTTGTACTAATCAAGCTCTTATGGGTAAATGGCTTTGGAGGTTTGGTAAAGGAGATCGTGGTTTGTGGCGAGACGTGGTGTTTTGGAAATATGGAGTTACTAACGAGGGTTGGTAGACTAAGGAGATGAGAGGTGCTCATGGTTTGGGCCTTTGGAAGGCAATCATGCAAGGTTTCTATGCCTTTTTTGAGGAGATTAGTTTTAAAGTTGGTTAAGGCAATAGAGTGAGATTGTGAAAAGATGTTTGGTGCTCTAATTTGCCCCTTTGTACGGAGTTCCCTTCTTTGTTTGAGATTGCTTTGGACAAGGATGCTTTGGTTCATGATTACTTAGGTGGGGTTAATGGTGCTATTTGTTGGAATGTCATTTTTTTGAGGCGTTTCAATGATTGGGAGTTGGAAAGTGTGATGTCTTTTTACCAAACTCTTTATGATTGTAAGATTTCGGTGGGTGAGAATGATTCCTTGGTGTGGCATAAGGACTCTAAAGGGTTATTCTCCGTGAAATCTTTCTACATTGTTTTGAGACCTCAAGGGCTCCTTTCCTTCTGGAAAAGAATATGTGGATTACTTCTATTCCCACAAAAGTGGTGTTCTTTTGTTGGCTTGTGGGTAGCAATAGATGTTTGACTTTAGATCACTTTATCCGGAGAAGATGGCCTATGCCTAATAGATGCATTATGTGTAAAGAAGAGATGGAAACGGTTGATCATCTTTTCATCCATTGCATCGTGGCTAAGAGTCTTTGGATGCTTATTTTCAACATGTTTGGTGTACATTGGGTTATTCCTTCCTCGACACATGATCTTCTTGCTGGTTGGTGGATAAAAGGGGGAAACAAAGAAGCTAAGACGATTTGGAGAATGGCCCCACATGCTATATTTTGGTGCATTTGGAGAGAAAGAAACCGTAGAACTTTTGAAGGAGTTGAAAAGTTGTTTGTTGACCTTAAATCCTCCTTGCTGAAAAATCTTTTTTCGTGGTTTTCTAGTTTATCTAGTTCTCCAGATCTTTCCTTCATACTTTTTGTGGATGCCCTTAGGCTTTAAGGAGGTGTTCTTTAGTACTTGTATATGTCTCTTGTACTTGGGCTAAGCCTTTATTATTATTACACATTTACTTCATCAAAAAATTAAAAAAAAAACAACTTTGGAGTATGAAATTTATTTTAGGATGTGCAGGCGTGTCCTTAGAGGAGCTATGGCATTGTTCGACATGTGTCTAGTAAGGATACAGCTCTAGACACACGGCGGACTTGTACATGTTCCGCACATGTCCAACTTATAAAAATTTAATTTTTGCTCATGAACACAAGACAAACTCTGATGTAGAACAAGAAGTTGCAGTAAGAAAAACAAGTCACACCCCAAGGACCAAATCTAGTTAGATTCCTAACTAGATTTGCTTAGGACCAAATCTAGTTAGATCCCTAACTAGGTTTGCTTAATTTTTTTATTTTGTTTATTTTATTTATTCCTTTCCTATTTTATTGCTTTCCTAAGTTTAGTAGAATTCCTTTTCCTAGTTTACTTAGAGTTCAAGTATTAGTTCTTTTTAAATAGGTTTGTAGCCTATGGGCAAGAATTTACTTTTTGATCAATAAAATTTCAGAGAGTTTATTCTATTTTCTTTGTTCTTATTTTACAAGAAGATGGTGCTCTTCTTTTGCTGCTTCCACTACACCAGACTCATGGGGAGACAGATTTTTTGGGACAATGGCATTTACAGATAATATAAAAAGATGTAGAGAGAGAGTGTGTGTTCTATTGCTTATTCTTTTTACAACATGAAGAACAATAACTAGGAAAAGGTAAATGACGATAAATAATTAACCCTCCCTTTACAACACGAGGAACAATAACTAGGAACAGGGAAATGACGAACAGGGAAACGACGATCAACAAGATCAATAACATTATCATGGTTTCAACACAATCACATCAATAATATTATGATCAACAAGATCTTTTGGAAGTTGTTCAATGAATGCAGAAGATTGAGTTTGATTGGCTGGTTGCTGCATACTATAGTGTTTATCTTTTGTAGTTTCTTTTTCAATATTTTTGTGCTTAGTTGTAATAAGATCAGCATCATGTTTCTGTCAAACTGCCTATCACTTGTCCCAAAAAAACCAAAAACTGCCTATCAGAAAAAATGTTTTTTTCAAACTGCAAATTTGGGATATTGACACATGAGCCATTTGCCACTCCTTTTTATGGGTTGGTGAATGGCAGGGGTTTAATGACATGTTCAAAATACGTAGAACGTGATATACATGGGCTAATTTGCCCACAATCTGTTCCCAACACCCTGCACTATCTCCCTCAGGGAGAAAGAAAAAAAATGACGGAAATAATATGATCATTATATCAAAAGTTTCTGGCATGATTCGTGTTTTTTCTTGGAGCTATGTTCTCATATGAAGTCATTTTTAGAGGATTACTGCCATTTCAGAGCCCCATATTAGAGTTGGAGCTATTCAAGAAACTGATAACAGAGTTATGGCTATTCAAAAACATTGTGTTCATTAATATTTGTTCATTTCTGATATAGGTGATATCAGAGTGAACCTATAGGCTTCTGGTTGCAGTGTGTTATCTGCATAATATACTAAAGCTTAGGACAGGTTTCTGGGACTGTCTTTATCTTTAGCTTTATTTGCATCGTAATGTGATGGTGAAAGTTTGTGTTTTTCCTCTTATTTTTTTTACTGAAGTACTGGATGTAATAAAACTTTTTTAAGCAGTTGGGTGGTTATTTAATAGCTTTCATGCCCCTCTATGAATTGATTTTATAAGATTATGTCATGTGCATATAATATAGTCCCAAATTTATTCAAACTTGTTTTCGTTTCTTTTGCTAATGACCATTGCTAAATTATTCTTGTAGGTGAGGAGCATCAATGCTGTCTGACAACAGTTCTACTAAGTTCGAAGGTATGATATAGCAATTAGTGCTTCTCATTCCTTTAAATATCATTTACGCTAATTGATTTATTCAACATTCTCTTATTGTATGGAATTAAAGTTGCCATATTTGTTTCACCAATGTTTTGTGGGTTCTGCAGGCCAAGGTACCAGATGGGTTTACATGGGTGCACGTGCATCAGACATGGTTAGATGAATCAGGAAGAAATAACCAAGCAACCTGGATTTTCTAGGTTAGCATTTATTTTGTCAATATTTGAAATATATTTTCTAATAGCATATAGGTAAGTTTTTATTTACCTCAGCTACACCTAGGGATTCATTGCTTCTATATTATCCCCTTATATGTAACGGAACCAACAAAAAAATCACTAATATGGTTGACTTTAAAACAATTTGGCTCACTTTCAGTCTATTATGTCATTTTGCTTACATCAGTACTGAAGGCCCTATCTAAGAACATCTAGTATACCAAAATTTTTCCCCATGTCATTATCATAACAGTTGTGTGATAGATTTAGGGTTTAAGTGAAGAAGAAGAAAGAAGAAGAATGAAAGAAGAGAAAGAGAAGGAGAAGAAACAAAGAGGGAGATATGGGTTAGAGAGCAAAATCACATTACTCTAACCCTATAAGCCCTTATTATATTAATAGTTAGGAAGTTACAAAAGTGCCCTTGTAACATAAACAGAATAATATAAGAACAATGCTAACAATAACCATACATAGAATTTTTAATTGCATCCTCCTAGATCAAGATGTGATGACCAAAGATTTAGTACATTATATGGTCATCCCAACTAGGTTGGCACACTAAACCTCCTAATCATGTGCTATTCGCTTGAATCTTATTAAAGCAAAAGAAAGAAAATAAAATAGACGAAAAAACAGAAGAAGCTTTGGTCTTGGCGACTTATATTTCACAGTCCAGCTCACAAGTAAAATAAAAAGCAAAAACCATTACATTGCTATGTTATGGTTTCTTAAAAAAAGCTTTATATCCTATTGTACATGAACAAAAAGGAAAAAAGAAATAAAAATAATTGGAGCTATACCCTTCTGGGGATGATCATTCCAGCATTAATGTGCCTCTTGTTGTCAGAACTTTGCTACTAACCATGCTTCTGTAAAAGTGGTGCTATGATTTGTGACTTCTTAAAAGATACTTGTGTATGTTGCACCACTTTAAAGTCCAGCTATGTTGTGCTTAGAGTTAAATTTTTACACAGCTGGTATCAAATCAGGAAAAGAGGATTATGGTAGCAAGACGGCCATTAAGAGTCAAATTTTTATGGACATGAATCTTTGTAGTATCTTAACCTTCTCAAACAATTGAATAATTTTATATTTTGTACTGTGCAAATTACACTTTTTTTTTTTTTTTGGGTACAGTGGGAGGGTTTCGAACCCCTAACCTATCCTACTCTTACCCTTTTCCCCCACCCTCCCTCACCACTTGGCTAACCCTAGTGGCTTTACCCTTTTACTCTTTGGGAATAAACCCCAAAAGCACAATCTCACATAGACAAAAAGCTAGAGTTACTATTACATATGAGCTCCTTGGTGATGAACCCTTTTACTCTTTGGGATTTGATCTCTATGCAACTCGTCCAAAACTTACTCCTTGGTGATGAAGTGCAAAAACTTCAAAACCCCAAAGAATTCGTATCGTATCCATATTGGATATTGATACGCCTAGGATACTTTTTGATATGTATGTATCCAATACTATTTGTACATAGCTGAATAGTAACAAATAATGTCACATCGTTGGATACTCGGATAGACAACTAATTCGTTTGAGATTTGTTTGAGGTTAGTTTTTAATTATTTTTTCAATAAAGAGGGGTTCAAAAGTAAATTTTAAAAATACACTATCATACTTCAGTCGAAACCATAAACCCATTTTAGTTCTCTCATCTCTCATCTTTGATCTCTTTTGATTCTCTCTCTCTCTTAGGGAAACCATTATAAAGCAATAGAGCTAAATGGTTATTTTGGAATGTTGATGTCATTTGTTTTATTTATTTTTTTTTGTAATGTATGATGAACATGTTTAATGCTTATAGATGTATTCTTTGGACATTTATTCTTGCATTTTAATTGATTTTGTAGGTATTTTATACTTTTATTATGTTTATTATTGATGTTTTATACCAAATATTAATGTTAATATATTTATTAATTTACGTATCTCTTATAATATGTTTTTAGAATTTTATAATTGTATTTGTATCGTATTGTATTTTGTAACCCATATCTGTATCTGCGATTGTCTATAGCTCATTGGTAAGGAAATTAAGAATTTAGATACATGTTTTGAACTCAAATTTGAAGCTCTGTTGAGCACTGCCATTTGTGTAGTGTGTACTGTAGTAATGAAATTTTATGACTAAGAAAACTACATCTGCCAGTACAATGCAATGTGGACAATGCAATGTTGGGATGAAAACCAAATATGAAAGATATAACTAGATCAGCTACTTCCTGAGCATCCACCTTGACAACTTTTATAGAAATCCAGCTACGTTCACATTATACAGCCGGGCCAAGGAAAACTAGTACTTTTGTATGTAGGTATCCTCTACTACTATTAGATTAGTGATGCAGGACAACCTCAAGAACAATGAATGAGAGAAAAGAAGTAGAGAAAAGAAAAGAAAGAAGCTAGAAAGAATCAAGAAACCTAGGAGTCGGCACCTAGGGGTGTTTGGAGTCTATACCAAATGTTAGAAAAATCCAATTTTTAATTCATTATAAGTTGAAAATTAAAGAGTTATTGGAACCTATATATAAGTCCCAATTATATCAAATAAGGTAAAACTTAACCCTAATGTTTAGAAATTTAAAAGGCAATTATTTAATTATTCTTAAAAATAAATATGCCTAAAATAAACTAAACGAGTTTATAATTAATTTTTAACTTACGTATACATAACTATGCAAGTATTCGACCAAAACGAAAAAAAAAAAATACATTTGAGCATGAAATTAAAAAGTACCAAAAAAACAAAAAACAAAAAAAACGAACGTACCCTATTGAAGCTGCATCTTGCGGTTCTTCATAAAATAGAAATGATCTATTATTGAGTCTGAATTAATATTTTCTGCAATTTTTTTTTTCAATATAGAGAAAGAAGATTGAAAATCTTACCGCTGGTCACGGTGGACATTGCCGGTGTTGTCACAGTGAGGGAATCGAGAGATTTGGAGAAGCTTCCCAAATCACAAGCCAAATCCTAATGGAAAAAACCCACTGTTTAGCTTCCCCCCCCCCTCCCCCCTCCCTTTTTTTTTTTTTTTACTTAATGTCTTTTGTTTGGATTGAGAGGAAGAAATGTGTAGAACAGTAGAAAGGGTGGATGAGCACCAGATGGGCCAGCTGTAATCCCTTGTTCCTTTTTCCATTTCCGGATTTCCCCTTTCTTTGTTTTGATTTTGGGCTGTGCTTTAGTATGGGCTGCCTTAGTCTGAGCTACTTAGATTTTGGACTGATTTTCTATTTATCTGATCTGGGCTAATTTCAATATCCAACAAAATTACACAAGTAAAAAAAAAAAAAAAAAAGTTGGGTGGGCTACCTGGGCTACCAGTGTAGCCTATTACACAGCTTCGCCCTTGGTTATGGTGTAAGAAATAAGCATCAAAACAAGAAACAAAAAATCCTTACATTAATTTGGTTCCTTTGTGGTGCCTGTAATCGTGGATTCGTCGCTGGTGACTCTGGCAATGTGTAGAAGCGTAAAGAAGGTCCATCTCCTTAGGGGTAGATGAGGTTGAAAGATGGGACTTTTGACCAACAAGATCAAATGTGGGTTTGTTACGAGAACGTACATGGTTAGGGGTATAGTTGTCCAAAAAATAATCTCAAAAGCTAGTTGGACATTATAAAAAAATTGGGTGGAGTTTAAGGTTTCTGGAAAACTATAGGATTTTTCTCGACAAATGCCCTTTAGTCATCTTATTTGTTTATTTCACATTAAGAAATGGTTGTTTATTTCTAGGTGGATCGACATTCTCAAAATTTTTAACAGTCTATTCTCTAGCAAATGTAGAGGAATTTTGTCCCGACAAAACATTACAAACGCGCCGCGCAAATACGATGAGGCCGTGCCAATAAGGGAAGCTAAAGCAGGAGCCATGCTTGCCACTAATTTGCCGTGTCAATTACAAAAGGAAGATGTCCAGCTGCTAATCCAAATGAATTGAATAACAGCATGAATAAACTAGCCCATGTATTTTTAGCTGGAATGAAATGGATGAAATGAAACAGATTCCAATTAATTTCAAATAGCATGTATGGATGAGATAATTTAAATAAGAATAGAATCAATTAGCAAGTTTAGATTGACATTTCTAATCTCTTTCCATTCCATTCTAAACTATTTTAAGTATGAAATTAGATTTCGTTCCCATTCATCCCATTTTAGCAAAACAAACATGGTCTAATTTATTACCAAAATTCCATTATGGATGGGAATGAAATTAGTTCCATTCCCATCCATACCTCCACTAGTTGTTGTGTCTCATGCAAATATTTAGTTATTACCAAAATTCCATTAGATATTTGAAAATGTTAAAAATACTGTATAAGTTTACCCACTCTTCTTGATGACTCACATGATGATGAATTCATGTGTGTTAAATAGTGTTAGTTATTACCAAAATTCCATTAAGGTCAAAGAAAGATTTTAGCTTCTGAGCACCCCCATCTAAGGCTACATCTATGGCATACTCGTTCTCCAACGTACGCATCGTAGCACAATGATGTACTAATATGTACTAATAACTCTAAGAGAACATCAAAATTTGAGCACCGTGATGTGCATTACATGCACAAGCTTTTTGTACCAACTCCCATAATTGATGATGTAACATTAACTTATTAAAATAAGAAAAAAAACAAAAAATTACCTAGCATCATCTTATTTGGCATGTGATTTGATACAAATAATTAGTGCAAAGTAACATTTTCCTTTTGGGAAGAAATAAATATTGATATGACAACCTTGGATTGGAAGACAAACAAAAGAATACAAGCGGAACAAATTATTATTTTGTGATTTTGCACAAATAATTGTGAGAATTTTACCGTAAAAAGTACATTATTCAAGAGGGATGTTGATGTATTTTTTGGACATACTTTGAGTTTGACGTTTAGAAAGGCTATTTTCCCTATATATATATATATATATATATATATATATATAGAGTATAGGCTTATGAAAAGATTTGAAGATTGATTATTTGGAAAATCAAATGCATTAAAATTATTTGTTAACGTACCACCATGAATTAAGTTGAATATATATGACAAATGACGTTAAAAAATTGAGAGAAAAACCTTTGTGAGCATGAACAGTGACTGCCGCAACGGACAAAAATACCACCACAAGAATGAAGATTTCCTGCATTTGCTCCACATAATTGAAGAGAAAGGAAAAGTCACTAAAAGAAATGATAGAGGCCCGTGTCCGTGTCCAGAACAAACAACCAAGACAAACAGTAAGACAAATGTGTACCACAAACCCACGACCCCGTGACACCACAGTGTGACAGTATCTCAGCCTACACTATTGTGCATTCACGGGCCATCCCATTCTCTTCTTCTTCATAATTGACACGCACGCATTCCTTCCCATATATCTCTCTATATAAACTCGCATTCCAATAACAGAGAAGACACCAAGGGAGGAAGAAAAAGAGAGACACAGAGATGGGATCATTTGAGAAACATGTAATGGTGGCTTTGTGGCTGCTTGCCCTTGTTGGCACCAATGCACAAACCATATGCAACGTATCTGGAGGTGGTTTGATGTCATGCAAGCCAGCGGTGACTCCTCCAAACCCTTCCCCGCCATCAGCCGCCTGCTGCTCGGCAATTTCGCATGCGGACCTGCGCTGCCTTTGCTCCTACAGAAACTCCAAGCTGTTGCCTTCTCTTGGAATTGACCCTAACCTCGCCATGCAGCTCCCTGACAAGTGCAACCTCCCTCATCCTGCCCATTGCTAATTAATTAAACTCTTAAGTATATCCATCTCACTATTAGAGTTTGGGTTAGACGTATACTATATAATAATGCTGAATCCAAAAAATCCTTCACTTACATATTGTCATCCTTTGTCATCAGCTCTGGTTTGTTTATTGTATTGCAGTCTTCAGTTTCATGTAAAACAATGTGTACGAGGATATATTTACTGGAAACTATTAAGTATCGTATGTAATATCATGCAATAAATGTATGACGATCTCTCAAATAAATGTATGATTCTCACTCTCTGTCTCTCTCTCTCTCTAACCTGTGATAATGAATGGTATTTATATCTGGTTTATGGCGATTATCTTAATAAATAAACCATTGGTTTGGATCGATCTACAACAGGGTGTTGAGAGTTGGCTCGAATTATAGAGGAGTTCACTGGAGTGAATCCAATTTCGTTCGAGTGAAAGGTGGTCAATTTGAAAGGTGGTCAATTTGCTTGAGCAATCCCAGCTTCTCATTCGATCGACCAGATGCTTTCTGTAGCAATAGCACTTGTAAACACACTATAACAATCATGTCGCACACAAATTTAGATCTAAGAGTTACATCTTGCGGGAGAGGCCTAAGAAAAGACTGTTGTTATGATTCCGCAAGGTTGTAGTAAACCTTCATGTATGCTTTACTTTGTGTGTGTCGTAGGAATCACTACTAGAGTCATCCTTTTGTTCTACACTTCCAAATCCACAAGGTCATGACGATGCCTTAGAGTGCTAAAGAGAGAAGGGAGAAAGTTGCTCTAGAGAGTAATAAAGACCGCAAGCTTAATTAATTTGTAAAGAAATCTCCTTAATTGTATAGTTTCCTATAAGTCCTGACACTAATAGGATTGGTTTCTTATACACAATAGGAAACTCACTCATAATAAAAAATAAACTCATAAAATCCACCACCCATATGTGAGCAGACCATCACATGTATTGATCACAACCCGAACTGAATATTAACATCACTTAATTTTGAGGCTTCGACGGTTCTAGCAAATCAATGCTCGCTTGAGCCAATAAGCTCATGCAAATTCAGTTTTGTATTGTTTTTTTGACTCTGCTTTTGAGTGGGACTCTTCTATTTCTGTCGAAGGGTTTCATTTTCTACAAAAGGGGATTAAACCTAGGTTTATGAAGAAAAACAATAAAGTTGTTATTATTGGCCAACCAATACTAATAAAATAGACCAAGAGGATAGGATACTGAAAGATCATGGGCTTGACTTTGCATTTCCTCTTGAGATCATTGGCCAAAGTTAATGTTGGGCAGGGGCCTTGCCTGTATTTAGAAATTTTAGTCACCAAAAAATCTAGATAGCCTATTGAAAAATACTAATATGGAGTAATATTAAAGTAAAAATGAAAAGCTACTGAGTTAGCTTAGTGGTGAGAGAGGGTTGGTTAAAAGGTAGGTGTAAGATATGTGAGAGGTTTGAACCCCTCCTAATTTATCAGAAAAAATAAAATAATAAAAAAATAAAAATGATAATAATAATAATTCTAGATACGTACCCCCTGGGCCATACGGACATTGACACTTTCCTGTTGATACAATTATGCAATGGGACAATGCGTAATCTTCTTCCCGGCCTTACCCAGTGAAAGAGTCAAAGAGTGGAGCAGCAGGAGACAATCAGCTAGCAAAAATCAAAAGGCTCCTAAAACCATTTGTGGTAGACCTAAATTTTGAATAGGAAGTTAGGAAATCAAATGCCACTAGAAGGAGATTATTTAAGGCAATTATAAGGCCTTCACGGTAAGATTTAGCACAAAGCCAACCCATAAATGATCTTTCAGTTTATTGGAATCCGCCAGATAATGGATTCTACTAAATGCACATACTCCATCTCTAAAATTATTTTAGTTGAATGATTGTTGCCATTTGATTAATTTGAATTTAATAAAATTGTTCCAATGGTGATGAGGTTTCAAATACTGACTTCTTTCAATCCAAAAATCTTTTAAATAAGCTGATTTAATAAGGACAAAACACAGTTGACAAGACCTACTAAATTATATAGTGGGTGCCAATGTGATATTCGTGATGCTGATGTGACCAAATTAAATCATATAAACGAGCCATATAATTATTTTTTTTTAAAGGAAAAAGAAGAGAAAAAGGAAGAGGAGGGGGGGGGGGGGGGGGGGGGGGGGGGTGATGTGATGTTGGGAGAAAAAAAAGCTCCATCTATTCAACCATTTGACAGCACTTTGATTTAAAGCAAGCACTAAAACTTGTGCGTGCGTGCCATCCATTCACATTGAAGTAGAATAAAATATGCTCGAGACCAAAATGATTGAGGTTATTCAGGCCCCTTTATAAACATCCACCAAGCCAAAAGCTTTGGCAGATAAGAGGTAAGTGATTTCATGGGCATCTTATCATATGATCAAGCTAATTATACGAGGACAGTTATTGTAATCTCTCAACTTTATTTGTAAACTTCATTTATTTTTACTTTTTAAGATAAAAATATAAGAGGTTTTTATAAAAACTGATCGAGTTTTTTTTTAGAAAACATCATTTTGAACAAGTTTGTAGATGAAAATTTTTTCAAAATATGTCGTTTAAGTAAACATTTTGGCTATTTATATTTTTCGTTTTTGTAAAACTAAAATATTGTAAATGGCTAAAAAGCACTCTTAAATGGCAAATTCTAAAAAAATTTTATCCTGCAAAGTTGTTCAAAATAATATTTTGAATGGACAACGCATTTAGTTTTCATAAAAATCTTTTATACTTTTCATAAAACTTTAAAAAATAAAAATAAGTGAGATTTACAAATACAGTTGAGGGGTTGCAATAACTGTCCTCAAATTATATACTAAGCCTAGTTTAGGCCCATTTATTATTGTCCAAAATTTAGCAGGGGTTGCAATAGCCGTCCTCTAATTATATACTAAGCCTGGTTTAAGCCCATTTATTATTGTCCAAAATTTTGGCAGTGGACCTGGACATTTATAATCTTTCCCTTTTTTGACCTAGCTATAGGGACACTTGTCATTATCGTAAAGTAAGTTCGATGATAATACAAATGGGTACTTAAAGGCAATCAGAGTGTTCCTATCCAGAAAAAAGGAAAAAAAAAAAAAAAAAACAGAAGAAAAAAAAACAAGGCAATCAGAGTCATTATAAAAATAAAAAAGGAGTCACCTGGTCAACAATAATAATTTCCTTTATTTATCATGGCCATAATCACAAAAATATGCATCATTCATAAAAACAAAGATAATTCATAACCAAAGCCAGCTTTATTGGACTGTACTGTATGTAATCCATTGGCTGATAGAATCTCTCTCTCTCTGAACAAATCAATTTCAATTCATAACAATATATTTAGAGAAAATTTTTGATACTGCAGTTTAGTTAGAAATTTAGTAGTAATTTTCTTAATTTGGAGAGAAAAAAATCGAAGCAATTTTATTTCTAAAAACCAAGAAAAGTTTATATATTGATTAAAAACTTTTCATATAGAGGAAGGTGATATATGGTGATTCTCAGTCTATCTAGCCTTATTTCTTACTTTTTCTAGTTGTCGTGATAGGTTTCAGTTGGGCGCTCAGATTCACCATGAGCTAGCTAGTTAGCAGAATTTACTTGGGGTACCAACATCATTTTTTTTTTCTTTTTATAATGATGTTTAACACAACTGAAAATAATTTGGACATGCAAAAAGAATAGTTGGGAAAAGTAAGCCATCTATGTTATATTATTATTAGTTATTTAACTAAAAATATTGGATGGAAAAATATAGTTCATAACAAGAATAGTTTTTTTTTCCTTCTTCATTTTACCCCCCCCCCCCCCCCCAAAAAAAAAAGAAAAAAAAAAGAAACGAATAATTTTCCTTTAAAACATATATAATTCTTTCCCCGTGGATGACTCTGTAAAATTGACGATGACTTTTAAATCTTATCATGGAAATTGACTATAAAAAACGGCATGCTTACCTTGCTATGGTTGTCAATTGATCAAGAGAGTAGTGATATACGCCCAACCTTTCTTACACTAACTTTCGGACTCATAGTTCAAATAAACGATGTGAGTATGATAAATCAGCCTAATTTAAAAAATAAAATAAAAATACGTACTCTACATTATTTGCCCTTGTGAGTAAATTTAGAGAATTGAAGTACGTAGGTTTTCCTAATCAAGATCGATTTTTACATTCATACTATTGCATTAATCTATACTATCTATAAAAGTATGAATCCTAGAAAAACTTTTGATTCATAATTTTACCCCTAATAAAATTCTTAAAGACAACACTATCCTTTTAAAACCCTAAAACAAAATATAATATGTATAAAATCCTAAAACCACACGTTCAAACATGTTCACTTCTTATCTCCCTTTTTGCGTCTTGTTAGAGGCACACCTACATGACTCAAGTCCCATTGCAGACTTTGTTGAAACCTTTTACTTATGCTCATCAATCCTTCTGTGTCCAATCCCTCTTGGTTCTTCTATACACACATCAAATAAGGTTAGTTCTTGTTTGGTTCTATGTACAAACTAAAGATTTCCGATGATTTTTTTAATATATTTGTCTATCTATCTATATATATATATATATATATATATATAGATATGCATGTTGACGAAGAATGATGTTGTCTGAACACCTTCTAAACAAGTTGTTGTTGAAGTTATTCTTATAATTTTGGTGTTTTTTCACTTTGTGATATGTAATAATGTAAAGTTATGGTAGAGAATAAATTCTACCATTGTATCTTTCTAATAGTAAAGTGTTTGAATTGCCAAATATATATATATAATCACGTGAAAGGAGAAAAAAGAACAAAATTCATGCATAGAATTTATATATATATATATATATATATATACACATTTTATATTTGGTTTTGATTCGGGACGGGTTCAAGATAGGTTTTTATAGAAAATTCTAACACGGTCCCAAATTTTAACGGGTTTTTTAAAAAGTTCTCAAACCCATTATAATCCCACTACATAGTGTCCCAAACCCTTCCCAATAGAGCCAGGTTGGGACGCGGCCTCAAAAAAAATCATCCCATTGACATCTCTAACTATGAGAGGCCAATAATCAATAAAAGATTAAGACCTTTTCTAAGGTTTAGAAACATGATTTTTGGTGACACATAAATTTGGGAGAAAATTTAATTTATTAAAATAATTCACGTGCAATGCACGTGTGCACCAACTAATAGGTTTAAAAGCAGATATGAACGGTATCGATGAAAGATTAATTCCCACAAAATATTTTGAAATTAAAAACTACAGAATAATAGGTCAAGTACACCAGTACATTTTGCAGTACAGTGGGTAAACTTAAAGGGACGATAATGTAGATTTCCTTTGCGTTGAGAAAGTAAATTTTCGTGGTTTCTAGAAGATCCAAGTGCGCAAAAGGAAGAGCCGATGCCAACGATGGAATCAGTACGTTGCTAAAGAAAGATAAAAACAGAACAATGGTAGGCCCTGCTTGACTTGGAGCAGGGTGAGGAAAGCACAACGTGTCCTGCGAATATTTGCCGCAAAGTTCATCAATAGCATAGCGATCAATGAAAAGTTTCACAGCTCATCGTGTTGAGCACGACATTTTCTCTCTTCCAGCTTTTCTCTTTTCTCCTCTTTTTAATCTTTTGTGTGCGTTGATAGCATGTATTGACCACATGGTGAAAACATTTGAAAGCGTATAATCAATTTATGAATGATCTTTTACTTGGAAGTCAATAGCATTTGTTAGATCGATGTCCCTCAAATAAAGAAGCATAATGTCACAGACATATTCTTTTCTTTCTTTTAACTTTGTTGAAAAATGATTCTATTCCTTTGTGGAAGATATATATATATATATATATATATATGGATATGGATGTCTCCTGTAAAATTGAATATGTGGGCCAGTCACCTCTACAGCATTTCAACATACAAGTTGGCCAGCAATATAAATAAATGCCTTTTGAGTTAAATATTTAGAGAGTACATGAGAGGAACAAGTAGGCTTCTGTAAATTAATGCTAGTGGACTCAAAATTCACACGAGGCACAAGTCCATAAATCACGTATACAAATGAGTTTTTCTGGATGGCCGCTAGCTAGCTAGCAGTGTAGTGCTTTTAAGCTCTTACTACATGCATGCATGTAGCTAGTAAGAACAAATGACATTGATACTAACTGAGCTAGGCATTAATGTGCTCCTCACATAATGACTACAAGCCCGGTTTTGTCATTCTTAAATTAACTATATAGGCCCATTTTCATGAGAATATAACTTGCATTAATATTTTCCTATCCAACTCTCCTGAGTTCAAAATTATTTTGAACCAAAACATCAATTTTGTCACTAGGAAACCCACGTCAATAAACATCACCACGCACAGGGGCGGAGCTTAGTTAAGACGGGGGCCATGGCCCCTTCCTGGTTCTCATGTATCAGATCACATATCATGGTTTTACCAAAAAAACCCCCCAATTTAGATAGTAAGAAAACTTTACATGGAGGCTTTTCGGTAATAACAGCCACAACCCACCTTTTTCTTTCCTTTTGACCTTTTGTTTCATTGCAAATCCTTACAACCACCCCTTTTTCTTCTCCAATAGTCTCTGTCCCCACTTCCCAGTTCCCATGCTAATGTACATGTGTAATATTTTCTCCATTCTTCAATTTCTCTCTCCATAATTTTTTTTGAATTTCATTAGGATTTTATGCATATATAGTTTGACTCCCAAGAAAAAACATGGGGAAATAAAAGGAAAAGAAAGGAAAAATTATTTGTCTATAATTATTTTTGAAATCATGTTTTATTTTTTTTAACTTATTATGTTTATTTGAAAAAAATTAGGGTTTTTTTTCCTATGAAAAAATTAGGTTGGATGATTTAAGTTATCTTTATGACTCAAATATTGTATTCAAGAATTTATGTGATTATGTCCATTAAAAGATGTAAAATAAGCTGGTTATGATTTTGGGCTGATTTTACAGTGTTGTTGGTATATATATATACTGATATATGATGAAAATGTTCGGTCTTTTGTCAATTTTGGAATTGGTTATATCTTTACCAAAGTTGGTTCATATATATATATATTTTTTTGTCTTTTTGTTTTTTTTATCTCCTTAATGGATTATAAGTACCTTTCCTTTATAAGAAAACATATCTTAGATACTTTTAATAGTAATTATAAAGTAAGACCTTATGGTGAAAAGAAAAAACAATTACTGCTGGAATTTTTTTAAGTCGGCCCCTCATCTTCAAATTTCTGGCTCCGCACCTGACCACGCATGAATCTTCCAACCCAATTAGCATGACCACACACTCACTAATCCAACCCCAAAAGAATATATTCCCACAATAAGCAGTCAAGCTAGCTTTGGAACCAATCAATACCGTCTTAATTTGCTCCAATATGGATGGCAAGTGGGCGCCCCAATCTGTTGTTTGGCCTGAAACAGCAACAGTAGCACTTACCTAGATAAGGAAGGTCGTAGAAAAAGGTACAGTGTAAATGCTCCTTAATTGTTTTCATGCCCTTTCGGTGCCACGCCAGTCGGTTGCCGCTTCAGAATAGTTAGTTGGTCAGACTTTGGATATTTAAGGGAATATCGAACTGTATACGTACCCATCAACAGTCCCCAGTCCCCCCCTATATATATGGCACCGCCATTAATTGCACAATAAGGCATGGATTGGCAAAGCTAATGAGAGCTTTAACTGGGCATATATATATATATATATATATATACCATTGCTAGCTAGCTATTTTGTCTAAGAGACTTACATGAAGAGGTAGGAAGTATAGTGCAGCCAAGGATGACTTGCCGACATTTGCTGCAAGGCAAGCCAAGGCTTTAACTGGGCATACCCCGGCAAGTTGTTTTTGGCTACATTTTGCTCCTTTCTTCTCATGTGAGCCTCTCTAGACACTAATTTGTTTCCAAAACTGCCACAGAAAGCCGATTGGAGCTTGGGACGAGATCGATTATAGCTAGTAAGTATCAAATGTTAAAACCCCATGATATATCATTTCTTATATTAATTATATCTTTGCTTATTTTTTGATTACACAGTTAAGAGAGAGAGAGTGAGAAGCTTCACCTCACCTCAATCCAGGGCAGAGCCAGAAGTTATTTCCAATGGGGGGCACCATGTTGTGATTCTGTGAAATGGGAATTGAAAGCTCTCGAGAGTCTCATTTTTTTCATTGGGAAAATTACTTTTTTGGTAGTCAATTCTCAATGTAATACCAAAAAAAAAAATGATATTGCTTGTCAACTTGTTACAAATTGACTGTATATATGCTTCAAAATGACTATCAAAAGGTAATTTTCCACAAAACAAAAATAAAAATAAAATAAAATATTTGAGTCACTAGAGGCACATGCCGCCGAGGCCCCCACCTTGGCTCTGCCACTGCCTCGATCTTTTATTTGTTAATTAATTATAGCCAGCAAGTATCAAATTTCACAACTGTACAACCTCATGGTCTGTCTTTTCTTATATGGAAAATGCTTCTACTTCCCCCATCTTTTATCACCTATATTTACCATCCACCTTATGTGTCAAAAGTGGATAAACAAAAGTTATCATGTAAGGTGTAGTATGGAAAAAGAAAAAATGGGAATTTCGGGAGAAGTCCATATACAATGACACTTAGAGGCAAAAGTCCTCCCGAAATTGTTAAAAGCCATAAGTAAGGGTGAAAGTGTGAAACGTTAACGTTTTATTATAAAGTAGGTTTTATTTTTTATTTTTTATTATTTTTCATGACATATTTGTCCACTTGACTGTTATGGTATATATTTGAATTCTCCTCCATGATTTATGCATTAAATAATGGTATTCATTTTTTCACATATGTCAACAGATTTTCCCATATTTCTTCCATTATTTATGCATTAGACAAAGGTATACATTTTTCAAATTTTCCCGGATTTGGTAAATTTGAATGTGAAAAGAAATAGTTTTTTTTTTTTTCATTTTTCTTTTCAAGAGAGAAGAAATATGTAAAAACAGTTACATGAAATTGATGAAAATTGTTATATATAAATTTTCTCGGGAACAATTTTTTTTAATAAAGTAGTTACATATAAATTTCTAGATCGAATTATATGTATGTGTTGTATAAATTTGTTTTATAAAATACTTACATGAATTATATGATATACTTTGTTATTGTACACAATTTTTCCAAATATTTTTCATGTTTTGAAAATATAATTTGTGAATGATTTACTATAATGAAAATTGAAAACAGTTACATTAGAAAGCAATGTGAAATATGCTTTAATTATTGTATTGAAAATTGTTTGAATGGAATGCAAGATTTTCCCCTTAAATGGGGCACATAACTAAATGGCGGTTATGTGAATATTGTTTATAATTAAAGAGGTACTTCAGTACATGTATTGCATGCTAGACCTTTGGCCGCATAAATAGCAATACTGCAAGAAGTGCCTTCCTCCTAGAGAATCTCACTTTGTATATTTGAAAAACAGTGCTTCGCACTTCTAATTGCATGCTAAGAAAGTCAAAGTTGAAGGAGAAAGCCGAAATCATAAAGAGCACATCAAAATTTTTCCAATGCCTCCGGAATCACCTCAATTGGAGTCCCCAAGCTCAAATTGCACACGTGGGCCTCATAGCCCTCAAAAAGTCAAATATGGTAAAAAAGTCAATTGTGGTTGAAAAGTCAATTTTGTAGTCACCCGAAAGGAAATAGAGGGATAAGTTCATTGCCACTAGTCTCATCTCAATTTGAGCTCCAAAGAACTAAAAAAATTACTATAGGCCCCACGCGCGCAAAAAATCAACTCTAGTCAACCTTAATTAGAAAAATTCAAACTTGTAGGCATTTCGATGAAAATAGTGAAAGGAGTCCATTGAAACTAACCTCATCTCAATCAGGACTCAAAAACTCAATATGGTTGCAAGTGGATCCCACATAGCTTGAAGCATGTGAAAAGTCAACTCTGGTCAAACTTGGTTAAAAAGAATCAACCCTCAACTTTTGCCCCAATTTACTCTCAACTTTTGCCCCAACTTTACTTTGCCTATAAATACCCCCACACCATACTCACACATGAGAGGTTGGCAAATTTAAAAAGCTCACCAAAAAAAAAAAAAAAAAAATCTAGAGAGAAGCTCCTAAGGGTGACTGGCCATTAGGGGGGAGCTCCACCCTTCCTCATCCACTTCTCCACTTTTCCACCACCACTCCACCACTACACTTTACTTTGCCTATAAATACCCCCACACCATACACACACATGAGAGGTTGGCAAATTAAAAAAGCTCACAAAAAAAAAAAAAAAAAAAAATCTAGAGAGAAGCTCCTAAGGGTGATCGGCCATTTGGGAGGAGAGGAGCTCCACCCTTCCTCATCCATTGCTCCACTTTTCCACCACCATTCCACCACTACACCACCACAATTCCATCACCTCTATCATTTCCACCGCCACTAAACCACTACTACCACCAATAAAAAAAACCTTCCCATTGTTGCTGTTCAAGATCAACCAACCACCAAAAAAAAAAAAAAAACCCCTCCACTACCACCACTTCCTCACTTCCAGCACCACAAACCCACCACCACTGCCACCCCTTCTCACTTCCATTTTGCTTTAGGTAGCATAGGAAGAACACACAAAAATCTACTACAGTTTTACTACGGATTGATCGTCAACTTCACTTCTATTGGTTGTTAGCTTCTCTCAGATTGACTACAACTTCATTGTACGTGTTGACAAATTTTCACCTCTAATCTTTCCAAACCTTGTTCAAGCCAACTTCACAACTCCAAATATCTTCCCAAACACCAAACCACCTCAAAAACACTTCCCTTACGGTTCGGCCAAGTGAGAGAGAGTGAGTCTGTGTGTACAAAGTGTATGGGAAAAACAAGGAAATAAAAACAAAAGAAAAGAAATTTCCAAGAAAAAGGTATAAATATTTGATCTTTTTTTTTTATTATTTCATTTGTTTTAGTTGTGCTACTAATGTGTTTGTATGTTGAATCTTGGGAGGACATGTATATATAATAAAAACCGAAGTATTATGTATAGACTTTGTGCATAGAAAACAGTTGAGGTTATTTTTTGGATTTGAACATACTAGATTGAGCAATAACTATCAAGAGGATGGACCACCTTTTCTTTCTTTTTTTGGATTATTTTGGTCTGTTGAATTTTTTTTTATAGGACTTTGTAAAATGCCAAGCCCGAATTTTGGGTAGCCTATTCCTCCAAACTGAACCAATTTCAACTCAAATCAATTCTTAATAAAACAAACAAAACCAATTTCAAATCAAATCAATTTTCAATTAAACAAATCGAACCAATTACAACTCAAATCAATTCTCAATAAAACAAATCAACCAATTTCAAAGTCAAATCATTTTCGAAATCAAATCAATTTTTATATCAACTTCATTTCCCACATAATCTTATCATTTCATATCATTCATTCAAATCAATTCAAACCATTTTATTCATTTTATCAATTCTCCTTGGATTCAGTCCAAACTGTCCAAAAATGACGAAAACGTCCTCTAAATCTCAAATGACTTCAAAAAGGCTAGATTCAATCCAAACTCTCAAAAAATGACCAAAACACCCTTCGAATCTCAAATGACTCCAAAAAGGTCAGATTCAACTCAATTTTTTCAAAAATGACCAAAACGTCCTTCAAGTTCCAAACAGTTCAAAAGAAGTCCAATTGTATTCAAAGCATTCAAGATGAATTCTCAAGACTTCAAAATGCTTCCAAATTAATATTTTTGTTTTCAAATTTTTTCAAGGAGTTCTAAGTCCCACCAACTTCAAATTCATATCAACTTCACAGATACCATGATCATCGCGCATCTTCTAAAATAAAAAGCATGCCATTTTTAATTACATCTTTTGAAATTGAATGCACATTACATATTTCATGATACGCATTTGCACATGACATTGGGTTACTACACCCTTTAATGTGTTTTTCAAAATCAAATGTCATCTTTCAATGCATCTTTCAAAATTAAAATAAAATTCCGTCTTTCAAATCAAGTTAAGGGCACCTTTTTGCAGAACCCAATGTTAATATCATATGCATGCTTCATTTTGGAAAAAAATTTTTAAAGAATTTTGGGCTATAGAGAATGCAATTTAGAACATGGCAACTGTAGTTTCAATCCATAGGTGTGAAGGGGTGCTAATACCTTCTCCCTCCTCTACCGAGCCTCTATATTCACATCATTAGGTAACAAAGATGTTAGGAGTCATTAATTTCCAAGCAAGATTTAATCACTAATTTTTGGATACTCAAAAGATGATCAGTTATGTCTTTAAACCAATAACTGATGAAGACTCTGAATTCTTCTTTCTTGTGAGTGCTTTCCCTTTTAGGGAGGCATTCATTTTAAAGCAAAGCAATCTAAAGATGTGAAGACCAAACTAATTCTAAATCACCAATTGTAGATAAATAGGCCCTTAATCATTCAAAATCAAATCCATTGGCATGCACGTTCTTACCCAATTCGTGGAGAGAGAGCAAGAAAGAGAGAGAAAAGGACACCAAATGTTACACGATAATCGTCGTCCCACTCCGAGATCCCACGACGGCATGGTACCACATCCTTGAAGGTTCTAGGCCACCATCCCCTAGGATGTCATTGGTAGCAACAACTAAGAAAAAGCTTATAATTCAACTAAGATTATATTAAATTAGGAGTGTCACACCCCATTTTTGCACCACCTTACTAGGGTTTGTCATTCCATGCATATTTTTGTTTTTTTTTTAGTCTAGTTACTTGCATTAGTTTTCTAGAATCACAAGGACATTGGATATGAATTTTGGTTCAATTTGGAGTTGATCTTGAGGGAAAATAAGAGCTTTTGTGACTTGAGGGGCATAATTGTCTTTTAGGTCACAAACTTTTTATTTAACTTTGAAATGATCTCAAAATAGTCAATTGGAGTTCATATGGATGCATTTGAGGTATTTATGGGTTCAATTTGATGAATTGATGGTTCGGGATTAAAATGGATCAATACGGTTCAAGTTAGTTAAGAGACCCACTTCGGGTTGGCTCAAATTGGCTTATGATTTTCACTCAATTCCCACTCATTTGACTTTAATTAGTCTTAATTTCATTCCTAAAGATGTTTTGGAATGTTGAATTTTGAATTGGAAAGCATTCGGTGTGACCCTGTGTGCATACCTAAGCTTAGTGACGATGGTGCATAGCGGTTAGCTGCCTTTGTAAAACCTAACCATGCAGCCATGGCTAGGGATTTTAGCCCTAAAATGTCTTAAATTACATTCCTTTTCAAAGCACAGTCGTTTTGGTTTTCGTTTCTTCAAAATCGGACTCCGTTTGACCCCCGAAACACTTTTGGAAGGCGAAGGAGTGCAAAAATGACATGTGCTGATGGAGCCCTCGGGTGACCGCCCAAGGCCAGGAGGCTGGCCACCCAGCCCCAAGCTGCTAGCCGCCCAGCCCTGGATGGTCAGCCGAGGGACTTCGTCATTTTTAGGGTTTTTTTATATTCTTTCCTATTTTGACATATTTTTCCGCCTCTAGCCGCCATTCCTCCTTATTTTCAGCCCTATTTGACCTACTTAAGTCCCAAGGAAGTCTCTAAGAACCCTTGGATCAATATCTAGGGTTTTAATCCCAGCCATTAAGGGATTTCCCTCAAACTCTATAAATACCCCACCATGTTTTAGCATTGAGGGGACCTAGAGGCAATCACATCCATCCTTAAGGCATTCTGATCTAATTTCTAAGTAAGGGATAGAGAGAGAGAGTTTCAAGGAGAGCTAGAGCTTTGCTTGGAGGCTTGAAAGAGAGCTTTTCAACTTGTTTACAAGAGGAGAAGAGATGTTCTACAGCAGCAAGAAGGCTCCACCATAGGTATACCTCTATTCTTTTACTATGGAAATTAGGGTTTCACTTAGAATAGTTCCTTTGCATATTCAAGTTAGTATTTTCATCATGTATTGATGCTTCTAATAGTTAATATACATGGTTTAAATGTTATTCGTGATGGGTTATGCATGTAATTGGATTATTTCATGTGATTTAATGCATGGTTGGGATTTTAGGGTCGCTATTGTGCTGAAATAGGGTTTTTGCTTAGAATAGCCATATTTCATGATTCAAGCTTGCATTTTTATCATGTTTTGCTGCTTCTATTAGTTAATATGCATGATTAGGATGTTGTTCATGGGCTGTTTTGCATGCTAGAGGGTTATTTTATGTGATTTATGCATAGTTATGATTCTAGGGTTTTAATTATGTTGAAATTAAGGTTTTACTTGAAATAACTCTATTGCATGTTAAAGCTTGTATTTTTATCATGTATTGATGCTTCTATTAGTTAATATACATGATGTAAATGTCATTCATAATGAGTTTTGCATGATTTAGGATTATTTCAGTAGTTTAGAGCATAGTTGTGATTCTAGGGTTTTTGTTGTCCTTGTTTAGGGTTAGTTGCATATAGCATAATAGTTTAGGGATTTTCTTTGATTTTTCTTCATAGTTGCTGTATATTTATTACATATGGAATAACTATGATAATTTTGGCATTCATGTTAGTGGATTTCTAGGTTTTTACGCATGCCATGGTTCTAGGATTGCACTAGGGTTTATGAAAATTCACTATTTATGTTATTTGTATGATTAGTGGATGATTTTAGACTTTAATTCTTTTCTGTCTAGATTTATATATCATTGTTTTTGCATGGTTTTGAGAACGTGTAAGGGTGCAAACAGGTGTGATAATTGCCTTATTGCAAATAGGGCTATTATTGTTTAAGCTTGATATTGCTTGAAGTAATTGCCTAAGGTAAGTAGGGTTTGAAGGTGCCCCAATTCACCTTTTTCTTCCTTAATCCTTTCTCTTCTCCCCTTTTTAGGGTTACTTCTTAATGTGAATCCATGGTAAATTACTAGAGGTTTCCTTGTTAAAATAAATATTTTTTTTATCAAAGTTTCTATCTTGTGGAAGTTACTTTTATTTCAAACTTGATTTAAATATCAGCTTTTCTATCTTTTCAAATAAGGAAACCTAGGGTTTTTACCATAGGTTTGTATTAGGTTGTAACCCTAATTCTAATCGAACTACGTGGACTTTGATCCATGTATTTCGCTATATGGTACGTAGGCGCTTTGAGGTTCAAGTCCGCCCTAGGATCTAAGTATCTTAGTTTTGTTTTGTTTCTTTGTTATGGATGAAATATATGATATGCATGCAATTCTTGATGTGATATACTTGCTGATTTTTGTATGGTAAGATCTTAATTTAGCCCAAATAAACTAAGAGACCGAAAGGGTGACATGGGTGCCTATAGGCTATGCCTAGAACCTTCCCATGTCATAACTTAGCCTCCGAATCCCCGATTTCTTTGGTTTCGAAAAAACTGTTTTTGCCTTTCCTTTTTAAACATGGAGTCATTCTTTTGTTTTCTTAAAACAAAATTGGTTTTTGGGGTTTTCCTTGTTTCCTTTAAAAAATAAGGTGGTGACTCCTTTTCGTTTTCAAACCTACTCCCTTTTCAACCCATGTGAGCCACTTTTTTAGGGTTCACAAGGAGACCTATTTATAAATCGAAAATGAGGCATTTTTTTTGTTTAAAGAAGTCATAAATTTTTCAAAAACATTATTTTCAATCAAGTTTTAGTGTCCCAATATAAAAGGGATTGGGTTACCTTGACAAAGCCCAATCTATTGTCTTTTCGAAAAATTTATGAAAAGTATTTATAAAAAATCTTTCTTTTCAAACACGTTAAATGCCTCATTTTCAATTAGAATAATGTTGCAATTTACTTTGTTTTTCCAAGTATCTTATCTTCACATAAGTGTAAATCATGCTTTAATAAGATCACAACCTATGATGGTATACTCCTTTAGAACATTAAGCCTCAAAATTGAGAAGTCGCTTCAAGAATAGGTTTTAAATAAAAGAATTAGGGCAACCGTTCATGCAAAACAGATGTGGTTAGGTGCCTAACACATTTGCCACTCATAACAGAGCCTCCTTACATAGTCCTCTTAGATGCAGACTTTTGTTAGGAATCATTTTGCAATATAAAGACCCTTTGAGGTCTAAAAGATGACCTTCCACATTTTTAATCCAATGGTAGGTGGCAACTCTGAGCCTTTCTCATAAAGTCGTATCCATACATTTAAATAATAAAAGACATCTCGAGAGAAGTCAAATTGAACCTAAATTTTTGTAATTCCCAAAAACGTGCTCAAAAATCATTTTTAAACTACCATCCAATAGAAAATACATAGCCACATGCACGTAGCCAACCATGACATTAGGGCATATGAACATGGTCAAAATGTCTTCAACACTTGCAGAAGGAAATGCCGCAGCATTGGAGGAGGAGACCAATATTACTTAGTAAGGAGCCGAGGTGAGGGTAGTGACATACTGTTGTTTGCTACAAGAAACTAAATTTTGAAAACCAAATGTGTTTTTAAGTCTTAAAGGTATAGCCAGATCATAGGAGATTCTATTTTAAGTCAATAATATTGATCACATAGCATTGTTCAAGAGAAAAGTGTGCAAATGAGAGATTGGGAGATTAGATAAATAGAAATGGGGTAAGATAGTAAATTTTGTGCCTAGTTTTAGGGGCAAAATAGGCATGTTAGGAGGAGATAAAGGTAAATTAGAAATTTCATATAGTGAAAGGGAAAATTACAACCACAAACCCTTGTGGCGTAGTGGTGGTACTAGGTTAGGTGCGGGTTAGGTAGCTTTAGGTTTAAGGTTCGATTCCCCTCCAATGTAACCAAAAAAGAAAGGGCAAAATAGGTATATTATACATTTAAAATCATCGATTGCAAGTGACAATTTATGATAAGCTAATAGAAGCTAACATAATTTTTATTTTTATTTTTTTTATAAAGTTTGGAAACTTAATCGACTGATTTTAGTGTTTAGGTTATCAAACTAAAAAACATCCCAAAGTTCGAGGATATTTTTTTGCCTTTTTCTCTATTTATTACTATTGTTGTTATTATTACTATTATTATTAGGGTTAAAAACACTTTAGTACCAGATACCTTTTGCCTAGTTACTAAATACTTGTATTATACCCATATAATACATGTACGTATGTATTTTTTTTTTTAATTTAAAAAACTCTCGTTTTTCGTACAAAGTTCAAACATAACTAAAAGTACTCTTTTTATTTTTTATTTTTTTTATTTAAATTTTATAGCAAACATATAGTTCACAGACTTCTTGTATTCTTTATTATACTTATGTTAAAATACTTGTAATTGTGTTATCGACAATTCAACTCTTACTATAATCATTGACAATAGTACTGCCAATATTTTAAATATCTTGATTCTTATCTTTATTTTGTTAAATCAATATCTAATTTATAATTTTTCTATTATAATCTCCTATCTCTTTATATAATTTTATTGGGTTTGTTAAAGATTAGATGATTGTATTGACTCTTTTACTATACAAACCACCTTTCATATGATTTTAGGACAAAAACTATAAAATAATTTAGGGAATGGAAATGTGAAAATATATATATATAGATCAATCTAGACTTACATACTTATTAATTTTTAGTTCTTAGCCAAATTTCTTCTTTTTCCTAAGCAAATGTATGAAAATTAAAACAAAACAAAATAATAAAACTAATTATTAATTTATATGTGATTGATTCTTTTAACAATATTTTATTAATATTTAAGTAAAACAATATAAAAATAGTGATTAATAGTGATGTACTAAATGAAATAATGTAACATATTCACGTACTTTTGTCTAGAAATTTTTTAATTAAAATTCATTTTGTACTCGTACATGCTCATGTCCATATTATTTCTGTTTCCCTTTTTTTATAATGAATTTTTCATTGTATTTTTGTTAAGAAAAACCGAATTATACTTTGTACGTATGCCATCCGGTATTTTACTATGTTTAGCAGTAATTTTTATTGAGTCCGAATTTGAATTTAAATTTTATGAAATAGTCCAAAATATGTACACTGTGGTTTCAATGTAATCTAATTTTGAACAGGGATGTTGCATGGGAAAGTCATGCTAGTGCCCATGTACAGCTGACATGGACGTACTATGAAGTGGAATAGGGGACAATCTTGTTGTAAAATGACTATAGTACCCTTCTAAAATGGATATCCTCTACAGCACCCCATACACCTCACCTATGATTTCATCTCATAAACATTCCTCCTAAGGCCCTTTCTAATCTCTTCTTCCATCACACCACTGCAACACCCTACACACCTCCTCAATTTCCATCAAACTCATTAGACTATCTTCACATGTTCTCCAATGGAAAGCAGGATTAGTAACATGCTGATTTCCAACATCAAAACCCAAACCCAATATATGTTATTTCTTTACCACTAGATTTGATTGAAACACCGCCTTATATTTATCAACTTTGGAAAGCTTTCCGGCATCAAAGCCATTAGTGATGACCAACACTACATCTTCTCATGGCAACCACCACCACCAGAGCTCAATTGCAGCCCTTCTCCATAATCCGAAAACTGTCGCTACCCCCCCTAAAGAGGCTCGGGAGTTGCGACCTCGGGTGGGACGATGGGCACCGCGTGACGTTTGGTGTCCCTTTTTTCTTGTTTTGTGGAGAGTGTGGTGTTCTCTCTTTTTCTTTTTCTGTCTACTTTTGCTTTTTCTTTTTGACTCCTTTACTAGGCGTGTGGAGTGCTGATTGATTGAAGGGCCCATTTATCTATAGTTGGTGATTTGGGATTGGTATGGTCTATGCTTCTAGATTGCTTTGCTTTAAAGTGAATGTCTCCCTAAAAATGAAAAAACATTCATAGAAAAGCAGAACTCAGAGTCGCCATCAGTTATTTGTTTAAAGATGTAACTGATTGTCTTTTAGGTATCCAAAAATCAGCAATTAAGTCTGACTTGGATTTCAATGACTCCTATTGTCTGTGTTACCTAAAGATTATAAGTACGGAGGCTCGGTTGAGGAGGGGGAAGGTATTAGCACCCCCACACACCCGTGGATTGAAACCACGGTTGCCACGTTCTAAATTGCATTCTCAATAGTACAAAACTTCAAACATATTCCCAAAATGAAGCATGGATATGATATTGACATTGGGTTGTGCAAAAATGTGGCCCTAACTTGATTTGAAAGAATTTATTGAAAGATGGCATTTGCTTTTTATTTTTGAAAGATGCATCGAAAAGATGTCATTTGCTTTTGCTTTGAAAGATGCTTTGAAAGATGGCATTTACTTTTGCTTTGAAAGATGCTTTGAAAAGGGTGTAGTAACCCAATGTCAAGTACAAGTGCGTGTCATGAAATATGTCATGTGCTTTGAATTTCAAAAGATGCAATGAAAGATAGCATACTTTTATTTCAAAAGATGCACTACAAATCATGGTATATGTGAAATGGTATGAAATTGATGAGACTTGGATGGTGCCTTGAAGAATTGAATTGATTTTGAAGTATTTTGAAGCATGGAAAATTGATTTTGAATGCTTTGAAGAATTTGGATGAAAATTGATTTGAATTGAATTGAATTGGAATGAATTAATTTGAATAAAAATTGATTTGAATTGAAATAAGTTGAATTGAAATGAATTGATTTGAATTGAATTGATTGGAATTTGAATTGGATTGAATTTGAATGAAAACTGATTTTTATGCAAATATTTGCAGAAAATTGGACAGCCTTTCGGTGTATGGAAAATAAATATTGCATTTTTTTTTTTGGTAAATGGAACCATTTTTGATGTATTTCACATTGGAATGAGATGAGAATGAATAAAAATGTCCAATTTGGACTATTCATTTGGTAAAAATTCTACAGAAATTTTGGCAGCCTTTTGGCGTCTCAAAAAATATTCGAAAAATTCTGGGTATGTATGCAACATGGATTTTCATGGAAAAAATTGGGCAGCCTTCCGATGTCTTAAAATATTCCAGAAAAAATTTAGTGCATGTGTGACATGCTTTTGTGACATAAATGGTATGTGCGTGTGTGATATGCTTCGTGACATAGCAAGTATGTGCGTGTGTGATATGCTTTGTGACATAGATAATATGTGCGTGTGTGATATGCTTTGTGAACTAGTTAGTGAATATGACATGCTTTGTAAGAAAGTAGTGTAGATGACATGCTTTTGACATAGTAGGAACACATCACAAGCTATATTGCTAAGCTAGTGTGTGTGTGTGTCATGCTTTGTGGCAAAAATTCGGCAGCCTAACGGCGTATCAAAATATTCTAGAAAATTTTGTGCATCTGTGATAGGTGTAGGAAAAATTGAGCAACCTAACGGCGTATAAAAATATTCTAGAAAAATTTCTATGCATCTGTGATATGTGTAGGGAAAATTGGGTAGCCTAACGACGTATCAAAAATATTCTAGAAAAAATCTGTGCATCTGTGCTATGTGTAGGAAAAATTGGGTAATCTAACGGCGTACCAAAATATTCTAGAAAAATTTATGTGCATATGTGATATGTGTGTGTTTGATAAAAATTTCGACAGCCTAATGGCATACCAAAATATTTCTAAAAAAAACTGTGCTATGTGTGTGGGTTAAAAAAAAAAAAAACAAGCTTTTTGGCGCTATTTGTGAGCGCATAGCAATTGGCCCTATGTGGAAGTGCTTGTGCGGCTACTTGCAAGTTAAGCTCCATTTCTTTGCCCTTTTATATAAACAGGAGTAATACCCTATAAAACAAAGGTTAGGAAAGTTGATTACAATTTATATCATCGTTAGACTTTCTAGCGCGATTGAAATCATAGGGATTTTTTTTATTTGGGTCCAAACACACTAATCAAACAAACTAATCAGTGTCAAAAGCGCATACATATACTAGCTTGGTTCGCCCGAAAGGAACTCATCACTATAGCTGGATGCACCCACTTAATTAAATTTGCTCAATTCTATGTATTCAAACACAAACAAAAACCCCTAAATGATTTATGTGCACAAAGCCTTTATACATATAGCGTGACTATTTCTATACATATATATATATATATAAGTATATATAAGTCCTCCCAAGCTTCAATGAACAAACAAAATTAGTAGCACAATTCAAAACATATGAAATTGACAGAAAATCACATCTTTATACCTTTCTTTCAAAACTTTCTTTTGCTTTTGCTTTGTATTCCTTGCTTTCTTTGAATTACATACACTTTGTACACACACAAATCACTCTCACTCACTTGAACCGGCCATGGGGGAGGTGTTTTTGTGGTGGTTTGGTGTTTGGGAGTTGATTTGGAGTGGTGGAATTAGCTTGAAAAAGCTTTGGAGTGGTTTAGGAACAGAACAGTGGTAACACAGTGAAGTTACCAGTCACCCGAGAAGACGTTGACCGTTAACAGACACACAGTTGACAGTCGTTCCGTAGCAAAAATACAGCAGTTTCTGGGTGTGCTCTTCCTAGCTACCCATGCCCAAAAATGGAGGTTTTGTGTGGTTGGGTGTTCTTGGACAGTACCTTGGGAAGGCTTTTTGAGTGGGTTTGATGGTGGCTTTGTGGTGGTGGAAGTGGTAGAAGTCGTGGTGGTGTGGTGGTCAAGTGGTGGTGGAGTGGTGGTGCAAGGAGGAGCTCCTCCCCTTATGGCTAGCCACTCTTGTGAGCTTCTCTCTCTAGAAGTGCTGCACTTTCTCTTTTCAATTTGGTAGGGGTTTCCTGGCTCTCCAAAGCTTGCCAATGGATGGAATAGGGGGGTATTTATAGGGAAAGTGGATGGTTCAAGTGTAAATAGGTGAGTTAATCTCATCCATCCATTCTTGAGATTAAATCCCAGCCCTACACCTCTATTCCTTAATGGGTTAGGAGTCATTCTTGGCCCTTGATCTTGCCTTGGTGGCCAAGGAGTCATCCTAGCCACACATTTTTGAGGCAAAAGTGCTATTAACCTAAAGTTAAATGGCTTAGGGTGCAAAATAGAAATAAACTAAACTTATAAATATCCTAGCTTGTTGGTGTAGGGGGGACACAAAAGCCTAAGTGCTGATTTGCCTTATCTCTTTGTCTCCAAATCACAGATAAATATCTCGCGCGCGTTATTCACTATTAACAGCCGCGCGGGAAATATTTAAATGCTCATAACTTCTTGCCACGTGCTCAGAATTGGATGATCCACCTATCGTTGGAAAGATAATTCCGAGCTCTTCAACTCGATTATGGTCTGGGCTTGTGATTGCAGCTTTTCTTGGTTGTGGATTGCGAGGCATGCGAGGCCCACCTGGTTCCCTCTGAAACTTCGATTGGAAATATTTTAACTTCCTGAACTCCAAATAATGTGAGATCAGTGGCTATAGATTCTTCTCATCATGTTCTTCAGGTTAACTTGAGAGTTGACTTTTTCTGATCAAGGTCCAAAGTTGACTTTCTATGTTGCTCAAATTGTGTAGGACCCGCTTGCAACCCTTTTGAGTTTTTGAGCTCTGATTGAGATGCAGTCAGTTGCATTGGATTCTTTTCATTATTTTCTTCAATATGCCTACAAATTCAAATTTTTCTGATCAAGGTTGACCAGAGTTGACTTTTCTGTGCACGTGGGGCCTACATCAGTGTTCTAGACATCAGAATAGGATAAGACTTGTGGCTACGGTCATGTCTCACTATTTCCTTCTAAATAACTGCAAAGTTGACTTTTTCAACACAGTTAACCACAGTTGACTTTTTGGCTTGCAACATCTTTTTCAATGTTCCAGAGCTCAGATTGTCGTGAAACTACTGGCAACGAATTTGTATCGCTGTTTCCTTCTGAATGACTGTAAAGTTAATTTTTTTTACCATGGTTAACTTTGACCAAAGTTGACTTTTTTGGAATGCACAATGCCCAAGGGGGCAGATTGAGCTTGGGAACTCTGATTAAGGTGCTTCTGGAGGTGCTGGAAAGATTTTGACATGTTCTTCATGATTTCGCCTTTGTTCTACAACTTTGATTTCCTTAGTATGCGATTAAACTCAAAAAACCCTGTTTTTCAAAGAAGCGAAGTGAAATGCTCTAGGAATGGGGCATTTTTGGCAATTGTGCTATGTCACAAAAAGATCTTAGAATATGCCAGAAAATCCGTTCCCAGACTTTCAGAAATTCTTGGGGTGACTTATTTTTTTGAGTTTGTTCCAGTGCTGCGAAAAAGCTGTATGGGATTATCTAGGACCAAGACATTTTAGCAGTTTTGCTATTTCACAACAAGGTCTTAAAATGTACCAAAACATCAGTTCCCAGATTTTTGGAAACTTATGTTGCAGCTCTTTTTCACACGTTTTCCAACGCCTGCCAGAAATGGTTGAAAACTTCAAATGGCTTCACACGGAGTTCCTTAACTCTGAATTGGGCATGCTACTAGTCATTGAAAAGACAATTCTAAACCCCTCAAGGCCATTGAGGTCTCAACTCCTATGTAGGACTCGTTCTCTGGGTGAGTTTTTGGAGTGGGGTTGTAAATGGTTCTGGTCTTCAAGTGACATCCATTTGATGAATATACCTGGTAAAAATGGGGTGTCTCAAAAACTTCGTCATTGCAATTACCATCTTTGATCTCCACATCATCACTATTGTGAATCTTTGAAAAAATTTTTTTTTTGAACAAGTCAAGATTGAGGTCGATGATGTTGTGGTTGATGGTTGACCAAATCTAGGAATTGATGTAAGAGTTGTATCGTTTATTGGCGTTATCGAATTTGAGGAGTAGTAGAGAATGGGAGTGGAGGATTAGGGTTTGATTGACAACCTCAACAAAGAAACGACGGGTTTCTTACTGGGAATTGGAGGGAGGAGAAGGTTTCAAAAAATAGAAGAAGAGGTTTGAAGACTAGAAGTGTTGCCGTTTTTGCCACACTAAGCTCGTTTGTATAATGTCTCAGGCAGTGTTTGGTTAGGGGGTTTAATTCCTAGGAAAGGGGTTTCATTCTCGATTCCCATGTTTAGTACCATCCCTTTTCCGGGTAAGTTCCATTCCCGTGCTATTAGGATTCCCACAAAAGGTGGGAAAGCCAATCCCAAAGCCAATGTGGGTTTTCTTTGAGATTCCCAGGATTGCGTTTTATAATAAAACTTAATGTCATGTCAAGTGTGCCCTTACATTTACAAACCACAAATTTATATCTCCTTTTCATGTCCTTTATAATCCCCCAAAACAGGTCCACTTCTCACCTTTCACAATAGCAGCCAACAAAACTGCATTGTATCTCCATCAGTGACAACAAGGACATTCATCACTAGTGACGATGAGGACCTTCATCACCAATGACGACGTAGTAGTCAATAGACCTCCATTGTAGATTTTCTCTACTCCAATCCAGTGGTGAAGCCAAAAATTACTCTAGCAAGGTCGATTTTTTATTTTTGCCTCATCCTGTAAATTAAAGAATCATATGAAGTAGCCTTCTAGTAATGTTCTTCAGATCCCTAAAAAGGAAAAAAAGAAGAAGAAAGAAATAGACAATAACAAGAACTAAGAAATTTTTTTGAACAAATTAAAACGAAAACTTAAATATTTTTTTTTTAATGACATGGAACTCTTAACGACTCGACTTCACTTTGTTGACCATTTGTGGAATTGGGTAAACCTTAGACAACCTCTCACAAGTATCGACTAAGACTAAAACTCGGAACCAAGAACTTGAAATATTACACTCCTAAGGCTAAGCTACCCCTGCGAGTAAAACTTAAATATTCATTGATAATAAAAGGGGTACAACTAGAAATATCAAATTTTTGTGAAATAAAAGGGGTAAGATTTAACTATATGAAGGGAAAAATGAAAAAGGGAGGGGTAAAATTAGAAAAATGTGAGGTATCAAAGAAAAAAATCAGTAGGGTCAAATTTAGAATATCATAATAAATATAAAGGAAAAATGAAAAAAATTTAATGGGTGAGGAGGGGCAGGTGCCCCTCTGGCACCTCCTGGCTCTGCCCCTGCTCCAATCTCTTTCGTCTTTTTCTTTCTTTTATAGATCTAAAATGGGGGTTTGAAATAAGATCTTCTCCTACACCATAAACTTCTTGCTCATCAATAGGTAGCCTTAGATTTTACCGCTTCAAATTTACTATGGTGGGGCATGGAAGGAAAAGGAATATTGGGCTGGCATAGCTTGGGTGGCGCGTCTTGGAGTCATGGCAAAGTCTTCTTTAAATTGAAGCCATTGTTTGCAAATAAGGTTTCTTTTGGGCTAGATCTTACTGATTTCCATTAGTTTTGGTTGAAATAGATCGCCTCAATAGGGTGCACCAAGTTGCTAGGATCCAGTCCACTAGTATTGTATCCTTTCCCATTATCTAAGATATTCTCTCCCTAGGTAGGCATTTTAAAGTTTATGAGTTTAGTAAGTGTGGACACCCCATTTTGATCCACCTCTTTTTGACCTTTCCACCTTAGGAGAATTATCACATGTAGGTTTTTACATTATTTTGGAACCAAATCTTTTTAATTAAACTCTAGACATCCCAAATAATCCATGGTATCTTCCGGGGTTAATTTGGTTAAGTCTTTATAGCTAATAAGAACTTTAGCGATTTGGAGGGCATTTATGTCATTTCACTTGCATAATTCTTATTTGATATCCAATTCTCACCAAATTCATCCTAGGATGATCCTAATGACCTTAGAATGTCATTTGTAGCCTTAATTTAAAGTTTGGTTAAGTTTGGAGGTGATTTGCTTAAGGATGGTCAAAGTAGGCTCGGTTTGACTCCATTCATCGATCCTTCTTATAATTGTTTCCTAATTTGATCCAATTGGATCAAATTAATGCTTCATTAATATCAATTGAGTCTTATTTAAGGTGTATTAATGCCTAGAATCATTTTTGGAATAGTTTGATTGCAACTAGGACTCTATTAGGGTTTAAACCCTAATTTTGCCTCAGTGAGCCTCAATTGATCTCTATGAACCATATGGGCTTAAACCTTGATTAATTGACCAAGTGTGGCTCAATTAGGAGTGTTTTAACCATATTTTGAGTAGAGAATTGAACCATGGTCTTTTTAAATCCAAAATCAATGAATTTGGACTTGAAACGGGCCCTATATGTAAACTTGATGAGCAATTAAAGAAGCCCCAAATGAAGCAAAAATGCGAAAATCAAGCTACTGGTGGCCGTTTGGCCACCCAAGGTAGCCCAAACGGCCACCTAGAAAGGCCAAATGGCCACCTGTCGCTACCCTAAAAAGAGGGACGGGATGTTTCCCTTCCTAAGTTTGGGACGACCCCGGGGCATCCGTTTTCTGGTGGGTGGTGTTGAGTAAGATGGATTCAGTTCAAGGGCATCTTAACTGTCCTAGGCATGTGAGCATATCTAGAATTATCAAGGCTATGGAGTTGCCACTAATCAGGGGTTTGAGGATGTGACTGGGCATCCTATGGTTGATTAGAAAGTGGGGTCATCCGAGATCCCAAAAATAAGTCCATTTGAGGTCTTATCATCAAACGGGTCCATTTGAGGTCCATTTGGAAATTGATTGACTCCTAGTGGTCTGTGAGACTAAAGATTGAGGGTAAGGGGGTTTGGTTACGAGTGGGGAAGGTATGAAGCACCCCACATCGCCCGTTGGAATCCAACGGTTCTCGATTTCAACGATGTTTCTGATTTAAAATCCCATTTGATATTGTTGATTTCCTGTACGGATGATTTGACACAGAATATCCTTTTGAAGGGTGGTGAATTTGTTATTTGGAAAGAGATCCCTGAGGCATTAGAACGAAGTCTTTTGGAAATATTGATGTTTAAGAAAGTATGCCTTAAAGTTTTGTAAATGAGAACCTTTTGAAAAGACTACAAATTCGCCTTCCTTCTCATGGGTATTTTAAGTCAAATTAATTAACTCTAAAGTATCCCTATCTTGCAGTGGTAAAAACCAATCCTTTATGAAAGGATGGAAATGGAAATGATGTGAGTCTATTTTTAAAGAATTAATGCCAAGTGCGAACCTTTTTGGGATAGAAATCTCGAGACTTTTGAAATCGATGGAATAGGTAAGAAGATGATGTTTTTTTGGAAGCTATTGAAATAAAGGGGATGTTTCCTTTTGAAGGGGAAAGATTGCCTTTTGAAGACAGGGGTTCCTTTTAAAGGAAGAAAATGTATTTAATTGAGGAAAGAACACTTTTGGAGTGCAAAGGAATTTTGTTTAAATAAAGTGAAATTGAAACTTTATGAATCTCAATCCATACTAAAAGGAGATCCTGCATGGAATGATGGTGTTGGAAAATTGGTTTGATTAAGATAATGCTTTGTAGAAAGAGGGCACGCGCCTTTTTTAATGAAAAGAATTTGTTCGAGTCATTTTTGGAATGAACTCGTCAATTGAAAACAATACACGTGTCAACAACTTGCTTGTTGGTAAATGGTCCTTTTTGAATCAAAAATCCATATTTGATAAAGATGGTATTTTTGTAAAAAATGATTAATGGGAAGAAGGTTCCACGCAAGTATGGATCTTTTAACAAGGATTTGGGGTATAAAGAATCGCTTTCAACTTTTGAAGACCTTTTGAAAAAAAGTACTTAGAGCTCTTGGAGCTTAAAAATGGTTTTGGGAGGAATTTCATCCAAACTTAGTGCGCACTTGAATTAATTGAATAAAAGTGTAATCAACTAAATCTCCTAAGGATTGAGATTTTACTACGTGATATAGGGACACGCAAGAGTTCCTGAACTCGGGGTGAGGTGATTTATTGGAATCTGGCGGGTCAATTGATTAAGTCCATTTGATGGCGATAAGCTATTATGCTGTGGATGAGTTTTTAAGCATTTGATGCTGTAAACTCTCTATCCATGGCATGATAGATTATCTCAAGACATTAGTCGAACCTTATTCACATGGGAATAGAATTGAAATATCACATAGCATGAAATTCTAAGATAAGCACATCGAAAATGTCAAAAGATATATAAGCATAATCAACCTTGGCAAGGTTTAGAATTCATGAATGCGATGTTTATTGCTTTGAAAAGGACAAGTATATGTACATAAAGTAAAAAGGGTCAAGTGACCACAAAATGAAAAGTGCTCAAGTATTGGGGCAAAAGGTCGCAACGACCACAATCCAGAGGGTAGCGAAAAGCCATAGTCTCTAAATAAAGCGGTAAATAAATAGTTAGAATTTTTAGGGGCAAGAGTCGCAACGACCAGAACCCAGAGGATTCAACCTCGAAATAAAGGAAAGAAAAAAAAAAAGAAACCTATTGCGCCTCATATCATAAGCGTGTAGGGGCCGTAGCCGTAAAAGAAGAAAAAAGCTTACTGCACCTCATATCAAGAGCGTGTAAGGACTGTAGCCGTAAAGAAAAAGAAAAAGCCTACTGCGCCTTATATCAAGAGCATGTAGGGGCCGTATCCATAAAGAAAAATAAAAAAGCCTACTGCGCCTTATATCAAGAGCGTGTAGGGGCCGTAGCCATGGTTAGTATGTTAGCAAGTTAGAAGTTAGTAACCATTTTGAATGGATTGATGATGTCATTGCATTCTTCCGAGCATAGGAGAATTGAATTAAGTCCATGAACTCCTTTGCAAAGGGATTTAATTAATTTCAATTTGATTATGATTACCAACAAGGAAACAAGAAGAGGTTAGTATAAATAATATGCATACATGCATGAACCTAACCTTGTCAAATTTGATTTTGTTTAAACATCATCTCAACCTTTTGATATACTTAAATTTCCATTTCACACATCATATATGCAAGCTCACATGCAATGAAAGAAAATGAAAATGGGTGCTAGCAACCTATTGGGATGGATTGCAAACATTGGGTGGTTTAGGGTCTCCCTGCCTTTAACCCACCATACAAGGGTTGATCCCTTCACAACACGTGTTAGGAGACCCAAGTACGTACTTGGGCAAAGGTGGGGAGGGCGACAATCACATATTGAGGCTCAATGAATAATGAACTTAATAGGAAATTAAATTAAAAACTCATGAAGGAATTTTAAAAGGGAAGCTCACTTAGTGTAGGTGATTTCACCTTAGCTTTGACCAAGTTAGGCTTGAGTGCTCCTTTCCTAGGCTTGAAAATCCCCCTTTGAGATACTCCCTTGAAGGCTCCAAGTGTGTTTGGAGGGTGGTGGAGTGAATTAGGGAAGACCAGTCAGCAGATGTGAAGTTGTCTACCAGAAGACATGAAATTGGCAGTCGTTCTGTAGTAAAACTGCAGCAGAATTTGTGTGTTCTTTCTTTGCTACCCAAAGCAAAATTGATGATTCACCCCCTGATTTTCCCTCAAAATCAGTCCCTAAATTTGTGAGAGAGATGTTTGTGAGAGGATATGTGGTAGGGTTTGAATGGAGGTGGTGTTTTGTAGTGATGGAAGTGAGGAGTGGTGGTGGAAATGGTGGAAACCACCACTTTCTATGCTACCCAAACCCAAAGAAAAGATTTTTGATGGTTGAAAAATCTTGGAAAGCTGCTATGGAGTGATTTTTGAGTGGTGGAATTAGCTTGAAAAGGCTTTGGAATGATTTGGAAACAAAACAGTTCTAACACAGTGAAGTTACCAGTCACCCGAGAATACGTTGACAGTCAACAGTCTCGAAGGTGACAGTCGTTCCGTAGCAAAAATGCAGCAGTTTCTGGGTTTGTTCTTTCTAGCTACCCAAGCCCAAAAATGGAGGTTTTGAGTGGTTGGGTGTTTTTGGAGAGCACCTTGGGAAGGATTTTTGAGTGGCTTTGATGGTGGCTTTGTGGTGGTGGAAGTGGTAGAGGTGGTAGAGTGAGTTAGAGACAAAAAGTTTGTAACACAGGAAGTTACCAGTCAGAACACGTGAAATTGGCTGTCAGAAGGTAAAGTCAGCAGTCCTTCTGAAGCAAAACTGCAGCAGTTTCCTTTCCCTTCTTTTTCACCCTTTTTTGATCCGCCCCCTTTGCTGGTTGGAGAGCTCTCCCCTCTAGCTTTCCTTTTTTCTCTCTTATGGATCCGTCCTCACTCCCCTTTTTTCTATCTCCTCTTCTTTTTCTCTCTTTCCTTTCTCTTGTTCTTTCTTTTTTTCTCTACTGAATCCATCCTCTCTCCCCCTTTTCTGTTCTCCCCTTTTTTGCTTGTTCCCCTCCTTATATATACATATACATATACATATGTATGTATATATACATATGTATATGTATATGTGTATATATATATATATATGTATACATCTATCTATAACCATTAAACAAGAGAAGGTTTTGTTTCCAATTTTTGCTCCAAAACGACTGCTCATTTATATACTAAATGACGTGGTGTCGTTTGAGTGCTTCCCCGAGACACATTAGAAGCACGTGGCTTCATACCGCGTCTCGCAGCGGGTAAAACGACGCCGTGTTGAGCTTTGTATTGAAGCTCCACTTGGTGCTTGCTCGCGTGGTGTTTTCTTGCACCGACCTGCAGAAATACATCCTGCAATACATCCTATCTGCTGCAAACACACCCCGCCCCATGCCTGTGACGTCATTTTGCAGCTGCTTTTTGCCTTTTCCTTCCCTGTTTTTGTTGATTTTTTGTTCAAATGGTTCAGATTTAGATTCACAAGGTGAACCACGGAGAGCTTCGATCTGCAGATATCGCCGTGATACCGACTGTGAGAAGGACCTTCGTTTTCACGCCCGATGGTAGTTTTGCGGTGAATCTGGATAGACACGGGACTCTTAGATACGGTACTGTTACGGATCGTGAGAACAGCGTTGGATCTTAGCCGGCATGGGAGTTTCTTGATGAATCTATGGAAAGTTGGACCTCTTGGAAACGCTGAGAAAGATATGCTATCCTTTATCACATGATCAAAGTGCTGATTGTGGAAGGAAGGTAAGCTCGACGAGTTCTCAACGGCTGAAGGAGAACATTGTTCGGACCTGTTTTTACTCTTCTCCACGGTTTCCTTCTTAGATTTTTTGAACTGTTCATCTTCTTGCGGATACTTGAAGGTAAATACTTCATTCTCATTTAAAGAATTAAAGATTTAGAGAAATAATTTTACTTTAAGTAATGATATTTAGTATTTAATTTAGTTCTTACACATAATTTAACACCATGAATAGCGGTTACTCATATTCTCGGAGTTGTGATTCAGAGTAAAAAGTTGGGATTCAACGTTAGGAATTTCACACTATTAAGAACTGAGTCTTTTCCAGAAATTCCCAAAATTTAATTTAGCTCTTACAGATAATTTTACACCATGAATAGCAGTTAATCATATTCTCCGAGTTGTGATTCAGAGTAAAAAATTGCGATTCAGCGTTACCAATTTCACAGTATTAAGAACTGAGTCTTTTCTAGAAATTCCGAAAATAAATTACTTATATTTGGTAACTGATGTCAGAAACATGTTCATATAAAAAATATACATAGGATCTCATTGCGTTTAATTTATAACTGATACATTCAAGAATAAAATTTTATTTTACTATATGAATTCGAAATTTATAGCCATTGTTTACGTCTATAAGTTAGTAATTTAGAAAACCCAAATCTTTGGTAAAATTTTTTTATAGAAATTTAAAATTAAAAATATTAACAAAAATATTTTCTGAATTTCCCAGGAAGATTAGATTTCCAAGTCCAATCTAACACTGAGACAAAAAAATTCCTAGAGATTATTGATATTAGTTGATGCTTACAATCAGGGCTGCTTTTCAATACTCAATTTGTGTCTTTCTTTTAGGCTTACTTTGATACTCCAATTAATATTCTCATGTTTAGCTAAGATGGAACAGAAGTTAGTTGTGCTATATTGGGCTTAATATTAATATTAATAGTGGTAATAAAAACGTAGATTACCCGTTTAAGAATAAATGCCTGCGTACAAAATGCTCATTATTATTCTTCCATCTACAGATTATGTTTAGAGGATAAATATTTTCCTCCTGCATTAACTGTATGTTGGTGGATTTTTAATTTGTATTTTGACCTGCACTTATTCTTGAAATGTCCATTTGGACAGTTTAGGAATATGTATTTCTCAGTCGTTGGTTATACATGCAAATTATATTTGTACAGAGATTTTTGTCAGTTTCCTTAATGTTCTCTGAGTATGAGGTAAGAGACAATTTTATAGGTGCTATCACCTATTCTCTTAGCTATATACTTGGAGAACTAAGGGGAGGTGCTGGCAAAATTTTTTGTACAAGTATTTGTTTAGCATTATAGCCAACGATTTAGAAATACGTAATTCTTGAATGGGATAGGACCACCACCTTTTCTAAGAAAAAAAAATAAATCTGTTCTCTCTATGCTTTATCATGAGATCTTTCAAATATCACCTCATTCTTTTTTACTAAATTTGATTTTTTTTTTTTTTTTTTTTTTTTGCTTGTAGCCTTGCTGTTTTTGCTTGGAAAGTACCGTTTTATTCTGGTTTTCTTCTCGTTGTTCTCTTCAGTGTTAGTTTCGAACGTCAGTTTTGCTTTGTCAATATTTAGTTGTTGTTGTTGTCATGTTTGTTCTTTAAAATAATTACATCATTCTTTTTTACTAATTTTTATTTTTTTTCCCTTGTAGCTGTGCTGTTTTTGCTTGGAAAGTATCGTTTTATTCTGGTTTTGTTCTCTTTGTTCTCTTCAGTGTTGGTTTCGAATGTAAGTTTTGCTTTATCAATATTTACTTGTTCTTATTGTCATGTTTGTTCTTTAAAATAACCAATTCTTTTGTTATATAATCAAGCTTTTCTTATATATATATAATCGAACTTTGCCATTTTGTTACAAAGTTGTGTTCCGCAATATTTCTGCAACAAAGAATTACTTCGTGTTTTTTTTTCTGAAGGTTAGTGTTTTTAAATCCTACACTTTTACATATTAAATGTTTAAAGATCAAACTGTATATTGTAATTTCTTCTTCACTTCTACTTAATAAATTTTCTACTACTTCCAATTATATGAAGTCTAACTTTTCGCTTTTAAGCTTGATTTATTATTATTATCATTTTGATGCTTCAAAAAAAATTGCTCATTTTTTTTATAGATTCCAATTCTACAAGTTTTTGTGCAAGAACTAAGCAAATTGTGTTTTCATCTCAAGGTTAATTCTTTTAACGATACAATTTTAGTTATTAAATATTTAGCGTCTAATTTTACGTTTTGATTTCTTCTTCTTTTCCTTTCGTTGCATATATATACATTTTATAACGAATATATTCATCTCAATACTAGACATGAATTGTAGATTCAAAGATATTTTTAATTTTTCTCTTTTCCTCCGCAAAAGAAAAAAAAAAAAAAAAACCCCTTAAAAATTCTATTAAACAGTGCTTTCTTTAATCTCTTCTGCAATAAATTGTTTAACAATTGTTTCTTTTTTGATATCATAACCCTATTGTGTTTTGTTATAGCATTCTACTTCTTCAATTTTCTATGCCTCTGAATTATTATCTTTTAAGTAAATTCGTACAATTTATGTTCTTATTTGGTTATTTTTTTTGACTCATTACCAACTTGATTTCTAATATAGTATTTTTTTCATACAATCTACTGTTTCTTTGTGTTTAGTATCAACATTCTTTGTCGAACTCTCATTCATTTTGTATTCTTAATTAGGTCCTAGAAATGAAGCTTTCGCAATAAGAATTTATGTGGATAAGACTTACATTTTTTATTGTTATTATAAATCCTACAAAATAATTACTCAGTCATATTATTGTCTTAGGTTCTTCCTCCACAATATACTGATAGTACTCATGGTTTTATCAATTTCTGACAAATTTTATCGGTTGATATGATTAGTTAGATATATGATTCTAATTCATTCTAATTCATTACTCTTTGTAGCTCTCATAGTTAGTATGATTTTCACAATGACATTTTCTAAACTTTTCTTTTTCCTACTTGCATTTTTAACATCCTTGTAAGAAATATCACAATGTACGCAATACTTACTAAGCTGAGATATATCATCATTTATGTCACGAATATTTATTTTATTCAACAATTACAACATATATTTCTCAAGATTCTGCTAAATAAATTAAAGACATCTTTTGAATCAAGAAATTTGAGTCTTTTTATTCACACCTCACCTATAACTACATATTTATCTACTTATAATTTGAATGATATAACAAATTAAAATTTATATGAAGAAGTATACATAATTATATTCTGTAATAAATATCATTTCATTAATAGACCTAACACCTATTCATAAATAAACGTTACTCTTTATTTCACAATAGTTTTTTACAACTCCTTTCACATTGAACATTTGTTACATCTTTAGAACAGTTAAGTTCATTTGTTGTTTTTCAGAAAATTAATAGTGTAAATACCAATTGTTTTGACATATAGTTAGCACGTATAATTACTTACTTTCAATTAAACTTAACTTTCCTACCACAACTCAGGTTCATTTGTACAATAAATTATTCGCCGCAAGAACTAGCTGACGATTACAAGTTGGTACTAATGGATATTAATCTTGTAATTGAACATAAAAGAAAAAGAGGTAAATCATTATTTGTCACTCATTTATCATCTTCCAACTATCTTATATCAAACTTTTACATTATGTCTCTTTATTGACTTCTCTTTCTTACACAGCTCTCATTGAGAGTGACTCCGACGAAATTCACGATAGTCATTCGTCCACAAATAATCTTGAAAAAATATGTACCATAAATAAGTCTTCAATGACATTGGATTTTGCTCATACCCTATCAACTGCTCCATCTTCGTACCAAATTTCTGGTGAGAAAAAATTTAACGTATTCAACATCTGCAATTTATTTTCGCTTCTTATTAGTCAACAGACTATCTCAACTCATCACCCACCTGTATAGGAAATTCTATTTCATATATAATATCTTAGACACTACTTTGTAGATTCTCAACAAAGAGAAACACAACAAGAACAAAGAAGAATAGAGAACACAACAAAAACAAATGTTCAGTGTTCTAACAACGATATGACCAAAACTGGTGAGAAATGACTTAATCAAACATCCTTCTAAAGAAATTCATGATTGTAAAATCGTCAACTTCTTTGTAGAACAAGAGAAGCGAGAACGAAAGTTATCTCGTAGAAGAGAACTATATGCTAAGAAAAAGCATTTGAAGAATGCTAAAACAATTGCTCGTGGTACTTCGTGTAAAACTATGGAGAACGAAGTAAGCAATGTGCCCAATTCTTCTACCAAAGCAAGCTTATTCAAAGATCTTCCAAATGATTCATTTCCACACAAAATATCTGGTAATATATAATTTAGCTACTTTCTGTGTAAATATTGCACTATTCTTATTCATAATCAACAAACATTAGGTCACTAATTATAAATATTCATTTCTCTACTCAGCTTATCATATGTAACACAATTTAGTTCCTACACAATTAATTCTATATACAGTGTAGTTGCTCAATATTTCCTCACAGCAATTCTTGTTTGTAAAATACAAGAAGTAAACAGAAAAGTTATGTCATGCAAAACTAATCTATCATGAAAGAAACAAAAATAATCTTCCAAGCATCTCTATTAATATAAATCTCGTTCTTTTGATTTATTATCATTTCGTTTATAGCTGTCCATCTTTAATTTTGTAACAATTGGTCTCCTCTTTTTCCATCTAGCTACTCCACACTCCAATTCCCAATCCACTCCTTCACAACCAATTGCAACAACTTCTCGTAAAAGAAAAGCAGTTATTGGGAATCAACAAATAAGTGCTCAAGTTGAAGGTCTTTTATTCAGCACATTCCTACTTAATTCCCAACTCTATTATCAATCAATGCAAAACTATTACACACATACTTTTCTTCTATTTTTTCATACAACACTTATCTTCATTTCCTATTTGGGAATTTTTAGCCCACAGGAATAAGAGAACTCAATCTACAACTTCCACATCTTGCAAAATCCTACACAGTCTAAGAACAAATACAATTCTTACAGATGAATTGATGCAAGTACAAAATGAAGGTAAATTACAAAATCTACTTCCAAAGTTAAAATTTTAAATCAATTGTTTGTACTATTTAAATCAACAACTCTAAGATTAACTCTATTTGCTTATTTCAAATCATTCTCTTACAGCTTCAACTTCGATGAATGAACTTCAACGAACTACCAAAGACTCTATTGTGCAAAGAAGAATCCCTATTGCAATTCCTTACCGAACAATGTCAATTCCAATTCAGTCATCATTACTACCTCATACTGAACAGTGTTTATTTTGCCTTGCTAAACGCTTCCACAAAGAACCAAAAGGATTCTGTTGCTGTGCAGGCAAAATAAAGTTGAGTTCACCACAACCACCTGAAGTGTTAGCAAAACTCTTTGACAGTGATTCAGATGATGCGATTTCTTTTCGAACTTACATTCGAACATACAACAATCTATTTGCATTCACATCTCTTGGAGTACATTTTGACAGAGATTTATGTAGGAGAAACAATGGTATCTATACTTTTAGGGTTCAAGGATAGATGTATCATTATATTAATAGTTTGTTACCAGTTAATGGCTCACCAGCTTACTTACAGCTTTATTTTTTTGACACTGAGCATGAGCTTCAAAATAGAGCACACTGCTCTAATAGAGTGAGATTCTCAATCATTCAAGTACTTATGAATCTTTTACAAGCAAATCTGTACTGTACTTTTTTCCGAAGCTTATCACACATACCTAATTTGGAAGACTTCCAAATTGTAATCAATACTACTCCTGCGATCGACCAGTGAGTATATAATGCTCCTATTGCATCTCAAGTTGCTGCTACATGGGTTGAAAGCAACGAATCTTCTTATTCTTGTGAAATTTATGTTTATGGTCGACATCAACATAAACATAAAATCAATTATTTCTATGGTTGTTATGACCCACTTCAATATCCACTGTTGTTTCCGTTTGGTGAAAGTGGTTGGCACAATGATATCAAAAGAATTAATCCAGCTCAAACAAATTCTTTCTGTCCTGGTGAGCACTCAATGGATGCATTTAATATGAGTTCTATACAAAACCTCTTGACTATAGAATCTGAAGGTAATATTGTGCACAAAATATCTTATCTCATGTTAACAAAATCACTTCATATTTAGAAAGTCTTACTTAATTCTCTTCCATCTTTAATAGCTATACAAAATCTCCCAAAGAAAAGAGTCAATGTGTCTGCTCGAGAATATTACTGCTACAAGCTACAGATCAGAGAACATGACAAATCTATATTGCTACGTAGTGGACGTTTGCTTCAACAATACGTTGTTGATATGTATATCAAAATAGAGACTTCTCGTTTAGATTACCTTCGTGACCACCAAGAAGATATTCGAGCAGAACTCTATCAAGGTATTGTTGACAGCATTGCTGCAGCAGAGACACATGGTCGAGCAATTGGCCGCAAAATAATCTTACCTGCTACATTTATTGGAAGCCCAAGAGATATGCGAAACAGATTTACAAAAGCAATGACTTTAGTCCAAGCATTTGGCAAACCAGATTTATTCATCACAATGACATGTAATCCTGCTTGGCCAGAGATAAAACAACAGTTACTAAGGGGAGAAGAGGCCCAAAATCGACCAGACTTAGTTGCTCGTGTGTTTAGAGCTAAATTAGAAGAACTTAAAGATGATCTTTTCAAGAAAAATATCTTTGGTCCAGTTGCAGGTTACACATATGTTATTGAATTCCAGAAAAGAGGTCTTCCACATGCACATTTTCTCATAATCCTTCAAAAGCACGCAAAGATCACATCTCCTGAACAATATAATCAGTATATTTCTGCAGAGATACCACCAGAAGATAATCCTCATCTGTGTGCTACAGTTATTAAACACATGATGCATGGTCCTTGTGGTACATTGAAGCCTAATAATGTGTGCATGCAAAAAGGAAAATGCAAACACCATTATCCAAAAAACTTTTGCCAAAGAACAACCCAAGGTACAAATTCTTATCCCATTTATCGGAGGTCTGATAACAATGACACTGTAATGGTGAGAGGAAGTTTATTAGATAATCGTTGGGTTATTCCATACAATGCATATCTCCTAGCCAAATATGATTGCCACATCAATGTTGAGATTTGTTCTACAATCACAGCAGTTAAGTACATCTATAAGTACATCTACAAAGGTCATAACCGAATCAGATTCCAACTCCATCAAGACCAGGAGATCAATGAAATTGATGAAATTGCAGATTATCAATTAGCTAGATGGGTGAGCCCTCCAGAGGCTATGTGGAGGATATATCAATTTGTGATGAATGAGATAAGTCCAAATGTAGTCACTCTCCAATTACATCTTGAAGACAAGCATTCTATTCCCTTCAAAAGTTCAGACTCACTTGACTCAATAGCTCGTAACAAGTTCTTATCTAAAACAATGCTCACTAAATTCTTCAAAACAAATCAATTTGATATTGATGCACGCAGGTATCTCTATAAAGAATTCCCTTAGCATTATGTTTGGAGCAAACAAGACCGAATGTGGACACCGTGCAAACAAGGAAAAGCAATTGGGAGAATTGCTTCTGTTAATCCATCTGAAGGTGACAGATATTACTTGAGATTACTCCTTAATCACATAAAAGGTCCTACTTCTTTCTAGCATCTAATGACATTCAATGGAGTTTTGGCTTCCTCATTTCGTGAAGCAGCACTTATGCATGAGCTATTACACAGCGACAATGACACAATAGATTGCTTAACTGAAGCTTCAGCTTTGCGAATGCCCACAGCACTTCGCTGTTTATTTGCTACTATTCTTGTTTATTGTAATCCAAGTAATCCTAGACGACTCTAGACACAATTTGAGGTCTCCCTCTCAGAAGATTTCCATCGAACCTCAACATTTTCAACAATTACCACCAGAACACAAGTATTACAATCAATTGCTTCGACGCTTGAATCTATGGGCAAGAATATTAATGATTACAGTCTTACTGACACATCTGTCACTCTAACAAATGAGCAATCGACTTTAAAAGAAATGGCAGACGAACTAAACATCCCAACAACAGAAGAAGATCTACATTGTGTTCAAAACTTAAATTTTGAACAAAGAGTTGCATACAATACTATACTTTCATGTATCCATGCGAACAAAACTGGTGCTTTTTTCATTGATGGACTTGGTGGTACTGGTAAAACTTATTTGTATCGCGCTCTTCTCTCAACAATTAGATCTACTGGACACATTGCACTTGCAACTGCAACTTCTAGAGTTGCTGTATCAATTTTACCAGGTGGTCGCACTGCTCACTCACGCTTCAAGATACCAATAGACCCAACTAAGCAGCTTACCTATAGCATAAGCAAGCAAAGTAGCCTAGCACAATTATTCTGCACAACAAAGCTAATAGTATGGGATGAAGCTTCTATGGCTAGGCGTGAAGCAATTGAGGCACTTGATCGTATGTTGCAAGATTTAACAGGCTCTTTATTACTATTTGGAGGAAAAGTTATTGTTTTTGGTGGGGATTTCCGACAAGTACTACCAGTTGTTCCTGGTTCAACGCAAGAAGAGATAAAACAAACTAGCTTTGCCAACTCCAACTTATGGCCACAGCTTAATGTTTTAACTCTATCAATGAATATGCGTGCTCGACTTGATCCAGTTTTCACTAACTTCTTATTTCGAATTAGTGATGGAACTGAACTTGTTGTCAATCATAATCTTGTTCATCTACCTGACAACATTTTATTTCCTTACAATGAAGACATTCAATCTTCATTGAATTCTTTCATTGACGTTATTTTTCCAGACATTTGTACATACGATCCAATAAACTACTCTATCGTGGATCGAGCCATTTTAACACCTAAAAATGACTCAGTTGATGAAATTAATGAAATGTTAGTGGCTAAATTCCTAGGTGAACCAAAAGTCTATACCAGTCGTGATGAATCCACAAATTCTACTAAATACAACCTTGAAGAAGACTTCCTCAACACCTTAACGCCAAATGGATATCCTCCATATTGCTTGGTTTTAAAAATAGGTGCTCCAATCATTCTTTTACGCAACATAGATCCATCAAAAGGACTCTCAAATGGTACAAGATTGATATGTCGACAATTTGACAAAAACGTCATCGACGCAGAAATTGCAATTGGTCATCACAAGAACCAAAGAGTCTTTATTCCACGAATCCCAATTCTACCAAATAAAGTTGATAAATATCATTTCCCTTTCAAACGAGTTCAATTCCCAATTAAACTCTCTTTTGCAATGACAATTAACAAAGCACAAAGACAAACCTTAAAAAATGTAGGTGTCTACCTACCCCAACCAGTCTTCTCACATGGACAACTATATGTAGCACTTTCTAGAGCAACAGGTCAAGACAACATCAAAGGCTTAATCAAACCCAATTTTGATAACTTTGATGCAAAACACACTGCAAATATTGTTTACAAAGATATTCTACAATTGGCGCACTCTCAATAAACACGAGCACAAATAACTGGTACAATACACTCATCCTACTTCCTTTAATTGAAACAATTATATTCCGCAATTTCTCTAAAAACATTTCTCTTTAGTTATCTTTATGCTCACAAAATCTTAAGTACTTATTATAGATTCAAATACTATCTCACAAAAAATATACCATAAAAAATATTTAAACCAAAAAATCAAAATTTAACAAATACTACCTCATAAAGACATTAAATAATTATCCTCAACAAATTCAAATAATACTTCTTCAGCCACTAACTCAACCTCAAATTAATATACACCATCATAAATCAATAAATCTTCAACCACAAAATCTTCACCAATACCCCTTCAAGACATTAACCTCATACAAGTATCCTACTCAATCCTTTACCACAAACATAAATCACAATTATTCAAAACAACAAACAAAGAGTACTTATTATAAATGTCATAATCTTACGAAATAAACTTAATACATAATCTTTCTCTTTCAAGATAATTCAATTTTTAAAAACTTTTTTTATTCTAAAGCCACCACTACCACACAAAGAATACATCTAAGAAACCTAGGAACATACTTACACCAACTAATTCCATTGCATCAACAATATCTATATGAATCAATTTCATTGCATCAACAATTCTACGAACTACTTTGAAACCAAATCAAAAATAATAACATTAAGTACTTTGTACAAGAATTCCTAGATTCCAACATCCTCGATACATATAGAAACAACACCTCATTCATAAACATCTTTCAATCTAACCAATTAAATTAAACCACTTATCATTCATAGTTTGCTTAACAACAATATGTTCTTTTTGTTACATTTCCATGTTTTAAATTTACTATACTCATTTTAACTACAAACATTATCTCACAGCACATATAACATTATATGTTCATCAACTATGATCTTCCATTTATAATCTTTCTCTCACATTCTTCACATAATGAATTTTTATTAGGTCTACTTTCAACATACCACGAATTGTTAGCATTGTCTATTTAAACAAATATTCAAGTATTGACTTTTCACTTTTTCTTACATTAAATGAATGACTCATTAATTTTCAAATAATTCATATTTAATATTTTCCATGTTATCTTTTTTGCTTCTTTTTTCTATTCTAATTCTCGACAAACTAATCTTACTTCCAAATACAAGGACCAAGGCTTCAACAATGAATCAGAAAGAAATGTACATTAAAGATATTAACCCTACCATTCTGCGTGGTTGGAAAGTTCGGGTTAAAGTTGAAGAAAAGCATAGCATCAAAAGCTTTAAACAGAGTCCCACAAAATTGCAATCCCTAATTCTCACAGATTCCAAGGTTTCAACTAAAACCATAAACATAACATTCAATAACTTTTTACAAAAAACAACAAAAAAACCATCCATAATATTCTCAAACTTATTTTTCCACAACAGGGGTCCCAAACTTAAGCAAGCATTTGGGGTGAAGACATTGGTCGACTAGACAATAGACTCAAAGAAAATAAAGAATACTACATCTCAAATGCTATCATCAACGCAATACCACCACAATACCAGTACCTAGGCCATCCATATGATTGGAGAATCTATGCCTCCACTGTGATAGAAGAATGTCCTATGGACGATCAAAACACCATCACTACTACATATGAGTTCACACCATTCTCAGACTTCTCCAAATACCTCAGCAAAGGCACAACAATTAGTAAGAATAATAAACTCTATATACTCAACTAATTTATCTACCAAAATTCTTTAAGTTTATATCCTAACAAAACCTTATGCAGATGTCATAGGCATTCTCCTAGACATGAAACCAGCTCACCAAACAATTGTCAGCCAATCTACTGTTCAAGAAGCTATCATCATCAATCGAGAGTACGTAACTTTCCCCACATTAATTCATTGTCATTAAACCATTTACAATTTCTCAATCTTTGCATTTGCTAAAACAAGCTTCAGTCCACTATTTATTTTTTATAAATCATAAATATTTATCTATTCTTTCATGATCAAAGAATGATACCCACCCCTATTACTTTCTGGGACCACTTAGCGGAGCGCAACTGCCCACTTATCTATGAGAAGCTACATGAGAAACCTATGATTGCAGTGTTAAGAGTTTATGTTGTTGCATACAATGGTAAAATTCAAATTTTGTCTTTACTGCTTCATTACAGCTCTTAGGTATGTATCCAAATAACCTAACACTAATTTCATCACACAATTTAATAAAGGTCAATCACTGTCAACAAAAGCACCAACATCTATATTGTTGTCTCCTTCAATCCCACAAACTGCTGAGTTGAAGTCCTGGTATCACACACCTAACTCAAGCAACGATACAAAACTCACTCATATTTCAACTAACTTTGTCACATCAAACAGGTACAATCAAGAAAGTGAAAATATAGCAACAAGATTTGACACCAGCAATTACTTTTCCTCACCAAAAACTGGAAAACCAACTTCTATACCAATTGTAAAAGAACTTCAAGAAGTTTTGCTCATGCCAGCAAATGTAAGAACACTAATTACCTATTAAGTATCCACAGACACAATTTTACTTCGCTCTCTTCCTAACAAAAACGCTTCATTATTTGTTTCCTTCATATATTTAAACACATTGTTATTCTTACGCAGACAACTTGCTGGACAAATGGAAGCATCCAAGTTCAAGATTTTTCTCAAGCATTTTGCTACATGTCATGCCAACGTTGTACAAAAAAAAACTGATGCAATGCTTGACCAAATGTTCACTTGCACAAGTTGCAAGTCTTCTGAATGTACTGCTGTTCCAAGGTACTCATTACTTCAAAAACTTCATTATTTGACTAAATTAACCTCTAGATGCATCAATACCTTCATCAAATTCACCTTACATCTGCACTTATCTAATTGACCTTTTATTTATTAATAATACTGCATGTACTAATTAATTCAATGTCAAAAATAGGTGTGTCGTAAGAACTCAAGTGTTTGATTCAAAAACAACAATGACAGCTACCATCTTTGGAGAACTGGCTGAAACTGTCTTATAAATCGAAGCAAGGGACTTGTATCAATACAAGAAAGAGGTAACACAATATTTATGAAATACTAGACATAACAGTACTAACAAACTACCAATGAACTAGGCTATTTGTTTTCATGCAAACTAACAATTCTAATGAATTTAATATTTCCATTACACTCTTTTATGAACCCACAAGAATTAAACACTCTTAAACACTACACTTTAACTTAAGTATTTTAATTACAATTCCTACTAATTCCATATAAACATAATCATTATATAAAAACAATAAAAACTAACACTTATAACAAAAAAAAAATTAAAAAATTTTAACACATTCCATAAATACTTAAAAACTTTAACAAGTTCAATAAAATTTCAGTAGAAAATTAATAATTTTAAATTTTAGATTTTTTCTTATTTGAGACTTAAGGAAAATCTAACAATTCACTGTATCCAACCCAATACAACCATTTTTTCTTTTAGCTGCATTAGGTTCATAAGAAAACTAAAGAAAAGGAGAAGAAGTCAAAATTTTTGAAATAAATTTACTTTTGCGTTTTTTGGTTTAACTATATTTTACTAAACTTAATCGTGGTATTTAGGCTCAATTGAGTTGCATATTATTGGCTCACCAACCGAACAACGTCAAAAGAGTTTAATTCTTTCAAATTTTTTTTCCCTTAAATATGAATGTTCTTACTTACAAAGTTCAAACTACTATCATTTGTCTATGCCCCTGTTTATGTGTTCACAAAAACAGCAAAAAGAAAACAAAGTTTTAATTTGCAATCTCATTTAATATTCCTTTCATATTAAAAATATGAAAAAATGAACTCAACTAAACCAAAAACTCACTAATAGGCTTATTTGAGTGTAACTTTTGTATAATTCAAACTATTATTTCCTTTCTTTTCTTATATTCTCTCTCTAACCAAACAAATTGAATATGTTTTATATTTCAAGCAAATTCTATTACGATCTGAATTGAGTAATTGGATTTACCAACCGACACGAATTTTTTCTTAAGAATCTAAAGGTTTTTTAGTGTTTGTGTTCTAACATTTCTATGTAATGTTACGTTGCTTAGAACGGTATAATAACACCAAATACAATTATATACCAAATACTTACAAAAAGTACTATATCAACGCAGAATGAAATTTTACAAAGAAAAATTATGTTCCAACTTATTAAAATCAGTTCCGTATATTTAAGAGACCTGTTTATAATGTTGACTGCTGAAGAATATCCTCACAATCATCCCATCCTACCCCAAACACGAACACTAATGTCCATCTTAGATACAAACTATGACTAAAAAATAAAAAATTTGCTTCTTTCTTTTTCGTTTTTGGGGGTTTTCACATAGAGGCAACGAGGAGCAGGTTCGTAGTTAAGTTAAATTTAGGAGAATAGAATTTGGGACACTTATTCTTCACAAGACATGTCATTGATACATAAGATGTATGGCTCTGTTTATTGTTTTCCAGATCTATGAATCACTAGCCAGATGTAATTGAACTTACACCTAATTGTCATTTTATTCTTCTGCGTCTAAATTTATTTCTAAGATTGTTTCCATTATAAATTCTTCTTGTATTCATCCCATGCTTAGATACGTTCAAATGAATTCTTACTTAGGCAGAGTCCATTAATCATCTCTTTTTGCATTCTAAGTTGCCTCTGCATTTATATTCTTTCACTTTCTTTCTATTTGGAATTTGCTGAGTGTTGCCAAAGTCATCACCACAGTAAATTCGTGCTTGGTAAATAAATGCAGGTAGGATTTCTTCTAGTGCATCCCTGTGTGTCTTTTTTTTATGCAATTGAAACTAAAGAAATAGAAGAATTCTTGAACATGTTGAAACTTTCTTTCATTCAATCAAAGGTCTCTTCTTATTAGACTGACTTTTTACATTTTTCTTTTCTTTTTTAACCCCCTGTTCCTTTATTTATACAACACATCAACAGGAGCTCTGCCCTCCTTTTACTTAAAGATCTTTACTCTCTCTCTTTCTCTCTCTCTCTCTCCCTCTCCTCTCTCTCGACAGAGCTAATAAAAATTTCTACTTTACGGTCCTAATAAAAATTTGTTACTTTATGCACCTAATAAAATTTTTTACATGTAAGATTTTACTACGAATAATTATATAAGTGCAGTGTACAATTAGAATCATAATTACTCCAAATAGTATTGTACTTAAACAATAATTAAACACATATCTTACTATCTCACTAACTAAAATACCAAAATCACTAATCTATAATTTATTCATTTTTCTTTTATCATACTTTTACTTTCTTCTTTCTCATTTTCATATATCACGCAAGCCACTCCTTGCACCTATCTATAAGCAAGTATATATATACCTATATATATATACTCTTTAAACAAACTTACAAAATTCTATCGAACTAATTCTTTGACCAAAACACCTAAAACCCAAACAACAAAACCATAAACCAACATCAACATACCTTAAAAGAACTACAAAATATTCATATCATTTTAAAACTTTTCCTATATGCCACAATGATCTAAATTCAATATTTGTTTTCTTGTGCTATAGAACCCAACTAAATTGAATCCGACTCTGTTTGAAAAATCTGCAACTCAAGAATACTTACTCCAAGTCAAGACATCTGAAAGCACATTTGGGGAAAGAATCAGCAAAAGGTTCACAATTTCCCAAGCAATTGGCTCACAGGACTCACTTCCAGAGGCTAAACTACAACGTCTTACCTACCAACCTCTCTCATCTGAACAAAACCCACTCCTAGAAGCCAAAGAAAGTAAAGGGAAAGCAATTCTAGAAAAAGAAAAACCTGCTGCAACAATTCCTTTAGATACACAGTCTTCCCAAGACAAGCCACTCGAGGATACTCAACAAACTCAACCAAAGGACACCATGGCTGCAATCAAATTGACTGAAGCAGATTCAATAGAGAGCAAATCTAAGGAGCAAATTTTAGTCCCACAGCTAAAGGAAAGTAAAGACAAAAGTATTGCAGCTGAACCAAAAACACCAGACAGCACTTCATCAAGCTCAGACTCAGAAACTGAAAAAGAAGTAATTACAAGCTCCGATACTGAAGATGAGAATCTTACGTTTGCTGACTGTATTAACCCCCCTTAGGCACTACATTCCAGACTCTTTTTGTCAATAGCAAAGCACTGCTAAGTCTTATCATATCCTACTTTTCCCACTTTAAACTATAGTGCTACAAATTGCCACTACTCTTTTGTGAAAAATACTTAGGTTTATCTGGATAACTTTTTTTGCACACTTTCCTACACATAGCTATCACCATCTAACTATTACTTTGACTTAACATCAGCTAATCTTGTAAATCGTATGTAAACAATCTACAGCCAGTACAACTACTATTTCATAAAGTAGACAATGTAAATATATCTAATCTAGCAAAATCCTTGCCTAGAACTCTTTTATACTACCCTCCTTTTTACATTTTTTTTCCTTTGTTTTTTTCCATAACACGCTCATTTTCAACACTACATCATGAAATTTTTACAATTACTCAATAAGCCTCTGATTTTACAATTATACTCCATATATTTCTTCATCAATTCATTACTGATATACTACAACTTTCAATTATTGATTTTTTCACCTTCTATTTACGCACATATATCTATATAAATTAACTATTTTTTAGTTCTACATAATTACTTTTCTTAATGCTCTCTCTTTCATTAATTAGAAATGATCCTCAACTAGGCGACGGAGTTAGGTTTGCCTGCCAATTGCATTTTATTGGAATGAAGAGAATAATAAAAATAAGTAAACAAATGGTTTTTATTCCTTAGTTATTTGTTTTGAGAGGACCCTCCTTAACCTTAAGTGGCCAAAGCAAGAAGTTTTAGTATTGTAATTTTGACGGCTGTCAGCTAAGATAACCTCCTTATGGATCCTATAGTATACTGAATTCATTCATTATAGTTTTTTGTGATCCCATATATATTTACTTATAGGATGGAGTAATGCGTGTTTACGAACCAAACCAAAATTATTACAAAATAAATCGCTCTCAATTAGCAAACAAACCAAATCTCTCAAATTAACATCACTTGAAACTAATAACAATTTCAACCGCAATTACTTTTTCCCTAATTCCATTCAATGATCAAAATTACTAAAAAAAAGAGTACAAAATAATTGCACTGCATCAGCAGTACCCATGACAAGACTTCCTTGCCGACACCTCCTTGTCTTTTCCCTCTGTAACCCACTCCCTTTCCTGCTTCTACTGCCCACTTCTCACAAAAGAACAATAACCACATGCCTCTTCTTCACGCACACACCCCGGCCCCCCCTCCATTCCTCCCCCCTCCCCCCAACACCAAGTCTGACTTGAAACGACAGCACAATGAGCTATACTTCAGAAACCTACTCTATCTCATCCCATCAAAAAAGCTTACCTTTCACTCCACACCCCTTAACCAATATCTCAGCTACTCAAGAGCACGAAAGACAAACACAGCCCAATTCCCATCAAAGAATCTGCTTTAACCCACTCCCCAAGATCACACATCTTCCAACCCCAACATCTTACTTTTCCTATACAAAGCAGTCAAAACAAAAGCATTATATAACACAGACACACACATATATATATATATACATATATATATAAATAAAATAATACTAACACACAATAAATAACCACTTATTGCAGACAACACCTACCCAACTAGCAATCGTACAAACACTTCACTAACACCCTCCCTCTTCACGTGCTATGCCCACGCCTCTGCACAAAAGAATCTAACAAGATTTCTCAACTTTCCTCGTTCTTCTACTCCTCTCTATTTATTTGCTTCAGCTCTACACATTTTTTCTACACTTTCTCTCAACACTACCAACTCTTTTCTACCACTTTTTCCAACAAATACTTCCCACAATCCATTTTCCTGAACCACCTCCATTGGCTCTTACTAACAATCAACCTTCTTAACTTCCCTCTGTTTAAGTCTCTCCGATCAATCCACTTCCACAGTAAGTCCTTCAATTACTCATCATTTATTTTTCCTTTAATCTCTCAATATAAACTCACATTTTTCATGTTCTGTTTAACGATTGATATAATATTACTCCAATTCATTACATACATGATATTCTTCTATACACAGAGCACTTAAGAAACATTAAAAAAAGAATAAAATCTTGCCATTTTTACAACCTTAATATTCAAAAACAATAAATTTATATAGAACTAAGTTTTCTCTCTTATATTGTCCGAATTACATGTAATCTTTCTTCTTCAAATAAGATTTTATATTGATAATTGTTCATGAATTTGCTCCCTATATCTTACTCAATCATTCTAATTCTATATCTGTCGAAATCCTCTCATTGGACGCCTTCCTCTATTTCTTTCTTTATACTTTGTATTTTACCTATTCCAAAAATAAATTGAATACCTACTTAACTCTCTCATCTAAATCACCTCAGCTTAACATGAACCACTTTCTCAATTACAGCACTGATCCTTAAAATATAGTTTATAGAATTCTTATTAAAACAATAATCTATGCATAAAAATATAAAGATATTGTTATTAACGTTTCACCCTTAGTCTTCGATCAATAACCCTCTTAAACCTATTATGGCATGAATCATAATAATGCAGCTCTAATCACCTTCTTACATATATTTGTATTTCTGTCTCTACGTGGGTAACAAATTGCTTTTACTTAATTCCTTGGGAATTTTATTTGAAAACCATGTTGGTCATAAAAATTTAATAAATTTCACTATATCTTCGTCTGACACTTGATGTAATTCACATGCCAAATATAACACTAAATTCCACTTTATCTTTGTCTGAGACAGTTGATGTAATTCACATGCCAATTGCCAAGTATAACACTGGATTTCGAATTTTTAGTGTTTACAGAAAAAAGAAAAAAATTGGTACATTCTTGAAACTTACTAACAGAGAATTATCTTTAGGAACTACACGAACTACCATTTGCTCAGCTGTGAGCATTCTTCGTTTAAATTCCTTTTACTTAGTCATTAAATTCCGTTCAAGTGGCAAAAGCATTTTATATCCCATTATTGTACCATTTTGTTAAAATAGTTATAAATCTTGCTCTTCTAACTATCAACTTAATTAATGGGGACACATTTTCTGTCCCACTACGTCCCCCACACATAAGGCCATTTATCCACATGTGGAAGGATTTTCCCAACACTTGCAAGCTGAGATGATTGGTTAAGTCTTCTGAGGATTTGTTAATGTCCTCTCTCTCCATGCTATAAACTACTAGGTGTTTAACCTTTGGCCTGTGTTAAAATGGCCATATTTCTTGAATAATTCAAAGGGACATAAACCATTGGGAAATTAGATAAAATCAAAAGTAATTTGCTGCATGGAAAGAGTTACTCAGTTTGGATCTTTGAACTTGACAAATGAGGGATGAAGTGAGGTATGAAAATGTTTGGAGCCTTTGTCGCTTACCAGGTGTCGCACACTCTTAATAGGAATTCAGCTTATTTTATATGTAAATTAATATATAATTTAGCTTTTTAACTAGGTTAGCTTCATTCTTTATCATGCTGATCTATGTCTCATGGACACCTTAAAGTCTTTAAAGTACATGTGTCCAAAATGACATCACGAGCTTATAGGAGTTGAATATATGTTAGACCTGCAAACTGATCAGATACATAGCCAACAAATGTGTATCCAACATAGAAAAATCCTAATGCATTTGTACTTCATATGCCTTACCTTATATACTTTTGAAATATATTTCTTTCTTGCTTCAATTTTTCAATATCAGTGAAGTGGCCACATTGCATTCAGTATGTTACTGTACTAAATTTTGGCCTAGGTATGAACCAATGACAAATCAACAATTAGATTATTCATTTCCCAATCCCTTACATGGGTTTTAAATTAATCTGAAGCCTAGATGCATCACAACACCCAACACTCTTCCAACTGCATGTCATATAGTTGCTTGTATTACGGCCTTTTCCATCAAGTCATGGTCTTCTTACTTTAACTCAGTCAACAAAGCCTTAATCAAGAATCATAAGGAGCTCCTTCAAACCACTGATCTCTTTGAATAAATTTTGCCAAGTTGCATTTGAACAGTTCGATTATTACTTGGATCAAAAGTCCACGTAGTTCGATTAGAAGTAGGGTTAAATCCTAATATAAACCTATGGTAAAAACCCTAGGTTTCCTTATTTGAAAGAGAGTTGAATAGACCAAGTTTGATTTTAGAAAAAATTCCACAAGATGGAAACTTTGATAAAGAAACAGAATTTATTATTGAAGGAAACCTTTGATTATGCCATAGATTCACATTAAAAATTAACCCTAGGAGGGAGAAGAGAAAGAGTTAAGGAAGAGAGGTGAATTGGGGCACCTTCATACCCGCTTACCTGAGCGCAATAACTCCAAGCATTAGCCATTTCAAGCATTGGCAGCCCTATTTGCCATAAGACAATTACCACACCTATTTGCACCCTTACACGTGCTCAAAACCATGCAAAAACACTAACATGCAAATCTGGACAGAATAGTATTATGGCGTAAAATCATCCACTAAACATGCTAACAGCAAAAACAGCGAATAAACATAAGCTCTAGCACAATCCTAGAATCATATCATGCATAAAAAACCCTAGAATGAACTAACATGCATGCAAAAATATCATATTTACTCCACATGTAAAACATATAAAGCAACTATGAAGAAAAATCAATAAAAAGCTCTACTTTAACATGCTGTATGAAACTAACCTAAAACAAGGACATTAACAACCCTAAACTCACAAATATGCTTAAAAACACACAAAACATACTCCACACATACTAAAACCAAACTAAACAGAACCTAAATCATGCATATTAACTAACTAAAGCAATAAAACATGATAAAAATCCTAACTCTAGCATGCAATAACACTACTCTAAAACAAGGACAACGGGAGCACAAGAATCACAACTATGCTTAAAAACACATAGGACAGCCCTAAAGCATGCTAAACTTATGATAAACAGTGGATATTCCATGTATATTAATTAGCTAGAGTGTTAATACATGATAAAAAAGCTACCTTTAACATGCAATAAGCCTATCCTGTATGAAAACCCATATTCAGCATAAAGGAGGAGTGAGGAATACCTTAAGAAGAAGCTTCCTTGCTGCTGTAGGGACTCTCTCTTCCTCTTATGGATGACTTGAACCAATGTTCTCCAAGGCTACAGCAAGAACTCCAGCTCTCCTTCAAGTCTCTCTCTCTTATTCTCTCTCAAACACTTAGGTTTTTAGGCATAAAGTGGCTCCCCTTGTGTTGAAGCATAGGGGGTATTTATAGACTTCAATTAGGATTAACCAATGGCTGGAAATAAAACCCTAATAATTAAACCAAGGGCTATTAGAGACCCCCTTGGGGCTTAAATAACTCAAAAGTTACCAAAAACTAGAAGGAAACTCGTCCAAAAGAGCCTAAATACGTCAAAATAGGAAGAAGTCCACTTCAGCAAGGAATCATAGGGAAAATAGGAAAGTGGTCTCGGGTGAACACCCAAGGCTGGGCGGCTAGCCACCTGGGCCCAGGCGGCTAGCCGCCCAGGCTTGGGTGGTCACCCGAGCCCACATCAGCTTTTTGTTTTTTTTGGACTCCCTTACCTTCTAAGAGTGTTTCAGAGGGCAAATTAACTCCGATTTTGATGAAACAAAAGCCAAAACGATCGTGTTTAAATGAGGAATACATTTTTTAACATTTTAGGGTGAAAACCACTAACCATGGGGGCATGGTTAGGTTTGACAAAGGCGGTTAACCGCTATGCTCTACCTTCGCTAAGCATAGGTATGCACATAGGATCAAACCAAATGCTTTCCGTATCAAAATTGAACTTTCTAAAACACTTTTAGGGATAAAATGATGACTAAATAAAGTCAATTTGAAAAAATTTGATTGGTAATTGTGAGTCAATTAGAGCTAACCCAAGAGAAGGTCAATTAACCAACTTGAACTACGTCGAGCCATTTTAATTCCGAACCATTGATTCATCAAATTGAACCTAGAAATACCTCTTATGCATCTATATGAACTCCAATTGACAATTTGGAGATCATTTCAAGGTCAAATGAAAAGTTTGGGACTTAAAAGATGATTGTGCCCCTCAAGTCACAAAAGCTCTTATTATCCCTCAAGATCATCTCCGAATTGAACCAAAATTCACATCCATTGTCCTTGTGACTCTATAAGACTAATGCAAGTGACTAGACTCAAAAACAAAACAAAAACATGCATGGAATGATGAGCCCTAGTAAGGTGGTGCAAAAATGGGGTGTGACAAGCACAATCTCAAGCCTTAACTTCTTTAAGTTGGGTTTCTTCCCATATTATATCTGATATAATTGGGACAAAATTGGAGTGAACCCTAAATTATCAATATGTAGCATTTTAAGGTATATCCTAGATGGCTACATTAGTAAAACTCATCATGGATCAAACCATATCTTAATAGGGTTCAATTCGTTCTCTTAGATTCACCATTGAGCTATGGTATTCTAAGAGGAGTCTACTATAATTGAATGCACGCTCTATATGACTATATGCATCACAATGTACTAGTCAAATTATAAATGTAACTCTTTCACTTCACCAAGTAAAAGATGGGTTTGGTCATCTCATAACCAAGTCATAATTGTTACATTTAAATGAGAATCTCTACATCTCTTGTATTCTTAGAATACGTTGCATTCGCTCTAATTAGTCATTTAAATTCAGAAATCAAATTTCTAGAATGTCTTAAATGACCTAGTTAAGAAATAAGTTCCAAAATTAATCTAGCAACTCTTGCTCTATTAAATTTTAAAGGTAACTTATTATCAACTTAACTTTCTGCTTCCATTTAGATTACTCTAGAATCCAAAAACCAAGAAGTAGAACTAACCAACAATTTAGTTTAGAGCATGAACCAAAACTTCAAAAGTTTGGTTCTTTTAGAAAACTGATACTTTATCAAGTTCCCTTTACAATACCTTATGCTTACTACAAAATAATTATATTTCTTTGTCTTTGACTTTTCAAGACTTGCTTCCCTCTATGCTTCTATTTTAAATCACATCTAACTTCTCAAGCTATTCTATGTGATTAATCATTTTCAAATAAACAACCTTTATTACATCCTAGTCCAGAAGAAGTCCTGTATAAGTACTATACTTTATAGTATTATTTTTCTCACCATACAACCTTTGTATGTGATGTAGGATATCAAAGACACTTGCATTGACTAATTTTACTTCTGAAGCTCATTGGTCATCAATACTATCATATAGCATGGCAACAAAATGCCAATTGTGCATAGTGTCTTTTTCTTCTTAGGATGTTTTATGGAGGGCCTTTAAGAAAAGGCCTTATAGCATATAAACAATCTTTTCAAATTGAGAACAATTCTCAATCTCCTAAGTCAATCAAAGAAATCGAGTTTAGTCAAACTATCAATATCCTATATATTAGGAAATAGGGGTTTTGAGGTGAGTAATTAGGTAATCTACATAAACAAAGAATTAGATTTCATTTTTAATCCATGATGATTGGGTCTTTAATCATATGGTACCTCCCACTATTTTATCAAATCCCATACACCCTCTAATGGAATTCGGGAATCTCATTCCTTAATGGGGATTGGGGTCCTACTGTAACCTAGAAGTCTCACATGTTAGTTTATTGACTTCTAACCCATAATAAGAAGACAACTCTTTGTCTATTGCTTCGTAAGCAAGTTCCAATCATTTTGCCTCTAGGGAACATACACCTCACATGTTAGTTTCTTGGAATACTTCCCTAGTTAAGTTTAACCCATCATTCACATAGGTATGTTTCGCCAAATATATACCTCACATGTTAGTCTCTTGGTATATACCAGTTCAGTTTAGGCACCCCATGATATCTCATATGTAATAGTTTCAAGTAATGTCTTTAACATAGGTAGCTCCTACATGTCTGCAGCCAGGTACCCACATTAAAGGACATTAGATGATCCTATAATGATGGTAGGCAATGAAGAATTCATTCCCCAATGACTTCTCCATTTTCAACTTAATATTAAATAAGAGGGGTTTTAAAGGGTCTCATCAAATTAACATGCATCCTATGTATCAAAATTTAAACATATAAATTATGCTATTTATAATCATGCATCTCATGCTATTATAAATCATACATCGCATGCTATTATATATCAACATATATATAAAATACCATATTTTGATATTAGTCCCTAAGTGAATAGGTAACATATACCAAACTATGGTATTGGAGCTAATACAGTTATCTCATAAATTAAAGCTCCCACTATGATGATTATGGACTTTAAGAAGATTCAATCCAAGCCAATAGATTGAATCCAAGTTCTACGATAGGTGTAGGTGATCGTAAAACATTCAATGGAAAAACATGCATGCATTCTTGAAAGTCTTCTCTAAGCTTTCAAGTCCTCCAATTCCTCCATGGGCTTGATGGTCTCCACCATTGGCTTGTTGGGCTCCACCATGATCTTTTGAGTCCACCATGCTCCTTAGTGCGCTCTCGATTACATAACAATTTACATAATTTAAAGAAAGAGATACATAAGGGGAATGTGGGGTACATAAGAGGATAATAGAGAGAGAGAGAGAAGAAGAAGGTGGCATGCAAGCCCCAATTAAAAAAATTACATCACCATATATAAATTACAACCCTTTGAAAAATATTTCACAACCCACAAGACGGCCAATCACAATTGGTTTAAGAGGGCTTAGTCTATAATCATCATCCATACACAATTATACAATCATATTGCATAAATAAAAGTACTGTAAGCAATTAAAACATATGGGCATTATGGTAACTCTATTAATTGGACTTCATTAATCTCATTAATGCTTCCTAATCTCATTAGGGGACCTCAAAATATGATTTCCAGAATTAAAATAATGAAAATAGTAATGTTTTATTAATTTCTAAAATTAGAATTTCCTAAACCCTAATTTAGAAATCAATTATTGAATTAAAACTTCTTTTAATCAATAATTTTCAAAGATTATTTTAATCTATTCTAGTATGATTTTAACTCTTTAAAACATTGTATTTTGATCAATCATATTAATCAAAATTACTAGAATAATTAAAACAACTAAATAAAACAAAAATAAATGGCATTTATTAATTTCTAAAATTAGAATTTCTAAAACTCTAATTTAGAAATCAATTATTGAATTAAAACTCCTTTTAATCATTTGATTTCCCAAAATTATTTTAATCTATCCTAATATGTTTTAAGTCTTTAAAACATCTAATTTTGATCAATCATATTAATCAAAACTATTAGAATAATTAAAACAATTAAATAATACTAACTAGTATCTAATACTATAGTATTAGGAATTAACTTAAATAAATAAAACAATTTTATTTAAATAAAAAATTCCAGAAAATAAATTTATTCCAAAATTGCTTTAAAAAATTTTTAAAATCTTAAAATTAATCAATATTAATTATATAATTAATTTCGGAATTAATTCAATTGGGGAGAAATCAAATTTTAAATGTATTAGGGTTAGGGTTTCATAAACTTAAACCCTAATGCATTTAATTAGAATCGGGTTCATTAATGACCAAGGCTGGTCATTAATGTCATAATTAAAACCCTAATAGGACACATTAATTAGGGGAATTAGGGTTTCTAAAACCCTAGTACATATAGGATTAGGGTTTCCTAAGAAAACCCTAATTGCCGAAAATAGGAGGCTGCCATGGAGCTTCCATGGCTGTCACGACTCCACCATGGCTGCTGCCAGCCTGTGCAAGGCCTTGGGGCACTCTCCTACATCTAGGTCAATCATCACAGAGGTGGTGATTAAGGGCCAAGAGCTCTTGGTCGAATTTGGGAGGGGTTTCCATAAACCCTAGCTGCTGCCTGCTGAAGAAGACAAAGCTTCCATGAAGCTTTCATGGCTGCCACGCCTATGCCATGGCTGCCCAAGCTTTGGCAGCCCTTAATTCATATCCCTATATGATTTTTGACCCCCATAGGTGAGATTTCATTGATCAAATCAAGCCCAAACAGCCTGCATAATTCCATCTTCATTGATTATCAAAAATTCTGCAGAAAAAGGATAAAGAACAGAACGGGTTCTAAAACCCAGGTTGCTGCCACCATGAGTGCTCGAAACCTCTTGGGTTTCATTCCCTAGTGTCCCATGATTTTAATGGAGGTGGTTTCATGCCCTGACTTGCTCCTATGAAGAAGATACATGCCAATAACCATGGCTGTATCATGCTGCCCAGAAAACTGCTTTGCTGGAAAATTTTAAAACTCAAACTTTTTGATTGTTTTTTATTCAAAACTCATACCAACATCAATGATAAACATATATACAATATATATATTAAATCTATGATCATTCATAATGATTTTGATAAAAGAGAATGCACAAAAACCAGAAAACTAACCTGGGTTTTTCAAGAACCCAAATTCGGCCTCTTCAAGAACTTCAATCTTGTTTTTCTTTTAAATTAGATTTTTAATGTATCAAATACATATAGTAATTATATATACAGTATATATAATTGTATATAATCATCATATGATTAATATAAATCAAATTAATATAAGAAGATGATGAAGAACAACCTAGAGTTCCATTCCCGCGTAAAACTGTCTTTCCAGACAGCCTGTAGTAAAAAATTCATAACTTTCTCTACCAAACTCGGATCGATGAACCGGTTGTTGGGTTGGAAAACTAATTCGAAGAGCTTTCTAACCATATATGACTCAAAAATTTTGGAGAAGAACTCAGATTTTGGCGTGCAAAACAAGATGACGGTTTTTCATAACTATCATGAAAACTGTTCATAACAGTTTTATAAAACCCTAGTTTTCTTAAAACTAATTAGAACACCATTGTCCAATTAATTGTACCATAAATACCAGCCCATATGATGTTTGTATGAAGCACAATCATGCCTCTGATACCACTGTAAGGAATTGAACTAGAAGGAAACAGAATGCGGAATAACTTGAATAACAAAAATTTCCTATCAATTCCATGCAGCCCATAAATCTGATTGTGGTTCATACAAAACAACAAAACCCTAATTACAAAGAGAGGGTTTAGAATTTACAGTTGATAATGTCTTCTCCATTTTGCTCCAAACTTCGAATCCGGACGGCAGCATACGAGCAGTCCAAGTGTACTGCCTCCAACGATATCCACACCTAACTAGAACTTCAAGTCCTTTCCTTCTTTCCCTTGTTGTTGCTAGAGTAGGAGAAGAAAGGAGAGAATGAGAGCCCCTTGTGATTTTCGGCCAGCCTTGGGGAGCCTCCAAAAAGTGATCAAGTAATGATGTCAGCACATCATAGGAGGTTTTATAAAGCCTCCACTAGGGCCGGCCAAGGGGGGACTTCAAACCCTAATAGGTTTTGTGTAATTACTCCTAATTACACAATAACCCCTCTAGTTTGTATCTTATACAACCTTGCTTCTTAAAAACTATTCTTTTATTCACTTATGCCCTTTCTCCTTCATCTTTGGTTCGAAGTAAGAAAATATATGCATATTGAGAAGCATCATCAATGAATGTTATAAAATAACGCTTTCCTCCTCTAGCTTGAACACCAGTCATCTGGCAAATGTCGTTGTGCACCAAATGCAAAACATTTAATGACCTTTCAACTCCTTTGAATGATGTCTTGGTGATTTTGCACTTACTACATGCAACGCATTTTTCAACAAGATCATCTTTGAGATTAGGAATGAGACCCAACTTGGTCATTGATTTGATCGCATTAAAGTTGATATGCCCAAGCCTGCCATACCAAACATCAAAAGAATCCACAGTATAAATAGAAATAGATTTATAATTATCTATATTAAGTTACATTCCAGATACAGCATAGCATTTCCAAACAAAGACACCATTTTTAGTCAAGACAAATTTGTCTGATTCAAAAGTCATCTTGAAGCCGTGCTTGCTAAGCAAAGCACCAGAGATGAGATTCCTCCTGATGTCAAGGACATGCAGGACTTCCCTAAGAAGAACAGTCTTCCCAGAGGTGAACTTGAGCTCAATAGAGCCCATTCCCACAACTTTGGACGAGGAGGAATTTCCTATGTATATGTTCATATCAACCCCCACTAGTTCATAGGTACTGAACATGTTCTTGTCACTACAAACATAACGAGTGGCACCAATATCAATCCACCATTTAGCATCTCCATTGACTATATTAAGTTCGGTCACAACAGTTACAAGCATGTCATCCTTCCCGTCTCTTTTGCCTTTGTTGTCCTTACCATCTTTCTTGTAGCGACAATATTTTGCTATCTGTCTTGGTTTCCCGCAACTGTAGCACACTCTTTTGATGTTCTTGTCCTTCTCAGACTCCTTTTTGTTGTTGGGCTTGCCTCGCTTCTTGAATTCACGCTTTGATGGGCCATTTCTTGACTTGTACTTCACCTCAAGAGCATGAGCTTTAGCAACAAGTTCATCTTTCTTATTGCGATTATGGGACTCTTCTTCAATTCTCAAGTGATGCATGAGCATGTCTAAAGGTAGGTCTTCCTTCTTGTGCATTAGCTTAGTTTGATAATCATTCCAAGCTGGAGGCAGCTTTGAAATTATGACACTGACATGAAAATTCTCATCCAGTGTCATCCCAGCAGCAGTGATCGAGTCTGCAATCTTCTACAATTCTTGAACTTGTTCGATGATTAGTTTTTCATCACTCATTTTAAACTCAACATAATTACTCACCTGAAACTTCTTAATTCCAAATGGTTCAGCAGTATAAACAATTTTTAAAGATTCCCAAAGATTCTTGGCATTTTTTGTTTTAATTGAATACTGGTCATATAATTGATCAGTAAGAAAGTTCAAAATATTATGACGATAACAATAATCATCATTAGTCCATTTCTGAATTTCAGATGTTACTTGAGCAATATCTGCATCAGTTGGTCCTGTGCTCAATGGTATAGTTGGACAAGGATCAATTAAAACATAGGCAATCGATCTTAAGTTGTTTGAGTAAGAATTTTATCTTTTGTTCCCAATGATGGAAAGTCTTCCCATCAAACCAAATATTTTCATGTGATACGAGTCCGAGTGGAGTAAAAGAAGCCATGGGAGTAGACATATCTTCAAATTGTTGGAATATTATTTTCAAAATAACAAAATAATACGAGTTACCTTGCACAAAATAGAGTTAACCCAATCCGGCTAAGAGGTGCGACAATGCTTCTTGAAGATAGTTGGAGCCTCCCACTCGTGCAAGGGATTATGGCAACTCTATCTCTGGGATTCAACTTAGCTCGGACTCGATCCTATTCCTCTACGATCTTGCACTAATCGGTAAGAATTAAGTACCTCAACCTCTTCTCAAGATGCCCAATAAAATTAAAGTAAAACAACATATGTATACTATGTAGTAAGGAAGTCAGAAAATGAAAACTTCAAATTTATTCTCTAACACTTTTACACAGCTACCCTTTTTATAGGAAAAAAGGTGGCTTGTAGTAGAAGCAAAGAATCTTTGTTATAATTACAAAGATTCTATCCTATTCAAAAAGATTTGATATTATCCTTGTCATAATTACAAAGATTCTAATATATCCAAAAAGATTTGATCTTATCCAAAAGGATTTGATCTTATCCATAATCTTATCCATGATTTGATCTTATCAATAAAATAAAATAATAATTTAAATCATTTCCAACAGGGTTTTGGTAATTAAAAAAGGGAGGTCATGGATTATGAAATGCTTATCATCTGCTACAATATCATTTCTTATAAACGGTAGTCCTACTGAAGAATTTGTGATGGAGAAGGGGTTGAGGCAACGGGACCCTATTTCTCCATTCTTGTTTATTATGGTAGTAGAATGTTTGTTTTATTTGTCTATGTTCAGAATGCCTATTGGGGTCGCAAAGCAGATTGAGCAGCTTGAAAGAAAATTTCTACTGGGTTGTTCTGAGGAAGATAGAAAGATGTGCTTGGTGAATTGGAAGCATGTCACAGTAGGAAACAGTTTTGGGGTCTTGGGATTGGGTCTTTATTATCAAAAAAATGAAGCTCTTTTATGTAAAGTGGTGGTGGAGGTTTGGGTTAGAATCCGAGGCGTTATGGAAAATTTTCTTGTGTGGAAGGTATGGTGTTGATCAAAATGTCTGGTTTCTGAATGTTAATGTGTGAAGGAACCCTTCAAACTTCAAAGGTATAGAGGATCATAGTAATCTTTAGGAAATTCAGGGAATAATAATCTATTTGTGTTTATTAACAAGAACTTTGGAAAAACTGCAGTGGGAAGGGGGTACAAAATTTGGAAGGATTTATGGTTGAGTGGGGAACCTTTGTGTGCTAGCTTTCCAAAAATGTTTTCCCTCGCTAAAGACACAAATTGAAGGATGTTAGAAATGTGAAGATGGGGTATGGCAGATTAAACTTAGAAGAAGTTTATTTGTGTGGGAAGAAAAGAGGGGGTTAGGTTATTAGGTAGTTTGAGTGGGGTACTGTTTTTGAACAACAGCAGGGAGGATAAATTAATTTGGAGAGCATATGTTGAAGGTCAATTTTCGGTAAGATCATTTTGCAAGGAGTTTGAGAAGGAAATGGTGCAAGGCTTAAAGCTGGTTTCGAGAGAAAATGGTGCAATATGGGTGGCTATTTTTATGCTATGATTTGATCTATATGGAAGGCAAGGAACCATGTGGTGTTTGAATGTAAAATTGTAATTTGGAAGGAGATTGCAGAACTAGTAAGTCTCAGAATTGGTTTTTGAATAAAAGCAAACTGGGAAGATCTTCCTTATTCCGTGGAGGATTAAGGGCCTCAATTGAAGGCGTAAGACGGTTTAATTAAGAGAAAGAAGGGAGTGAGAGTTCTGTTACCTTGGATTTCTCCTCCTACAGGTTGGATGAAATTCAATGTTGACGGGTCGGCTACTGGAAAACCTATGAATGCGGCAACTAGGGGTGTGTTAAGGGATAATGGAGGTACTTTTAATTTCTTATATTCTCGGAGTTCATTGGGGTGGCTGATTCAAATGAAACAGAATTGTGGGCCATCAAGAAGGCATCGAGGCTATACGTGTCTTCTTCATCTTATGCAGCTGTGCTGGGCTTGGTTATTGAAAGTGATTCCAAAGTGGCCTGTCCATTGAAGTCAAGGTTTGTGATGAGTGAGATTCTTTATCTGAATTGAAGTCTCCTATTAAGGAAATGCCGTTTTCTCATTATTTGAGAGAAGGAAATATGGTGGCTGATTTTTTGGCCAAATTAGGTTTGAGAAGGGAAGAAGCTTTCTAAGCCTGGTTGTAGCGGGGATGGGTTTTAGTGGAGGGATATAATTGAAGGAAGATGGGAATAGGATTGTATATTTCCAAAGTGGAAGGTGCTATAACAGGGGGTGAGGATTTTGTGTTGTGGTCAGGACATCTGGGTGTTTTAATTGGGCGGAGGATGAATTGGGTAATGTCTAAAAATGCCTGCTAGAAGTGTTGCGCTTTTTGGTTCTTACTACATGCATATATGCATGTGGGTTGAGGTTGTCTTACAGTTTGACTAAATGTCACCTACATTTTAGGGTCTCTAAATTAATTTTGACAAATCTATCCCTGTATGTCTCATGAAGGGACTCGAATCTTGGGTCTTCCAAACCGTACCCCACCCCACCTTGCATTGATACTAATTAACTAAGCTAGGCCACATTGATTAGGTACCTTTCTTCACGCTTAATTTGATTTCCAACGCAAGTTGACCATGTTCAAGTAACTATCCAAGAATGCATAATGAGAAACACTCATCCCTCTGCCTGGTTGGTTAATTAAGATTTGATCTAAGGCCTTAACCTGGAGTATGAGAGGGATCGAGCGCATAGGCATGACCCATCAAGAATTAAGAAAGCAGTTTGGGTATATATATAGTCGATACAAATACAACGTACTCCTTAATTTGTACGAGGGACTGTGCTAATACTTAGTCCTCCCCAGGCCATAGGATTCTTCAGTGTGATTATGTCCGTTGTACTGCCTTACACATGACTACAAATCCAGTTTTGTCATTCGATCTTACATTAACTACAATACTACATAGCCCATTTTCTTGAGAAAATAACTTGCATTAATATTTGCCTATGCATCTCATTCACAAGTCCAACCCTGGGCCAGTCCACCATTGATCATCTACCAAAAGAATATATTCTAACAATAACCAGTAAAGCTTGCTTTCGAACCAATCAATCCTGTCTTTGCTCCAATATGAATGGCAAGTGGACGCCCAAATCTCTCGTTCGGCCTAAAGTAGCAACAGTAGCACTTGCGCCAAAACGGAAGGTCTTAGAAAAAGTTGGAATGTGGATGCTTTTATGTGGAGCTAATTAATTAATTGCATTCATGCCCTTTCGGTGCAATGACAGTCGGTTGCCCCTCTCGCTCCCTATATAAATGGCAACACCATCGCACAATACTGCATGGATTAGAGAAGCTAATGAGAGCTTTAACTGGGCATATATATAACGATGCTCTAGCTGTTTGGTCTAAGAGTCTTGCATGAAGAGGTAGGGACTGTAGTGCAGTCAAGGATGACTTGCCGACATTTGCTACGAGGCAAGCCAACAAGAGGCTTTAACTGGGCATACCCCGGCAAGTTGTTCTTGGCTACATTTTGCTCTTTCTTCTCATGTGAGCCTCTGTATATAGGCCCTTAAATGTTTCCAAAACTGTCAAACAATTGGACGTAAATTTAGCTGAACAACATCATATTCTGTCTTCTCTTATATATGTTTGCTTATATTTTTTTATTACACGGTTGAGAGATCGAGAGAGAAAGAGCTTCACCGCACCTTTTTTGTTTATTAGTTAATTTCACTTACTCATCTGCTATGGTTCTCATGCATCTTTTTTGTGAATGGATGCGCCCTCTATACCATGATGCATTGATGCGGTAAGGTGCAAATGGATGCCAAACATAAAAAAGAGAGCCAGTAGCTGCAAATGAACAAACTCTAAACAAAAATTACATGACAGGTGCAGATTCTCAATATATATAGTTTTACAGCAATTACCCTCGCCAATGTCCACATTTTTTTTATACACCTTTTCTCTGAAAATGAGCCACATTTTTCTTGGATTGTGCTTGGCCTTAATTGGTGGTTTGATTTGAGTACGTGTTGCTCAGAGCGTTCTCTTCCCTCTTTAATTTGGATATGCTGTTAGGCAAAAGGGTGTTGTATTCTTTTTGGGTGTTGTCTTGTTATTGTTGATGTGGGCAGGCGAGTGCCTTGTGGGGTTTGACAGTATTCTATTTGAGTGTTTGTTTTTCTTTTAGTGGTGTCTTTGGCTTTGTTTTGGTTTGGGGTTTTTTGGTTCATATTGTGGGGCCTTTTTCTGCTGTTCTTCCTGGGTTGTCTTTTCCTTGATTCTTTTGTATCCCTTGTTCCTTTTGGTTTATTAATAACATCGGTTTGCTCATAAATAAATATTAAAAATAAAATAAAAAACCCCTTCTCCAAATTCTAAATTTGTCATGCAATATGCATGAAATGTACAACTCTTTAATTAATGAAACTTTTAACATTTTCGACATAATTATATTGCAACCATGCACACACTTTTGATTAACTCATTAACGTACCTGTATATATATAGATCTTTTTTTCTTTTCTTTTTTCTTTTTTTTTTTGATCTTGCCAAACGATATGAGAACATACACTCCCACAAATGCACTCATGTGGAGTCAAAACCAGGACCTCCGCAAACCCCACATTCCTATAATTAGGATGGGACATGCCATTAGACCCAAGAGCCATTGCCATATATATAGATAGATAAACCATAGTTAATTTATGTATCATCCTAGATAGTCCCAATTTCATTAAACTCCATGTCATGTGTTCTGTTTTATTTTACAACCTCATACAAAATGCACAGATTTACAAGTGAGAAATCAATTGATTGAGTTATATAGCATTAGCAGTTTGATTGAATTATACCATTAGCAGTTTAAATGTCTTTGAGTTTTAATTAATGATCATTGAGAATGTAATTATTATATATTAGACGATGAATGGCCCCGAGTTATAGGTGGTATATGTAAAGTGTGGATATGGTGGGGGTCATGCGAGAGAGAGTGAGAGAGAAGAGAAATGATGTTTGACTCCTATATTTTAGGGTAAATTATACTAGCACACAATTACAGATGCAATCCCACTACTTTTTAAATCTGAATTACATTGTCACCTCTTGTCAATCCTATCAGACGATTAGCGTTAACAGAGTATATAATATGACAAAAGTGCTCTTAATTAGAGTTAATTATACTTACACCACCTCTAATTTATGAAAATTACAAATGTACGTACCCCCACTCATTTTTGAAATTGCACTGCAGCCCTTTACCCTTAAAAAAAACAAAAATTCAATCAGGTTTGATGCACTGGTTAGATTCATAGATAGGTATTGCCTTTATTGAATTTGGTTTTGAATTTTATTTCTTTTCTTATTACAATGCTCAGTTTGTGTGGGTGAGAAAATTTACGAAAAAAACAATGTAATTATAATTTTGAATCATAAATACATAATGATTCTATTTAGGTTTTGTTTGGTTCATGAGAAAATGTATAAATGAAGAAAATGAAATGTTAGTGAGAAAATGTTTTGTCTGGTTGATAATAAATTATTATTCTTCTATTGTATTTATTTATTTTTAAACACACAAAAAGCAAAAAACAAAAAATAATTTTGTGAGAAAATACGGAAGGTGTTTGATTTGTTTAGAAGACAAAAAATGTGGGATAAAGTATAATTAAATTGTTTAAACGCCAAAACATTAATTTAAAAATAAATGAGCATGCTGTCATCAAAAGATGATGGAGTTATTCACGGCCTTTACAGTTTACAATGAGGGAGTGTTTCTGTAGATTATTTTCTAAAGTAGGGGGTTGTAGTGCAATTTTAGAAACAAGAGGGGTGCATCCATCAGATACTAATTAAAGAGGGTGTAAGCTAGTGTAATTTACCTTATTTTTTAACCCATAATACAATCTCATATGATGTAGTGCAATGTTTGCTACACGAAACTAACTTTTGAACACCAAATGTATTTTTGAGACTTAAGGGTATAGCCACGTCATAGAAGACTCTATTTTAGGTCAATAATATTGATAAAATAGCATTGTTCAAGAGAAAAATGTGCAAGCGAGAAATAGAGAGATTAGATAAACATAAATAGGTAAGATAGTAAATTAGTGCCTAAGTTTAGGACCAAATTAAATAGGCGTGTTAGGAGGGGAGAATGGTAAAATAGAAATTTCATATAGTGAAAGGAAAAATTACAACTACAAGCCCTTGTGGCAAGTGGTGGTACCAATTAAGATGGGTGGGTTAGGTATCTCTAGGGCTAAGGATCAATTCCTCTGCAATATAACCAAAAAAGAAATGGCAAAATAGGAATATTATACATTTAAATCATTGATTGCATGTGACAATTTTCCATTTGGCAAGCTAACAGAAGATGACGGATTTTAAATAAAAAATAAAAATAAAAAATAAGATAGATGATGGAGTTATTGACCATGTAGGCTTCCTTCGATTTTCATGGTTTCCATCAAACCAAGTTTTTTTCTTCCGAAATGTATGATTGGGTGCAATAAAATTGCCTATGGTCTATGTATACATACTTATGACTCCATTTCAACCATTTTTAGTTATATTGCATGGTTGAAATTAGATAAGCCCATTTAATAAATGAGACCAAACTTTGAATGATTGTCTTCTATGTTGCTGATGTGTGTATTTAGTGCCAAAAAAAAATTAAAAATTAAAAATACAACCTTCAAACTTTGAATAGTGCTTGAAATATCAAAAGAAAGTGTCTTAAGAGTAGACAAGTGTTGACTCCCCATTTTGTAACGCCTAACATCCTGGACCACCTTTAAGTCAAATGACGAAGGGTGGTATCAAAATAGAACAATTACGAGTAAATCTCACAGGACCAACATGATCGATATGCACGTACGTGCTTGGCCCCAGATTTTCAAAATCTTTTTTGTCTAGCATCTTCTCCCTTACCCTACAAGGATCAGGTCGACCTATGGAGGCTAAAAACCCTAGAAGCCTCAAAAGCAAACCCCAGAAACTCCCCTATAAATATCCTACTTTCTATTGGAAAAATAAAATATAGAAGCTACAAGTAAACAAAGCAGAAACTTATCGGACTGAGGCGTGTGAGAACACTGCCCTTAAAAGTAGATCGCGCCCCACGGAACAAATTGCTCGGTGCAGATGGTCAGTGGCGGCCTACTCTCCAGGGTACAACAGTCGCACCTCCCACAAGCGTGCACTCGCAATGCCGGAGAGATGTGAATAGCTCAGATGACTCCTTCGTATAACAAGAATTGCAGAACTCGAAAATATAGAACTACAGAACTGAAAATAATAACTCGGAAAATATAGAGAGAGGAGAAGAGAAGAGAAGAGAAGAGAGCAGTAGCTGCTGTGTGTTTTGGAAAGGGTGGAAGGAGCCCTTTATATAGTGTTTAGAAGGTGAAACTGCTGCAAAGAATTAAATTTAAAAATTTATTTACGAAATAAATTTTGAAACTGCTACAAATGAATCTGGACAGAAATGTGGCAACATGCAAAGTTTAAAATCTGCAACAGTCAAAAATTAAAAATCTGCAACAGTCAAAAATTTAATCTGCCAACAGTCAAAAATAAATCAGGGAAATTAAATCAAAATAAATTTCTGATTTGAATACAAACGGTCAGATCAAATAATTGGACTTGAAGAGTGTTAGGCTTGGTCCAATAATTGGACTTGAAGAGTGTTAGGCTTGGTCCGACCCAGAAAGCCCAAAGGCCCAATAACAAAATTGATAAAAAGTGGCCAGACCTGCGCACACACGCGAAGCCAAATATCCGGGATTTGCACCCCCCCTGCGCGCACGTCGCACGCCTGCGTCGCGCCCGACTAAGTCAATTTTCGGACTCCTGTCCCGCAAGTTGATCAATTGGGCTTCGGCTCGTGCGCACGTGGGCCTCCTTAAACTCTACCACATGTTAACCAAACATAAAAAGTATAAAGGTATATAAACACAAGATAAGGCTTTATAGTTTTCCAATGTGGGACAAAGTGTTTTGGGCCAACAACAAGAAACACAAGAGTAAATAAGTATTTTGAAATACCAAAATATACAACAATCCCCCACATATTTCAAAATACAGGAATAGGAAAGATACGAAGGAGTAAGAGAATTAAATGCATGAGTAATGGTGTCTTTAGGACTATGAACCATTACCTAGGATATGTAAGTAGTGACCCACAGAAAATCGGTGAAATTAAAATTTCTATGAACCAGAATTCCTTATTATAGATCAACCATCTTACAACCCACAGAAAATTCTCAAGATCTGAGCTATTCAAGTCGGGGTGGCACGAATAGGCCATGCACTATACCTGGATATTCATGAGTGCTCTAGAGAACCTGCCCGAGTTCTCATAGGAAGCGGCCCCACTCCCACACTCATATAGGTGGATCCATCAAGTGTACACTGCAATTAAGTACACCATCCAAACAGGACTATAGTCTCCATTAAGAATTAAATTCAACCTTACACATTGCAGTTTGCACTATCTATACCATAGGAAGGGACACTCAATATAAGTGATAGTGCGCCACCAAATCAACCAGTGATTTGTTATTACCCGTATGAACCTACTTCTTGGAATCCCCATTTACATAGGTCGGGTTACCATCACTGTTGACTTTTGTCATAGGCATAAGTCCCATTCCCCTCGATGTATCACTCACTAGTTTTCTACCTAGTGGTTTAGTCAGAGGATCGGCCAAGTTCAACTCTGATCTCACAAAATTAAGGGATATAATCCCATCATCAAGCAGCTGCCTCACAATATTGTGTCTCAGGCGTATATGCCTACTCTTCCCATTATAAGATTTATTTTTAGCTCTAGCAATTGCAGCCTGGCTATCACAATGAATAGACACAGATGGAACTGGTCTTATCCAAATGGGAATATCTGCTAAGAAGTTTCTAAGCCACTCAGCCTCAGTACCAGCCTTCTCTAAGGCAATAAACTCGGATTCCATAGTGGATCGAGCTATGCAAGTTTGCTTGGAAGATTTCCAAGATATTGCACCTCCACCAAGAGAAAATATATAACCACTCGTGGATTTTGTCTCGTCTGAGTCAGAGACCCAGCTAGCATCACAATACCCCTCTAGTACTGCAGGAAATCCACTGTAAAATAAACCATAATTAATAGTTCCTCTTAAGTACCTTAGTACCCTGTTCAAAGCAATCCAATGATCTTTGTTAGGACAATAAGTATATCGACTTAATCTGCCTACAGCATATGCAATATCAGGTCGAGTGCAGTTCATTAAATACATAAGACTTCTAATCACTTGAGCATATTCAGTTTGAGAAACACTATGTTCTTTATTTTTCTTTAATTGAGAATTAGCATCATAAGGAGTAGATATAGGATCACAATCATAATGTTTAAATCTCTTTAAAATTTTCTCTACATAGTGTTGTTGTGAAAGCATGATACCATCAGAAGTTCTACTAATTTTAATTCCAAGAATTATATCAGCTTCACCCATATCTTTCATATCAAAGTTGGACGCCAAAAAAGATTTTGTTTCGTTCACAATATTTAGGCTAGTACCCATAATAAGCATGTCATCAACATACAAGCAAATAATCACTCCAGTGTTATCAACAAATTTACTATATACACATTTATCTGCTTCATTAATCAAATAACCATTAGAAGTTAACACTTTATCAAATTTTTCATGCCATTGTTTTGGTGCTTGTTTAAGACCATATAAAGATTTCACTAGCCTACAAACTTTGTTCTCATTACCAGGAATAACAAAACCTTCAGGTTGATCCATGTAAATTTCCTCTTTTAAATCACCATTTAAAAACGCAGTTTTAACATCCATTTGATGAATTATCAACTTGTTAATAGAAGCTAAAGCTATTAAAACTCTAATTGAGAAAATTCTTGTTACAAGAGCAAAAGTATCAAAATAATCTATACCTTTCTTTTGAGTAAATCCTTTAGCAACCAATCAAGCTTTAAATTTATCAATTGACCTATCAGCTTTTAACTTCTTTTTGAAAATCCATTTGCAACCAATAGTTTTAGCACCCGGAAGTAAACTAACTAATTCCCAAGTATGATTAGACATAATAGATTCTATTTCACTATTAATTGCTTCTTTCCAAAAAGGTGAATAAGAAGAAGAAATAGCTTCATTATAAGTTTTTGGGTCATTATCAATAAGAAAAGTATAAAAATCATCTCCAAAATTAGTTCCTTTTCTTATTCTTTTACTCCTTCTTAATTCAACTTCACCATTATCATTAGTCACCTTTTCAGTTTCACTTAGAGGTATATAAGAACCTTTTTCAGTTTTTGATTTTAAAGGAAATACATGTTCAAAGAAATCTGCATTCTTAGTTTCAACAATAGTGTTAGGTTCCATAACATTATTTTCACTTCTAATAACTAAGAATCTATATGCAGCACTGTTTTGAGCATAGCCAATAAACATGTAATCAAAAGTTTTAGAACCAATTTTCCTCTTTTTAGGTTCAGGCAATAAAACTTTAGCTAAACACCCCCACACTTTCAAATATTTAAAACTAGGTGCATAGCCTTTCCAAAGTTCATATGGTGTTTTACCAGTTTTCTTAAATGGTATTCTATTTTGAATATAACATGCAGAAAGTATTGCCTCCCCCCACAGGTTAGGTGGTGCTCCAGAACTAATTAACATAGCATTCATCATTTCTTTTAAAGTTCTATTTTTTCTTTCAGCTACACCATTAGATTCAGGTGAATAAGATGGACTTATTTCATGTATTATGCCATGTTCTTCACAAAAATCATTCAAAGGTTTATATTCATATTCTCCCCCTCTATCAGATCTAAGTTTTTTAATTTTCTTGTTTAGTTGATTTTCAACTTCTGCCTTATATTTTAAAAACATTTCAGTAGCCTCATCCTTAGATCTGATTAAATAAACTTTTGTGTATCTTGAATAGTCATCTACAAAAGTTATATAATATTTTTTACCACCTCTAGTTAATGTACTCTTTAAATCACCAATATCACTGTGAATTAGGCCTAATAATTCAGTTTCTCTTTCTATTGACTTACAAGTTTTCTTAGTTGATTTAGATTCCACACATGTCTCACATTTTTCTGTATTAGTTATGGATATATTATGCAATAAACCAAGTTCTTTCATTTTCTTAATATAAGAGAAATTCACATGTCCTAGTCTACCATGCCATATATCAATAGAATCAATCAAGTAAGCAGAAGAAGATGATGCATTTCCATTCATGATTTCAAGTATATTTAAAAGAAACAAACCTTGGTTACAATAACCCTTCCCAACAAACATACCATTTTTAGTCATAATAATCTTGTCAGATTCAAAAGATACCTTAACCCCAACCTTACCCAGCAGAGAAACCGATACCAAGTTGTAGCGAATGTTCGGAACATGGAGCACATCACTCAGTGAAAGGACTTTTCTAGAAGTCAGCTTAAGAAGAACCTTCCCTTTGCCGACAATAGGTGAGGGCCTCGAATCGCCCATGAACACTTGTTCCTCACCTTCCCCCACAGGAGTGTAGGAGACAAAAGCACTTCTGTCACCACAGATGTGCTTGGTAGCCCCAGAGTCTACCACCCAGTCCTTCACATTTGCTACCATGTTCACCTCAGTAACAACTGCAGCAATGACATCATCTGTCTCTACCAAATTAACATTCGTGCGTGCAGGAGTATTGTTTGCCTTTCTGAACCTGTACTCAGGAGCATGGTGTCCAGGCTTCCCACAAACATAACAGTTACCCTTTTTCTTGAAGGTGGGTTGGGACCTTTGGTTCTGACCAGATCTAAAATTCTGATTATTCTTACGGTTTTGGTTAGGTCTATTATTCCAGTTGGTGTTGTGACTCTTTTTGTTGTTAGTCCTTCTATTGTTACTAGGTCTACTAGGTCCATCAACCAGATTAGCCTTGGAAGTTAATTCCTTGGCTTTTTCAATCTTGTCTCTAAGCCTATTCTTTTCTTCAATTCGAATGTGAACAATCACATCTTCAAGACTCATATGTTTTTTTTTGTGTTTCAAATTATTTTTGTAGTCTTTCCAAGATTCGGGCAATTTTTCAATAAGAAATCCTGCCAGAAAAGACTCTTGCAAAACTATTTCTTCATTTTTCAGGTCACTTACTAGGATATGAAAGTCATGGATTTGAGATGATACATCTCTATCCTCGGTCATTTGGAAATTAGCAAAATTCCCTATGGCATATTTCTGATTACCAGCATCTTCTAGGACATATTTCTTTTTCAAACTTTCCTAAATATCCTTAGCAGTCTTATAGGTATAATATATATCATAAATCTCATTAGACAGTGTGCTAAGTATAGTGTGTCTACATACCTTATTACCGTTTTCCCACTTTTTCAGCTCTTCCTCATATTTTTCAGTACCTTCTTTTGGTTGAGGGTCTGTCAGTATGTGGGTCAAGTTCACCATGTCCAAAGCAGAGTAAACACGCTCTTGCCAGTGCTTAAAGAAAGTACCATTGAAGTGCTCGATCTTAGAAACATCATGCAGAATTTTAGCAGTCATACTAGCAGCGTCCATGATTATCTACTTTTAAGATTGTTGGAAAAATAAAATATAGAAGCTACAAATAAACAAAGCAGAAACTTATCGGACTGAGGCGTGTGAGAACACTGCCCTTAAAAGTAGATCGCGCCCCACGGAACAAATTGCTCGGTGCAGATGGTCAGTGGCGGCCTACTCTCCAGGGTACAATAGTCGCACCTCCCGCAAGCGTGCACTCGCAATGCCGGAGAGATGTGAATAGCTCAGATGACTCCTTCGTATAACAAGAATTGCAGAACTCGAAAATATAGAACTACAGAACTAAAAATAATAACTCGGAAAATATAGAGAGGAGAAGAGAAGAGAGCAGTAGCTGCTGTGTGTTTTGGAAAGGGTGGAAGGAGCCCTTTATATAGTGTTTAGAAGGTGAAACTGCTTCAAAGAATTAAATTTAAAAATTTATTTACGAAATAAATTTTGAAACTGCTACAAATGAATCTGGACAGAAATGTGGCAACATGCAAAGTTTAAAATCTGCAACAGTCAAAAATTAAAAATCTGCAACAGTCAAAAATTTAATCTGCCAACAGTCAAAAATAAATCAGGGAAATTAAATCAAAATAAATTTCTGATTTGAATACAAACGGTCAGATCAAATAATTGGACTTGAAGAGTGTTGGGCTTGGTCCGACCCAGAAAGCCCAAAGGCCCAATAACAAAATTGATAAAAAGTGGCCAGACCTGCGCACACACGCGAAGCCAAATATCCGGGATTTGCACCCCCCCTGCGCGCATGTCGCACGCCTGCGTCGCGCCCGACTAAGTCAATTTTCGGACTCCTGTCCCGCAAGTTGATCAATTGGGCTTCGGCTCATGCGCACGTGGGCCTCCTTAAACTCTACCACATGTTAACCAAACATAAAAACTATAAAGGTATATAAACACAAGATAAGGCTTTATAGTTTTCCAATGTGGGACAAAGTGTTTTGGGCCAACAACAAGAAACACAAGAGTAAATAAGTATTTTGAAATACCAAAATATACAACACTTTCAACCAGGAAATAAGGATCCGATTTTTCTCAGCCTCCACCCTCGAAATCCTAGAACTAGCAATTGTGATTGCGGGAGTCCAAGAAGGCTCATGGAATTATTGCCGCCCCAAACCTGGGGGTAATCACTTCGTAATTATCTTAAGTTTTGTTTCTTTATTGTTTAGCATGCTTATTGATCATCATTTATGAAATAGGCCTAAATTTCTTTATGCATTCCTTTATTTCACACTAATTATAGCACACATGCATTGCACATGAATTTTTTGTGTGGAAACAATAAAATGAAGAAAAAGCAATAAAAATACATAAAAATATATCGATTTTAAATTACATCTCATTCATCAAGTATGATAAGCAATGAAATGAATATAAAAATTGTACAATGGACCCATTAATTTCAACAAAAATAAAATTTTAAAAAATTAGCGAAGGAAACATACCTAATGATGTCGTAGAAAGATGAGGGTTAGGGTTAGGGTTAGGGTTAGGGAAGCTTGAAATCTGAAAAACACAACAAAAAATAATAATAATAATAATAATAATAAAATAAACACAAACAAATAATAATAATAAAATAAAAATCGGTTAGGGCAATGGATCTGTAATAGCTAAAACCCCTAACTTGTATCTTAAAGGTAATAATGGATACGTATGAAAAGAGGGAGGAGAATTGTAGCCAAAAAAAAAAAAAAGAGGAGACGTATATATGAGTAATAGTAGGGAAGGACTTGTTGAGAAGGATAACAATGTCTTTATAAATTTAAGTGAGGGTAAGATAGTCAATCAAAAGTTTTTCTAATTTAAAAACTTGTATAAGTAGTATAGATATAGCATTTAATGATTTGAGACACAATCAACATGCGCTTCAAGCATGTAGGTTAGGTAGAATCACATATCCTCATGTGAGGTTTATTACTTTCCCAAATATAAACATGACCGTTTATGTGCCATATTGTGATTATATTGCATAACTTGTCGATTCATTAATTCTAGCACTTCTTTCATGTTTTCAATCCACAATTTCTCGATATTTAGATATAGGACATTCTTATTGTTTTTCAAAACATGTTTAGGTAGGTTTTGTGCATGTCATAATCATCTGTAGGTTTGTATAAACATGATAGTTGCATAATAGGTTCAAATCTGCACTCTTGCATTAACTGTATTTAGATCTTGCACATACGTGCATCACATATGGACGTACATGCTTTCACATGCACATTCATGCATGACATATTCCAAACATAATAACCCTCTCTCTTTTTTGTAGGTAGTGTAAGTATAGTTTGATCCTTTGAATGCCTCTTTTTTCTGTATATACTTATTCATCTTGCTTTATCTTGATTTCTCATTTTTTTTTCATCATTGTGTGCTATCATTTGAATTAAATCATATAACTGCTGGAATATGATTAAGCCTAATTAATTAAGTCCTTTTTAATTAAAGCTAATAAGTACATATATGTGGGGGCCAGCTTTGGTCGAGCGTTGTTCCCAACAACATATCCTAGCTCTGAACATGAGAATTCTCTGGTTATAACGAGTTATACCCTTGCTAGGGGTTATTCGGTTCTTGAAGTCAAATTAGGTGGCGACTCCTCTCTACGCTATTCACTCGTGGCTAGTTAGTGTATTTCTGAGCTACGTGGTTCAGGACGTGGCATTCACAACAAGTAATTCATTGAACTTGCCTCAAGAAGTGTAAGATTTTGAGTTCGATTTCACATTCACTCTTGGGACCAACCAATGGACATTTAATGATGTAAAGTGTACAATAACTCTAGCCGTGTGGAGGAGATTACTCAAGTCAAAAATTTAGACACCCCTATTTTCAAAAGGAAGTGTTAAAAAAAAAAAAAAAACATAATGTTTGAAAACAATTAGACTTGTAAATTGTATAATAAAATTAGAATATCACCATTCCTGGTCCACTTTTAATTTTCCAAACTCCACTTTCCATATGTTGTTCATCCACTCACAATGTGGAGATTGGAAAGCCGATAAGCAGAGGCGAATAGCATTGCGCTTAAACTATGATGACGTGTAATATAGGTATGATTACCATTTGAAACTATGATAAATAATTATTAATTATATTTGAAAATAGGATAAACTACAAAAAACCTCCCTAATGTTTGATTCTTTTTCACGTAACTCCCTAAAAGAAAAAATTATTGCAATGTCCCCTTGGACAATTTATAAATTTAGCAATTACTACCTCCGTTGTTTGCCATCGTGGAATTAATGGTAGTCGTGTGACTTTTTTCCATCTAATTGCATGAACAATAATTAATGATGGTGTTAGTTGCTCAATTTATAAGTCGTTTGGAGAGAACAATGCAACCATTTTTTCTTTAGTGGGGGATCGGATTACGTAAGAAAGCTAAGGTCTAAACATTTGGAGGGTACGTTTCTTGTAGTTTACCCTTGAAAATATATGCATACCCAAAATGAAAAAAAAAAAAAAAAAAAAAATGTAGTTCATATTCCCACTATCCAATTGCTTCGGAAACGAATATAATTTTTGAATTGCCAACTGAAAAACTCTTATTCATCCAACTTATCAGAATACCATATCAAGCAATATCACACATAATCTAATATGTAATAAAGTATTAAGGCAATCGAAATTAGTCATGTGATATGCACATAATGGGCTAAATATTTTTTATAACATGCAATTTTACCCTTATTTTATTATTTGAATACAAAGTCATTAAATAGTCATTTTAATTGACCTAGATAATTCATCTAAACTATTTGCTACCAATTAAGATGGTGTGTATATGCTGAATCAGTATGGTTAAATATGCAGAATCCTTGCCATTGTTGCAAACGTCCTGAGCTAGTAGAAGTAATAATATATATATATATATATATATATATATATATATATATATATCTATCCTATCCTGTATTATGAGAGCCACCATGGCAGTTGTGAGAGCATAACATACCAATTAAATTAATTTGTTCTGCAGCCCGTTGCCCGTTGCTGAAGATTTCACAAATTTGGACTTCAACTAACCAAAGGTAGCCACCATTTGGATGGTTGAAAAATATATGATTCTATTCTTAATTAGACTAAGTGTGTAACACCCCAAAATTTATAAACAATAACACGTTTAATTTTTTATGAGCTCCGTACAAATAAATCTTTTCAAAAATAAATTCTCTTTGAAAATACAGAGTATTGCGCAATTACAGCTAGCGATAGTTAACCCAAAACTCATCAATATATATTGGCCAACCAAATGAATAAATTACATTAGTTTTAAATAAAAATAAATATACGCGATAATTTCTCAAAATCTTGACCCCAATTCGATCTATTACATGTCTCTAACAATGATCAATTGAAAATATATTAGGGTGAGCAAATAACAGCCCAGTAGGAAATCTAATTCCAATACAATAAATAATGTTTCAAATATTCTCACAGTACACACAATTATATTCAAAATAATATATAAATTGAATAATATGAATTCCAAATTATATACCTCAAATATAATCCACTTATCAATAATAATTCAATTCCCAAATATATTAGCATCAATAAAATCAACCATCATAATCCATGACATCAAATAATATCATCATCAATATTTATCAATTACACAAATCAAATCCTAACATATGCTTCAAAATACTCATCGTCCACTGTACAAAAATTAAACCCCCTATCTCAAAAATAAGTGAATAAAATGAAAAACCACAACTGTAGACGCATAAATTTGCTCAAGAGATACAAAATCCATACTAACATATGCGGGATTGGAGCCCCCATCTCCTGCAAGCATCCGCCCCGCCCTCTGCCTCTCTCGGCTTCCTCACTGCCTTTCTTTCTTTCTCTCCTCTCTTCTTCTCTTTTATTTATTTTCTCTCCTTCTCTCTTTCTCCCTTCTTTTCTCCCGTCCCTATCTCCTTTTTCTCTCTCTTCCTTTATTTCTTCTTCTTTTCTTTCTTCTACACCTAATGCATTTATTTCTTTTGACTTTTTTTTTTATTCTTTCCCCCACAACCGGCCACTTCTTCTTTTTTCCTTCTTTTCTTCTTTTGTCTTCTTCATCCACCTAAACCAATCAATGCAACGTCTCCCAACATTCAACTCACCTTATTTTCATTTTCTATATAAAATATTTAAAATTATCACTCTGTGTATAATTCCACCAAATATACACGTAAAATAAATCAATAAATATTCGGGGTATTACAAAGTGAGCTAGGCCACATTCATTGATTAGGTACCTTCCTTCCCACTTAATTTGATTAGCTCAAATAGAGCTATCCAAGAATGATATTGAGAAACGCTCATCCCTCGGCCTGGTTGGTTAAGATTCGATCTAAGGCCTTAACCTCGAGTACGAGGGATTGGTCATTGGCATGACCCATGGCCATCAAGAATTAAGAATGAAGTTTTATTAATTATATAGCCGATACAAAAACACAACGTACTCTTATTTTGAACAAGGGTCTGTGCTACTTAGTCCTCCCCAGTAGGATTCTTCAATGTTATTATGTCCGTACGTAGTACTGCCTTAAACATGACTACAAATTTGGTTTTGTCATTCTCAAAATTAACTATATAGCCCATTTTCTCGAGAAAATAACTTACATTAATATTTTCCTATCCAACTGTCTCAAGTTCAAAAAAATATGTGTTGAACCAAACATCATCCTGCATGAATCCTCCTTACCCAATTAGCATGCCCACTCATTCACAAGTCCAACCCCTGGCCAGTACTCCACCATCGATCATCTCCCAAAAGAATATATTCTCACAAGAGCCAGTACAGCTTGCTTTCGAACCAATCAATCCTGTATTGCTCCAATATGGATGACAAGTGGACGCCCAAATCTCTTGTTTGGCCTAAAGTAGCAACGGTAGCACTTGCGTCATTCTCAAAAGGAAAGTCCTAGAAAAGTTGGAATGTGGATGCTCTTTGTCGAGCTAATTAATTGTATTCAACTGTTCATGCCCTTTCGGTGCCATGACAGTCGGTTGCCCCTTCAGGAAAGTTAATTGGTCAGAATTTGGATATATAAGGGAATATCGAACAATATACGTACCCAGTCCCACCCTATATAAATGGCAACACCATTGCACAATACTGCATGGATTAGAGAAGCTAATGAGAGCTTTAACTGGGCATATATATAACGATGCTCTAGCTGTTTGGTCTAAGAGTCTTGCATGAAGAGGTGGGGAGTGTAGTGCAGCCAAGGATGACTTGCCGCATTTGCTACAAGGCAAGCCAATAAGAGGCTTTAACTGGGCATACCCCGGCAAGTTGTTCTTGGCTACATTTTGCTCTTTTCTTCTCATGTGAGCCTCTCTAGACCCTTAATTGTTTCCAAAAATACTGCCATGGACTCAGAAAGCGGAGGAGCATTGGGACGAGATCGATTATAGCAAGTATCAAATGTTACAACCTCATGATCTGTCTTTTCTTATACTATATCTTTGCTTAATTTATTTTTTTCTTATGTAATATCTAAACATTCATATATATAACATAGTTTACGTTATCATCCTACATAGTCCCAAATTGATCATTAAACCCCAAGTGAACTAGGGCGGAGGAAGTAAGGTCTTAGGGGGGCCCTTTGGCCCTTCTCAATTTTTTAAAATTATAATTTATACATATACTTTTCTTTTAATTATAGACTTGACCCTTCTCAATTTTTGTTGCTTGACCTAGATATATTTCTGTCATATATGGGATAAGTTTTTCTTTTGGTTTCTTAAAGGACTATTGGTCCTCCTCCCATTGTAATCATTCGTTTTGTTTATAATATATATATATATATATATATATTATTATTATTATTATTATTATTTGTTGTTAGTTCAAAAAATCTTTTTTTTTTTCTTGTCTTCTTGTTATGGAGGAAAAAATTTTCAAAAAGTCGTAGTCGATTGATTTCTTTAGTATTTTGAATTATGCTAAAATTCTAAAAATCAACCACAATTTAGCTACCCTAGACCAAATTTCTGGCTCTGCCACTGTGTCAATTCTATGTTCTGTTTTACTTTAAAGCTCCATACAAATTGGAAGAGAATAAAATACCCTAGTAGTCTGCAGATTTTCAATTGAGAAATAAATTGATTAAGTTATAGCATGCATTAGCATTAGCAGTTTCAATGTTTTTTAGTTTTAATTAATGATCTTTGAGAATCTAAAAATTATATTGCAGGTGGTTTGAAGTGGTGTTGATGGAGCTCGTGGGTGGAATTGTGGATGTTAAAATTGTTAGGAAACCACTCTACTCTAGGATTTGTGAGATGAGAAAAAATAAAGAACGCCAAAACCAAAACCAAAACCAAAACCAAAAAACAAACAAAAAAAAACAATAATAAAAAATAAAAAATAAAAAGACGTAAAGATTTATGTATCTTTATGTGGTTAACCCAAATTAAGGTTACGTCCACAGAATTGTTATTTTCACTGTGTTAGACAGTGAACAAGGGTGTTACATCGTCATAAAACCTAAATCAGAAGCGACTATGAAGATGACCAATAAATTAGGTTAAAATCTAAAATGGGCCCCGCAGAGGCTTTTCCCAAGGGAATTGCCTTGGGCCTGTTGACCTGAGCCTCCGTTTCATGGACTAAGTCTCACAAAAATTCTCATTTAAACCGTAAGTTTCGCATGCTAGAGAAAGCCGTGATCCATGAGTTTCCTCCGTTAATCGTTCTATATTTGCCTCGCCTCGCCTTTAGGTTAGGCAGAGTCTAAAATATGAAATTCTATCCTTCCACTCTGAGTTCTAGCTTTCTTTACGGACCAGAAGAAGAACAAAGGGGAATGTGGTATTATCAGTCATCCCATTCCGTTCCAGTTGGCACACGCTGGTCAATCCAGTATGTACGTCGCTTTCATTCCTAGCTGACCGGCACGGAACCCTGGTCGTGTGCTGCAAATCAAGTCGAACACAACACAAGGCTCCACAAAGCCTAACAAAAATCGTTGTGAGTGGGCCTAAGTTGTAGGTGATCTATGTAATGCGTGGATATGGTACCAATCATGTGTGTGTGTGTGTGTGAGAGAGAGAGAGAGAGAAGGGAAATAATGTTTGAATTGACCCATAGTAAATCTCATATGATATGGTGCAATGTAGGTTGTATGCCGCAAGAAACTAATTTTTGAAAATCAAATGTGGTTTTAAGTCTTGATGGCTACGTCATATGGAAATTTATTTTGGGTCAATAATATAGATCAAATAGCACTTTGTGAGAGAGAAATGAGTATGTGAAAGATAGATTAGATAAACAGAAGTGGTGGTCTCTGTCTTCAAGCTCCACCAAGAGAGAGAGAGAGAGAGAGAGAGAGAGAGAGAGAGAGAGAGAGAGAGAGAGAGAGAGAGAGAGCGAGCTTATATCAGATTTAATATGAGATAAAGGGTAAGATAGTAAATTCATGCCTAAGTTCTCTAGCAAAATAGGCATGTTAGGAGGAGAGAAAGGTAAAATAGAAATTCCATATAGTGAAAGGGTAAATTAGAACCACTGGCCCTTGTGGCCTAACAGGATGGCTGGTGCGGTTGGGTAACTCTATGTCTCATGTCAATTCCCCTCTGATACGACAAAAATGAAAATAGTAAAATAGGCATATTATACATTTAAAATCATCGATTGAATGTGATGATTTTTCATTTGATTAGTTAATTAACGAAAGCTGATAGTCTGATATCCAATTGGAAATATTTAATGGTTTGGGAACTCAATCAACCGATTTTAAAGTTCAAGATAGCAAAGCAAAAAACACACCCCAAAGTTCTAGGATATTTTTTGCATTTCGCTCCATTTATTATAGTTGTTATTATTGTTATGATATTTATCGAGGTATTCAAATCTTTGACCAAACCGCATAAATTAACACTAAGAATAAATCAACCACTAGCCAATTGACTCAAGAAGAAGTGAAAAGTAGAACCTAAGACATTTTGCTTCGTTAAACGTAAATCTTAAGAACCACTGATATACCCTTTTAGATTTGTATAAATTAAAAAACATTTCAAGCTTTCAAACATTTAAAACTTACAAAATTCATCTTGTCCATTTCATCTGCACCGGATTTTTTATAAACCAATTTTGTATTGAGTAACAAATAATATGAGTTTTTATATGAATTTTTTGGTTCCAAGAAAATTGCACTTCAAACTTTGAATGGTCCTTGAACTGTCGAAAGAAAGAGTTTCAGGAATGGACTAGTGATTCGTTGAAGTTACGCCTCAAGAAGTAAAAGATTTTGAGTTCCACTTCGATCACATTTCCTCATGGGACCAACCAATGGACGTTTAATGATGTGAAATGTGAAATAACTCTAGTCGTGCCGAGGAGATTAGTCGGGTGAAAATTTTGGATAATCCTGTTTGCAAAAGTCAAGTGTCAAAAGAGACGTATTGTTGAAAAAAAAAACAAACAAACAAACAAACAAACAAACCAATTAGACCCAATAAGACTTATAAATTAGGGGAAATATCTAAAACCTCCCAAAAAAATAAAATTATATCCAAAAACCCCATTAAATATTTTTCCTATCTATCTAATCCAAAAAAACCAAGAATCATATCCATTAACTCCAACCAATTAACTTTTTGTTTACTACTGCTAAAAATAAAGAGTGATTTGACTAAAATACCCTTATTCAACAATTAATATGTTTAATAACAAAAATAGTCATTCAACTAAATTTTCCCTTTTGCCCTCTCTTCCTGCTTTCATGATGGAGGAAAAGAACCAAGGATAAATTGAAAAGAGAGGGTGCGAAAGGGGAAATTCAATTAAATGATCGTTTTTGTTATTAAACATATTAATTGTTGAATAAGGATATTTTAGTCAGATCACCCTTTGTTTTTTTTTTAACAGCAGTAAACAAAAGTTTACTGATTGGAGTTAATGAATATGATTTTTGATTTTTTGGATTAGATAGATATGAATAATATTTAATGGGATTTTTGGATATGATTTTATTTTTTAGGGGGGTTTTGGATATTTTCCCTATAAATTATATAATAAAATTAGGATATCACCCTTCCCGGTCCACTTTTAATTTTCACACCCAGTTTCCACATGTAGTTTTTCCATATTCACAATAACAAGATTGCAAAGCTGGAAGTAGAGGCGAGTAGTGCTGCCCTTAAAACTATGATGACATGTAATATGAGTATTAGGATTAATTATGTTTGAAAATATTTTCTTACCCAAAAATTTAAAGAAAAAAAAAATCGAGAATATTTTTATTAGTTTATATTCCTGATATCCATTTGCTTCAGAAATAGCTCTAGGTTGCCCCGGTGCCCTGCAAACGTCTCCATCGTCACCTCCCGTGTCAGATCTCCGACCATATCCGGCCCCTCTCATTAAGAGCGTTAGACAAAATCAAACCTGATCATAGGTGAGGGAGTACTTTGATATATTTTGAAATTTATGGGGGCAACTTGTCCCGCCCCTGCAGTGCAGATGTAAAAGTAATTTACTCTATTAATCATATTGCGATTAACAAAAGACATTATTATCGGGAGGATTTGACCGAGATAATTGATCTAAAGCCATTTGCTACCAGAGTGTGGTACGTGTATTTGCTGAATGTAAGTATAGAAAATATGCAGAATCCTCACCATTGTAGCAATTGTTCTGAGCTAGTAGAGGTTATTATGCATACTATCCTGTATTATGAGAGCCACCATCGCAGTAGTAAGAGCATGCCATATCAATTAAACTAGTTTCTTCTGTAGCTCGTTGGTCAAAATTTCACAAATCTGGACTTCAACCAACCAAAGGAAGCCACCATTTGGATGGTTTAGGAAAAGAAAAATACAGATAAGAAAAGCGTAAAGCCTAACAAGAAGAGTATAGTTATCAATCAGGAAAAAATACCACTAATTGAAACATCAGTGTTCAAGGTTTAAAATTCACCTGTGAAATACAAACTGATAAATAAAGAAACCATGAAGATGAGAATATATGGCCTTCCATCAACACCCGCTGAGGTTGACCTACAGACAACATCAATAATCTTTTAAATACAGTATTTAAATCAACTGATATTGTCAAATTTTGCTGAAATTTAACTTTTGGAATGTTTGGATCAAACCCTCCCCCTCCAAAAAGAGAAGAGAGGGGGTGGTGGTGCACCCTGGAGAATAATGAATCTATTCCATTTTTATTTTCCGTGCCATTTTAATGCACAAAGTCGTAGTCTTTTAGAATACAAACAAACAAACAAAAAAGAAACAATAGTCATCAACAGAAAAGACACTAAAATTGTAAAATGATGTCAGTCATCGAAATCCAAAATATCAAAATGGATTCATTTCAAATGCTTTAACGAACAAAATAGACTCATATAACATACCAAAAAAGAGAGTAGTACCATTTTAAGAGACTTTCTTTTTTTCTTTTTTTTCTTTTTTTATAAACGAGACATTCAAGCACTGCCTCTTGTATTTCACTGCATTAAACAAAAGAGTTTTTTTTTTTGTTTTGGTGGCTGGGGCAGGGGTGGGGGGGGGGGGGGGGGGGGGGTGGGGAAGAAGCCCATTAAAAGTACCATAGGAAAAAAATATGTCAACACTTGGGCACTATAAACTGGAAGAAAATTTTATAGAACTTCTTGAATAGTTAAAAGAATTACCTTGACACGAGGCTTGGAACTGACTCGGTTGTTATTCCATACCCAAAGGGGAAAAGAGGGTCATAGTGTGAATCCCCAACATTCATCGGGAGTTGATCTACAGTTCTAAACCACGTTCTTGGAAGCTTTCCAGAAAATCCGTAGTCACCAAAAAGGGCATCTGTAACTCCTTGGCCTTCAGTTCCCGGCAACCATGCTGCCACCAGGGCATCAATCAAGGAAACATATGGTTCAATCACAATAGGTCGACCAGAGATGACAACAACAATGCACTTGACAGCCCCGCAGACATTGCTGATGACATATGGACCAGGATCTGCCATTGTGAGGTTCAGACTGTCCCCCGCACTCTCAGTATAAGGGTGCTCACCCACAACAACTATCGCATAGTCGAACTTGCTGGACTTAACAAAGTCACCATCAGGGTTCTCGCGGTAGACAACTTCTGTCTTAGGGTCAACTGTTGATGTTATGGCACTAAGAATGGTAGTTCCTGCTCATGAAAAGAAATTCTGTCAATTGATGTAAATTTGCTACATTAATTTCCTAAATTTGACTATTTATCTTGGAAATTTGCAAGGGTGTTCTGGTCAGTTAGTAAAGAAGTCAGAATCAGAAGACATGGCACAAATGCCAAAAAGAACAAGTACAAAGAAAATTGATGAGGAAAAAACCATTGTAGCATAGCAGCTATACATCTGTAGACATCTGTGTCTAAACTACAGATATTTATGTTTTCTATATATCTGTCTGCCAAGATGCTTTATAGGTACAGCGAAGAAATTCTGAGAGGTTGATCCACCCAATCACTGAAAAATTTCTCCCATTTTCTTAAATTTCCTATATTATTATACCCTTTCTTTTGATAAACAATATGTAACCCAGATTCCGTGCAAATGATTTAATAATCTGCAAATTTATTGAAAGGTATTCAAGTATCGAAAAAAACACCTGAATGATTTTGAATAATTTTACAAATAAAACATTTTTTCCATGTTTCCTCTTTCTAGCATTCAATGCTTTCACTCCAATCCAGTTCGTTGTTAATTTTTCCCAATTTGTTTGCAATATCCTCCCATCTATTCTGGAATTCCAAACAACTCTCCTGAATTTGTTACTAAAGTCCAAGTAAGCGCATATACACATAATTTTTATATATAAAATTATAAGCATCAAAGGTTTATTATAGAAATCATAAATGTGAAATGATACATACCCCTTGTGTAGTTATTGCCACTAAATCCCTGCCACGTAATCGTCCAACCACCACATTGATAACCCAAATTATCAGCATGGCTACCAGCAACTAGGATTTTTGATGCCTTCTTGGAAAGGGGCAACAATGAGTCATTTGCAATTTTCCCATTCTTCAGCAGCACAAGTGATTTCCTCACGGCTTCCCTTGCTAAGTCTCTATGTGCCTGGTTAAGCAAAAAGACATTCAATCATTCATGGCAGTTAATTTTGCCACTTTGCGAGAATGGAAAGCATTTTAAGAATATTGACACTATAATGAGATAGAGAAAGACAATGGATCTTGGGAAGCTACAAAATGGCTGTAAAGCATCCAAGGTAGATTGAAAGAGCTATATGTAGTATGCCATTTTAGACAAAATATAGATATTGCGTCAAATCAAGTTTAATCCAACTACTTAGCAAGGAAAACTCATAATTTGCATGACAATATTGAAAGTCGGGAACCTTGCCATTTTACAATTGATTGACTAACTGACCTGGTTTCCAAGTTGATTGACTAAGCTGAGATCAGACAAAGGGTTCTCAAAGAGCCCCATGTTGAACTTGACAAACAAAATCCTTGCAACAGCATCATCAATACGATCCATCGGGATAATGTTGTTCTTGACCAGGTAAGTGAGATCATCAATGAACTCGGTGAAGTTGAAGGGGAGCATGACCTATAAAACACAAACAACTAAGACTCACATTTTAGACCACTTACTATCATCCAACTTTTCAGTTTTGCATTAATATAATTTTATTCAGTCCAATATAATTATATACGATTTATCCATAGAGCCATTAACCATGTCAATGCCGGCTTGAATTCCAGCTTGGACGGAGTATGAGTAGTTCGAATGAGGTGGTGAGGTAATCCTGTCAATACCCTCCCAATCTGAGATAACAAAACCCTGAGTTCATTCAAAACACTCTGTTAGTGAAAGATACTTTATGTCTATTTTGCATTGGTATGAGTGTTGGTGATAGAATGGCTAAGACCTATTTTATTTAATTTTTATTTTGGATAGAACTGAATATATATTACCAGTGTACATCTAATGCCATGAGAGATTCCAAAAGGGAATAAAGATCTAATTGCACACATTTTTTTTATACAAGAAAAAATACACGAAATGCAGATTTTATAAGGGGTGAAAAAGGTTTGTTTTTTAAAGGCATTATAAGCAGCCAACTCCAAGCATGTTAGTTGAGTATTTACATCCAAATCAGTTTCCAGGCATACGGACACACAATTCAACCACAGGTTTTCAGTGTCCATATAACATAGTTTCTATTTTGCACAAAAGAGAATTACATAAAGCATTGAAATTACAATGTGAACTTAACCTTAAACTTAAGGGTGCCCTTCAGGAATCCAGTAATTAGACTGTGGTTGGCATGCATCTTTTCCCCATTCAAGCTGGAGTAGGATACCATGATTGTTGAAACACCCTTGATGATTGAGTCAGAATAGGCAGGCATGTGGATACTGAGCAACCCATGCATGTCAATAACAGTGTTGTTCTCATTGATGCCATTCGTTGTCCCACCATCACCCACAAAGTGCTTTGCACAAGCTGCAACCTTGTTCCTATGAGAAATGAAATAGTAAACTGAGGGAGGAGAAACAAAAAACTGATCCTATCTATCCGTTTGGCTCTATCTATGGCCATTTCAGCTATTGAGTCATCGTTTCCTCAATAAATAATTATAGTCGGCAATGATGACAAACCAAGGGAATTTTAAGAAAATCTTACAAGCCATGAAGAATACAAGATGACAAGATCAACCAGTTACTGAATGTGAATTTGTGACAACCAGAGAGGCAAATCACAAATGGAGTGTAGACTGGGGTGAGACAGGAAAAAGGGAGCTTTGTGGTATACTTGGGTTTAACTATATCACAGTTTTCAAAGAATGGTATCATTTAAAATATGGAATAGATGAACCTATTTATTAACCTTGTTTCCATAATCAGACTCCACAATCCACAGCATTAATATACTAAGATATGTTCTTTCTAAACTAGAAAAATCTGAGCAATTCAGTAATTAAGAACCATACTGCATAACATCCACTAGTAAAGCTCATCCTATAAAATAAGTACGTTTTGACTTCCATAGAATCCATACTTTCCACCAACATATGGAACTCCCTTTCGAGAATTAGCAGGAATATCTCCTTGTAAACCGAGTATAATCTCTGTCATTTCTTGGACAATTTTGTGATCCTCACTGTAGCTTTCATAACATCGACCCCACCTTGGATCTCTACAAACCTATACAGAAGGTTCCAAGAGAGAACACCAAATTCACACAAACAGATATAAGGTACTCATTTGACAACTGAATCATATATTTGAACAAAATATCAGGAATTTTATAAATTAGTTTGCACAGTATGCTATTTACCGCAATGCATGGAGCAAATACATAAGGAATCCCTGTGGCCCTAACTTCAAGAGCTGTCGCAGCACCAATCCTCTTCACTAGTTGAGGATCCCTGTGTATTAAATTTTTATTAAAATTTCAGTTTAATTGAGTATTTTCACAAGCTAAGAGTTATAAAGACAGAAAGTTTTGCATCAGCAAAAGGACTATAAGTGAAAAATTATTTATTCAGACTACTGCAATCCTGATAATGAGAACCAAAGCACAGTCTTGTTATCCAAATGAGCTTATATGAGTTATCCTATTTCTCTATTATCTGCAGGAATGTCATGGAAAATTGATCAACAGTTCACCACATGTAACTTTTACAGGATCTGATTGAACCAACTCAATTATTCAATACATATTGAAACGAGGTAAGGAGTGAAATGTGTCAATGTCTTCAATAAATACTACATTACCAAGCATGTCTTAATATGAAGATTAAAATTACTTCACAGGCAATAAGCCTAAACTAACTAACTAACTAAATAAACGAATAAACAAAAACCTATCATAAGAACAACATTCATGAAAATAATGTAAAATTTATACTAGCCTGGTAGCCCCAAGCCCAATATTATGGGGAAATATTGTAGCATTATAGACATTGTTGTGTCCATGAACAGCGTCAATTCCGTAGATCATTGGAATCCCCAAGCGGCTCGATAGAGATCCGTTCTGAAATTCATTTACCATATTAACCCAATCCTCAGCTGTAGCCTGAGGATGTGGTGTACTCCCACCACCACTCAATAGACTCCCTGCACAGAACCCAAAGGTATCTTTTCATCATCATCATCATCACAATCATTATTTTCTTCTTATTCTCTTTTTTGACTCATCTTAATAGTGAGAGTTTGGACACCAAATGAGGGTTAAATCATCCCATTTTTAAGAGTAAAGTAACTAAAGCATAGAACAAAACCTAGAGTGTGAGAGTGGCAGTTTCAACAATACTTTAAGTGTCCACAGAAGCCCGATGGAGCCCATCCATACATATATAAATACGCATGTCTGCATGTCTGCATGACATTATGGATGCATAAATATATGCACAAGAATTTATATTATTAAAATGTTTACTTGTATCTATATCCATATGGTTGCTGTTAAATGCTGTGTATATGTCAGTGTGTGTGTATTATGGGTGTGTGCACACGCGTGTGGTTGTGACTTGTGAGCATGTATAATTTAGAAGCCAATTAGTATAAAACAAAATAGATTATTTTTGGGAGGATATTTTTGTTGACAACTGCTAATGTAAGTTCCCCCATTACAAGTATAGCCCAACTCTCAACATCCACAGATTTATACATTTCTAAAAAAATATTAAGTCAAATAGGCATGGGTGCCATTGGAGCACCTTGTATCCATGCTCTCAACTTTTGGGGAATAAGGATGAGAGAAGGATTAGTTCCCAATCCCCCATTTCAAGTATCAAGAATGGAAGTGGCATCAAATTTAGGAGGATTTAATAATGATGACAATAACTCATTACGAAAGTATATTCAAATTTGTAAATGTGATAACCAAAGCAAATGCTATGCAATCCAATATAGATCTATCCCAATTGCTATGTGGAACAATATAGAATAATTTATTTTTCTTTTTCTTATTTACCAATGGAGTAAGTCTTCATTATGTCGGCAGTAGCAACGATCCTATCAATCTGAACCATCTGACCGACCTTCTCTTCCAAAGTCATTCGACTCAAAAGGTCCTTAACTCGAACTGCCACCGGCTGCTTTGGGTCTTTGTATTTCACGTACTCTGCTTTTGCCATGGCTGTGCAACACCATAACCAGAGAATCCCAACCAACGCAACTAAATCCCTAGACATCTTCTTCAATCTTCAAGCTTTTCCTCTATCCCCAGAAAAAAAAAAACCACAGAAAAACTACACAATCAGACTGAATCTTTGATTTCGGATCCATTTGGATGCCGAGAAACTAAGGAAACGATATTTCAATTTTCAAGTCCTACATTTTCTGCTGTTTTGGCTCTTCAGAAAATAAGTACCTAACTCACTTTCGTATTGGTACAAGTTAGGAGCGAAAAAATTTAAAAAAATAAAAAAAAACATGGAATTTATATTCTTCTTTTCTTTTCTTCTACTTCAATTACTCAGCCACCAAATGGGGAATTATAATCATTCTGCTTGCTGAGAAAATAGAAGAATGGGAAAATGAACTTTCATTGTATATGACCGAAGAAAACACAATGTTTTCACTCAAGTGAGGGTAGTTCATCTACTTAGCTTTATGGCTTAGTTGGAAACCTAAGCGAAATAAAGCAAGTTGAAATCTTATTTTCTTTTTCTCGTCCAACATTTTCTCAACCCTCCAACAAATTTCTCAACAACCAAACAGAGGGTTTAGAAAAAATCTGCAAGAGATTCTCACAACGTGAGAACTCAGATACAAAATATGAGCAGGGGAAATTAGGAAAATGGAAAAAGTGAACAGCATTGTGGATCAAGGTAACAAAAACACTAATTAAACAGGCCAAAAATTTATTAGACCTGTTAACACACATCTCTATATAAAGTTCAACTAAAAGCTGCGTGTGTCTGTGTGTGTGGGGAGAGAGAGAGACCTTACATCAGGAAACTGATGCAAAACCGACAGTGTGTGTAAATGAGAGAGAGAGAGAGAGAGAGAGAGAATCCGAAAAGGGAAATGAAATGATAGTGGGAAAGAGAGGAGAGTTTTGTTTGCTTAAGAGATAGGGGAACGTGGTCGGGACTCGGCAGTACCGGCCTGCCAGTTATGCTTCAAGAATCAACCTATACAACTGTACGATTAGGCTGTAGTTGAGACCATGTTCTTCATGATCTAGTCTGTCCAATGCCGCCTAGTCAAATGGTAATTAGTTCATCCCAACCGTTGGATCAGCAGAGAAGGGAGATTTTTTTTTTTTGGCCCTCCTCCTTTTGTTTGACAAAAAAAATTGAATAAAAAGGGAATAAGGTTAGTGCATATATATATATATATATATATATAGTCTCGATCAGGTTAGGACGTGTTGATGTAAGTTATATCAATACCAGGCATTGAGGGTTGTATCCCTTGCATTGGACCAATGTACTTCATAATCCACTAATGCACAAGGTACAACTCCCAATACGGGTGTTGATGTAAGTTACGTCAACACGTACTTACCTGATCATCGTCCTATATATATCTATATATATATATATATATATATAGTATCAATTATGTTTTCATCGGGACTTGTTGATATAAGTTATATGAGCATCATGCATTGAAGGTTGTACCTCTTGCATTAGTTTAATATATTTTATATCCCACTAATGCACAAGATACAACTTCCAATGCAAGTGTTGATATAAATTATATCAACACGTGCTTACCTATAGATATATAGATAGGAGGAGGAGGATCAGGTAAGCACGTGTTGATATAATTTATATCAACATCCGCATTGGAATTTGTATCTTGTGCATTAATGAAATATGAAGTACATTGGGCTAATACAAAGAATACAACTCCCAATGCATGGTGCTGACATAACTTATATCAACACGTGTTGATGGGAACATAACCATCTCTCTCTCTCTCTCTCTCTCTCGCTATATATATCTATATATATATATATATATATATATATGCTCCGATCTATGGTACCCTAGCAAAAAATTGGGTATCATACCCATAAGGTCACTTGAAATGATAAGTTGATCACTTTAAATAGTAAGTAGGCTACTTAAAATAATAAGTTGATCGCTTCAAATGGTAAGTGGTCACTAAATAGTAAGTAGGTCATTTTAAACCACTTCAAATGATAAATAGGTATGGTACCCTAAAAATCTTATTAGTACCATAAGATTACCTTTGTTTTTGCTAAAGTTGAACTCTGGTTAATGCAATCAAAGGATAGATAATGTACATTTTTTATTGGCCTGTAGGTGTTTTTTTCTTTTTTTGGTAAACAGGCCAGTTGGTGTTATTTCTAGAGCGTTTCATCTTAAATTGACAGTTTTCAACCTCATGCTGTCTCCTATTCAATGATTGAATGATAGGCCATTATTTGTATTGTATTTATATGGATCTAAGAGAGACTTTGAGAAATAGCTTAACAAGAGAAGAAGCTCATGAAAATCCAGCCTATATATTCTTCTTCTTTTTTTTTATCCTTTTTCCTTTTTTATTTTATTTTTATTTTTATTTTTATTTTTTATTCTGTCACGTAGAGGGATAGGGGTTGATGCGGTTTGAACTTGGAAAAGCCAAGACTTGATAACAAACTAGTGGTTATAAGGATTAACTAATGTAAGGCATAGCCGTTTTAAGTGAAAATTAAAATGGAGGTCAATCTTATAGTCCTCTAAGAAAGCAAGTTCGATTATGAGTGAAAAAAGTTGTTAAGCCCCTGACCACATCCAATGTGAACTACAAATACTGCATTCCAAATGTCATCCACTTTCTTTCTAAGCTACAAATCGTTTCGCATTCTTTGGATGAAGGTGATTTGTAATGGTTATAATTATCATTTCAATAAGAGTTGGCACACTAAAATTTTATACACAAGAAACTGTTTTAATTAGTTGTGTTAAGGGTTAGTTTTTAATCTTGAGGAGTGAATCAAGTGGTCCTACACTCCTACAGGCTCTTACCAAGTAAGAGGTTTTGGGTTCAACTCTTACCATTCTCCCTCAAGACCACCCTCATAAACTTTATCCTATAATTACCTGATGCATGTCAGATGGGCGGACTTTATGTACCCAGAGAGATATATCAACAAAAAAGAAAAAAAAGAAAAGAAAAGTGTTTAAGGGTCTCAACAATGGGCTAGGGCGAAATTTTTGGTCTCTGGCTAGATCTAATCAGGGCTTTGACCAATCAATAGGCCAAGCCACTATTTCTAAGGCCTAGCCTATGACCCATGCCATATGCTTGAAAGCAGGCTGGGCTTCAGACCTTAAATCGTGGGGAACGGCTATTGCAACCCCCCATTCTTATAAGCCCACCCCATCTTTTAGGTTTTTAAGATTTTATGTAAAATATAAAAAGTTTTTATCAAAATCGATTGTGATGTCCATTAGAAAACATCATTTTGAATAACTTTGTAGAAGAAAATTTTTCATAAATCTATCGTTTAAATATACTTTTTAGTCATTTATAGCATTTATTTCATTTTTTACCAAAAAGTCTACCTAAATGATAGATTTTGGAAAAACTTTCTTCTGCAAAGTTGTTCAAAATGATGTTTTCTAGTGGACCAACTGATCGGTTTTTGCAAAAACCTTCTATATTTTTCATGAAATTTTAAAAACCAAAAGGAAAGGGGTGGGCTTATAAGAATGGGGGGTTGCAATAGCCGTTCCCTAAATCGTGCCTTAGTTTGGTTCTTAATTCAAGCCTTAACTCATACCCATTTAATTATAATTTGAATTAATAATCAATTAACTAAAAATATAACTTATAATTTAATTTCAAAATTTCATAACTTCATACCATATAACTTAAAAATTTTAATTCATCAAAGAAAAAAATAAATTTTATTTACACGCCCTTATGGGGTTGGTCAAGCAGTCAGGTTCAAGTGTGTATTCCCTAAAAATCATCTTTCGACTTCTCTCGATTTATCATTGTCTAAACTCTTAAGATAGACCTAAGATACTAATAATATTTTAAAATAAAAATAAAAAACTTATAAACTAACAAGTTAACTCAGCCGAATTGGTACAGTAATTTAAATGGATGTACAGCGCGCAAACTCTAACACCGCCTTAGGAAGAAGAGTAAATAGCAAACAAAGAACTTGCGACCTTGGAACTTTATTTACGCAAGAAGTTATACCTCATACAAGACCACAGGACAATGCAAAGCCCATAACCACATCACAAAACCAAAGCAACCAAAAAGGAATACTCTCATCCATAAGAAATCACGAAACCAAACTTCCAATATAATTCGATCTACAAAAAACTATATATGTATACATATATACATATATATAAACACGTACGTATAACCCACATTTCCATTGAAAGATTTCACAGCCTAACTAGCTAGAAGGAAAACCAAAACAAGAAAGAAATAGAAATGGCTATGAGGCCCCGAACCAGCGGAGTCCCGTCCGTCCGTCCACGACCCTCCATGCGCCCTGTGTATGAAGATTTCCGGCCCATGTTTGAATGGAAGAAGGATCAAGAATCCGATATTCTTGTCGTTTATCTTCCTGGTGTGCTTCATTAATCATATCTATCTATGTCTTGTTGACTATTTGATCACTTCATTGATTTTGTTTTGCGCTTTAAATTAAACTGAGCCATGATGGCTTTTTCACAGGCTTTATGAGGGAGCAAGTGAAAGTCACAGTGGAAAGCCCTGAGAAAATCAGGTCTTACGGAGAGCGTCCGCTTGGGTATAACAGACGGAGCCGTTTCAACCAGGATTTTCGGATTCCCGAGAGTTGCAATGCAAGTGGAATTTCCGCCAGGTTTGATGCTGGAGTTCTTTCTGTTACAATGCCAAACAAGATTGTTCAGAAAGCCGATGGCGAGCCAAAGTCTCAGGAGGTTCAAGAGGACGAAGCTACTCCAACTTCAACAAGGACAGGTATCGAAAAACAAAGAGATGAGACGAGCGCGCAATCTCCAAGCCCTCAAAATGCCACGATGGAGCCAAGGCCGCTGAAGGGTCAGGAAGATACTCAACCAAAAGCTACGGCAACCATGAGTAGTGGCCAAAGGCAAACAGAGAAGGAGAGTGCAAGAGCTCCAAGCCCTCAAAAACCAGCAAGCGAGCCAAAGTCTCAAAAGGGTGAAGATAGACCTCCTCTAGGAGCTAATTTGACAGAGAAACAATCAAATGAAAGGAGTGCCGTAAGGTCGGCGGATGCTGAAAATGTTGCTCAAAAGAAGGTCGAAAAGAAGGAAAGCATTGAAACAAAGGAGAAGGCAACAGAGTCGAAAAAGTCTGAGAATGCTGCGGAAAAGACTCTGGATAAAGAAAGGGAAAGTGGTGAGAAAAGCAAGGAATCAAAGACTGCTAAAGAAGCCGCGGAGAGGATTGTAGAGAAGGATTATAAGGAAAAGAGTGCTGATGATAAAAGGAAGGCTAAGGATGATGCAGATTTTACAAAAGCGAAGGAAACAAAAAATGTAACTGCTGCTGCTGCTGGGTTTAAACTTGAGAAATCTAAGAAGACTGTAGAGGGTCTTCTTCCCATGAAGCTGAGTGAAGAAAGACAAGCATTGGTGAATATGGGTGTAGCCATTGCAGTAATTGTGGCACTTGGGGCTTATATCTCCTATTTTGGGCCCTATGGGAAAGCCAAAAACTAGGTGCTACTTCTTTTATAATGTCTTGGACTTAAATTTACGATTGTAATTATATATATATAGCTATAGGTCTCTAAATTCATGTTGTAAAATAATGGGGCCTTCTACTCTTAGGGTGGTATATAAAAAGAGCTTTAAAAATCTCTCAGTTTCCTTCACACGTGTACTGTCAATAATTTTCCGTTATGAATGTTAATTTCACGCGCTCCAAGACCCAACGTTTCTTTATTCTTTTTCTTGAAACTTTCAAACCATAAGGTCTTGGGCTCTCTTCACAAACTCTTTAATCAATTATAACTAAACCCACAAGTCACAACTCTCATTCATTGTTGAATGTTTGGGCTTGTAGTGGAAAACGCACGAGACTCAAAATCAAATTGAACCTCCCTTGGAACCAAATTGAACCAAGGTCAGGTTGGCTCAATCAGTTTGGTTTTGATTTATTAGTTTTACTTGAACTTGCTTCCATTTTATTGTAGAGAAAAATTGTTGCACTACTTTAGACAAATAAAAACCATAAAATATAATATCAAAACATGTATAAATCAATCAGGATGAACTAAGTGGCATAATGTATAAATTTATAAAATTAATATTTTCACAATTAATGTGTGATCTTGATTATGAGAGTGGAACTATAAGAATGCCAACTCTCAAGTAAATTCTAGCCAAAGGTGCACATCACTCTCACGCACATGCAGTATTCCTCTTATGACTGATGAGCATGAGGATGGGGTTTTGAGGATTGATTGGTTTAGAGGATCTGGAAAAATTCGGAAATACTAGTTAGCCCCACACTTTGTCTTATATTTTGCTCTATTATGAAAGAATAAGGGGGTAAAGTTGTGGGATCCACTAATATGGTTAAATCCTAAAAATTGAAATAACCTTTATTCTCTTATAGCGGCAAAGTGTGGGCTAACTAGGATTTCCCGAAAAAATTTAGTGTGTGGAGTCGGAGTAGCATGATGTAGGAAACAATGGGGCTTGAGTATCTTGAATTAAAACGTGGGAGAGAAGTAGAAGTCAACTGATGTAATATTAAGTGACCTAAAGTTCAAGTCTTGTGTGCACGACTTTGACTTGGCTTGGCTTGGCCATGTCTCAATGTTTCTTTGAGCTACATAGTGGGTAGTTTATTTTCTTTACCATAGCTCTTTTTCCCTACGCACACATCTGAGATAAGTTAAAATCACAACCATGCAGCTTTCTTCAACCCAGGGTAAGTGTTATCTGAGTTATAGTTCTATTGATCAAGACTGTTGACCATTTATGCTTGTAAAACCTTTGTAAATATGAGAGGTTATTCTGAGATAACCGGCCGACTGTCTAGGAGATTTCCTTTATTTGAGATTAAAAAAAGGGGAAATATCCAACACCTCCCCCAAATATAAAATCATATCTAAAAACCCCATTAAATATTTTTCCTATCCATCTAATCCAAATAAAAAAGAATCATATCCATTAACTCCAATCAGTTAAATTTTTATTTACTGCAGTTAAAAAAAATAGAGTGATCCGACTAAAATGCCATTCTTTCACAATAATACGTTTAATGACAAAAATGCATATTTAAGTGAATTTTCCCTTTTGCCCCCTCTTTTTCCAAACTTGCATACCTGTTTTCCCACTCTCTCTTTTTCTTCTCCCTTTCCCCCATTTGTACATTAGAGAATAATTAATTAATGATAGTTAAATTTTTTCTAATTACACTAAAAAAGATAAAAATAGAAATTGTGTTAAATATGCAATTTTTTCATTAAACATATTAATGTCAAAGAAGGGTATTTTAGTCGAATCACTCTTCTTTTTTTTAACTACAGTAAACAAAATTTAACTGATTGGAGTTAATAGATATGATTCTTTTTTAGTTGGATTAAATAGATAAAAAAAATATTTAATGGAGTTTTTTAATATAAATTTATTTTTGAGGGAGTTTTTAGATATTTCCCCTTAAAAAAATGTGCTTTTCAACTTAGGAAGAGAAAAATATATAACTTCTTTTGGAAACAATAGATTACAAAGATCCATCCCATCTAATCTTTGTCATTTAAGGAGCTTGGTTGACTCAGTTTTATACGGTAATAAGCTCTCTAGATGGATACCAGCATGCATGGGCAATCTTGCTTCTCTAAGATCTCTCTACTTAGGCTCGAACAAATTAACTTCCATCATACCCACAACCTTGTAGAGCCTTATAGATATGTCGAAGATATATTTTTCCAATAACTCTTTTAGTGGAAATCTACCATTAGATGTTGGAAATTTAAAGGTTGTAAGATTTGTCATGGAATCAGTTATCAGGTGATATCCCGAGCACTATTAGAGGCCTCCAGAGTTTAGATAATCTTTTCAGCTCCTTGCCAATAACAGATTGCAAGGTGCAATTCCTCAATCATTTAGCGACTTGATAAACTTAGAGTTCTTGGATCTATCAACCAACAATTTGTCTAGCGTGATTCCTAAATCCTTGGAGACACTCTTGTACCTCAAATATTTAAATGTATTTATTGACATATTAGACGGAAAAATTCCTAATGGAGGACCTTTTGCCAACTTCTCAGAACATTCATTTGTGATGAATGATGCACTTTGTGGTGCACCCCAACTGCAAGTCCCACCATGCAGAAGAAGATATGGTAGTTCACGTTGGTGATTTTGGCATTGCAAAATTCTTAGGTGAAGAGGAGTTTATGACCCACTCTAAGACCCTTGCTACATTAATTGGGTATATGGCACCAGGTGATGTTCCTTACATTTAATTGATTTTATGTTTCTTTTTTCTTTAGGTTGGATACTTGTGTTTAATCTAAGGTTTTGCCTTTTTCTATTTCACCCTCCTACATAAAATATTATTTGATATTTTACAAATTTTAATACTCTTGATTGTAGAGTATGGATCCGAAAGAGTTGTTTACACAAGAGGTGTGTGTACAATTATGGTATTCTACTCAAAGAAACTTTTACAAGAAAGAAGACCACAAATGTAATGTTTGTCGGAGAAATGAGTTTGAAGCGTTGGGTAAAATAATCATTACCTCATTCAGTAATCAAAGTTGCAGATACCAATTTACTGAGAAGAGAGGAAGAAAATTTGCCACGGAGAAGGATTGTATATCATCTATTATGGAATTGGCTTTGGATTGTTCTATAGAATTACCTGGAGAGAGAATTGGCGTAAAAGATATAGTAGCTACACTCAACAATACTAGAACGAAGTTTCAAATGAATATTGCAAGGACCTAGGAGATGCAAGTGCCAAGGTTGTTCAAATGAATTAATGTTCTCAGGACCCAAAAGATGTAAGTGCCAAGTTTGTAATATAGTTTATTCCATAGGTTTCTACTTGACTAAAAGTACTCTTTAGGGAAGATTAATACGGAGTATATCCGTTTCCAGTGGACAGTAAGGCTAGATTACAGCAGTAGCGAGTGTCATATGTACACAAAAGTTGATTAATTGCATTGGTCAAATTTAATGCCACCTCATTTAACCCAAGATAGGATATTGCTCCCCCAACAAATCCTCGTTATGCTTTCTCCCCTGCTAATTTTCAGGCAGAAGTCTTGCTATAACTGTAGTGATCAATCCCATAAACTCGATCTATGATGACATACAAAATGGAATCTTATAGAAATCGACAACACATTAATTAGTGGGAAAAATTGATCATTCGGAGCCATCCACACACATATCAAACAGAACTCCATGAAAAATGTAGTGATTGATCAATGCAATGCACATGATTCACACTTATCATGAAAAAGGGCTTTAAGATCACCACTAGTTCGAATATTTCTTAGGCATAAGTAGGTTGGCCAAGCCTTGCTCATGAGTCATGACATTAATTTAAGGATGATCTTAGCTTAGTTTTGGTCCGAGTAAGGTTAAAGCACCTCAAAGATCGTAACCATAATAAACCAAACATGCAGAGGCTCTCTGCATGAGGGAGACAGAGATGACTTCATTCTCTACTAGCATTTTGTCTGATTTGAATTCCCACCTTAAGTAGTCATATCTACCATCAAATTTATTTAGATAAAATGACAAAATGCTGGGTCAAAATAAAAGTAATCCTAGAAAAATGGCTAAAACTCTCCTATTCTATTCAAAGTGGTAACAATGAAATTTAATTCCCAAATAAGGGATTTAGGGTCAAATGTCCATGATTTCATTTTAGTAATTTTCTTCTTTTTTTCTTTTATACCCCACCCAAGTTATAAATTGTTCTCCTGTTTCCTTATTAAATAAAATCTAACCTTAATATTTCTCCTCTATGTTGAAAAAAAAAAAAAAAAAAAAAACTCTTTTTTTTTTTTTGAAATTTTATTTATTGTTGTTGCCTATAAACAAGGTTGATTTAAATTTAATTCACTTACCCATACACAGTCATATTTCTCAAAAAATAAAATATGTAATAATAACCGTCAACACTAAAACAAGAGGGATGCCAATACTACACTAAGGCCATGTTTGTTTAGCTGGAATAGAATGGAATCACATTCCAATTCATTCCATATAATGTGTTTGGATGAGGTAATTTAAATGGGAATGGAATCAAATAGTGTATTTCGACAGCCATTTCAAATCTCTTTCCATTCCAGCCAAGGTATATCAAGCATGGAATCAGATTTCATTTATGTCCATTCCATTCCAACTAAACAAACATGGCCTAAAGGACCAAATATGGTTACAAAAATTGCCCGTTTACACTTTGTGCATTATAGTTGGATGAAGATTGTTAAATAAAATAAAATAAAAACCACTCCCTGATTTTCGTCATCTATGATTTAGAACCATTTATAATTATTATTTTATTCGAAAGATTTATGTTTTTATTGTTATCATTATCCACACAATTCATTGTTTCAAACATTTAGACATTTAGTACTATTTTTAAAATAAAATAATTTAATTTTAAGCTTATTATAATGCTCCATAATACCATTAAATGAAATTTTAACATTTCAATGAAATAATTTACTAAACTCAACACTTATGGACTTTGTCATGCATGGTAGAACCACTAAGTGAAATAGTTGTAGGTGGTTGGAAACTGCCATTTGGAAGGATGTCATCCAACCATTGGAAAAATAAAAAATAAAAGCCTTCCAAATCCAAGTGTTTAGATGATTATTATTTTAATTGAAAATATATATATGATTGGTCTTTTTGAATAATATTTTGAGAATTTTAAATTAGGAGAGAAGAAATGAGTTTAATGTGAGAAGGGAATTTAGGGGGCCGGGATAAAATATATATATATATATATAAAAAGTAAAAAGGGCAGAATGGGTATGTACCATCAATTACACAGGCCTACGATGTTGGAATATTAGTATCAAAATAGTAAAATAATACGAGTTACCTTGCATAAAATAAACTTAATTAACCCAATCCGGCTAAGAGGAGCGACAATGCTTCTTGAAGATAGTTGGAGCCGATAGCTCCCACTAGTGCAAGAGATTATAGTAATTCTATCTTCGACATTCAACTTAACTTGAACTCAATCCTGTTTCTCTATGATCTTGTACTAATCGGTAAGAACTAAGTATCTTCAACCTATTGTCAAGATGTCTAATAAAACTTAAAGCAAAACAATGTATGTATACTAGCTACATAGTAAGGAAGTTAGAAAATGAAAAGTTCAAGTTAGTTCTCCTAACACTTCCACATATACCACTACCCTTTATATAAGAGAATAGGGGGCTCGCGGTAGAAGCCAAGAATCTTCATAATAATTATAAAGATTTCATTCTATCCAAAAAAAATTTAATCTTATCCAAAAAGATAAAATAATAATTTAAATCATTTCCAATATACGAAGCCAAGTTCTGAAGCTTGTGGAACGTTAAATACGACCCTAAGCTAATGGTTGGATACCCAGCACAACTGCACAAGTGTGCACCCTTGTTCATATAGAAGGCTTCAACTTCCAACAATGAGTAGCAAAAAATTAAATAGAGCTAGTGGAAATGCAGTATGAGTAGATTTGGAAAGTGCAATTCCATGGGAGATTGGCAGTCTTCTTCTACTAGAGCTAGTGGAAATGCAGTACGAGTACCTAATGTAGAAACAATATAACCTTAGTGGAATAGTCCCATGCTTATCTGATATCTCTAATGCTTCCAAACTCACAGAACTGGAGTTGTCTGGTAACAAACTTACTTGTTATGAACCAACGACCCTTGGTAGTCCAGGACTTGTTCAGTTTCTCGATCAACCTTGAGCCAAACCCTACAACTAATGAACATATAAGCTTAAAATTGAGCTTTCTGCTTTGACAAATTGTAGAGATTTGAGAGCATCTTGTGGACAGCATATATATAACGCCCTATCAAATGTAATCCTCCCAAATTCTAGTGTGAATCCCGTCTCTTATCCAAGTTTTGAACCCTCTAATTGCAAACCCGGGAGAATATTCCTAGAGATCTTGGTAATTTGTGTGACTTGGCTGATTTATACCTTAACTAGCTTCAAAAACCCGTGCAATGCACGGATTTATTTTTAAAAAATAATATTATTAGAAAATAAAAATTTTAACAGAATGCTTATTCTCTAAAAAAGTAAAATATATTTATTAACATAATATATCAATTAAATTGAAAAGATATAGACAAAAATAAATTAAATAGTTAAATCAAAATAATCTTTGATTCGATGTTAGCGTTATGTATTACACAAATTTAATTAAACTCCAAAAAAAAAAAAACGAATTATTTTGAAAACAATTAATTTAATGGTAAAAGCTTGTGGAGAAAAGAAAAGAACAAACCAAGCCTGCAATTCACTTTGTCGTTGGATTGTACTTAGAATTACTAAAAAAAACCTTTAAAATTTCATTAGGCTAATAGATAATTTAGTAATTTCAAAACTTGAAAACAATTACCACCCTAACATTTTCTCCTATTTCTCCTCACTCTCTAAGTCTCTAACTCTCTCTTTCACTTTTATCTCCTATTTTTTTTTTTTAAAAAAAAAAAAAAAAACTCCGTCTCTCCCCACGTTCCTATATCTCTTTTACAAACTACATAAACCCCCAAAATTCTCTCACTTATCTTTTTTGTTGCACACGCATCACGTGTGCCTGACAACTAGTAACTAGTAAGAATTTCTGGTATACCTAGCGGTTAGCACTAGGTATACCTAGCAGTTAGCACTTCTCTTTCTTCAAATCCTTCATGTGCTTAGCCATTTCTCCTTTTATGATTTATATAATAGGGTTTTTTATTTTATTTTATTTTATAAATTACCATGTTAAGATACATTTCCTGAAGTAATGAGTAGGATGTCATGGGAGCCCCTTCCCAATCTTAACCTTAAAGAAATTTACCTCATCCCAAACCCACTTTAGGTTTGAATTCAAATTCCCATTATTGTCTCATTTAAAGTTGAAATCACATTCTAATCCATCCTATTTATGTATGGAGGGACGGGACAAAGTGGGGTGGAGCGAAAACCCATTACATCTTAACAGGGGTGGATTTAGGATAGTTTTTTCACAAACTAAAATTTACCTTTATATAAATTTTGCCAGCTTGACCTCTATGAAATTAATAATTTTAAAAAGTTTATATACAAAAATAAAAGGTTTATTATAAATTTTTATACCAACCACACAAATCAGCACCAAAAAAAACCTAAAAACAAAAAAACAAAAAAAAAAATTGAGTGATTGCACTAGCCACCAGGAATACTAGTGCATTCGCCCCTGCATCCGAACACCAGCCAAAAAAAAAAATGTAAAAAAAATTAGAATAATCAACTCATGGAAATTTTTTTAATTGATATGCACAACTTAATATACATAATTGGATCCGTGGCACGAACTGCTGGATATAGGACTGATGCATGAACAACGATAAGCAGCAGATTAGCTCAAGAAATCTGATGCTCCATAACACTAACCATGGCTTCCCAACTATGGTCGCCAACTTCGTAGCAGATTGGTCGGCGGCACGCTGGATCAGCGGTGAGTAGCAGATGGGGCCACGGCTGGCTGTATCTCTCACCTCTTCTTTGATCACTCTATCCTCCCCGAGTGGTGGAATAATGATCTCATAGTCGACAGTGGGAGAAGAATCTGAAAAAAAAGGGGGATTGTTTCCTTGGTTTATGGGTCCATAGTTATAGAGAGAGAGGAGGAGAGATACACAGAGAAAAATCTAGAATATAAATAACCGCCCCCGATAAGATAATGACAAATATGGTAATTATACTTCCTATTATCCATCAGTCATTTTCTTCAACTAGTTACAACAACTTTCTTTCCACACCTCTCTCTCTCTCTCTTTCTTCCATACCTGACGAACAAAACCCAACTTCAAACTCTATTATTCTCGTTGGCTTCCTCAAAAATAACTAAGAAAATCAGAATTTCGATTGCAGCCTTTGGAGCTCAAAACCATATAAAGAATTGAGATTCTGAACAAACAAATAGGTACGTTTTGAATAGATTTTATCTAGGTACGTACATTTGATTTCTACTGGTAAACATCTCCAATTTGTTTGCTCAGAATCTCAATTCTTTATATGGTTTTGAGCTCCAGAAACTGCAATCGAAATTCTGATTTCCTGAGTTATTTTAGAAGAAGCCAAAGAGAATAATAGAGTTTGAAGTTGAGTTTTGTTTGTGAGGTATGGAAGAGAGAGAGAGAGAGAGAGAGAGAGAGAGAGGTGTGTGGAAAGTAAGTTGTTGTAACTAGTTAAAGAAAATGACTGATGGATAATAGGAAGTACAATTACCATATTTGTCATTATCTTATCGGGGTGGTTATTTATATTCCAGATTTTTCTCTCCGTATTTCTCTCCCTCTCTCTTTATAACTGTGGATCCATAAACCAAGGAAACAATCCCCCTTTTTTCCAGATTCTTCTCCCACCGTCAATTATGAGATCGTTATTCCACCACTCGGCAAGCATAGAGTGATCATAGAAGAGGGGAGAGGTCTCTCCCTCTCTCTCTTTATAACTATGGATCCATAAACCAAGGAAACAATCCCCCTTTTTTCCAGATTCTTCTCCCACCGTCAATTATGAGATCGTTATTCCACCACTCGGCAAGCATAGAGTGATCATAGAAGAGGGGAGAGATACAGCCAGCCATGGCCCCCATCTGCTACTCGAGTTGAAATTCTATGTAACTTTGATATGGCCAGGTGGTATTATCAGCCAATTACATTCAAGCAGAGTGAAAAATTAGTGTACTTATTGGTCCCACTTTTCCACTTTGCTTGCATGTGATTGGCTGGTGATACCACCTAGCCATATCACAGTTACATGGAAGTTCTACTCCTGCTACTCACCCCTTATCCAACAAAACGTGGACATGTTATATAGTATTCAGTGGAAAAAGATTAAAACTCTTTAAAGCCTATCTCATCCCGCAGTCTTGGTTTTGACATGTTAGTACATATAAAGTAAGCATAGTTGTCGAAGATGTCTTGAAATCCAATAGTGCATATTGTAAAATGCATAACAACAATGAATTTTGGCTTGGTGCAAAATGTGGTGTATCTTTGGGGGTTTTCATCTTGTATTCACTGTTTCTAAATTAATAAAATTTATGTTTCTTTCTGCTGATTAAAAAAAAAAAACAAAACAATGAATTTTGGCCTTCCAATTGAGTGTCGAGTGGATTTCGCATAGTGGAGGTAGGAGGGAATACCAAAAATTTGTTTGAGATTAGAGCATAAAAAGAGGAGAATAAAATTTATAGAGAGAAAGAGAGCGGGAGAAGAGTAGTGAACACCAAATAAAAAAAAAAATTGGAAAAATTATCTTTTGGTGACTACTTCGCAACTTAGCACCAAACAAAAAAATTAGTAGTCTTTTGGAAATACATATACAGTTAATTTGTAACAAGTTGACAGACAATATCCTTTTTTTGTGGTATTAAGTTGGAACGTGATCACTAAAATTAATTTCTCAAAAAGTCACTAGAAGTAACTTTTGGTAAAATTACGTTTTAGTGACTACCTCCCAACTTTATATGAAACAAAGGAAATTGGTAGTCATTTTGATACGATTATACAATCAGTTTGTAGCTAGTTGACGAACAATATCTTTGTTTTGCTATTAGGTTGGAAAGTCATCACGAAAAAGTAATTTTCTTTAAAAAGTTTTCTCCAACTTTCACTATTTCATAGTGTAATTTGAAAAAAAAAAAAAAAAACAAAAAAAAGGAAAATTTGTTATTTTGACATGTGGCATATGTAAGGGATCCATTCCTCCGATATATATATATATATATATAGATGGGAATGGGTTGAGTGGCAAGGGCGGAGGTACATGGCAGGCTACAGTGGCTGTAGCCCAGGTAGCCCAGCGCAAATTTTATTTTATTTTTATTTAAATATTGTGGGTTTTAGGTCTTTCAACCTAGGTGAAACAAAAATTGAAAGAAGGCTTACCCAGAAGAGTCTTTCCAAGTTGAGAGCAGTAATTGAAACCCTACACTGTTATTTGCACACCCTACTTATTTTAATTTTTACGATTTTATAAAAAATTATATATAAAAGTTTATTATGAAAACTAGTCGCGTAGTGCACTAGAAGGATTACGGAAACACCAGTGATTGCACCTTGCTTTGAGATAATAGAATTACAAGGATACATTTTTGGATCTATACCATTTTTTATTTTTTATTTTTGCTAAGTAAAAAAGGGTAGAAGAGGGCAACCATTTGTGATAACTCTATTGAGTGCGTGTGACCATAGTAATTTCCCTACCCGCTAAGGAATCAATGATAGAAGGAATCTAAACGGGCCCACAAAGTGGGAGACGGCAGAAAGTTCACCAAAGGTAGTGGTTATCATCAAATTCTCTAAGTGACTATATACCTTCGCAATTCAGGGAATATATATATATTATATTTTTTAAAGTTGTGTATGTTATCTTCATTAGTATACTAATTTTTTCTTTTGTTCTTTGATTGCTAAGTCTTATTGATTGGACATATAACAAGTAAACAACTGAACCGAATTCTTGTTGCAAAGAAAAACCAGTAGAACATTTCATATTCTTAAGAAAAATAACTTCTTAGGAATATTCCCATGTAGGCATATATATATATATATATATGTAGTAGGTATATGATGGTGGATTATAATAAATGAAACATCAAATCTAATTCGTTGGAGAAGAGTCATATCCACTGAGAGAGGATGAAAGATTACCCTTTCGGTGTCTATATGTGATTAATAGTCCTATGAATTAAGAAACAATTAAACTCACTAGTTTTTGGTGATTATGCTTAAAACTTGATAGTTTTTCGTTCAGTCATTTATACAAACTTTCAAAATCCTCACACCTTATGACTTCAATCAGTAAGATCTATGCATTATGTCAGTGGCGGAGTCAGGAATTTAGTCTAGCAGGATCGATTTTTTTTTTTCCACCTTATAAATTAGATAATCATTTGAAATAACGTTATAATAATGTTCTTTTTTCTTTTTGCCCCTATAATAGACAATAACAAGAACAAAGAAATATTTTTGAACTTAATAATTAAAATAAAAAATAAAAAAACTTAATTTTTATATTTTTTATAATGTGAAACCCTTGATGGCTGTGAGGTTTAATTTAGGCTGCTTTCCTCGAGCTGTGAGGATTTATTTTTCCTCTTTTTTGAGGTGGTTCTCCTAGTTCTTTAAACAAACCAATAAACCATGGTTATGGCTTATTGGTTTGTTTGGGAAGGAGTTGTTTTTTTGTTTTGGCCGCTGTGGCTTGATCATTCTTTTGTACATCTTTTTTATTTATATATATCTCACTTACCCAAAAAAAAAAAAAAAAGAAACCCTTGATGGCTCGACTCCACCTCGTAGACCTTTCATGGAACTAAGATAAACTCCGAGTACTTGCAACCTCCTGCAAGGATTGACAAAGACTGGGCCTCGAAACCAATACCTTGATATATTACACTTCTAAGGCTTACCAACTAAGTTACCTGTGTGAGTAAAACTTAAAAATTCATTAATAATAAAAGGGATACAATTAAAAAAAATCAAACTTTTGTGAAATAAAAGGGGAAAGAGTTATCTGTATGAAGAGAAAAAGGAAAAAGGAAAAAGAGGGGGGTACAATTAAAAAATGTGAGGGACCAAAGAAAAACTTAACAATGTCAAATTTAGAATATCATACTATATATAAAGTAACAAAAAATAAATAAATAAATAATGGATGAGGAGGGTCAGGTGCCCCCTTTGCCCCCCCCTCCTCTAGATCTGCCCCTAATCATGTGAGTTTATGCTAGTACGTTGGAAGATAATGTTGAGGAGACGAGGGAGTCCAAGATCCACTGTAGCCAATATACAAGTCTTGAACTCATACTCACAGAAAGAAGGCAGCTATTGCAACCCCTCAACTTTATTTCTAAACCCCACTTCTTTTCATTTTTTAAGGTTTTTTAAAAAATATAAAAGGTATTTATGTAAACTAGATACATTATCCATTAGAAAACATTATTTTGAATAATTTTGAAGAGAAAATTTTTTAATATCTGTCGTTTGAGAGCATTTTTTGACCATTTACAGTATGTTTCATTTTTACCCAAAAAAAATAAATTATAAATGACTAAAAAGTCCACTTAAACGATAGATTTTGGAAAAATTTTCTTTTACAAAGTTGTTCAAAATAATGTTTTCTAGTGGACAACTCAATCAGTTTTCCCAAAAATCTTTTATATTTTTCATAAAACCTTAAAAAGTAAAAACAAGTGAGGTTTACAAATAAAGTTGAAGGGTTACCATAGTCGCTCTCCCACACAAAAGGCTAAGCCTATTGGGGTGATCGCATTACTTGTGTATTAAATCTATTTCTTTCTTTATTCTTTTGATATGGGACAAACCCACATGTGAGCTCTGACAATCTACCCCTTCTGAAATCATGTCTGATATTCTTTTGTAGGACAACATCAACTTGGGCTGGCCTGTGTCCGCCATATTGATATGAGAGGATGACAATCTATGCTTGTAAAACCCTGTAGAAATGAAAGGTACATTAAGTAATTGTTACTCTCAGAGTAAGGAAAACTTTCGATATATATGACACTAAAATACCAAGAGATGAAAAATTATAGGTCAAGTTTTTGTTGTCCGTGATGCATCTGAAAGAGAATTGTAGATATAGGATCGAGTCTATATGATTCTACCAACAAATTTATTTTGATTAAAGAATACTCAGATGTGGGGCTAAATGGGGTAATTGTTAAAACCATTTTTTTAAATGGGTAATTGTCAATTTTCTAAATTGGCAATAAAGAGTTCCCTGTAACTTCCAACATATAAAGCAAGCGTTTTGGCTGACATTGCTTCTTGCATTTCTTTATGGCTCTGTAGAATCTATGATAATGTTCAGCCGGCCCTGATTATATGGGATGAGGCCTGTTTTTTTTTTCGGTTGAGGCCCTCGGCCACGGCCTAAGTGGCCTGTGTTCAGCCGGCCCTGATTATATGGCCATAAAAAGTCCTTTTCAAGTTCAAAGTTGTTGGAAAGGTCACTAACTCACGTCGCGTAAATATTAAATTTGATATTATTTTCTATATCTGTTTAGACCCCGTACTAAATAATTATTTTTATGGCTTTTGTTGTTCACAAAGTAGGGTTTTAATTATAATAAAAAAAGCCATTTGGCCTTTTCTATTTCTCTTTTTTTTTTCTTTTTTTTTTTTCTGTTTTTTTTGCCGTCCTGTAACCGTATTGACTGTTGTGTTCACAACTAAACATGAACACAAAGATACCTTTTGTGTAGGACGGCATTGACTTGGCATGGACTCAACTAAACAACTAAAACAAAGATCCTTTTTGTGTAGGACGGCATTGTCTCATGTGTAGGACGGCATTGACTTAGCATGGGTATACGACTTTAGGATGCTATATAATGTTCCTATCTTATGACTTCCATATGGTTCCAAATTTAGGAAGCTATATAATATCTACCCTCCATTCTAACTTCAAAGTTCTCTAACACTTCTTCTTTGATCTTCGCTAAACCCATCAATCCACTTTCATGGAGAAAATATGGTTCTTCAATTTTGTTCCAGTGTTTTTGGTGCATTATTTCATGGCCTGCTTAGCAATGGCTCCAACCAACTTCACCACAGATCAATCTGCTCTTCTTGCCTTCAAAGCCCACATCACTTTTGACCCTCACCGTGTCCTAACACATAATTGGTCTACTGTTACCTCTTGCTGCAACTGGATTGGTGTCACTTGTGGTGCTCGCCACCAAAGAGTCAAAGCCTTGAACCTTCCCAACATGGGCCTTACTGGCACCATCCCTCCACATCTTGGGAACCTCTCATTCCTTACTGTTTTTAATGTTGAAAACAATAGATTTCATGGCCATTTGCCTAATGAGTTGGCCTTATTGCGTCGGTTGGAAGTTATTGATTTGGGACTCAACTACTTCAGTGGAGAGGTTCCACTCTGGTCCGGCATCTTACCAAAACTTCAGAACATACTTCTCTTCAATAACAGTTTCTCAGGTTCCTTCCCGACTTAATTCCCTATGCATTAATATCTCAAAGCTAGTGAATTTTTCCTTTTCTTTGTTCTTTTCTCTTGGGGGTTCCAAACGATAGAAAATTTGTCTTTTAAGTACCAATCATCTACATATACATATATATAGATGTATTCCCAAAGAGATTGGTAGCCTAAAAACTCTGAAGAATTCATTGCAAATATTTGATCTTATGCAGGTAGTCTCCTAGAAGATATGTGCAATGGTCTTCCTAAACTACAAGTGCTTAATCTCTATCAAAACCAGTTCTATGGCCAAATCCCACCTAGTATATACAAATGCAGACAACTTCAACAATTAGTATTGCCCCTTAATAAATTCTCAGGAAGTATTCCAAGCGAAACTGGCCACTTAACCATGCTTAAGGTATTGAGTCTTGGTGCTAACAACTTAGAAGGTATAATTCACCCCTTTATTAATTTATTTATATTATTAATGATAGGATTAGAATCTTAAAAAACCTATATCGATTAAGACATCGATGCACCGTACCTAATAGAAGTTTAAATTAACAACAGGTTCATAAAAAATGTGCTTCATATATGTCACATTTGCTACGCCACTTTATAGTTTATTTTATTTATTTATTTCTCACACAGCATTCAACAAAAGCAATGAATAAGGTCATTCTTTCATTTCAAAATTGCTCCATGGAATTATTTTTCCAATTGTATACAAAAATTGCGCTGAACTAGAATTGATGTTGTAGTCGATCCTAAAAAAGTTTTTGGGAAGAAATAGTATTTTCCTCTGAAAACAACAATTTAACTCCCAAAGTTGCCTTGGTTTTTTTTTTTTTTTTTGATAAGCAAAAGAGTATATTAATTAGTAAGGGAAACCAAAACAGAAGTCTCCACAATTCTTATCTCTTGATCCACATTCAGAATAAATTCTGGGATTTGAGAGATAAAATTGGGACAAAAAAGATTACAAGAAACTGCTCATTGAGCTAAATAATATGCTGCTTGGTTTGCTACATTGGGACATGAGGGAAACACCGACATAGAGAAACAAGACAACAAGTTCCTAGCTTCCGTAGACAAAGCTTGAAACCCCCAAGGAGGGGCTTGGACCAATCTTGAAGAGGATCTAAAACAATTGTCGCATCACCCTCAAGCATGACCATTAAAAGGCCTTCCTTAAGAGTAGCATCCAAACCAAAACAAACTGCCTTAAATTGCTTATTTAGTACTTAAATGCTCCCTACTACTTTTACACCATCACCGTTTTTGTTATTCCATATTCTATGAAAGTCTCTAATAGTTTAATTGGAGTTAAAGGTTGACTATGTTAACTTCGCAGGTGCAATTCCACGAGATGGGCAATCTTTTTAGTTTGGAGACATTGGACATACAAGACAACAGCCTAACAGGGCTTATTCCAACAGCAATCTTTAACATCTCTTCCTTAAAATTATTAAATTTTGCAATAAATAACTTATCTGGTATCCTCCCAAAAGATGTTTGTTATCGTCTACCATCTATTGAAGAGTTAGATCTTAGTGGTAATCAACTCAGTGGCCCAATTCCATCGAGTTTATGGGGATGTAGCAAGCTCATGATATTATCACTGCATGATAATAAATTCATAGGAAGCATACCAAAAGAAATTGGGAATCTTACTGCAATTGAAGAGCTATATCTTTATTTCAACAGCTTGACAGGTACCATTTCATCTTTCATTTTTTTTTTCCTCAAGTCAATTTTCATCTGAATATTGGTATTTGTTGAAATATTGGTTTTATTATGTATAATGAATCCACGTGTATTCTTAAAGCCACCACACATTTCCATATCATGCCTTCTTATATTTGTTTCACATAGCACACCAAAGCCAGTATAAATCCAACTTCAAGGGTATGTAGAAGTGACGTGTTTAAAAAAATAATTTTGAATAATCTAGTAGTTCTTATACAATTACTTCACTACCCATGATGACTTTTTGGGTGCAATTCCACAAGATATGGGCAATCTTTTTAGTGTGGAAACATTGAAAAACAAAAGTTTGTGTAGACATACATCCTATTTTGTTCCTATATTTGTTCCTATATTTTATTGTCAACCTGGGTCTCTTTTATGCGAGCAAAGCAAGCAATTGGGTTAGGTGCATATATATGTGTGTGTATATGTGTATAAGACCAATTGGGTAGAGTCATCCATATACACCATTTTCACCCTTCTCACCATTCTCATTCATCTCTCATTTATTTCAACTCATTCCCTCTCAATTGTGTTCATTGTCTCCAACCAAAACCTTCTTTATATAGGTTCACATTTACCTAACATTTGAAATAGTGATGAATTCATCTCCCATTTACCAAGTGGTGTATCCACCTTTTATTTCAAGTGATTCATTCATCAATACCAAGTGGTGTATCCACCATTTATCACAAGTGATTCATCCATCATTACTAAGTGGTGTATCCACCATTTATCACAAGTGATTCATCCACCATTTATCTTGAGTGACAAAAATTTGATGCTGTTTTGCTTCAACTGACTGTCAACTTCACTTCTTTTGACTGTCAACTTATCTCAGATTGACTGGTAACTTCATTGTTTCAACAACTTCTTTTCTTTTTAAGTGAGAAACCCACTTCAAGAAAGGATAGAAGTGAGGAATGGTTGGGGAAATTAGGTAAATGGGAGATGTGTAGGATGGCAAAAATAAAAGAAGTGGGGAATGGTAGGGGAAATTAGGTAAGTGAACAAGCTTACAATTTGATTCTTCCCTATAAATAGCAAGAGCTTGGGAGAGTTTAAGGACACCAAAAAATTAGAAGGTTAGGAGGAAATGCTAAAACTCTAAGAGATAATAGAGAGAAAAACAGACTTGGGGAGGAGAGTTCTTGTAGGGAAAATACTAAAAAAGAGAGAAGTTGCATTGAAAGAAAATAAAAGAGAGATTACTTGTGAGGAAGGAAAATAGCTTGTTTGGCTCAACGGAAAGGACGCTGCCAGATTGACAGTGGACCTGAGAGACGGTTTAAATACCAACCAATTTCATTTGCAAGAGGTATGGATTTATATTTGATAGTAGAAGTGTATAAATTATATTTATTGTTTATTTGATTATTATGTCATTTGTGTGTGTTTTCATTATTGCATGATATATGGGTGATCCAGATTAAATTAAAATACTAAACATGGTCAATGAATACAAAATGAGGGCCAGTTTATTACCGGGCATTGTTGGTGTCTAACACCTTCCCAACATGTACGTGTACCCTAACTCCGAACATTCTCTAGTTAATAAAAATGGTTCCTAGCCCTTCTAAGTGGCGACTCTTATTCATATGCTAATCCTCAAGGGTTAGCACCATCAGAAGCAAAAGCAGGTAAAACACAAGTTAAAAAACAAGTGCGTGGTGAAAATCAGTGCGCTCACAGTTTATTTCTAATTGCTTTTTACCTAATAAAAAGTACTTCTTAAAAGCTATAACCATATGTTATTTTTGAATTTTGTAACCTTTTGCTTTCGAAAGCCAAAAACAGATCTTTTAAAAAGTATAACCAAAGGGACACTATATCTTTTATATGAGGGTTGATCGTACGGGATATCTCAGAGTATCCCGTTCGATCATGGCCGTCCGTGAGCGATACACACGCCTACGTGAATGAGTACGTATCGCTCATGGACGACCGTGATCAAACAGGATATCCGGGATATCCCACACATGATCAAAGCTTCTTTTTTATAATCACTATTTAATAATAAATTTACCAGACACATACCAAGAGAAAATGGAGAACCTCACAGCAATTAAGGAGCTATACCTTAGTCATAAAACTCATAACAAGTTGAAAGGTACCTTTCATGCATCTTTCGTCTTTTATTTTTCTCAATACACCTTTCATCCGAATACTTGTATAAGGTGAAATAATGGTTTAATTGTGTGTGTGTGTGAGGGTTGTTTTAGCTATGTCCTTAAAAGTTTTGTTTGTGGGGCAATTCTCACTACTCTACTATATATTTTCAATAAAATTTCATACTTTACAGGTCATAATAAATAAAATAAAATAAAATAAAAAATGCCAAAATTCTTGCTGAAAAAGAAGAATATGAAACCAAATGTAGCAACTTAGAGCCCATTTGGACGTCCAATTCGAAATTAAAAAATTCAAACAATTTTACATAGTGTTGAAGGCATAAATCCATCATCTTGATTCTTGAATTAGAGTATTTCAAAATGCATTTTGGAATTAACACTATAGTTGATGTTGGAAATCAGTTCTAAGAAATTCATGAAATGCCACTATCTCTACTCTTATTTATGATGATTACTGTTATATTCTTGAATTTGTCAATTCAAGATGATAAATTATGCCTTCACTACTATATAAAATTAATCTATTGAATTGTTTAATTTTGAATTGGACACGGCTTGAGAGTTTTAATATAGTTTTTGGATTAATTTCCTTGGACATGACAAATACTATAGTCTTACTATAGTTAAACTACAAATACCTTCTAACAAGTTTTTTTTTATCATTATATTATATCCATAATACTATTATAATATTAAAAAGCATTGTAGTAAAGAATGTCGAATTAGGGTTGACTTAGCTTGGGTTTTCCAACACTTAAGTAGTCGAGGTCAGATTGGGATTCTTGAATCAAAGTCGAAAGCTGATAGCTAAAAAATTCTTGCTCAAGCTCGCTCAATGATTGGGTTAAGCTTGACTTAGGTTTAACCTGCCAAAGTTGCTCCCTAGCTAGTGTTCCTTTAATTTCTCTAACTCATGATTTAGATTTTTCTTTTCTCTCTCTTCTTCTTCTTCTTCTTCTCCTTCTTTTTTGTCAATGGTGTTAATTAGGAAATTGGGTGAAAGATTGGTTTGTAGGCACTGATAAAAGTAGAAAGCATAATTTTCTTAACAAAGTAGCAAACGAATTAAACATATGAAAAGCCAATGACATCATTTTTATACTAACACATGCATGTTTATCATTTGGCAGGTGCAATACCACTTGAGATGGGTGAACTTGGTAATCTCGAGAAGTTGAATCTCGCTTTTAATAGCCTAAGTGGCCCCATTCCATCCAGAATCTTCAACATCTCAACAATGAAAAGGATTGCGCTAAATTCTAATTACCTCTCGGGCCAACTACCATCGAGGATTGGGCTTTGGCTTCCCAATCTAGAAAAACTTTACCTATGGGGAAATAAACTTAGCGGAGTAATCCCTAGCTCTATCTCCAATGCTTCCAAGCTCATTCACGTAGAGCTATCCCGTAACTCATTCACCAGTTTTATACCCAATACACTTGGCAATTTAAGACTCCTTCAGTGGCTCACCGTCGATGATAATTTTTTTACCATGGGATCTTCTACTCTAGGATTGACGTTTCTCATCACATCTTTGACAAATTGCAAATATTTGAGATTTTTATCATTGTCATCAAATCCACTAGGCTGCCTCCTACCGATTTCCATCGGGAACCTCTCTACTTCTCTTCAATACCTTTATGCAAATAATTGTGAAATTAAGGGCAGCATTCCGGGAGAAATCGGCAACTTAAGCAACTTGATAAACTTAAGCCTAGAAAACAATGAGTTGGCTGGGTCAATTCCAACAACCATCGGAAACTTATTGAAGCTCCAAGGATTATTTCTCGAAAACAACAATTTACATGGATCCATCCCATCTGAACTTTGTCATTTAAGGAGCTTGGTTTACTTATCTCTATATAGTAATAAGCACTCTGGATTGATACCAGCATGCTTGGGCAATTTTAGTTCTCTACAATATCTCTACTTAGATTCCAACAAATTAACTTCCATTATACCCACAACCCTGTAGAGCCTTACAAATATGTTGGAATTAAACTTGTCCACAAACTCTTTAAGTGGCCATCTACCATCAAATGTTGGAAATTTAAAGGTCGTGACAATAATAGATTTGTCATGGAATCAGTTATCAGGTGATATCCCGAGCACTATTGGAGGCATCCAAAGTTTAAATAGTCTTTCCTTGGCGAATAACAGATTGCAAGGCCCAATTCCTCAATCATTTGGCAACTTGATAAGCTTAGAGTTCTTGGATCTATCAATCAACAATTTGTCTGGTGCGATTCCCAAATCCTTGGAGACACTCTTATACCTCAAATGTTTGAATGTGTCTTTCAACAGACTAGAAGGAGAAATTCCTAATGGTGGACCTTTTGCCAACTTCTCGGCACAATCTTTTATGATGAATGATGCACTTTGTGGTGCACCCCGACTCCAAGTCCCACTATGCAAAACTAGCACTGTTAAAAGATCGAGGACAGCTGTTTTGCGTTTATTAAATTATATTCTTCTAGGAATTGCGTCCATAGTTCTTGTATTGGCCCTCATATTTGTGTTGATAAGATGCCGAAAAAGAAATGTGAGAGACCTAATTCAGGTAGATTTGTCACCTCTAGCATGGAGAAGAATTTCATACCAAGAACTTCAACAGGCAACATATGGATTTAGCGAAAGCAACTTGATTGGTAGTGGAAGTTTTGGCTCCGTATACAAAGGAACACTTTCTGATGGGATGAATGTGGCAATAAAGGTTTATAATTGGCAACTAGAAGGAGGATTTAAGAGTTTTGAAGTCGAATCTGAAGTGCTGCGCAATATTCGTCATCGAAACCTTCTCAAAATCATTAGCAGCTGCACCAACCTTGATTTCAAGGCCTTGATTCTAGAGTATATGCCTAATGGGAGCCTTGAGAAGTGGTTGTATTCTCACAACAACTATTTGGATATCCTCCAGAGATTAAACATAATGATAGATGTCGGATCAGCTTTGGAATATCTCCATCACGGTTGTTCAACACCTGTTGTTCATTGTGATTTGAAGCCTAGCAATATACTGCTACACGAAGATATGGTTGCACATGTAGGTGATTTCAGCATCGCAAAACTCTTAGGTGAAGAGGAGTCTATGAAGCACACCAAGACCTTTGCCATGATTGGGTATATGGCACCAGGTGATGTAGCTAGCACATAATTATAATTTATATTCTTTTTTCTTGAGGTAGGAAGATTATGCTTAATTTAAAATTTTTTATTAAATACTTTATTAAGAATAGTAATCTTGGTTGTAGAGTATGGATCAGAAGGAGTTGTTTCCACAAGAGGTGATGTGTATAGTTTTGGAATTCTACTAATGGAAACTTTTACAAGAAAGAAGCCAACAGATGAAATGTTTGTCGAAGAAATGAGCTTGAAGCGTTGGGTAAAAGAGTCATTACCTCATGCAGTGATTGAAGTTGTAGATGTCAATTTGCTGGGGAGAGAAGACATACATTTTGTTGCGAAGATGGATTGTGCATCATCTATTCTGGACTTGGCTTTGGAGTGTTCTGCAGAATTACCTGAAGAGAGAATTGACATAAAAGATGTGCTAACTAAAATCAACAATATCAAAAGCAAGTTTCAAATGTGTATAGCAGGGACTCGAAATATACATGATCCTCAATCGCTTATGTAGGCATGCGCATGCATTGCAACTCAGTTTCTAGCTAGAAGGCAATTGCTCCTCAAATAGTGTCCATCTCTTCTTACCTACATCAGTCCTACGTCATCTTTATATTTAAGCTTAATTTCCAATTAAGAAAGTAGACTCAATTTTGTTTAACACTTAGTGCAAATCCTTAAGCACCAATCTAATTGGGATTTATATCTACGAAGAATATGCAGTAAGAAAACAAACCGTTTCATGTGTATTCAAAATATGTAGCCACCCAAAAAAAAAAAAAAAAAAAAACACACATACAAAGTAAAATACATTAATTTTCATTTAGAAGACCAAACAGCCCCTCATTTAAGCTGAATTTTCATTTAAAACTCATAAAAATTTTGAACCCTTTTCCAAGTTGTTATAGTTACTCAAAATCATAAGGGAGATTTGGATGTCAATTCTGAATATGAATTTATCTGATTGCCAAACTTTTGGCCGAATTTAGACAACCTACTGTCTATTCTTTTCCCTGGTGCAGCTGGGGCATCCTGGACTAGAACTAGAGACCTCGCCCATACATGAAGTTAATCATCACACCTACGGTCCAACCAATATGTTCTAATTATTTTAATTATTAGCCATGCATTTCAACAACATTCCTGATTAATTCATCCTAGTTAAAAATATATATTTCAAATTATTTCTTATAAATCTGGATATTACTAGCAGAGCTTTTTTTTTTTCTTTTTTTCTTTTTATTTTTTATTGTGGTGATTTGAAGAAGTAAACATCTAGGTTTCTCTGACCCAGTTAGACCTGATTGCGTTAGTTTTCATCTTGAATCTTGTATGACAATTGGAGTGCAGCTCTTCTTGAACTTGAATATGCAGGCTTTAAATCAAATTATTTCTTATAAATCTGGCATTCTCATCTTGTTATTGCCATCTAGGAAAAATAAAATTATTTCTTATAACTGCTAAATGAAGATGTGAACATGACCAAATTCATCACACAATAGATTGAATGTCATTAGCTCAATTATAATATGTTCTTGACTTTTGGGATGCATCTCAACGCATCCCAAAAGTCAAACTTTTGTTCACATTTTGATACTGTGTCAAACTTTTGGAGATTTTATGGGTACAAACAAAGACAACTGGTGCTAAGGTGATGACAATTAATAACTTTGGAAATTGTAGCTAGCATGAATTTTAGGAGCATCATTCTCAAACTTGCATGATTTCCCACTTCGAAAATGGATCTCTTTCGTTCAAAATTTAGGATCCAGAAGCAAGAGATGGGTATGTAGCATACCATTATTTAACCACTTTCGGAAAAAAAAATAGATATAAAGCAACAGAGAAAAGGCCACTATATCTTTTTAATATTTATGAGGATAAAGTACTCGTTGGCTCGCTGCCATTTATAACATAAAAACCCTCAGAATAGACAGCAGTCACGATTTCAGTTGATCTACGCGCGCCTACTGATTTACAATAATTAAACATATATACCAAAAGTGCCTTCTAGATATAGGTATGTACTAGGCCATATATTACAACATACTAACGAGCTCAATATAATTTCCATGCACCAAGGTTTCCAAACTATCAGAGAAGATACAGGCAGCCCATCATCTTCTTTAATTTGATAAGGCAGTGATCTTCAACTTTTGGTCACTATAATCACAATGATATTCACATATATACCATGTGTCCCTAGGAGTTTTCAAGGTTATTTTGTCATGGCCGCTGTACAGGGCCCCTAAGTTTGGAGATGAGATGCAGCCATCATATCCAGTAGCATTCACTATGATGACATTGTGATCTCCCTTGTTGTAATTAAAAACTGGTACACATGAAACCAAAAATTCTGATAATATTAATACTATAGGACAAGTATATATTTAGGACATACATTTTCTAGAAAAGTACTTCTCCAAGCTCTAGATCTTCACCTATTTTCTTGTGAAGAATATCTATACAACTATACAAGCTAAGTATGGCACTTAATATATGAAAATATTTTTGAGGCCGCATAAGTCCCAGAAACACTAATCCAACCCTTGGGATCAAATGGTTTGTGATCGACCCATTGGGATTGTGTAGCATGAAGTCAGCACCAAGATTTTTTTTGTTTTGCTTTTTTTATTGGTTAGTAGCACCAAGATTTTAAATGAAAAATAATGCATTGCATGTAAAATTAATCTACCTAACACGTCTCCAACATAGAAAGTTTTCCCAGCAAGCCATGAATAGTAATCAACATCACTCGTCCAGCCATTTTCGTCTCCAACAACATACTCTTTTGCACAAACGAGGGCAGGAAAAACCAAGGCAGCAATGGCAACAACTACAAATGCAACTACTCGCACCATTTTACACCAGTGCACATTTGCCTTTGAACAAAAGCATACAAATTAAGAATAGGAGCCTTGTATAATCTTTCCTATTTATAGCAGTTTTCTTTACAACCCCAAATTAAAAATGTACAAGAGAAAAATAAAATGATTGATAAATTGATGCATTATGAGATGAAGTCGGCATTGGGCAAATGCTGACACAAGCAAAAGAGTCAAATAGTGCTTTGTTGAATCCATCGTGATGAAAAGTTATTGCTGGAAACATTTCTATGTTGTGCACTTCAAAGAATATATGCTTCATCACTTTCTAACTTTGAGTACTTAACCCTTGTATTAGAGGATTTTTAGAAGTAATCTCTTATAAATAGGTTGGAAAACAAGTTTATACAAGTCACGGATTTGAGCCTTCACATATATAGCTCAACGATATGATTCATTCTAATCAGGCGATGTGAGACTAAGTGTATGGACTTATCAGTTCACCTCACCTCACCTCATCCATCTTGGCCACAGAAATAGGTCTTGATCTTTAGTCATCACACATTAGGTCACTAACCAAATGCCTCCAGTTATTTCTCATGCCTTGATATTATATTTGATTTGTGAGGAATAGGAAAGTTAAGCGCAAACACCAAGTCATTTATTTTTAATTCCTTGATTTTGAATATAAATTAAGTTGGCAAATCCCTTCACTTGACTTTGAACACATTAACATGATTTTATGAATATCACTTAAAATTGAATCACTATATATATATATATATATATATATATTTTACTCAAGGAAGATAAGCGAATATAATGGGCTTTAAAAGGCGTTTAATTTCAAGAGTTGCCTACTCAAGTTGGTAAAATTAAGCTGTATTTGTTACGAGAGAATGAGAGGGAATGGAACAGTGATTCTCTTGGGCTAAAAAAAGTGAATGTTTGATAGTGCTAAAGAATGGAATGGTCATTGCTTTGTGGGACTCTATTTCTCGAAGGACGGAATAGTCATTCATTTTCAAACTAAAGAGGCTGGAATTATCATTCCCACCTTTTAAGGAATGAAATCATTAAAAAATAGGTCCCATCTAATCTCTTCCAATCCATTCTTACCACTTACCAAAACATTGGAATGGAATAATCATTCCCATTCCCTCCCCATTCCATTCACTCAAACGAAACGCTGCGAATGGCTTTACTGAATTAAGTTGAATTGACCATATACTAACAAGGTATTAATATCACAGGATGAAAACTGAAAAGTTTATTCGTTGGATTCCTCTTGATGGTAATTGGTTTAAATTAAATTTTGATGCATCAATTAAAAATAAAAGACGAGCAGTAGGATCAATAATTAGGATAATTGTGGTTAACCTATTATCATGCGATCAATTTGGTTGGAAGATGATGTAACTGTCCCTAAAATGGAAGCTATTGTTCTTTGGAATGGTCCTCTTTTTTTTCTTTGTTTTTTTTAGACGGTTTTGAACCCTTAACCTATCCTACTTCTACTCTTTATCCCACCCTCCCTTACGACTAGGCTAGTTCTAATAGCTTAAATGGTCTTTTGTTAGTTAAGAGAAAATATATTAAAAATTTCCATATAGAAGGTGATTCTAAAATTGTTATAAATAGTTTTTGCAACTTGGAGAGATATCCTTGAAATATTTATAATATTTAAATGATTGTCGTAGGATCATTTTAGATGATAATGTGAATATATAATAAGATATTTAGGGAAAGATATAAAACAACTGATTTTGTTGATAGTTAGGTCATCAAATTCAAAGTACCCAATTCTGGAAGGAGAACTTTCTTACAAAAATTTTGGTAATTTTTTGGGAAAATTTAGTTAGTCATATATGTATTAGAATATATTGATCTTCTTCATCTGCCAAAATAAAATAAAATAAAAGCCAAGGTATGATTATCATAGAATCGACATCTTTTTCAAGGAAGAAGAAGCCGCCTAATATTATGCTTCTATCATTTCATTAGTTGTTGTGGCCAATCCTTTTGGTCTTGTGGTCTCATGACATTTCTTCCCCTTATATGGTGAATGTTGCAGCTTTGAGTTTAGGATTATTTAAATTGATGTAATGAATTTCTGATCGATATTATAAGAAGAGAGAAAAATAAAAATAAATAAATAAATCGATTGTTACAGGATTTGTCTATGGCAGAATGGCAGATTATGTAAAACTCAAGCCAAGGTCTTCCGGCCCGTTGGATGTCCCCTTTCCCTAGCGGTCCCATTGGATTTGGATTTGGTGTTGTAGGCACCGTTTTACAGCACCCTACTGTTATCGTTGAGATCGCGCTACGTAGTAAGTGGGTGAAATGGACGGCTGGTGACTGAAACGACTCCAAACACAACCGTTTAACAAGGGAACTCAACAACTCACGGCGTTAGGATGTGTTTCTCTCGTCTTGTCTCTCTCGCCTCTCTCAAAGCCAGACGGGTTCTCTCTTCCGTTGCCAGCTATTCGACTTCATTCCCGTCGGTAGTCCTCAGCCTTCAGCAAGTTTGTTTCCTCGGATCTGACGTAGATTCACCTCCCCCTCTCTCGCCAGCAAACTAACTCAATCTTGCCGGTGGTCTTTAACCTTCAGCAAGTATGTCTTGCTTCTTCTTTTTTGGTAAAAATATAAGGTTTGATTTAACTTGCTTCAGATCAGTGTTTAACGTTGGGGTTTGGGATTTCATACTAGGGATTTGGCGACGATCAGATCGGCTACATCACCCGACGGCGTGGTTTAGAAATTGACGCCGGCTACTACAATTCAAAAACACCACCGCCGGGAAATCTTATAAATCCAATTCAAAAACACCCAAATGGAAACAGCACCGCAGGGAAATCTTGGCGACAAGCTCGTCCTTACCAATTGAAATCATCACTCCGTCGATCTCCGACACCGGCGAGGGGACATCCATCTTCTCTTCTTTGATTGTTCTGCTTCTTCTTCTTCTTCTTTTTTTTTTCTTTACTCTTTTTTCCTCTACCCTCCTATTAGGGGTGTTCATGGTTTAGGTTAAAATCGAGAACCAAACCGAACCAAACCAAACCGACTGGTTTGGTTTTGGTTTTTCTTCCCTTAGGTTTGGTTTTGGTTCTAATTTTGGAAAACCGAATTAAATTGGTTTGGTTTTGGTTTTCATTTTTAAAAAACCAAACCAAACCGAAAAACCGAAAAAACCGAAATATATATAGTATAATTATAATTATATATTATATATTAAAGTTTAGTTTGTAAATTTCCTACTCAAACAAAGGTAAAATAGGTAGTACTATAGTAGGAATACAAAACCTACTAAGTTAATAATCAAACTAAAGTTTGCTACTTTGCACTCAGCCTCTCTCTCTCTGCTCCCCCCGCCTCTCGCTCTTTGTTTCTGTTTTGATACAATGTTTAATGTTTTTTTTAGTTGTTAATGTAATGCTTTTATTAAAACTATTTTTATTTGGAGTTTGGATTGTCATTTTTTTCATTTTGTTAGGGGTAAACAATTATTCATGATGATTTGTTGCTACTTGATAGGTTAAAACCGAAACCGAATTGAACCAAACCGAAATTTTTTGGTTTGGTTTTTTTATAGTATGGTTTGGTTTTGGTTTGATAAGAACAAAACTGAAGTATAATGGTTTGGTTTGAAAACTATCCTAAAACCGAACCAAACCGAACCACAAACACCCCTACCTCCCATCTCACTCACTCTCTCTCTCCCCCTCCCATGGTGAGAATTGCAGTGACGAGAAGCAGCTGCAAATGTTCGAGGCGTAAATGCTCAGGATCTAAAATGACGCTTAACGCCTGACGTTTTGCACTCTTTTTTGAGGTTAACGCCTAACGGCGTTAAAGTCTCTATTTGGGCCCTTAAAACGACGCTTGTTCAAGTGTTTTAGTCACGGCCGTCCATTCCACCCTCACTTACCACGTGGCACGATATCAACTATTACAGCAGGGTGCTGTATAAAGGTACCTACAGCACCAAATCCGAATCCTGTGCGATCTGCCCACAAGCACCCATCAACTCGCGGAGCCTAAAGTGTGTATTCAGGGCAAAAAGTGTAATTCCACATTCCCCCACCTCTTCCATCGTTTCCATTTTCCAACCATGAACCGACCTCACTCTGGTTTCAACCTATAAACTCACTCCCTTCCTTCAATGTAGCTTGAAGTGAGAACCCAAACACTCCCACCAATTCACAAAAGCCATGCCTGAAACTTATTTATTAGAATGCATTCCATGCTAAGGTTTCTATTGGGATGCGGCAGGTCACTTTCTACCTCTGCTACTTCTCTCTCCTATCACACCACTCTTTCTTCTCCAAGGCCAAAGTACTCTCTGCTTACTTTACTCCGAAGGTCTTCAATCTTCAATGGTGGAGTTTCTGACAAAGTGCGGAGCTTTTGTGGGTACGCCGCCGAGCAGTTTTCGGACGACGAGTACGAATGCGATTTCGAGAATCATAAGGTTTTTTTTCTTTTCCCTAAAATTGGATATTGAATTATGGGCTTCATATGGTGTTCTGTTTGGATAACAAGAAAACGGATGAAAAGGATGAGAATTGGAAAGAAGTTTGAATATCAGGGCCAAGAAAGAAACATTGGCTCAACAATCGTATAACTCCAAAGATCCATTTTCTTTTCTCTTTCTTGTTAGTTTCTGTGCACCCAAACGGAGGCTTATTGGTTTTTATTTTTATTTTTATTTAGTTAGGAGATACTTTACCTCTGGTTGGTTGCTAAGAAATTGGGGGAATGGGAAAGTAAAGAAGAGGGGAATTTGAGTCTTATGGTTGTTATTTTGGTCTTTGGGAAATGAAAAACCGAGCTTAGCTAAGCCAAATAGTTGAATTAGGTTTGGCTGAGTAGAGGTTTTTGTTTCCTGGGGATGCAGAACATCAAACGATTATGGATATTTATATAACTTTTCTTGTTCTTGGTTTTTGTGTCTTTCACTTAATAGGGATTGAAAGTCTTGAGACAAGCAGATTTTGTAAACATTGAAATTATCGTAAAGTTGTTGAATTTATCAAGTTTTACTTGATACTCTAAGTGGGTTGGTATTGGAATATGGACTATAATTTTAACAAATTAGATTCAGAAGACTGGTTGATATTCTTTTGGTAGGACACCTTATCCTCCTTGCATTGATTTTGATACTATTATTACTGTAGTAAAATATTTGTTGGTTGTTCAAATAAGAGAAAAAAAGAAAGAAAAGAAGATGGCATTGAATAACTTATTAACTGAGTATCTCTATTGTATGCATAGTGCATCACAAAGGCATTAGCCAGTTTGGCCATCTGTGAATGGTATTTGGGCTAGTGTTCGTCAACCATGTTAGTGAGGGTGCTATAAATATAACAAAAATTGATTCAGAAGATGAGCACTGAATTGCTTATAAACCCAACAATCTAAGTGGGTTTGTATTGGAATATTGACTAATTTTAACAACTTAGCTTCAGACGATGGGGCCATTTTTTTATTTATTTTGTTTTATTTTTTTATTTATGTAAACTGAATTTTATTAAAGAATGAAAAGGTTTACGTGATGTATACACGGCATAAGCTGACAAAACAAAAAGAAGACCTATAGACTATATTCTAAGATTATCCAAGAACTCATCCAGGGGTAACCAATGTCTAAAATTCTTGGATACTCCCCATTCAAAAAGTTCCTCAAACACACAAAACTTTAGCTTCTCAATCTCCCATTCTACACCCTCAGATGTTCTTCTATTGCGCTTTCGCCAAATAGTCCAAAAAATCTTATGCGGAGCCATATTCCAAATAGCCTTGGTACGTTTCTCCTTGCTCCGTCATCTCCAAGACTCCAAAAAAGACCACACAGCCCTCGGGGTCCCATTGCACACCAAAAACCTTGAAGCATGTACTCCACAATTTATTAGCAGCCACACAATGCAGCATCAGATGATCAATCATCTCCTTTTCGGTTTTGCACATTACAGATCTATTGGGCTTCTCAAAGCCTCTTCTATGCAAATTTTTGACGCTAAAACTGTCGAAAGAAAGAAATGTTAGAAGAAACTCCTGCTACCCAAACCTTTGCCGCTAGAAACTTTCTCCCCTCTCCAATGGACAGTGCTACAAAATATGATTTGACCGAAAAGACTCCCCGAGGATTCCTTGTCCAGACCATGCCATCCTCCTCTGCCTTTCTAACCAACCCTGAATAACCTCCTCCAATTCCCTACCATGGAAGTTTCTAATGAAAGTAACAACCCAACTCACCTCTTCATCATTCCATCTAATGTAATCACTAAGCCATGCTACATTGTCAGCCACCACCTCATATAACATAGGACAAAATTTTGTCCCCTCTTCACACCAAACATCACTCTAGAACTTCACCAACGTCCCTTCCCCAACTTTAAACACGATATTCCCCACAAAAGATTCCCAACCGTTCATACTAGCTTTCCATAAGCTCACCCAGTACGTACCCCGCACCTCCTTAGACCGTCAATCCCTTCCTTTGTACCATATTTCCACTTCACAACCTTTCTCCACAAAGTGTCCTTTTTCGTTGCATATCTCCATATCCATTTCTCGAGAGGAGCTTTGTTAAACAAATTTAATCGTCTAAATCCTAACACACCAACTCCTTTGGGGTGGGGGGTGGGGTGGCAAATCCCCCCCCCACCCAACTCCACCAAATGGATCTTCTGCTCATCCCCCAACCCCACCCCATAGAAATTCTTGCTGTCGCTTCTACTACCTCCTTGCCACTACACCGGAATCTGAAAAGGGACATAAAATAAGTAGGCAAGCTAGCAAGTGTGCTCTAAATCAGGGTGACCCTTTTGCCTTTGGATAGAGAACCTTTCTTCCACCCACTTAACCTCTTCTCAAACCTTTCCACCACCGAGTCCCAAACAGCCTTACTCTTATTTTTCTCCCCCAAAGGCAGACCTAAGTACGCCAAAGGTAAGTGCCCCACCTTACACCCCATATTTGACGCCATCATCTCCGTGTCCACTTCTTCCCCTATGGGAAAAAGTTCATTCTTTCCCAAATTAATATTCAAACCCGACACTACTTCAAACCATAATAAACTTCCTTGAGATATCTGAGTTGCCGATTACTGGCTCCACAAAAAATGATGGTATTATCTTCGTACAAATGATGTGATATGCATCTTGACTCCCCATCTGCTAAACGCTTCTATAACTTTAATAAATAAAAAGGGGGAGAGCAGGTCACCTTGCCTAAGACCCCTTGAGCTTCTGAAAAACCTTTGAGCTCTACCCATAGTTATTAAAGGCACAATGCGCACCTAGGTGCCAAGGACTCTTGGGGCCTAGGTGCAAGGCGCAAAAAAAAGCGCGCGCCTGAGGGAAGTGAGGTGCACATTTAAAGAAAATAAATTAAAAATATTTGATTAAATGCAACTAACAAAAAATCAAACTATAAGCAGCTATACCTCACTAATTAATTAGTAAGATTTCTAGTTCACTAAAAATTTTATTTTTTAACTCACCAAAATTATTTTTTTGGTACAAATTATAGTTCAATTAAATTATTATTTTTTTGCATCACTAATTTCAATACAAAAAATATACTACATATAGATTAAGATAAGACAAAATTACAAATTTAGTATACAAATTACAAGAAGAAGAAGAAGAAGAAGAAGATAATACAATTTTTTATTTTTTGCTTCAATTAATTTTCTGGAAGAAGATAAAGATGATACAATTTCAATATACAAGAAGAAGAAGAGGAAGAAGAAGAAGAAGAAGAAGTTTTTCTTATGCTTTATAAAGAAAATAAAATGTAAGTCATACGAAGGAGAAAATAAAATCAAAGAACAACAACAACAACAAACAAAAGTCATACAAAGCAGAAGATAAAATTGAAGAAGAAAAAAAGCTACACACTTGTTTGAAGAGGGCTGGAGGCATGTGCGAAGGAGGTTGTTTGAAGACAGCTAAGTAGCTAGAAACTAGAGTTTTGTTTTATTTCTACCCACTATTTCTAGTTTTATTTATTTAAAATGTTTGATCAATCTAATGGTTTTAAATAATATTTGATATGAAATGGCAATTAGATTTTAATTTGAGAAAAAAATATGAGAAAAGCAAGGTCACTCAGGCGCACTTTTTTTGCGCCTTGGGCTTCGAAAAAAGCCCCAAAAAGCACGCTTGGAGGAAAGCACCTTCCCTAGGCCAAGGCAAAGCCCAGGCCTTGTGCCCGCCTGCGCCTTGCGCCTTGCGCCTAGGCGCACTTTTCATAACTATGGCTCTACCATTCACAAGCAACGAGAAAGATGCTATCGGGATACACTTTCCCATCCACCCACTCCATTTAATTCCAAATCCCATCTTGCCCAGCAGATATAACAAAAAGTCTCAATCTACATGATCATGTACCCATTCTAGATCCAGTTTATGCACTAACCCTGATATGTTGGACGACATCCTTGAATATATGCATTTGTTAGCAATTAAGACCTCATCCAGAATTTTTCTACCCTACATGAAGGCATTTTGACTCTGTGAGATCACCTTACTGAACATCCTTTTCAGTCATTCTGCCAACAACTTTGATAAAATTTTATACGCACTCCCAATTAGACTGATCTTCCTATTGTCCTTAATATTAAATGCATCCCCGTTTTTTGGAATCAGTGTGACAAACTCGATGCAGAAGACAAGCACTGAATTGCTTATCATCCCAATAAACTAGTACTTTCAAATTTTAAATTAATTTTTAAACTTCATCATCCATAAAGGTGAAAAAGTTTGGGAAATTTGTGGTTCTAAAACACTGCATTAATGGTAGGCGTCTTCGTCAGTGGCCAACATTGATGAGTGGAAATGGAAACTCAGTTTGCTATTACGCAGTGAAACAGACCAAGAGATCGTGTCCAGAGATAAAAGAGATAGGAGAGACTATGAACAGATCTCTAACCTTGCCAAAAGAATGGGGCTTTACAGGTAGAGATGCATTACTTCCCTTGTATTTCCCTTATGTTCTGATCATCAATCAAGACAATATGATTTTAACTCATAGACCTTCTATCACACATTTAGTGAAATATATGGAAAAGTGGTGGTTGCAAGTAAGGTTCCACTTCCCAACTATAGGCCGGACCTCGACGACAAGCGGCCACAAAGGGAGGTAATAATTTCTGGAGCTCAAATAATGTTTTTATGTTACGCATTGGAATTCTGTTAATTTATATAGAAAAATTGGAATTTCTATGGTCAATTTGTGCAGGTGGTTATTCCACTGAGCTTGCAAAGAAGGGTAGAGGGTCTACTTCAGGAACACCTTGATAGAATGCAGTTAAGTTCTGGAAAGGTCACTGAGTGTTCGGCTGACTCCAAGGCCCTGGATCGGGTTGAAGATGTGAATCCTGATGAAAATCCAGATTCTTTTCTAGATGGGTCTGTTATGGAAAAGGTTCTTCAGAGGAGGAGTTTGCGAATGCGTAATATGCAGAGATCTTGGCAGGTAATATCTTATATGACATCACATGCGCACAATTTTAAACTGTAGATTCAGTGTATTTAGCGGCTATGCCTAGTTCCTTTTGTTTGCATTTTTTGGGTGCTTGGTCTATGTGTCAAGCTAACAGTTTTCCTTAACAATGTTTTCCTGTACCCTGTACATTGGGATCTATTTTTCTTTGTATTTCTCTCTCTTGGATTGTATGTCTAATGCACTCTGTTACTTCTTTGTAGTAGATCTTCTCCTTTTTATGTTTGCTGGTGCTGAATTTCAGAATTCTTGCTGCTAAGATAATTGACGTAGGCGCCTCTAGGCTCGGGCTATAGGCCACTGCGACAGTCTAATATTGTCATAGTGGTATATGTAACTATGTAAGCACATGAAAGGGTTGTGAATATGGTTTAGTCTCATGTTGGAGTGATTTTTATTCAGTTAAAAAGTGGAAAAGTTGCATAAACAGAATGGTAATGACCAATACAACAACCTAAATGGAAATATGCTGATAATGGTTTTAGGTGTTGGCCAATATCAGTACATATGTCTCAGCATTGGCATGGAGTAACCTGGATTTGTAATTTGATATCCGAATTAAGTAGAAAAGTAGTGTCTCCGAGAAATTAACTCAAGCATTGATCTATAGCTTGACTATCATGACATGTATTGTGATACCAATATGAATTAGCTGATTCGTGACCAATATACATGGTGATTCACTACATTAGTTGTAACTATAGTCTTAAAAAGTCATTGATATCGGCGATATATCGCCGTATTGACCCTCGGCGATATGATATCTCCAGTTGGTATTTTTTTGGTATTTTATGACTCGAAATTTCACTATGTCGTCGATATATCAACATTTCTCAATTATATCACGATAAATCCACATTATTGCTATTTTTGGGCTTGTTATTGGAACGATAGGATCAATTTATCGCCATCCTAGGCTTGTTTCGCTTGCCGTTGTCGACGAAGAAGAAGAAGAATAGCTGACGTCACCGTCTTCCTAGCCGTTGTTGACGATGACGACGACAGAGAAGAAAACAACTTGCATACCTGGGGCTGGGACATGTTGATGCGATCATCCTCATTGCTGTCGGTGCAGCAGTCTTGGCCACCAGTGTCACCCTCAAACCTTCATGGAAGAAGTTGCTTTGAACTGCCACCTTTTTGTTTGGTGAAGCCGACTGATAAAGTGATAAGGATCACTTTACTCTTTTTAAGCCCTTTTCTTTTCTTTTCTTTCTTTATTTTATTTTATTTTATTTTTTTGGTTGAGGCCTTATCAGTTACCACTAATCGCTCATCACATGACTCCTGAAAAAGAAATAAACCTATTTTTATTAGAACACCCACTTTTTACATATTTTTGCAAATACAACCCCAATATTCTTTTCTAGTTTACATCCTTACCTTTAACTTTGTAAAGTTATTAAAGGAATTCTCTTAATATTTATATTTATTTGTGTAGTTAGCCTTTTTTTTTTTTTTTAACTATGTTTAGTATTCACACATTTTAAAAATAATTTCAACTCAATGGCCTTGAATTTCATGGCACTTTATGTTTAAATGTAATAAATATGTATTTTTAATGTTATGTAACATTTAAAGGTGAAATTTGCAAAAGTTTCTATTTTCTAAATCTATTTGCTCAGCACCACACATTTTTTGCACCCTACACACCACTTACTTGTCTTATAGGGATTTAATTTACAATCTTTTGATTATAAATTGTGTATTAGGGTCTAAAACATTGTTTCTATTTGCTAAATAAGTTTCACCTTATTGATTAATTGAATTAGAAAAGCTCTTACTTGACTAATTGCTAATATTTTACCTAATTGTGGACTAATCACTAATTTCCCTTTTTTTTTTTTAATAAAAAAAAGGGTTTTGATTTTTGACTTTTATAGAGGGTCAAATTTAGAAAAGTGTCCATTTTTTAGGAGCAAAATAAAATTTTTTACAAGAGTTTCAATGAAAATGTCCAAGTTTAACTAATAATATCCGTCATATCTCTAAATCGATATCGATATTGATTTTTTTGATATATTCATCGATATATCCGTATTTTTAGACCTTTGATATACCCATCGATATTGATACTTAAGTCCTTGGTTGTAACCGACAGTAGTTTAATTGTATTAGCAATAAGAAAGTAAACAAGCATTTCATAGTAGATTTTTTTTTATAGCATTTAAAATCACTTTACCAGAAAGAGTCTTTTTCATCTTGAAATATTTATGTAGGATTATCATATGAATAATCTTTTAAAAGATCTTCTAATGATTAATAATGAATGATAAGTTGTGTATATAGTTTATTTATTTATTAAGTATTATTATTATTATTTTTTCAAAATCGTTATGGGCTCTTTTAGTACAATTTAAAATATTTTGATATCCAAAGCTTGTAAAGTATCATCATAAATTCATAACTCATTAAAGTCATGCTTGAAGTGAACATTTTGATCATGTTATATGTTGCAAATTTTAAATTTTACTGATTTCATTGTCCAATGCATGTTTCTAATTATTTCTGATTTTTTACTAGTATATATATATATATATATATTTGAGTTGGAAAAATACCACATCCCAATTGTACATGGCTTCATATACTTGTTTGGGCTATCCACCTAATAGTTCAGGCTTTTAGGTTGGAAACTTGATAATTTGAATATTCCTTTTGGTATTACTAATTATTTGATGATCTTGTGTTCATCGTTAATAATGTCGTATAGGGCTTATGACCTTCTTTGTTTTTTATCTAATATATATATAGGGACATGATTGAGTGTGGAACATCCGACGTACATATTCTGTACGTGGTTAATTTCTAGGGCATATCACTAGTCTAGATCCAAAAGAAATTTACCTCATTTATTTTCATAGCGACTATAACTATATAAGCTTGTGTAAACATTTTGGGAGCCTTTTAATCTCAGTTTACCCCGCATGTCAATTTCTTTCTAACACCTTTTTTCAAGAACATCAGTACTTCCAACAAAATGGGCTTGAGGTTTTGTAGTGCTCTACATCTTTAACAAGTGCAAATTTATTTACATAGCATTAGTTGGAACCTCTTTATGTTTCTGTTCACTTTTATCACCATCTCACAATCACCAATTTTCATTTGATGTTTTTGTTTTGGATAATATTATTATATGGTGGCTGTATTTGTTGTTAATTAATCGTTTTTTTTTTTTAATGGCATGATAGCCTAGTGGCATTAGTCTCACTTGTTAAGTGAGTGATTTCGGGTTCAAGCTTATGGAGAAGCATTGATACCCATTTGTTGGTATTAAGGGGGTTAAGGATAGTGGTAGGTTCTATCTATTGTCAAAAAAAAAAAAAAAAAAAAAAAAAATATATATATATATATATATATATATAGTTTCCTTTTTTTTTTTTTTATAAATATTTTTTTTCTTTGGTAGGATTTTAGTTGATGATGAGACATTTAGCTTATCCGAGCAGTCTATTGTTGTGGACATTTTTTAAAGATAAAATTGCAGATTAAAAAGCAATGCCTAACCTCTGCATATCCCTTTCCTTGCTCCTTCAGGTTTTTACTATATTTTGGAATTTATATTATTATATTTTTTTTTAAAAACCATTTATTTATTTTTAGATTTAATTAAGAAAAAAGACCATTATCTAGTGTTGGTCCCAGCAGGTGGGTCTTGGGAGCAGTGTGAATTGGATACGGTCCTAACTTTTGACATTTTTTTTTTCTGACGTAGTGACTGTTCTTGAGACTCGGACCTGCACATTTGTGCTTGATAGCCCAAGACTTTTATCATTGCACCCACCTAACAATGGTCCCTCTCCAAATTTAATTAAAATTTACTCAAAATTATGAAACTTGGATCCCCTCTAATATTGTTATTTGTGTGTGAGTGTCCCTGTCCCAATCAGCACAAAACTGAGTTGATCTTAATATTGAGAATATATCACAAGGATTGAGCACCTCAGGTTAAGATTTAGGTTATAGTTTCCGTGCTGGCTGTTCTTATCTTAAGGTGGGGCTTGAGTTGGCCAGTTGGCTTTCATTTTAATAAGGTTCATGCTTCGGCACATGCAACATAATGATGGCACACACCCTATGGCAATTTTATACTCTATTGTGGAAGGTGCTTTAAATTTTACTTTTAGAAACTTGAAAGTACTTGCAAATTGCAATGCCTATTTTGAGAATTTTATTTCTTAAAATTTCAACTTCCACTTTATGTTCAGTTCTGTCCATGTCATTCATTCTGGTCTCTTTTCTAAATGCATGTGACTTTAAATCCACAGGAATCACCTGAAGGCAAGAAAATGCTAGATTTTCGGAAATCTTTACCTGCATTTAAGGAGATGGAAAGGCTGCTCCAAGCAATTGCTCGGAATCAGGTTTGACTAAGAACTCATAGCCTTCCCTATGTATATTTTCAGCCTAGTATGTTAAACAAAGTGTAGTTTTTTTGTTTTGTTTATTTATTTATTTTAATGGAAAGATGCCCTTTTAATGTTTAATTTTGAGGGATTATTTGGTTGGCTACTTGGCTCTTTCTTCATCTTTCATTTGGCTTGGTGCTTTCTGTAGTTTTATTCCATTCTGCTGGTCTTTTTAAGGTTGTTCTCATTGTAAGGGCCTTTGGTTTTTGTTCTTATTTCTATTCTTAACATTGCTTCTTTTAGTAAAAATATCTTATTTGAATTTTAAATCATTTCAATCTGCTACATCTTTAACTTTTGCTTTGAAGGTTAAACAACATGGAGTGATTCTGTATGAAAATGAATATTCAATCATACTCTTCAATCTATATTTAGAACTACTGGATCAACTACTCTGCCTTTTAGCCTTTGGAAGTAGTGTTACCCTAAAGTCACTCACCCATTCAAACTCTTTTTCTTTTTCCTTTTTTTTTTTGATAATGGGAGAACCATCCCACAGCAGGGCCCTTTGGACCCACCCATGGAACCTAAACCCTCGGGGAGACTAGCGTAGCAACCCATTGCCATGGCCCCCTCTTAACTTTTGGGTTGTCCTAGCAGAGAATCGAACCCGTGACTGTGCGCCTAACCACACAATCACAAGTTCACCCTTATCAACTGGGCTACCCAAGGGTGGGTCACCCATTCAAACTCTTCATTGAAAATTAATCTTTGATTATATTAAATTATCTTTACAAAGGTAATTTTTGAATAGGAATTGGGCATTCCTTAATTTAGTTTTGATTCTTCTATGAAGGGAATCTCTTCCTTCCTCCTTTCTTCGATCATTCTTCCTGTTAAAAATAGTGTTATTCTTTTGTTTCCTACCAATGAAATAGAGCACACAAGGATCTTGCACTTTAAATAAAACAAGAGGACAGGTGACATGCCTCCATCATGCAAAGAATTTCTCTAAAAGACAGAAGGGTAGAGGCAGCCTTTTTTCTTTAAAATAAATTTAAAAAATTTTAAAAAAACCTCTGCCTTCCCATTAGCTTCTCTGGCCACTCATTTCACTTGTATTCTAGTGGAACTGGCTAAATCAAGAATTTCTATGGTGATGCAAGCAAATTTCCACGCTTCTACGCACCTTTTTTTTAACCCAACCTGTGATAATAGATTAATAGAAGAATCACCCTTAACAAAAATGTGAGACATCTTCAACTTGGACACCTCTTCAACCTTCCAAGAGGGCTAGCAACTGGAAACTGCACCTTCAAAGAAATACCCTTGCCTACAAGAAGAGAGACAGCAAAAACAACGTCCCGCTGGAATCTCTAAGGATGCCATCAATACCAAATTGACTTGGATTACCTAGAGAGCAGCCATCAAAATTAAACTTAATGAACCCACTTGGCAAAACAGTGAATGCTAACTTAGTGTCATTTAGAATGCTAACTAAACTGAGGTCTAGGTGATATCTATGTTTCAAAATGTGCTTCATTGTAATTTTTTATTTTAAATTTTATGCGAAAATATGAAATGCCTATGTCCTTTTGTCATTTAGAATGCTAACTTAGTGTTTTAGTGGTATTTTATAGCTTTTAAATTTCTCCGAGTACTGTCAACTGCATGATGTATAATGTTGTGGCTGGGCAGAGATTTGCTTCTCAATTACTTATGGACAAATGGAAAGAAAAGTGTCAAAGATTGAATTCCAGAAATTTCTATAGATGTTATTTACATTTACGCTCATTACCAGCACTCTCACTGAGTAATTATAATGATATAGGTCATAGTGATTTCTGGGGAGACGGGATGTGGTAAGACCACTCAACTTCCTCAATATATATTAGAGTCAGAAGTAGAATCTGGTCGTGGAGCATTCTGTAGCATAATTTGTACACAGCCTCGGAGAATCTCTGCTATGGCTGTTGCTGAAAGAGTATCTGCAGAGAGAGGAGAGCCTCTTGGCGAAACAGTGAGCCTTGTTTCTCTCACTTTGGTTTTATGTCTATATTATATATTATATGTTATTTATCTTGCTATTATGGATTACTTTGCTAGAAAAGATAGTTTCCCATTTAAAACTTCTTTATTCAAGCTGCTATACCACAACAGATATTTTTTGGTAGGTCGGCTATAAAGTTCGATTAGAGGGAATGAAAGGAAAAAATACCCATCTTCTTTTTTGTACCAGTGGTATTCTACTTCGACGGCTGTTGAGTGACCGCAACCTGAATGGTATAACCCATGTTTTTGTTGATGAAATTCATGAGCGAGGCATGAATGAAGGTGCACCTTCTAATTAATTCTGTAACTTCTGCTTAATGTCTGGGCTCTGTCAGCGAGCAGTCTAGGACAATGCTGACCCACCACTTTTTTTGCTTTTTGTTATTTACAGACTTCCTATTGATTGTGTTGAAGGATCTCCTTCCACGCCGTCGTGATTTGAGATTGATTTTAATGAGTGCTACTTTGAATGCTGAGCTGTTTTCCAATTTTTTTGGGGGAGCACCAACAATTCACATTCCGGTAAGCTAAAACTTAAGTTTATTCTCGGTATACATTGACTTGTGGGATCTAAATTCTGTCCTTGTGTCCACGTAGTATGTGAGCTGTGAGTATTAGCTATTGAAATTATCTGTTTAGACTTTGGATTCACTATTAAGATTTTAATTAATTTATTACATGCTGGTTTTTGGGCAAATTTTTCTTATTTTTTGTACTTCCTTTTTAGAATAAAGTTTGTACTACAAATGAATGTAATAGACTCTTACTGCGAATGATTTCTGTGAGTTTATATTCTTTAAAAAACCACAGTGCAGTCCCTATCTTGATGCAGTCTTATTCTCAACACAGTTTGCTTATTGCTTATTAATGCTATTTTCTGTATCCAAGAAGTTTTGTGGTTTGCATTTTTTAATGTAACTTATAAGTAGAGTGTGCTTATGGTGCTATCCATCGGACAACATCCTAGGAATATATTAGCATTTTGTTACTTGGGAAATATTTTTATTGTGCAAGTAAAAGAATCTTCATTTATGTAATCTTTTCACCATTTTATTTTATCTGTTCTATTCAGGGCTTTACATATCCAGTGAGAGCACACTTTCTAGAAGATGTATTGGAAATAACTGGATATAAGATGACTTCTTTCAACCAAATTGATGATTATGGCCAAGAGAAATTGTGGAAAACACAGAGGCAGCTAGTGCCACGTAAAAGGAAAAACCAGATTACTGCTCTTGTTGAGGTATTGCACTATACTAAAAACTTGGTTATCATCTTGGATTTTTAGAAAACCTTAGAAATATAGAGGTTTTTATTTATATTTATTTTCTTTTTGGGTGCTATTTTTATTTTTATTTTTATTCATTCGCATTTCCCTCGTGGATAAATCTTGTGAGACTTTCAGGAACCTTTTGATTTTTGATTTTTTTAATTTTCGTCTTATGTTATTTCCTTTTCTTTTGGTGGTTGATTTAAAAAATTATTTCTTCCCTTCAACATAGCAACATGGCAAATAGGTAAGGCTGAAACATGTATATGAAGTTGTATCAAACCCTATATTTGGGCAATATGAGATGTGGGACTTTCCAGCACTCCCCCTCACCTGCAAACCCAAGTCCAACAGGACAAGAATAGGTCTGTCACATGGACAATAAGGATGGGTTTATAAACAGGTTACAAGAACAACATTATCTGATGCCATGTTAGGAGAACCAATTAAAAAGTCTTAGCTATTAGTGGAGGACACAAATAGGTAAATGAAGTGTTGAAGTCATATCAAACGTAATATTTGGTTGGTATATGAAGTCATCAAGGACTTAAATATTGATATCAATGTATATATCGAGGGTCTAAAAACATAGATATATCAGATATATCGATGGATATATCGAAAATTTCGATATCAATTCAAAGATATAATGGATATTGTTAGTTAAACATATATATTTTCTTTAGAACTCTGGAAACAATGACTAGACTCTAATAAACAATTTAGAATCAAAATATTGCAATTTAAATGTGTATGGGACAAGTATGTATCGTGTAGGGTATAAAAAGTGTGCCACACTGAATGAAAGAAAGAATATTTTAAGAGAGTTAATGAGAGATGTTACTTCATAAATTTAAGCCATTAGTATTATTAAAATATTTATATCAATCAATACTAAAAGAGTAAGAGGTGATAATTTGGATATGAGAACAAGAAAATGAATATCTCATATCGTCGATATGTCATCAATATATTCAATATATCGGCGATACTATGTGAAGAAAAGAAGATATTATGGATATATTGAGATATATTGAGATTTTATCAAAAATATCGACAATATCGTAAAGATATTTTGTAAAAAAGATATGTCAGTTACATATTGTATCAAGGGTCTGGATATATAGATATATCGTGGATATTTTAGTCCATGTAAGTCGTATCAAACTCAATTTTTGAGCATTGCCGGATGTGTGACTTCTCAACTCCCTACTTCACTAAATGTGCAAGCCTAATAGGACAAGAACGAGCTTGTAACGTGGACAACAAAGACAGGTTCACAAACGTGCCATAAGAACGACTGGCCTGATACCATGTTAGGAGAAACCCAACCCAAAAGCCTAAGCTGTTTGGTGGAGGGCCCAAACTACCTATATGAAGCCGAATCAAACGTAACGTTTGGAAAATGTGGGGGATGGGATTTCCAACAGCTTTCACAATTTCCTTGGAAATGTTCAGTACATTGTGTGTCATGTGGTTGGTGATGATGAAGGCATTGGCCATGGCCCCATTCATAAGCTGGACACATTATGCAATTCCCTCAACTAGCATAAGATCCCATGTGTAATGCATTGTGTCAGAAATATTTTTCATTGTTGTTGTATGCATGCATGTCTAAAATTCTTAAGTGGTCATGCTTAGGACATTGGTCCTTAAACAGAACATTGGTCTGGGATGGAAATAGATGAATCCCACCTGGAAATTCTTTGAGCAGTAGTCAGCATTATAATAATATTATTTTTTTTACTGGAATGAAAGATTATATCAGAAGAGGTGACATTATAATGACTTTTGACCATCTGATTTGACCTTTCTTGTTAATTAAGAAAAAGTTCATGATGTCCAGATGAAAATTTATAATCTGGTTTGTCAAATCATCATCTACTCATTAATTTTTGGTTCAGTGATCTGGTTTATGAACTTGCTAGCCATATGATTTGCTCAATAGGTTTTGCAATAACTTAATCCGTAATTACCTCATTTTTTTTTTATTCGTCTGACAGTTCACTTCAATTAATTTTTTGTTTGATGGTACCTTTAATTAGCTATTACATGAGGGGAAATACTGTCTTTTGGTTACACAAAGCCTTAACTTTCATGTCTACCATGTCTACTGTGTGGGTAGAGAAAGTAAGTGGAGCATCCAGGTATACCCAAAAGCAAGGTTCAACCTTATTTTGTTATATAGTTTAGGGAAAGTTACAGATTGACCCCTTAAACCTTCATCGAAAATCACTTTTCACCCCTTAAGTTTAGAATCGGACAAATTACTCCTTATGGTTTCAAAAATGTTATTTGGACTAATGGTGTTAACAAAATGGATAAAATTTCATCATTTTCCTCGCATTGTTTTAAGAATCTAAACCCATCTCTTCCAGCGTCACCTCCCCTTGCTGCTGCCAGTAACATGGACAACATTCTGACAACAGATTCATGAGACTGATTAGGCTTAGGATCGATCATTTTCATAATCTTATCAAAGAGAAATGAACCTGCTATGGAAAATGTCTGAAAAAACCTGCCACGGAAGGGGCAGAGGGCCAGGCCTAGGGAAGAAATAAAAGAATGGCAAGCAAATGCTTCCTAGGAAGCAACCTCCCCGAGAGATCCAACTCTAGCCTTTCACATCCACCATCATCACCTTCCTCATTCCAACCCTAGAACTATCCCTCTCCCTCTCTCTCTCTCTCTCTCTCTCTCTCTCTCTCTCTCTCTCTCTCTCTCTCTGTGTATATATATATATATATATATATAGATAGACGCCCAAGAGATGAAACCCACCATTAATGTAAATAAACCTGCTGCCCCACCTGTGGGTCCACACCCATCAAAATCCCTTCCCTTGAGGAGTTTTGCAAGCAAGGAAGCCTTAGAGGAGCTTTTCAGTCATTGCGAAATTTATTCACTGACGAAAACCCACCTCAGCTTTGCCCAAATGAAGCTTGTTCATCATTCATTGGGCTCTGTGCAAGCAAGAAAGCTCTGTAACAAGGGTAACAAACCCATGCCCATTTGATAACATCAAATGCTATTTCTGATTCAGAGTTTTTGAGTACTAGGCTTGTGTTCGTGTGTGTAAGTGTAGCTCTATTGTGAGTGTTGAGAAGTTGTTTGATAGTATGCCTCAACAGAACTATTTTCCCTTGGAATGCTATGAGTGGGGCTTTTGTTACAAATAATGAACATTTAGGAGCATTTGAATTGTAGGTTTTGAGAGTTCCCTTTGATGCTTGTACTTTTCCTTGTATAATTAGAGCATGTGGTGGGCTTAGAGGTATGCATTGTGACTTGTGGCGTTGAAATTTGTGGTCTAGCGTGATGAGGGTATGTTTCTTTTGTGTTTGTTGTCAATTCACTTGTTGCTATGTTTATGAAGTGGGATGATCTCAAAGGAAGGATGAGGTAGGGAATAGGATTCACACGTTCCGAGCAGCCGGGAAATAGCCCTATTTAGTAAGGCAATGAGTGGAGCCGGTTCAGCACATTCTGTGTGAACAGAGAAGCTCCGATCAAAGTGAAATGTTTCCAATCTGTAAGGGGCATTTTTTGTCTGATTTTAAAATTAAAGGGTGAAAAGTGGTTTCCACTTAAAGTTCAGGGGGTCAATCTCTAATTTTCCCTACATTTTAGTAGGCCATCATTTAATACTTTTTTGTCTTCTAAATAAGGTCCACGAGAGAAAAAAAGAGGGGGGGGGGGCCCTTAATAATCCAGTGTATTTATTTTTATTGGACAGTTTGATAGCATAATATGACTTATCATGTTGGAAGCAAATTATAGAACCTGCATATTGTAATTTTGAAGCTTTGTGCTATAATTATGGTGTGATTGATGTCTTAGTTATCTTGTTATTGTTGCGCAGGATGCTCTTAATAAATCAAACTTTGACAATTATAGCTCCAGAGCACGTGATTCTTTGTCATGTTGGACGCCTGATTGCATTGGATTTAATCTTATTGAGGCAGTTTTATGTCATATATGTCGAAAGGAGCGACCAGGTGCTGTGTTAGTATTCATGACTGGCTGGGAGGATATTAGCTGTTTGAGGGATCAAGTTAAAGCTCATCCCCTCTTAGGAGATCCTAACAGGGTTCTGCTTCTTACATGCCATGGTTCAATGGCAACATCTGAACAGGTAGGGTCATTTTTATTTCCAGTCTTTTACTTGAGGATTTGTGATGTGACAAACTTCCCAAAATTTGGAATCTCATTATTGCTTGATTATTATCAAATATTAAAGTGATAGAAGATCAGGAAAAATCATCTAATAGGAGCATCAAGTATCTTCAGTATTTTAAGTCATTTAAAGGACCCAGCATTGTGGATAAACAGATTAGCATGTGGTTAATATGTTTGTATTTTTCTATGGAGTCATAAAATTGAGAATAAAATTCATTTAATTTTCCTTTGTTGGTTTGATTATTATTGTTTTTCCTATTTTTATCTTTCCTTTCAAAATAAATGTTGACTATTCAATATGTGAACTTGATAACCCACCCTTGGGTAGCCGAGCTGGTAAGGGCAGACTTGTGATTGTGTGGTTAGGCACACGGTCACAGGTTCAATTCCCCATTAGGACAACCCAAAATTTAAGTGGGGGGTTGTGGCAGTGGGTTGCTGCGCTAATCTCCTTGGGGGTTTAGGTTCCATGGGTGGGCCCAAAGGGCCTGTTGTGGGATTGTTCCCCCGTTATAAAATATATATAGTCCTATTATCAGGTGCACTCCAAAACTCTTGCAATTCGTGTTTGGCCAAACCAACTGTTGGATTAAATTTGATTCATATGTTAGTCAAACATGCCAAAAATCAAGCTAATCTAAGATTAAGAACTGTTTCATTCGAAATGTCCATAAATGAGCTATTGTTATTGATTAAAAAATGTACATCTTGGATCGAATAGCAATCAATCTCATATTAACTTGATTTTTGGCATGGAACGTCTACATGAAAAAGCTATCTAATCCAACGGTTGGATTCACAAAAGACAAATCATTAGGTAGAGTTTTGAAGTGCACCCGACTAATATTAGGTGCACCTGATAATAGGACTGTCTATATATATGGATCTTGATAAGCATATTTCAATCATGTCAGAGAATCATAAAGATTTGGGGTTTAAATATGTTAGAATGCTTGGGTAGAACTCTCCCCAAAAGCTAGCTATTGAGGTAAGGGTACCCTTCCACTTATATATTACACATTACATCAACTCCCAAGCGATGTGGGACTTTGCTTCACACCCTCCCTCACGCCCAGCGTGCTCACTCGGCAGCACCTGCCACGTGCAGGCCAGGGACACGCACCCTACCCATCCTTGGGAGCCCTTGCTTTGATACCATGTTAGAATGCTTGGGTAGAACTTACCCCAAAAGCTAGCTATTGAGGTAAGGGTACCCTTCCACTTATATATTACACATCACATCAACTCCCAAGCGATGTGGGACTTCGCTTCACAAAATAGTTACATCTAGCTATGCTTAGCACCAAAATTTTGTTAAGGTCTATATTCAGCTGGTTTAAATGAATTTCGTTGAAAAATGAGGTTTGCTTATACATTTTTCTGATCAGCAAAAAAAAAAAAAAAAAAATATTAAACAAAGAAAAAGATATAGAGGAGGACAAGAAGTACACCTAAAACCCTCAACAAAAACAGGTTTTCTTATACTATTATTATGAATCCTTTTGTAACAGGAAAACGGTAAAACAATTAAATTGTTGCTCGTCTGTTTAGTGAGCCACGATGCATTATTGCTATCCAATAGCATGGTCTGGATTCTGAAGTGATACGTTTTCACTTGACAACATCAAAAATAGAAATTTTAAGAATTCTTCTTGTTATTTGCCCTTATTTTCCCTTTTGGTAATGGAGATGGAAATAATTAACTAAAACCTAGTAGAATATAGGGTTTTTGGTGCTGAAAGGAGGGCAAGGGCCATACAAATTTGGAGAACAATGCAATTGGGAAATAAGAAGTGAATTGCTTTGACATGGCTGATTAATGTATGAAAAGAAAATATGTGCTTTTCAAGGATAATGTTAAAGAAAACTGTTCTTGCATTCCAAACTGTCTGATCACATTCTGATTCTAAGCAATGACTTCAGTAAGCCCACTTCCACCATGCCATTTTTGTGAGTAAGTGATGAGCTGGCATAGTGAATCACTTGGGACTGCCAAATATGACCACCTGATGCCTCGGGTTTGTTGAAGTCATTATCCAAAGCCAAAAAGTGCCAAATCCCTGCCCCCCGAAATTGCAGGTGTGTTGAGCTTGTGATTCAGAGTCGAAGAGGTATAGCCAAACACCTCTGGAATGCTGAATTAAAGACCATCTGCTTGTCAGTCTAATTTAAAGCTGAAAATGTGTAACCAAGTGCCTTGAGACTGCAACTTGATTTGAATAATCCCATGGATAACTATCAGTGTTAACTTAAAACAGACCTACACATATAGATAAATACCCTGCTAAAAACTAGTTAGGGTAACTGAATTTTCAAAAGAACAATAATGAAACCACACTTGATTCTATTTATGTTTTAACCATGCCTAGCTTAATTGCATCATCTTGACCTCTTACTTTATTGCCCTACTTATTTTCAATTTAAATATTTCTAATAAAGAATGTCATGTTTAACTCCATCATTTCACAAAAGTTCATCGCTGCTACACAATTAGCTTATGCAACTGAAATTTGGAATAGATCTTGAAAATATTGTTCTGTCTGTTGGAATAGATCTTGCATAGGTATCTAGTTGATTGGTAAGAAGAAAGAATAAGAAACAAGAAACAAAAAACAAGAAGGGAAAAAAGGGGGAGAAAAAAGAGATGGCTGAAACTAATGGGAGCGCTTAGGATTTTATCCCTTGTAAATTAGTACTTATACTAACATAAGTACAATGCCATAATTACCCTTTAGCTTATTACAAACTAATAAGAAATAGAACATAAGAAGCTACTTTTCAACACTCCCCCTTAAGCTAGAGCGAAGATATCACACATGGGCAACTTGCTTAAGAAAGTATGGAAGATTCTAGTTGCTACTCTTTTGGTCACGATATTCACCAATTAATCTCTTGTTTGAACGTAAGGTATGCTAATAATCCAGAATTCAATTTCTCATTGATGAAGTGTCTATAACTTCAATGTGCTTGGTCCTATCAGTGTTGCTATGAATTGTGTGTAATGTTAATTGTACCTTTATTGCCACAATTTAGTCTCATGGGGTTATCAAAATTAAAACTAACCTCTTTCAGCAAGGTCTTTGGCCACAATAGTTCATTCCGTGAGCCATGGTTCTAAACGAAACCTTAGGAGTAGATCTTGTTGCAACCACTAGTTTCCTAATACTCGAGGTCACAAGTTTTCCTCGCACAAAAGTGCAATAACCAAAGAAACAACAATTCCTTTTTAGGAGCAGATTTTAAATAAAGAAGGATCCAATGATTAACCTCTATGTAAGACTCTTGAAGCAAATGCATAAATTGATTTACTAGACTAACTGCATAGGCAATTTCCGGACGAGTATGTGACAAGTAAATCAATATGCCAACCAACCTCTGATGCCTTTGTCAACCAATATGCCCTTACTCCTTAGTATCTTCCCCTAAGTTGTAATTCTGCCCCTCGAGAGTATCAATAACTTTGCAACCCAACATCCCCATTTGCTTCAGAAGATCTAGGACAAACATTCTTTGCAAAACGAAGATACTTTTCTAGGATCTAGAAACCTCAATGCCCAAGGAAAACTTAAAACTTCCTAGGTCCTTTATCTCAAATTCTTTGTCTAGATAGTCCTTTAATTTCTTCATCTACTTCTGATTATCACTCGTTAGCACAATATCATCAACATATACAATAAGAGCCGTCACCTTCTCTGTAGATGAGTGCTTGATGAATAGGGTATGATCTTCTGAACTTTGTTTAAAATCACATTTTAGCATAGCTCATAGAGATTATTTGAGGCCATATAAGGCCTTCTTCAATTGGTACATGTTCCCACTAGTAGTAGAACATTCAAAACCTGGAAGAACATGATTTTAACATCAAACTAGGGAAAAGCCTATCCAAGATTAGCGGCCAAAGAAAGTAAAACTCGAATAGAATTCATCTTTGCTTCTAGAGCTAATGTCTCCTATAGCTAATTCCATATGTTTTTGTGGAGCCTTTCACCACCATTCTACCCCTTTCTATAGAAGCATCAATCTTATGTTTCACTTAGAAAACCCATTTACATCCAACCCTGTCTTCTTCCCTATATAAGTCAACTAAATCCAAGTTTTATTTTCTAATGAGCTTTCATTTCTTCACACATAGCTTCCTTCTATTTTGGATCACCAAGTGTGTTGGAAAGGTCCACATCTCACATCCCACATCTTCTAAATATTGGATTTGATATGGCTTTATATACCTTTTTAAGCCTTCCACCTAACAGCTTAGGCTTTTTGGTTGGAAACTTAACATGGTAGCATAACATGTCATTCTCAGGCTTGTTTTGTTTGCAGTCTCATCTTTGTTGTCCATGTCAATTTTGTTCTTGTCTTGTTAGGCATGCACTTGAGGGGGAATGGTAGAAAGTCCCACATGCCACATCATCGAAAACTCCCCCTCATGTGCAAGCTTAACAGGACAAGAACGGGCCTTTCACATGGACAACAAAGATAGGCTCACAATGAAACAGGCTTAAGAACGATATGCTCTGATACCATGGTAAGTTTTTAACCTAAAAGCCTAAATTTAGGTTCAAAACTTAACCAAGTGCATCCTGTAAAAACGGATTTCGTTCTAGTACTTGAAAATAATATTCCAAAGCTTTTGTGTGTTCTCCGTTACTTGTGTGGATAAGACCTATGTTATAGAGTATATAACTAGGCGAGGACAAATTATAGTAATTTGTTCCAACCAGAGACATAAACAAAGACAAGGATAATCTTTCTAAACTCTAAAAAGGACTCTCTAAAGGACCCAATGTATTCACTAATCATCTGCAGACCAATATGAGCTTACCCCCTCACGTCAATAATGGGCGAAAGCCTAACGGAGCAATGCCGCATGGAGGTGAGCTGATCCTAGCTTCGGCTGCTCTTTTACCCTAGATCTATTGAGTAGACACATAAGATAATTAGGATACAAAGGTACAGAAAGAACAGGAAGGACTATGCTAGGAGACCAAGTTAGAAATAGAATAATGAGCACAATGATACACCACCAAAAGCCAACAATTGTAGTGTAATGAGCACAAGACTGAGATACACCACTAAAACAACCTCCCTTGCGAATAGTTGGGAGACCACGAAGCCTTCAACAAGTCCCTCGAATGTGCCACAGTTTATGAAAATGATCATAGAGTAACTTATCTTTCTCGTCAAAGGCTAACTCCATTGGTTTACTCCCTTCGTGACTTTGTTGACCTCCTTTATTGTTTCACTAAAAGGTGGTAGTAAGTGTTGATCTCTCTTATGACATATAGTGGAGCATTGCACCCTTTCTGTTCTCTTCATTCTGCGCATACACATACACACCCCTAAGTGAAGGAAGATGCTCCTTTCCCAAAATTTGCATTTGAATCTGATCATACTCCAGTCTCAACCCACTACAAAGTTAAAAGTTAATTCCTGCTCAATAAGCCTATTAAAATTTGTTAAGCTTCCAAACTAGAAGCCTAAGCTATTAAGTGGAGGGCTCAAACAAGTATATGGAGCCATATTAAACTTAATATTTAATCAATGTGGGACACAGGACTTCCCAACAGTCCCCCTTACATGCAAGCCTAACAAGACAACAACACTCCCCCTTACATGCAAGCCTAACAAGACAACAACAGGCCTGTCAGTTTGTCACGTGAACAACAATGGCCCTGATACCATGTTAAGTTTCTAGCATGTAGAGGGCCAAAACCAGTATATGAAGCCATATTATAAATTAATATTTAATCGATGTGGGATGTAGAACTTCCCAACACTCCCCCTCATGTGCAGGCCTAACAAGACAACGATGGCCTATCACATAGACAACAACAATGGGCTCATGAACGAATAGGCCCAGGAACAACAACAACAACAATAATGGGTTTTGATACCATATTAAGTTTCCAACTTAAAAACCTAAGCTATTGGGTGGACGGCCCAAACAGGTGTATGAAGCCATATTAAACTTAATATTTAATCAATGTGGGTCGTAGGACTTCCCAACAAACTTCAAATTGTTAGCGGGACACTTGGCTCGAAAATTTTAATAATAATCTAAATCTTGCCAGTCCTTGGAGAGTCTGAAAGGAAGCAGATAAGGAAATGTCTTATTGGGTGGTATCATGACTCAACACTGTAGATCATAAATCTAGGCTATGTTCTCCATCTTAGAATAAGTGTGCTACTGCATCCCAAACCTCTTTTGTAGTTTGCAAAAGTAAATAGCCATTATTAACTTCCGATAGGAGCCACAACATAATCATAGAATTTTTCACGTCCTATGTATCATATGAAGGGTTATCTACCAAAGATTCTTTCACCTTGCCGTTCAAGTATCTCATCTTCCTTTTACTCTTATTAAAAAGAGCTGCTGACTGAGGTGAGGCTAAATAATTAAGCCTATCTAATTTTATTGCTGTGATTTGAAGAATGGAGTTTTTGTTAGTGGGTACATTTTGACCCATTCCCCCACCTTGATGGCTTTGAAAGGTCTTCTGATTCACTTCTAACATCTTGTGGATAACACTCAAAATCACTCCAAATAGCTCCAAAAACACAGTAACTAGGCCAATAAAAACAAACAGCTAAAGTAGAGGAAAGAAAACTTCAATACATACTAGAATCCTTCATACAGCCTCAAATCATCCCAAAACCTTGCTGGAAGATCAATGGAATCCCCCCCCCCCCCCCCCCCCCCCCAAAAAAAAAAAAAAAAAAAGCTGAAAACAGTCAGTACTTTCCACGGCCTGGCAGCACCAAAATCTCTTCATAATGCCTTCGTTTGTTTCAAATAACTCCAAAACAGTAATCAACGCTTCAAAACGTCACCCTCTGTTGTGGATCGAAGCAACAAACTAGCCCCAAAAGCTCCACATAATACACCCCATTCTAATTCTTTTTATTTTAAGAAAAAAAAGGTCACAAAACTTGTTGGATCAGGTTGAATTTCATAGGAACATTGCCCTTAGGGTGGGCGACCTTGTTGGTGGGATCAAATCACCCTGCTGACTTCAACATTGATATGCTGATGTCAGCGTCCGTATATTTCTTTTCCCTTTCGAACTTGCTCGTGCAAAGATCAATATAGAATGCTCTGATACCAATTTGATTTGTAAGAGGAAGAAAGAATAAGAAAAAAGAAGAAAGGAAAGGAGGGAGAAAAAAAAAAAGGGCTGAAATTAATGAGAGAGCTTAGGGTTCTCTTCCCTGTAGATTAATATTAATATTATTTATACTGGCATAAGTACAATGACATAAGTACCCTTCAGCTTATTACAGACAAAAGAAATAAAACATAAGAATCTACATTCCAACATATCCCCACAGACGTGAATACACTATGAACTAATTGAACTGAATTTTGGATAGGCACTAGTTAAAAATGTTTAAACAAATAATGAATCCTACAATATTTATGGTTCCAAAGTCTGCCAACACTTTATGATGTCAAGGATCTCTTTCTATTTTTAAAGTTTGATTATTGTGTATTCGTTACATTATTGTCCAGTAGTTTCCATATGTTGAATAAAAACTAAGGGATCTCTTTCTTGAAAATGAGCAAAAGAAAACTTATGATTAAACTAAGAAATGAATTGTTTGTAGGAGCTAAATTGTCCGGTTTAGAGAGAAAAGGTCTACGATGATACAATATAAGAATTAGGAGGTTTAGAAGCAAAACTTAAATGTATGTAATTTTGGATGCCTTACCTTGATGTATATTTATTTAGGACCCATTTGGTCGTCTAAATGGAAATTAGACAAATTAGACAATTATAGAGTATTTTCTATAGTATTGAAGGCACAAATCCATCATCTTGAATGGAACTATTTAAAAAAGTTGGTGCCATCACTAAAGTTGATGTTATAGGATCAATTTTGGAAATTCATGAAATGCCTCTCTTTTGAATTTCCATTCTTATTTTTTATGATAGCCTTCAATTTCTTAAATTTTCTCATTTAAGATTATGGATTTTTTATGCCTTCAATATTATGTAAAATCCTATAATAGTTTAATTTCCATTTGTTTGCCTAAATAGGCCCTTAGTCTTCTCTGCCTTGTCTTCATTTTTCCACCAACTTTTTAGATTGGTTTTTATCTCCCTTATCTTTGTTTTCTTTTCCTCTTTTTTTAATTTATTATTATTTTTTCTTTTTGTGTTATAAAATTTTTAAAATGAGAGATTCAAATTAAACCTTCAATATATACATGAATAATGGGTTACTGTTCTTATTCAACAACTAGTCTTTTTTCATGTTTGTTGAAATTATTGTTCTTTGATAATGAATGGAGTGTCTTGGGAAGCTAAAGTTTTATTAAACAACAGGTAGCTAATTCCACAAGCACCAATAACATTAAAGTGATGAGGTCCATGTCTCTAAACTGCCATAATTTTCCATTGCCCATTAGTATGTGCAACATGTAGATATAAAGCGCTTTGGCATATGCTTGCTTTTGGTTCTGCTAACCTGTGAAACTCAAAATAGCGCAGGGAGTGTTTGAACTTCTCACCTTCTGTTCTTAATTCTGTCGATGACAAACAAATAGCAAAAGGAAAAAAAGGGGGGTTGGGGGGGCATTATTTTCTAAATTGTATAACCTATTTCAGAATATTTCAAATTATATGAATGGGTGATAGTAATTTTACATAGTTACTGATCTGAGTGGTGCCATAATGCTAGTGATTGTTCCACCAATGCATTTTGGTCTGATTTCTGTGGGATGAAATTACAGTTTAGCTAAAATTTACAATGGTATCAAATAATAAATTGCACCTGGAAGGCTGGAAGTTCATGCTGAGCAATTAACGCTTGCTCCTTGTAAAGGTTGCATTCTGCTTTAGTTGCATTCTGTGCTTTTTGCAACATATCATTGATAATTAATTGTGTCCTGTAATTGACAATTCATCCAGGGTTACTGATTCCAGATCTTTTCTGCAGAAACTCATATTTGAGAAACCACCTCCCAATGTACGTAAAATAGTTCTTGCTACAAATATGGCAGAGGCAAGCATTACAATCAATGATGTAGTTTTTGTTATTGATTGTGGAAAAGCAAAAGAAACCACTTACGATGCTTTGAATAATACACCTTGTTTACTACCTTCTTGGATATCACAAGCATCTGCTCGGCAAGTAAGTTATGTTATATCCTTGGCTCACTTCGACTTGCCCTTATAAGTGTTCTGCTCAATTTCATCATTGAATGCTGTCAACACATAATAGGAACCAGAATATTTTAGATCAAATGTTGTTGGGTCTTTGATAGTAGATGACACAACCTTTTTCTAAATTTGGATTGTCCCCTTACATGAACATGTGTGCACATGGACGGGCATGTTCAAAAGTGTGCGGTGGGTGTTTGCTTGCCTGGGAATACTTTTGGTTTCCTGGGGCCTTGTGCGGTTAGAGAAGCATTTCGTGCATGCTTAGGCATTTTTTAGGAGCATATGATCATCAGCACGCCTCTTACATAGTTTTTAGGATTCCATTGTCATCTGTTATTGCCTTCTCCGTTCCTTATTCATTTGTGTCTTTACTTCTTTATAATCATTTTTATCTTTACTTGTCTATCCCATTGCATCTCTTAAGCAATTGGCCATATAATATCTTGTTGGGTTATGCTTGGGTTGCAGAGAAGGGGTCGGGCTGGCCGTGTTCAACCAGGCGAGTGTTACCACCTATATCCCAGTTGTGTTTATGAAGCTTTTGCCGAATATCAACTTCCTGAACTTTTGAGAACTCCTTTGAACTCTCTCTGCTTGCAAATAAAAAGTTTACAGGTTGGAAGTATAGGAGAATTCTTGTCAGCTGCTCTGCAGCCACCAGAACCACGGGCTGTAAGTAATTTTTCTCATCTAAATTTTCACAGCGCTCTATTACTAATCTTTTCTTGGTGTTCACATTGTTTCATGAATGATAGCATAATGTTGTCCTGGAACTTTCTGGATCGTAGGTACAGTCAAGAATACTCTTGTTTGAATCTTATGCTACTGCTCTAGCCTCGAGTTCAAGTTTCAATGCTTGACAATCAATATCAGCAGATTTATAACAGAGAATACAATGATATCATAAACTAAAGGGAATACATAAATTGCTCACTATTTGTAGCATAGTAATTATTATTATGTCGTAATTTTATGTTCCTTCTCATGTATATCTCGTATGTTTCTTATACCTGAGGAAACTGTATTTCTTAAAAATGTTCCATATAGAACAGGGCTATCGATCAATTTGCAAGCAATTAAAAAATTACATAATTTGAAATTTAACTTTCTTTTGGAGAACCTACTTCGTTTTCAGATTGACAAAGAATATATATGTGGGTCAAAATGGAGAAAAAATTACAAATGATCACTAAGGAGAGGATAACTGATGGAAGAGGATGACCGTAAAGAAGTCCAAATTGCTGTCTATGAGGGATTCTTAGTTTCAATTTAGAACTTTTGTATTGCACACACTTCTCTTAGATCCTTGATTTTACTTTTCCTCACACACACATAATTAACATGTAGCAACCTTTTCTGAGAGAAACTGTCCACATTAAAGTTTTGAGCTTGAGAGTACTTACATGCATGCATGTATGTATCTATATGCCTATGTGCACTTGCAAACTACAAGAACTGAAGTATTGTGATCACCCTATATCAAATCTTAGAAAAAATAATTCATTTTTAGTGTACAGAAAAAAGGACGAGCATTGCAGGAAGTTTGCTAGTAATCATTCCAAGAAGATTAAAGGATGAATCAACTACTTTAGCACTTTCAATTACTAAAGCAATAACTGGATGAACAAGAGAACAAGAGTTATTCATACATTTTGTTAATATCCCAACAAGGCTTCACTGGTACACTCATATTGGTTGAGCTTGCTCCTCTCTTTCTGTCTTCTTCTTCTTCTTCTTGTTCTTCTTCATTTTTTTTTTTTATTATCCTTTTCTCCTTTTTTTTTATTTTTTATTTTTTATTTTTTTAATGTGGTTGAGGCCTCCACACTTGATTTAAAGTCTATTTTTGTTAGGGATATTTTTTGTTGGAATCGTATTTAGGGAAGTGGATTGAATTCCTCTTTTGTCAATTTTGTAGATACCTTTATAGGTTTGCCTTTTGGCTAGTACTTGTATGTATCATGTACATGGGCTATGCCCTTTTACTTTTTCATAAAACTATTATTTAAAAAAAAAAAAAAAGAACAAAAAAAGAAGAAAGGTTCAAACAGATCATGACATAATGTTGTGGGTTTTAGAATAGAACTATTATCATTTACGTAAATTCGTGGTCAAAGGATGTGTATAGTGGTGCAATAACTAGTGTGAGAGGAATTGGAGGAGCAGCAATGAACAATGAGCTCATATTTAGCGGTGGCATTCAATCATTGTCCTTTTGCATTGGTTATAGATTTCCTATTCGTTTTCTTGAAGATCTAAAATGGTGTATGGTATTTGTTATTTGTTGATAAATACTGTACCGAGGTAAATCCAGCTTTTATAATATATGTATATGTATATATTGTGGGTGTGTATATTACGGACACATTTTTTGCATTTTGTGTTGATATACTTCAATCGTTAGTTGATATACCCAATGGAACTAACAGATTGATTTATCTAGTAAGTTGTAACTTGTTAAAACCTAAATTGGTAGAATGGTTTGCAATATTAGTTTAATCATTCACCTCTCAATTGATGGCGCAAATTGATAGACTTCAATTGATTACAGGTGCAAAATGCTGTTGATTTTTTGAAGATGATTGGGGCATTAGATGAAAAGGAAAATCTTACAAATCTTGGTTAGTCTGCTGTCCTTGAATCAGAGTACAGATGTATTTATGAATGATTTACTTACGTATTTTCTCATTGGCTAATCTCTCTCTCTCTCTCTCCAGGTAAATTTTTATCGATGCTTCCAGTAGATCCCAAGCTAGGGAAAATGCTTATTATGGGTGCAATCTTTCGTTGCTTTGATCCTGTTCTTACAATAGTAGCTGGACTTAGTGTCAGGGATCCTTTCCTTTTGCCTCAAGACAAGAAGGATGTAAGTACAAAAATCAACATATTAACTGTTAGTGCTTCAACGAACTGTGAATATAGACTTTTACCTTGACCATAATTTCACATAAGCTTACGGGGAAATGCTGTGACTAGCAGTTAGTGAACTGCTTGCGAAAAACAAAATGGTCTGAAGTCTCAACTTTGATGGCAATATTATAGTGATACATATAGTTGCACTGTTATAGCTTTTGACCAATTAAAATTTACCTTGTCTGGTTAATAGTTAAGGATCCAGCATCATATTGTTTTATCTCTTGTTAGTATAGAACCTTCAGTACTGTAAAAGAAATTGTATTATCAGACCCTTTTCCTCTCCCTCGTTGGCTTGGGACTTGGGGTGGTTTGTCAATGAGCTTTATAAGTATTCTTTTTGTGTCATTGAGGGGCTTTTGAAGTGAATGAATGATTACTTGGAATATCCTCCATATGCCTCTCTTTCAAGGAATTTGGCCAGCTTCTCCAAAAAATTTGCATTATCTTTGGGCTTGGTATGCTATTTTAAGTTGTAGGGCTCAGTAACTGCCCTTTTGTTTTTGTTTTTGTTTTTTTTTTTTTTTTTTTCTTTTTTCCCCAATTTTTCTTTATTTTACCCATAATTAACAAAATAGGAAGCAGAAGAGATACAAGCTGGGAAATGGAAGAAGGAAGCGCTGTCCAAAAATATATATGGCGAACGTGAAGCGCATAAATGATTTGGTATCCAATAGGATAATATATAGGGAAGCTTATTAAAAGGTTTGGTAAAATGAATAAGAAACATTAGGAAAGTTGTATGGGAAACTGAAATGTCACCTTGTGGGAATACTTAAAAGAAAATTTCTACAAATGCTTATGAATCATTACGGGAAAAAGGCTTGAGATATGTTCAAAGGTTCTATAAAAGGGGAAACGTGTTTCTCATGAGTTCCAGCTGTCATATGAATTTCTTAACAATTTCAAAAATGTTTCCTGAAGTTTTCCAAATATTTCTAAAAGCTTTTGTTTGAAATTTTTCGCAAGGTTTGTCCTAACTTCGAAAACAAGTTTTTGGGGAGTGGGGTTCCCACCTAGAATTAAGTTTCCTGGCCAACTATTTGTACCTCTTGAACACCTTTTCCTCTCTAACGTATATTTGATTTCTTAACAAAACATTTTTGGCATCATTTGTATTATTATATTTAAAGAGATGAGAGGGGATTACAATTGTTGCTTTTCCTTGATATATTAATAGCCGACCAGCAATGATCAAGCTTCGACCATCTTTGGCCACCTTCTTGATCTCCAGCTACCTTACCTCAAACCACCTCGACTTCCGGCGACTCTACCACAACCATTTCCGACGAGGTCCTATCCATCTATTGCTTCTACCAAGCTTCTCAAAGCCTAGCCACACATGATGCACCTCGGCAACATGGATCTACTGCAACCTCCCTTCCAACCTTGAAACCTCCTTCACAAGGGTTGACTGCCTTTCTATTGGCCTTTTCTCCTTCACAAGGGTCCTATCCATCTTCTCCTTTTTTTTTCTTTTTTTTTTTTTCTTGGTGGAACCACCACAGCAGGGCCCTTTGGACCCACCCATGGAACCTAAACCCCCAGGGAGACTAGCGTAGCAACCCACCGCCACGGCTTTCTATTGGCCTTTTCTCCTTCAACAAGCCTTAAGATGCACCTTTCCTTCTCCTTGCTCCACTTCAACAGAACCTAGGGTGCCGACACACCTTTCTATGGTGCTGTTGGCAACTTTGGGCTCCATCTTTTCTTCTCTTCTCTTGAATTGGTGTTGCCTGGTCTGTGTTTCTCCAACTAAATTGATGTGTTAAAGGTTGGAGATCTTTTCGTGGATTTATTTGGTGCATTCTTGTATTCTCTAGTAGCCTAAATTGAGGTTTGCTTATTTTTCAGCCACTTTGTTGCTGTTTATCTATACTACTTCTACATGTTTGTATCTTGGAAAAACTTTTGAATTCCTATATTACCCTTAAGAAAAACCATAATGACAACACTACCCTCAGCCCTAATAAATGATACTTATTTCCTATTCCATCTACTATTCTACTCATACATCTCTTCTACCTATTTAATTACTCTTTAAAAACTTATAGAGGAGCCAACGCCCTCTTTTCAGATTCTGTGTAAAACACTAAACCCTTTAAAGGCTACATCTAATGGAAGAAAACCCATGGTTCAAAGTCACAGCCGAAACCGTGACGTCTCTCCCAAGACGTACCGGTCTCGAAGGCTTCCGGTACGAGACGTTACAGCGGTACAGAAGAATCTCGCCAATTCCTCGTCACAACCATGACAGCAATATCTCGCCGTGATCTCACCGTAATCTCGCTGTGACATTTTGAGACAAAAAAAAAAATTCTGGTCAGACCTGGAGAAGTGGAGCTGCTGTGGAAAAAACCCATCAACCCCGATGTCGTCGATCGAGTCCCAGTGTCGCCGATCAAGTCTGCCATCGTCTGCCATCGCTTGGTCTGGCTGTCTCGCATCGTCGCCTCCCTGGAGTGAGTCTTGAGCTCTCAAACAAGCCCCTACCGGCGTCGCTCGAAGGCCGCCGTCGTCACTCGAAGGCCGCCGTTGTCGCTTGAGGCTTGCCGTCGTCGATCAGGTCTCGCCATCGCTGGTCAGCCCTCGTTCCTCCCTCGACTCCTCTTGAGCCTTCACTGAACCCTTGGGTAGTCGGGTTGGGTGGGTGGGTGGGTGTGTGTCTGAAGTGTAAAGGTAAGTCAAACTCTTAAATACACAAGAGTTAAGTATTTTTTTAAAAAAATTTTTTCTCTTTGCTTGCTTTTTTGTTTTTTTTTTTTTTTTTGCTCTTTTATTGGATTATACTTAATTCAACATATTCTCTTTCTTTTTTTTCTTTTTTTTGATGTCTTATATTCCTATTAGTTAAGTAATTTAGGGTTTTCAAAAGCTGTATTTTTTTTTTTTTTTGGCAAATTTTTTTTTGTTCTAATTAGAAAAATAGAAAAAAAATATTCAACATATTTAATTGTTTATCAAAACTTAATTAAATTGATATATGTTAAAGATTGAAATAAATGAGTATATTTCATTTTTAATTTTGATTGAAAATAAAAATTTATTCTATTTTTTTTCTAATAATAAATTTTCAAAAAAACACAATATATTCTTATATTCCTATTACTCTATTAGTTAAGTACTTTAGGGTTTCAAAAGCTGTATTTTTTTATAATTTTTTTGAATCTTTGGGATGATTTTGATTTATATGACTTACATTGTATATCTAAGACTTAAATATTGAGTTTCTTATTACTTACACAGTGCGCTGCTACCTGTTTTGATGCTTTTAACCATTTTTATATGTTCTATATTATTTGTTCTACTTGTGTTATGCTTCCAATGTGATTGTTATATTTTTTTAGATTTTTCCATGATTTTTTCAGATTTTTTTTAGCTTTCTTTCATACGTAATGTTGCGTCTCACCCGAGACGTGACGAGATTTCCGCGACCGTGATGACCATTACCGTTACGTGACAGCGTCCGTGACCGTGACTTTGAACCATGAGAAAACCCTAAAACTAACCGAAGAAGAAGAAGCATATAATCATCAACCTCCTCTCATGACTGCCTGTCAAATTTCTTATGCGTTTTAGGTACGTACGCAAATCTTGTTTCCTTCTTTCTTTGCCCTATGAATGGTCGAATGGAGCATGAATCTTTCTTCTCTTTGGGATATTCAAAATTCCATCAAAAACGGTACCAATTTTCTTTTTTTGCCCTATGAATGATCGAATGCAACATTAATCTTTCTTTTCTCTAGGATATTCAAAATTTCATTAAAAAGTACCAATATTTTTTATGCTCAAAGGTATCAATTTTTAAAAGCTCAATCTCTCTAATTATCGAAGATTAAAAAACCCTTCGTAAGCGTAATCAATTTTCTTTAGTTTTTGTATTTTACATTTTTTTATAATTTATATTTTCCCACACAAAGGATGGAACTTCATCCATCCTTATAAAAGTGTCATCTACATTGTTTAGCGTGTTAGTAGCCACCCATAAGAGTGATACTGTCTTCTTTTCATGGGCTCCACTTCGCCTTTGATGACCAAACAACTAAGAGAAAAAAAATTCTCAACCACTAGCATGCTCAAATTACATTTGTGAGTAATTAGTTTTGTTATTTTAATTGTTTGCAAGTTTGTTTTGTGCGTGCATATCGAAATACCAGTTGATTATGTTGAATACACTATGGTCCAATCATTTTGTGGTTATAATTAGGTATAGTTTTCTCTATTTTTTATGTCAATCCTTTTTATTATTGATTATAATACCAGTTGTGTAGTGGCTTTTATTTTTTGAATTGATCAATTGCAAGTGCATATTGATTGAAATATTTGATTTAACGATGATTTCTGCATACAATTTTTATTTTCCCTCATCAAGAAGAACTTTTGATTGATACCCTTGGTTTGAGGTATGGATCGTCTACATGTGAGTTTAATCCTTATCTTTAACCAAACAATAAAATCTTAAATCAAATAAAAACACACTTACACACCAGAATCCTAAAACAAATAAAAACAAAATAGATACAGGGTTTGAAATCAAGTAGAAGTATCAGTTCCTATCCCTACCATGACTCTTAGCCATGTAAGAAAGCATCGCATATATAACACCGAATAAAAACCCTCCATTGGTCCTTGTTCTTTTACTTTCGTACAACTATTTGCTTTCTCCCACAAGATCTTTGCTAGGTAGTTGGAAGTTGGAATTGTTCTTCTACGAATTTTTTTTTCCTTTCATGCATCATACTCACATATGTATATATATACACACACACTCTTTTCCTTTGGTTTTGATGGGTGATTATGATACATTTTTATGTATTTTTATTTTTTCTTCGTGCATTAGTGCTAATGATTCAAAGACCAAAGTATAACAAGATTTTATATTAATGATTTTTTATAAATAAATTATTGTTATGTTGTTTTTTTAAGAAATTTTTTTACACAATATTCACTTGCAACACACATGTGCCATAACTAGTTTAATTATACATATTGAGTAACACCTATTATCTATGAAGCACGGACATGGGCACGTGACACGGTTATAACACGACACGGACAACCCGACACTGTAATTTCTAAAAAATTAAGGACACGACATGGCGGGAATAAATTTTTATCTATATATATATATATATTAAAAAAATGCATTAGAGACTTTTTTTGCACCCCAACATAAGAGGCATATGCCTCACCTCACAATAATAAATTGAATTCTAGAAAGCACAACCTTCTTTTTGCTAACCTGACTATGGTTAACTTAAAGCTGACTTTAGTTGAAAAATCATGTACTGCTTTACACCTTTTCCAAGATTTGAGCTGGCTTTGCTTAAAAGCACACTCTTCCCCACACAACCCAAGTGCTAATGGGAGAAGTGAGAGAATAGAGAAGCAGACCGAATGGGGAAGAGAGTGACGTCGGCGACTTGTTCTCCATCTTTGGCAACACCAGTTTTCTTTTTTTTCTTTTTTTTTTTTTTTCTTTTTTACTATTTTTTTTTTTTTGGTTCGTTTTTTTTCGGCATACTACTCACATTCCACCTGCACTAACGGTGACCAACTTTCTTTTTTTCTTTTTGTGTCTATATTCAGAAACATATTGTTGTTAAATGGGTTAGACCAGATCCTTCTTTTGATGATGATCACTATTTCCCCCACTCTTTCACAATAGAAGTTTACTATAGGCTAGTAAGTCCTCTCGTGTAAATTGAACAATTAAAAAAAAAAAAATTTATATCGCCATGTCTCAAAAGTGTCCAAGACGTGTCCAGTAAGTGTCACTACTGTGTCTCAGGTGTGTCCGAAATTAATCTTTTTTTTTATTTATTTATTTTTATTTAGTGGACATGTACGAGAAGTGTTCAACATGTGTCGAAGGCGTGTTGAGGGCATGTCTATGTTTGACACGTGTCGAACACAGCCATTGCACCTTCCTAGGCATGTCCGTGCTTCATAGCCTATTATTTGATTAATCTTCTCTTTCTCTTTTTGTCTCATCTCTTGCTCTGTACTATGTCAGACTATTAGGATTAGGGCCAGGAAATACCTAGCAAAAACTAAGGAAAAAACAGCTTAAAGCAAAATGTCGTCATTTTTCCTTTTATCACTGGGCGTACGCCTAAACAAAAAAGAAAACGTACAAAAACTCGTCTTTTATGCCTAGGGCGTACGTATTGGCCATGGGCGTACGCCTAGTTGGTAGACCACCTATTTTTGAACACCTAGGAACGGTCCACCCTCTAAAACATGCCTGGGACGCGTTTTTAAAAACATTGGGGGAGACTATTTCGGAGACGCAACGAACTTTTGTGGAGGGGCGTCAAATCTTGGATGTGGTGCTGGTGGCCAATGAAGCGATGGAGGAGTATACATTAGCAAGAAAAGAAGGCATTTTATGTAAGGTAGATTTTGAGAAAGCCTATGATCATGTGGATTGGGATTTTTTTGGATTTTGTGCTGGAAAAGAAAGGTTTTGGGATAGTGGAGAAGTTGGATTTATTGATGTTTATCCTCTACAAATTTTTTGGTTGTAGTGAATGGTAAGCCAATAAGCCATGGAATACATTTTTGCTTATAAGGGTTTAAAGCAAGGTGATCCCTTGTCTCCTTTCTATATACATCAGTAGTGGATGTTTTAGGTAGAATTATGGATAGAGCTTTAGAAGTGGGGTTGGTGGAGGGCTTTGACATTGGTAGGCATAAGGTTTTGGTTTCTCATTTGCAATTTGCTTATGACACTTTGTTCTTTTCTTTTGGGGATGAATCTAAGTTCTTGAATTTAAACTCAATTTTGTAGGTTTTTAAGTTAGTGTCAAGTCTAAAGGTTAATATGAGTAAGAGTTCTGTTGTTGGTTTTAATTGTGACAATTATAAGATTCTTAGGCTTGCGGCTTCGTTGGGTTGTTCTGTTGGTGATTGGCACTTGATTTATTTGGGGCTTTTGTTGGGGGGAAATCCTTGTTTGGAATTCTGTTATTGAGAGAGTTGGGAAAAGGTTAGATAGTTGGGGGAGAGCGTTAATTTCTAAAGGTGGGAGGTTAATTTTGATTCAAGCTATTCTATCTAGCACTCCAATTTGTTTTATGTCTTTATTTACATTACCTGCTAGTGTTGCAAATAAATTAAAGAAGATAATGAGAATTTTTTGTGGGAAGGTAGTGGGGAAGGGCATAGGGGGATCATTTGGTTAGATGGGATGTTGTTTCCTTTCCTAGAGCTAAGGGAAGACTTGGGGTAATCTTTTAGAGAGAAATATTGCTTTAACCGGAAAATCGTTATGGAGGTTTCCCATTTAGTCCAATTCATTGTGGTGCGCTATAATTAAGAGGAAGTATGGGCTTTAGAATAATAATTGGGCTTTTCAGTTGGCTAACAGAGTGTCAACTAGGTGTCCTTGGAAATTTATATCACAAGGTTTACCTCGTTTCTTGGAATCTATTTCCTTTGTTGTTGGGAGGGGAGATAAAATTCGGTTTTAGGAGGATGTTTGGAGGGGGGGTGAAGCCTTCTCTACTCTTTTTCCTCGGTTATACAATTTGTCTTTGGCTCATAATTTGTCTATTTCTTCTATGGTTTCGTCTTCTTCTTTTCCTAATAATTGGGATTTTAAGTTCTTTTGAAATCTTAGTGGTAGGGAATGTTCTAAGCTTTCTTCTTTTTTATCTCTTCTTTAGGGAGTTTGTTTGAGGGATGATATTCTTGATAAAAGACAATGGTCGGCTCATTCTTCGGGTGTTTTTTCGTGCAAATCTTTTTTTTGAAACTTTGGTTGAGGATTCAAATATTCTTCTTTTCCTTCCTTCATTGATGATTTGGAAAGGTAAAGTACCCCATAAGGTTCAGGTGTGTGCATGGTCTATAGCTCACAGGAAGATTAATTCCAATGATATGATTCAGAAAAGGAGACCTTCTTGTTGTTGGTTCCCTCAATGGTGTATTATGTGGAAGCAAGCTATAGAGAATGTAGACCATCTTTTTTTTACATTGTTCGGTGGCTAGGGGGTTGTGGAGGAAACTTTTTTAGATTAGTGGTGAGTGTTGGGTCTCTCCGAGTTGCTCCTCTCAAATGTTTGAGATTCGTTTTGTGGGTTTTGGGAGGGATAAGAAAGGAGTTGCTTTGTGGAGGTGTGCTATTCTTGCTCTGTTTTGGGTTAGTTGGTTGGAGAGGAATTCTAGAGTTTTTGGATGGGTTGTGGGATCTTGTTTATTTCTTAGCTTCTTTTTGGGCTTCGGTTTCCAAGGCTTTTCAAGGAATTCCATTGTTTGTAACTAAGAGTGATTGGTTATCAGTTTGTGCTAGTTAGGTTTTATTTTCCTTTTTGTTTTTGTGTTCTTGATGGATCGCTTGTCCTCCTTGTTGTATTTAGTTTTCTTCTTTTCTTAATAAATTTCGTTATTGTTGATAAAAAAAACAATGACCCTTACCCCTTCACAGTTTTTTAGTTTTCCTGTTAGTTGATCACTTGATCTAATGGATGACACAGTCCTTCTATTATCAGGTGCACTCCAAAATTCTACCTAGTGATTTGTATTTTGTGAATCCAACTGGTGGATTAGATAGACTTCTCATGTAGGCATTCCATGCCAAAAATCAAGTTGATCTGAGATTAATTGCTATTTGATCCAAAACGTGCATTTTTTAATCAACAACAATCGCTCATTTATAGACATTTCAAATGAAACGGCTCTTAATCTTAGATCAACTTGATTTTTGGCATGCATGATCAACATATGAATCAAATTTAATCCAACAGTTAGTTTTGCCAAATACAAATCACATGTAAGAGTTTTGGAGTACACTTGATACAAAATTGCATGAGGTGCACCTGATAGTAGGACTCATGGATAACATATGGCCAGATATATGACATTGATTAATTCATTTATCCCTTATCAAAAGAAGAAAAGAAGATATATTCATTTATGATTGTGTAAATGATATATATTTTAAAATTTTAATATTATGTGGCATTTTGGATTTGCATAAATGTCTTTTATATATTTGCTCAGTGCGCCACAGTTTTTATACTTTACACAACACATACTTATCTTATACATATTTAAATTGCTATCTTTTGATTTTAAATTGTATATTAGGATCTAAAACATTGTTTTCCAGAGTTTTTACTCAAATTTCCATGCTTAACTTATAATCTCGGTCGTATCTCTAAATCAATATCGATATTTTTTATATATCCGTGTTTTTTGATCCCCGATATATCTATCGATATCGATATTTAAGTCCTTGGTTGTAGGTCATGCATTGGCCCAATTACCCCATAACTCACCAATGCACGGAGTAGAGCCCCCCAATGCATGGTGTTGATTTATATCAGCATGTGCCTACCTGACCGAGACTATATATATATAGGGGGTATTAAGACCGTAAGTAAAATAATAATTAAACATAAGACAGAATAAGAAAACAATCATAACTAGGATAAGAAAATCTTTTGGAGAAGTAAAGAAGAATAGAGAAGATTAAAAAACTAGAAAGTAAATTCCTTAGTTTAGACATAAGGATTTACAATAGGGAATTCTGTAACAAGGATCTTACTATCTTCAGGAAGGTATTCTATTTCGTATAATAGATCTAGCTTACAAGCAGAAGAGGTTCTAAGAGAAAGAGAAGAAGAAGATGAAAGAGAAGGTTTTTGTATTGAGGTGGACGAACCAGAAGAACTGGAATTTTCCATTACTCACCACGTTAGACCTAACACGCCTATCGTTTGGCAAAAAGGGGTCACCTTCGTGATCTTGAGAATATGCAAAATCTTAATTCTTCCGTCAACAACCTAGGGTTCTGTTGTTCATATGTATCCAGTGTTCTGATATGGAGGATCCACAAAAGTGGCAACCATAGAGAATACTAATCAGGACTTATGAACAGAGCATACTAAACTAGGAGCAAGGCTCTGATACCAATATCTAGGGGGTATTAAGACCGCAAGTAAAATAATAATTAAACATAAGACAGAATAAGAAAACAATCATAACTAGGATAAGAAAATCTTTAGAGAAGTAAAGAAGAATAGAGAAGATTAAAAAACCAGAAAGTACATTCCTTAGTTTAGACATAAGGAGGTTACAAAACAAGAAAAGAGGACTGACACTTCCCAGGTTATGCCTCTTAAGGATAAAAACAAGTCTTTATATAGAGCTTGGACTTGAAAACATCTTACAAACCAACTTTCAAACAGTGACTGTCATCATGAACCAAACATCAGCTCATGGGTTCTTTATTAAAAGTAGCACACATAGGTATCAACGGGGAAAGTGTTTTTTACTGTAGCAATAGTACGTCTTTTGGATTTTTGTGGGACAGGGGTCCCAAACATCCAGCTTTTAGTCCCATCCATCTCTGCCTTGGTAGCAGTCTTCATCATCACTTCCAGAATCATAATTTTGAGAATCAAACAAAAGATAGGGGTCAGGTGATTCTGGTTTTTGGGAAACTCCAGGAATATTATTGAGATAAACATCTGGAGTAGTGGATCCTTCTTGAAGATAAATAGCATTAAGATCTTCAGAACAATTGAGTGCTTCTGCTATTTTGCTTGCTTTTTGACAATCCTACATGAGCCATTCTGTTTCTTGATGAGTGTGCCAAGTTCCATCATTATTTTAAAGCCATGTAATTATGGTAGGAAAGAAAATGCCATCCTGGATAACATTATGTTTGGACTAGAACTTAATGACAACAGAGGCTCTCATTATTTGCTGATGGAGAAGAAGATGCTCAATTCCACAAAAGCTTCGCCACCAACCATTATAAGCATCATGTTGTAAAACATGAGTGAGGAACTTGTTAAGATAATGGTTGTTTTCCATAAAATTGATATAGAACAATAGTTCAAAAATCAAATACATATGATATTCATTGAATAAATACCATAAGTAAATGTTGGAATAAATTGTCCAACCAGTGATCCAAAATTTTATAGTGGTTTTCTAGGGAGTATCAAGGTCTGGCCAAGTATGAAGGAATTGAGGATTAGTAGACATTAGATGGTTTTGAAGGGTTGAAAGAATGTCTCGTCCTCGATGATGAATTGTAAATTCAGCAATCCTGTGATGAATATCAAAAGGAAGACGAGACAAATGAAATTCCAGGGGTAAGTCTGGAGGAGGGTTTGAAGAAGATGGGTCTATGAGTATAAAAACACATTGGGGAAGAGGAAGGATTGGACGTATCATTTGAGGAGTCCTTGAGATAAAATCAGCAAGAATATTGTCCTCGCCTTTAATGTGTTTGACCTAAAAAGTCCATTGGAAAACCAATTTGCCCATCGAAGCAACTGAGGGTGAGGAAGTGTCTTTCTTTTAAATTGAAGCATTTTGGGAAAAGAAGACATATCCATTTCAATAAGGAAGTTGTATCCAAGGAGGTGAAATTGGAAATTTTCTATTCCAAGTTTAACAGCAAGGATTTCTTTGAATGTGGAGTGATAATGAAGCTCAGAGGGTTTGAATGCTCCACTCTTGTAACCACATAAATGTCTTTTGCCATTGATTTCTTCAAAGAGGGCAGCAACCCAAATTTCATCACTTGCATCTGTTTGAAGAATTCTTTTGCCATCACAAGGAATCTGCAAAGGAGGGAGTGATCCAAAGAGCCTTTTAAGAGCTTGAACAGCAGCTGTGTGAGAAGTATTCCAAGGAGGGGGGTTCTTCTTTAAAAGTTGAGACAGAGAATTTGGATGGATAGCAACTTTGGGGATGAAATCTGCCATATAGTTGACTATGCCAAGAAATTGTTGGATCATCTTAGTACTTGTGAGAACATCTGGAAAAGATGTGAGAGTCTGAGCAATATGGGGCTGGAGAGCATATTTCCCTTCAAAAATTTTCATACTCAGAAAGTCAATTTTATCTTGACTGATAAGCATCTTCTTTTCTAAAAGCATAATTCCTTGAGTTTTCACCAATTGATAGAATTCTGAGAGCAACAATGCATGAGAATTATGATCTTTTGAGAACAGAAGAATATCATCAATATAAATCAATGCATTAGCAAGGAGTGGTCTAAACAGATTGATTATGGCCTTCTGAAAATGCGAAGGAGCAGTCTTGAGACCAAAAGGCATAACAGTCCATTGATAATGGTGATCTGGTATGCAGAAAGCAGTCTTGGGTCTATCTTCAGGATGAATTCCAAGTTGCCAAAATCCAGCTTTCAAATCGAACTTTGAGAAAACTTTTGCATTGGAAAGTTTCTGGAACAAGGAAGCTTTGTTAGGTAAAGAAAACTTGTCATCAGCAAGAAACTGATTGAGATCTTGGTAATTGATTACAAGTCTAAGCTTTCCTACAACTTGTTCTGAATGTTTATTCACATAAGAAGCTTCACATGCCCATGGGGAAGTAGTTGGCTCAATAAGATTCTGTTTGAGAAAGGTAGCCCATTCTTCCTTAGCCAATTCCAGATGAGAAGGATTCATACCTCTGTGACTTGCTTTTGTAGGATTCACATCTTCATTTTTCTTGAAGGGAAGATGTATAAAAAAGTCAGGATTAGTCCAGAGAGAATGAGAATTTTTTGCACAGAGAGGATGAGAATTTTTTGCAAGGAATTCTGAATGATTGTTTGCACAGCAATCTTGAAGGAGGAGAGATTTTATGGACTTTGAGGGAGAAAGAGGAAAAAGGGTAGGGGTTTGACTCCAAGTGAGAAGGTATTGTTTGTAAGACAATCCTTTTGATGACCAACGAAGATTGGGAATTCTATGAAGGAGGTCAAATCTAATGAGAAGATCTCTGCCAGTAAGAGAGGATCCTAACACTTGGTGTTTGAGAACCAAATGAGGAAAAACTCTTATCAAAATATGCTTACTGATCTTATCGATGAGAAAGGTTTCTCCATTTACAACACGGAACATCTGGTGATGAGGGAGCCAATAATGAGAGGGTAAAACTTTAGGGTTCATAATTGTGGCTAATGCACCAGTATCAAAAAGTGCAATAACAGAGATGGGTCGAGCATATGGTTCTGGAACAATTTGGACTTGGGCAATTGGAGTAGGATGAGAAGGAAGAATCTCTTGAGGTTCTACAGGGAGGAGAGTTTGGATATTGAGGGGATCAAGATCATCATACTCTTCATTGTCAGAAGCAGAAGGAGTATATCCTAGAGCCATAAAAGCTTTGGGGGAATAATCTTCATCAAGGGAATAAGTGATTCCAGATCTGAGAGAGAGAATTCTGTAGCATAGACGGCAGTTTGTTCAAGAAGCCGAGCAGCTTTGTCTTTACGAGGACAATTTTTTGCAAAATGACCTGGCTTATGACAAATAAAGCATTTATTTGAACGGTTTCCTCGAAATTTTCTTTTATGAGGAATCGCCATTTTCGTTTCTTCCTGGGATTCTTGAAAGAATGAAGATCAGGTTTGGGAGGAAAGCGTTGGTGATGATTCTTCTTTCGAGTAGGACAAGAACAATCCTTTTCTTTACACTTAATCTGGAGATCTTTGCGATTACAGCCATCACCAAGTCTGTGGTTGGTTTTTTCAATTTCAAACATAAACTTTCTTTGATTGCAAAGCTTGTCAAGAGCAATAAGCAGATGTTGGAAAATTTCACCAAGGGAAGCTGCTTGGAGAGGAATCCTTTGAACATTCATGACTTTGAGGGTTTCATTACCCAATGGTTCTGGGAGAGAATTCAGAAAAGAGTGCTTCAAGTTCACATCATCCATGCCATTTATGGTATAGAAGCGCTGAGACATCTGATTAAAACGTTTCTCAAGGTCTTTTTTGTTGAAAGAGCAACATTTCATTGCCAGAAATTCTTCACGGGCTTGATCAGCATAATGGATTACAGCACCCAAAAATTCAGTGTGTAAAAGGGTGAAGAAATTCTCCAGAGAAGTTGACTGAGCAGCCTCTCACTGACGATATTCACCAAGAGCAATCCACCATTCTCGGAGTCTGCTAGTAAGGCGAGCAACAAATTTTCCAATCACTTGAGGTAGGGTAGAATTAGGAATCTGGAGCTCTGCTGTACACCAAGAGAACATATCAAAGAACCTGGTGTGCCATTTGGATGTTGGTATGTCATCAATAGTGAACAATTGTTTGGAGTCAAGAGTGGCTGAATAGTGAAGTTGGGGAGTCTGCCAATATGTCTTAGATGATACTTAAATTGTTCTGAAGACCCTAATGCTGTTTATCTTCAAGAAGGACCCACTACTCCAAATGTTTATCTCAATAATACTCCTGGAGTTTCCTAACAACCAGAATCACCTGACCCCTATCTTTTGTTTGATTCTCAAAATTATGATTCTGGAAGTGATGATGAAGACTGGTACCAAGGCAGATATGGATGGGACTAAAAGCCTGATGTGTTTTGGCCCCCTCCCACAAAAATCCAAAAGACGTACTATTGCTACAGTAAAAAAAGTTGCTACTGTTCATCACTGTAGCAGTAAAAACACTTTCCCTGTTGATACCCATGTGTGTTGCTTTTAATAAAGAACCCATGAGCTGATGTTTGGTTCATGATGACAGTCACTGTTTGAAAGTTGGTTTGTAAGATGTTTTCAAGTCCGAGCTCTATATAAGGACTTGTTTTTATCCTTAAGAGGCATAACCTAGGGAAGTGTCAAGTCCTCTTTTCTTGTTTTGTAACCTCCTTATGTCTAAACTAAGGAATGTACCTTCTGGTTTTTTAATCTTCTCTATTCTTCTTTACTTCTCTAAAGATTTTCTTATCCTAGTTATGATTGTTTTCTTATTCTGTCTTATGTTTAATTATTAGTTTAATTATTATTTTTCTTACGGTCTTAATAATAATATTCCTGGAGTTTCCCAACAACCATATATATCTGTATATATATATATATATATATATATAGAGAGAGAGAGAGAGAGAGAGAGAGTGGGTTGTTCAAGTGTGGGATATCCCATTCGATCACAGCCGTCCATGGATGACACGTGCGCAGTCGCTCATGGATGATTGTGATCGTACGGGATATCTGGGATATTCCCGCACATGATCAAAGCTGTATATATACGGTTATGCTCCCATTAGCACGTGTTAATATAAGTTATATCAGCATCACGAATTGGGGGTTGTACCCTGTGCATTGGGCCAACGTACCCCGTAGCTCACTAATACACGAGGTACCACCTCCAATGCGGATATTGATATAAGTTATATCAGCACGTGTTTACCTGATCATCGTAAACACATGCTAATATTAGGATGATGATCAGGTAAGCACACATGCTGATATAATTATATAAACACCCACATTGGAGGTTGTGCCTCATGCATTAGTGGGTTGTAGGGTATGTTGGGCCAATGCACAAGGTACAACCCCCAATACATGGTGCTGGTATAACTTATATATGTTGACCTGATCAGGACTGATATAGGTATATTAGTGTATATATATATATATACAACCCCCAATTTATTGTGCTAATAGAAGTTATATCAACACGTCCCTACCTAACCACCATCCTATATATATATACATATATATTTTGTTGTCATTCACTAAAATGGAAATATATATATAAATATGGAAATATATATATAAATATTTTGGAAGTCTACAGCTTTATTGTTCCCATTAGTGTCCTATTCATTTTGTAGAATATGATAGTTCCAATGCTCTAAGTAATCAACCCTACAATGCAGCGATGCATTTTCATGTGATGTTCGTAAATCATTGCTAGGATTTAGTAATAGGTCCTTTAGATTTCTACTGTGAAGAAAGTTCAACTACTTATTCCTCTATTTTTCTGATTCAGTTAGCAGGGTCAGCAAAGTCTAGATTCTCTGCGAAAGACTACAGTGATCATATGGCTCTTGTCCGTGCATTTGAAGGATGGAAAGATGCAGAAAGAGAAGGATCAGCATATGAGTATTGCTGGAGGAATTTCCTGTCCGCTCAAACTCTTCAGGCTATCCATTCTCTTCGGAAACAGTTTAGCTTCATTTTGAATGATGCTGGCTTATTAGATGCAGATGCAAGCACCAACAACAGATTGAGTCACAACCAGTCACTGGTTCGTGCTGTCATATGTTCTGGCCTATTTCCTGGCATAGCATCTGTTGTGGTAAGGGAGATCTTTACTTCCCAATGTATGTCTACTTTTATTAATAAAAATATTCTCAGTTTAGTTGACATATGCTACTATTCTCTTCATGTGCAGCACAGAGAGGCATCCATGTCTTTCAAAACAATGGATGATGGTCAGGTTTTATTATATGCGGTAAGTGTAGAAGTGGTAATGCTTGGCTAAACTTCATGAAACTAAAAATGTTTGCTCATTAAGACGTGAACGTGGCAATCTGCTGACTAGGCCTAGGACCACCCATAACATACATATTTAAGGAGAAATGTGGGGCCCTGCATCACTGCACAGTGGTCATGATGTCAACCGAAGCTTGGGCACAGCCCTGATTTATCTTAGCATTTGAGCCTGGTCTATTTAAGCCTTGTTGACATATCTTAGTTATGTATCTGATCCCAAGCAAACTTTTAACATAGGAAACTTGTATCTCACATGGTATATAGAACTAAACGTGGTCCTTACCCTATTTTCTTTTCAAGTGAGGTATAAAACCATGTGCACTACATTTAGGTTGCATCCTTGGGAGACCCAAAAGTTAAGCTTTTTACAAAAAATTGATTTATTTTTTGTTCACATAGAAAATAAGGAGTCGCCACCTCATTTTTAAGGAATAAGGAAACCAGTAAAGAATTTTATTTTAGAAAAACAAAGTGACTCCGATTTTGGAAAAGGTAGATCTCGACCCAAAAAATGGACTAGGGGGTTAAGTTACGACATGGGAAGGTTCCGGATTTAATCCCATGGGCATTCATATTGCCTGGGTTGGTCTCTTTAATTAATCAGGCTTTAATTACATTTCTTATATCATAAAAATCATCAATTAGCAATTTAAAAAAGAAGAATGCATCATCAAGGATAATTACCCATCAATCATTCACCATATTGAAGAAAATAAAGAAATAATAAAAGAGAGAGATGGAAAACAAAAATAAAGAGTATAATAAAAGGAAAAATAATAATCAAGCATAGGATATTTAATATCCTAACATGGACTTGAGCTCAAGTGAGCACCTACATAACCTTCCAGTCTCCCAGGAAGAGTCAAAGTCCACAGGGTGTGTTTGGTATGCGGGAATAGACGTGCAGGAATGGGAATCCTATTCCCATTCCAATTGATTCCTATGTTTGGTTAACTAATTGACATGGGGATTAAATCTGGGAATGGAGTTTATGTAGGAATGAAACACCCAAGTTTGTGGGAATCTCAAACCCACATTAAACGTGGGTTTCTGATTACCATACCTAAGGAATAGGTTTCAAAATAGAAAAAATTCCCAAATATACCCACGATCATTCCTGCTAAAGGAGTATCCATCTAGCACGTCTTCCACAAAAATACATCAACCAAGTTTCATCCAAAAGCTGCTTTCTTCAATAAAATTCCTATTATCGTCTTCTTATAAAAAAAAAAAAAATTAAAAAAAAAAAAAAGGCTAGACTTCCCCTCTACCCGTCAAGTTCAAAGTATAGAAAATAATATCATAACAGTAATTATAACAATAGAAATAAATAATAACGGAAATTGGTATTGCATGAGGTGGGCATTTTTTAATTATTATTTTAGAAGTTGATTGCGCTTTAGAACCAAAAAACAATAAAAATTGGAAGTTAAATCAACATCAATCAAGTATTGTAGGAAGGGGTTTTTTTGGAAAATTAAATTGAATATGATTCCATACCTATATTAAATTGGTTTCACCAAACACTGGAATGGGAATGAAAATTTGATTCCCACGTAAAATTTGGTGCATCCAAACGCTGGTAAGATAATGGGTATGGGTATCCTAAGAATGGGAATCTAACTCCCAAGAATGTTATGCCCATTCCCATTAATCCATTCCCGCAAACCAAACGCACCCACAAAGTAAATAACAATCTTATGGTACGGAAATAAAAGTTCCTACCTATGCCATTTATTATAGATTCTTTTCCTTTCTTATTAGTCTCCCCGATCTTGTTATACTTTCCATAGTATTCCTACAATTATTTGATACTGGTAATGGCTCTGCCTTCAGAATTCTGTGAATGCACGTTACCAGACAATTCCTCACCCGTGGCTGGTGTTTGGTGAAAAAGTAAAGGTGAACACTGTTTTCATACGTGATTCCACTGGTGTATCTGATTCGATACTGATTCTTTTTGGTGGTGCTCTCAGCAGTGGGGTACTGGTAATTTTCTTCATTGACATATATTTTTATTACTTTATGTTTGGTCCCATGAATTTTGCTGTAATCAGTAATTTGCATTTATTTTCAGGCTGGGCATTTAAAAATGTTGGAAGGGTATATTGATTTCTTCATGGATCCTAGTTTGGCAGAGTGCTACTGCAAGCTTAAAGAGGAACTTGATAAGCTTCTCCAAAAGAAGGTGAGTTTGAATGGTTACTTTACAAATGATTTTTATGCACTTTCTAGAAAGAGACCAGAACAGTTTTCTATTTTAGAGTTTTGAAATCCAACTCTTAGATGCAGTTAATGTTGGATTTATGCCCTAAATTCAATCATAGAAATGATGTTTTAGGGATCATGAACAATCATTTCATTTATTATTAGTCAATAAAAATAAGAGCAAGCTTATATATCATGTTCATTCTTTATAATGTATGGATAATATTTCCATGGAATGAATGTGGAGAAGATGATATCTCAAGGAGTTGAGATGTAGAGACTTGTACTTCTCTATACTTCATATGTTTATCACTTGGACACTGATAGACCAATAAGACTAGCACATGGAATCTATAACCATTAAGTCCAGCCATCTCTTCCTTACTAATTTCTTTCCTATTGTATTTTGTTCTCTTTCTTAATAAAATGTAGAGCTCTAAGCACATGATTAGGGGAGTTACAAGTGCCAACCTCTTTGGGAGTCAGTTGTTTTTGTTTTTTTGTTTTTTTTTTCTGAGATAACAAGGAAACCCTTTAGAAGAACCTCAGGCCCATATAAGACCCCACAACCCATTTGAACCAAGTAAGTCCAAGGCCCATGAGAACCATGAAACATTGTGTGGGTGGCCCCAAGGGGTTTAGCAAGAGTCGAACTTAGGACCTCCGCTTCCTAAGGCATGGTCCTTGCAAACTGAGCTACCCCGTGGGGTTGAGTCATAGTAAATTTATCTGGTGACTACTTGCTGGAATCATGGACGCTGAAGTGATGTTTATGGCAGAAGAGAAGCAAGCCAGACCAGCATTGGGTTCTAGAAAGGCCCTTCAGGCATCATTTATATACATTTTTATGTTTTCCTTTCTTCAAAAAACCTGCCAATTTGGGTTTGGTGCTTGACATGAGTCATGAGTTTCAATTTTTTTTTTTTTTTTTCTTTTTCCTTTCATAGCATTATTTAAGCTCCCTTTTGTACCCACCTAATGTGGGGGTGTGGCTTCAAGTCTAGCTTTATCCACTTCAAATGTGACTTTTTCCTACTCCAACAAAACTGCTTTGAATGATAATAGCCTTGTAATGATGCAGCTTCAAGATCATAGCCTTGACATCCACAAAGAAGGCAAGTACCTTATGCTTGCTGTTCAGGAGCTGATATCAGGAGATCAATGTGAAGGGAGATTCGTATTTGGCCGTGAAAGCAAGAAGCCTAAGGAGTCTACCAATGACAACAGGTTCACAAAAGATGGAACAAATCCTAAGAGCTTGCTGCAAACTCTGTTAATGAGGGCAGGCCACTCCGCTCCAAAATACAAAACAAAGCACCTGAAGACAAATGAATTTAGGGCGCTAGTAGAGTTCAAAGGAATGCAGTTCGTGGGGAAGCCCAAGAAAAACAAGCAGCTTGCAGAGAGGGATGCTGCTATAGAGGCATTGGCCTGGTTGACTCACACCTCTGACAACAGTCAGGACAAATATGATGAATCTGCCCCCGATGTCACAGACAACATGCTAAAACTTCTTGGGAAGCGCAGAAGATCAAAACGCCGCTCTGGTTAATGATGTGTTATGGTCAATTGGCTCTTTTTGACAGCCAATCGGGCAAAAGAATGGAGTAGTTGCTACCCATGGTTTTCCCTTTTGATATAATCCCCTTCAGGTAACTTATATCTGCATCTGCGCCCTGCTGCCAGTAAATCTATGTGGGAGGGTTTTTTCTAAGAGGGTGGGATGATAATTTTTCATTGTTATTATTATTTATATCAAATGGAAAAAGAAATAGCTGTGATTTTTTAAAACATGTGCAGTCTTCGACTAAGGCATGGGTGCCTCTTACTGGGAGGATGAAACGTGTATCGGGGTAAAAGTCCTGCAAAGTTCACACCAAAAAAAAAAAGGACGAAAACAAAAATCTGTAAAGTTGAAGGAATTCCCAAGTCAATTTTCTATCATGTGTTAGAACTGGCTGGCATCCTCATTCAAAGGTGTCCATTTGTTTAGAGAAATAGAGGATTGGAGGTGCTGCTATTCATGTGCCAGCATTAGTTAGCTGCATTTCAGTTGTCGGAACTTTATGATAATGGTATTTACCTAAATACATTATTTATTCTTTTCAAGTGTATGTTTCCTTCTTTTTTACTCGTAAACTGCGGATCCTCAATATAGAGTTGTAAGGACGCTGGGGAGAGAAGGATCTTAGGTTGACGACGACAGAGAGGAAGTCTTTCTTTTAAATCTGGTACTGAGATATCCCTATTACCCTTCGTTGCATGCTCAGATTTAGTAAGAGAGTTTAAATTTTCAAGTATAGAAAGAGTAGCTTTGCTCTGATTATGAAGCTTGGCCACATATGATCAGCCACTTTCACACCAATTGAAACCCTAGGATTGCATTCGCCCTTTATCTTTTACATTTTCAATATATATATATTATTCCTGAAGCCTTTGTCTATCATTTAATGTTCTGTTAAGCAGCAAACCTAAGGGCTGTACATATGTCCTTCGACTAAGCGCGTCGGAAACTCCACTTTTATGCAAGGGTGAGGCTAAATACGCACCCCTAATTGCTAAATACGCACCCCATCAGCTTTTGGTTTAATTGTTTATATTTGAAAGGTTGATGTCCATTTTACCCTGTCTCTTTTTACATGTGAAAATCAGAGAAGCCTGGAATATATATATATATATATATATATATATATATATATATATATATATATATATATATTTTCTTTTTTTATATATATATTTTTTATTAACTATTAGGGGTATCCTAGGTCTTATTCTCGTCGAGGTTTCAGCCAGATTATTTCCCTAACGGTCTGTGTGAGATGTCTTATACTCACACAAACAGCGATCTTTGCGAAGAATTGAAACGATGACCTCTGGGGAGTACATCCAAGGCTTTAGTATCATACTATAAGAAATTTTGTTTTATTAAAATAGGAGATTTGGCCATCGTATTATATAAGAATTTTTTTTACAATAGATAGAGAATCTTTTTAATTAATCCAATAGCCTTTTTGACCAAATCCGAATTAAAATGCGTCAAACTTACTAATATATTAGTTTCAAACGTGACATGAGTTAAACAAGGGAACCACTCTTAAAATCACAAAATAATCGTGATTTTAGAAATTTCTAAACATGACATGAGTTGAAAAAGATAATTGATCCTAAAATCATGATCGAAGTAATTGTGATTTTAGGAATTTAGAAATATAACATGTGTTAAATAAGGGAACCACTTCTAAAATCATGAGCTCCTAAAAATCACGAAATAATCAGATTTTTGGAGCAAAGAACTCATTATCGTCTGCCAAAATTGTAAAAAAACAAAGTTCCAAATAGTAAGACTCTAATTTACATCATTGGAGGAAGTAACAATAAAGACATGGCCGTCTCAGCAAAATTTTATAGGTTGAACAGTATCAATTTATTACATGATTTTCAAATTTTATTGATGGAATAGTAACAGTATACTACGCGGTGGTACAAATTTTCCCAAGAGGACAGTAAAAAAAAAAGGAAAAAAATTTAACCTTTGTGAGATGAACATTGCTCACACATGACCATCTTAGCAAATTTTATATGTGAAATAGTATCAATTTAATACATTTGAGTTTCAAATTTTATAAGTGGAACAATAATAGTTTACTACACAAAGTTTCAAATTTTATAGGGGGTAACAATAAGGTGTAATTAACATAAAAATTTAATGATGCAATATTCTTAAAAAAAATGTGACACACAAATAATTACACAAATAATTTCAAGGAAAACCGAAGTCCTATACTGATTGCAACCACTACAAAAAGAAATCTGATCATTAAAAAAAAATAATTAAAAAAAAAAAAAAACGTATACACACATACTACATAAAGATCATATGAGAATCCAAAGTACACAATATATAATTCGATTTCAAAAATTAACCTTAAAATACAATCCATGCATGATGTGTCGAAAAAATGAAACTTGATCATGATAACTCACTAAGCTTGAAGATGATGAGGAACCAAATTTGATTGGACGTAATGAAAAACGAAGATTGAAGTTGATGGAAAACCCAGTTTTAGGATGAAGAATGAAGCTTCATAATGATCAAGCTCTTTATCACAAAAAATTTGAATTCAAAATCCCACCAAATTTAGCAAGCTACCAAAAAGGAAACCCCCAAATCGTGGCCATTGTATCCTCATAATAATGCGGTAGAAAAATCTATTAAAAAATCGTCAGATATATCTAAGGCTAATATGGGTATTTTTTTAAAAAAAATTCCTTACAGCTAATAAGAATACTAAACCATGGGACTAGGGAATAAAAAAATTCTTTTGACGGAGTTAACATTTAAACCACCCTTCTAATTGAGGTTATTGCTAATTTTTTCAAAAAATTTAAACCAAAAGGCTCCATTTTCCAATTACTGATCTTGAAAGGAAAACCACTAGGATTAGGGCTTCACTCTCAAACTAATTGGGGTTATTGCTACTAATCTTCTCTCTCAATTCCGATATTACCAATATTGTCGGGCCTGTGAACAGATCAGATTTGGACTGGATCCGCCTATATCCTAATGCGATTGGTTAAGAGATATATTTGATTTGATCTAATAACCCCACAGATTATTCATACACTAATCTATATCTGAATCTGTTAAGCATCGGATATCCAATCCGCTAATCCGATCCGAACCAACAAGAAAAACTCTTCAGGGAAAGAAACGGTCGACAGAAGCTGTGATTTATGTTCTTGTACTCTAGAAAAGGGTGAAATCCTCCTTCCAATATATACAGAAACACGAAATATAGAGAGAGGACACATCTAGTAGTCATATATACACGTACTTAGATTTAAGATCTCAGTATATTTTTGATCCGCAAACCCTTTTCTCTCTAATCGGCGTAGATGAATCATGGCGTTGGAAGGAACGGCAACACAAATGGCGGGGATCCACGGCCTCATAAAAACAAGTGTTCTCTAATCGGCGTAGAGAAAACTAAGTGTTCTCTGGCGGGGATCAGGTAAGCACGTGCTAATATAAGTTATATCAACTTCCACATTAGGAGTTGTACCTTGTGCATTAGTGAGATATGAGGTACAATGAACCAACACATAGGATACAATCCGCAATACATGGTGCTGATATAATTTATATCAACACATGCGGATGGGAACATAACTGATCTATCTATACTACCTATAAAAAGATGAATATGAGAAAAACTTTTGATTAACTAATATACCCTTATTTTAATTTTTAAATACACAACTACCCTTCTGCATATATAGGAAATATAGCAATATAAAACACATACCTTAATAAGAATTCTAAAGAAATTATAATTCGTATAATAATTAAATAAACCAAACCCAGATAGGGATTCTGAGGAGACGGAAATTATAATTCGTATATCTATACTATCTATAAAAGTTTGTATCTTAAAAAAAATGGCAATATTACCATTATTCATTAATTAAAATATCTAGATTATTCCTAATTCTTTGCTATTTATGTTTATAAAAAATTATTTGGAAAACACGTTAGCATATATTTAGAGACCTAATAATAATATACAACTAATCAACCATACGTCTCCCTTCTCCCTTCTACCCATATGCTTATCCTCTTTTCTCACGTTATTCATTTAGTCTTAATTTACATTCTCCGCATATTATCCAGTGGATCTCACAAATAATCAACGATGGTGATTCTTGGCATTCCCCCCTCTTCTTTATAGGCAGCATTCAAAACTATGGGCAAGTTTTGAGAACTACCCTTATTTTTTGTGGCTGTCTTTTATAATATTTATTATTTATTATATAAGGGTTTTTCTTTTCTGTTTCTTGACTTTGTATTGGGTGGGCTTAGGCATAGACAGTTAGCATTCAGAATTTTAGAATTAAATACTAATGTGTTTAGTTTTATAATGCTTATTGAATAACCGTCAAGCGGTGCATCAGCTTGACATTAATTATTTTCTCTTCTCTCTTATAAATTGAGTATTTAATCTTTCTCTTTTTCTCTCTTAACAGACTCAAAAACCCGTCATAAAAAGGTACCAATTTTTTTTTCTTTTCTAGATTATTCGTTTTGATATGCTCAAAATGTCTGTAATATAATCTTAGAGATTAAAACTCCCTTCATAAGAGATTAATTTGCTTTATTTTTTGTACGTTACAATTTTTATATTTTATATAATATTTTAGGTATTTTTTTAGTGATTTGTTGAACAAAATATACTTGTAAGAAATTGTCATTGTCATGGTTATAAGTTATTGTTCCCTATAAATTTCACTATTTTTTTTTATATATCATTTATAGGATCAATTATAGTCAGTAATTTTGTTTCTTGAAATCTGTTATAGCATACCAATTGTATAATGGTTTTTTATCTTTCAGATCAATAAATTGTAAGTACATCTTGATTTTTATCATTCTATATCTCTTAATTCAGTGATCATGGGCGTGCTTAAAATTGGATAATCAAAGGTGCACACAAATTTTAATTTGGTGGCCGGTTATTTATTTATTTATTAATTTCTCCATATTCTTAAAAAACTTCATTATCTTAACAAAAGTTCTTAAAGTCTTTGTGTTATATCTTATAATATATATAGGCACATGTAACGTTTTGCAGGTTTTTAAATCTCCTTATAGTTGTATAGCTATCTTTCAAACCTCTCTTCTTTTTTTTTTGCTTAAGTTCATTTGGATGTTAGTTTCAATATTGCATCTCGATCTTATTGGAATGAGAAATAAGCAAAATTAAAATAAATATTATTCTACCCAAATAGGAAAAAAAAAGGAAACTAAAATTTGATGAATTATATCTAAAAGAAAAAATTGTTACATGATTGTAAAAAGTTTGATAGTTGTATGAATTAGAGTTATACTAGGACATGAATAATGAGTGAGTATAGAAATTTAAATTTGATTTAAAAATTATTTTTTAGAACGCAAATATTATCCCGTGCAACGCACGTGTGTATCAACTAGTATATATAAGTACGGTCCTTTTATTATCATGTGCACCAAAGTGCATTCCAAAACTCTTAGGTGTGATTCATATTTGGCCAAATCAACTATTATATTAAATTTGATTCATATGTTGGCTATACATATCAAAAATCAAGTCGATCTAAAAATTAAGAACTATTTCATTCAGAATGTCCATATATGAACAATTGTTATTGATTAAAAAATGTATGCTTTGAATCGAATAGCAATCAAACTCAGATTAACTTGATTTTTGGCATGGAACGCCTATATGAGAAGGCTATCTAATCCAACAGTTAGATTCACAAAATATAAATTTCTAGAAAAATTTTAGAGTACACTTGATATTAACTAATATCTATCAGGTACACCCGATAATAAAAGAATCGTATAAAAGTATATATATTACTATGTATTACTAACAAGGGATTTTCTTCTTCTTTTTTTTTCTTTTTTTTTTTTTTTTTTTTTTTTTGGATAGTCAATAAAAATTTTCTTTACAAAGGGTTCAAAAGGCATAAAAGTAAAATAAAACATATAGACCAAGTAAAACGACATCATTTAAGCTTTTTGTACTCGTGTTCTTTCACTTGTGTGCGAATGAAAGCTTCTTTTGTACTTATCTAAAAAAAGAAGGCTTCTTTTGCACTTAAATGAAAGCTTTTTGTAGTTAGGTCGAATTCTTAATGAATCGGATTAAGTCAAATCTATATTTGATTTGTTAAGTAATGAGTTATCGGATTCAGATTGTTATCATGTTATCAGATCAGAAATTTTTTACCATATCCAACTAAACAGATCGGATTCGAACCAGAATCCGATCCATTGACAGGTCTAATATTGATGCATATGGTATTACACTGCATTCTACATTTTTGTTTGTTTTTTTTTTTTTTTTTTTTTTTTTGACTCATAAATCTGATAGATTTCACTCCCATTCTCACCAATCTCATGAATTCTTCAGGTTTGAATTCGGTCTTGAGTTGATAAAACTCAACACTGTGTCGAATTCATCGCTATTGAAATTATCAAATTGACCTCAATGGACAACTTTTTTAACTTTTAATCTGAGCCATCCAACCCCTCATCTAATGATGATGATGAAATCAAAATAGTGCTAAGTTTTATCAACTCAGCACTAAATCAAAACTCAACACTAAATCCAAACTCGAATTCTTCAAGTTAGACTATGAGTTGATGTAAAGGACTCGTAAAATCTAACATTGGCATTCTCACCGCTTCTTGAAGTTAGTGTATGGGTTGATTGTTTTTCTCTTTCCTATCTCATAAATCATGAATGATAGATGTTACATAAGTTTCTCATTGTTTCCCAAATACTTTTGGCCATGGTTGGTGTAGCTGTGGCATTTTTCTTCTTTTTTTTTTCTTTTGTTTGTTAAATGATCGTGGATATAATTGAGAGTCTGCTTGCAAAAAACATCTCCTTTCTTCTGTTAGTTTTGTGGCAAAGCTCATAAATATATATTTTATTTTTGGGTATATGATTCTGTTCATGTGATCTCCCCCCCCCCCCCCCCCCCCCACCCCCCAAAACCACCACCACCACCACCACCACCACCACTCTTTTTATTTATTTATTAAAGTTTAATGATTCTGTGCATATGAGACCAATTCTATAATATTTGATCCCTGCAGGCTCTGCCACGAGGCCATTTAATTGGATCCTGATCAAACAGTGTATACGTTTTGCAGCACCAAGGCGAGGAGGCTATGTAAAATCTCATCAAGAGTTTTTTGTTTCCTTTTTTGGGTGCAATTTTCAAGAGCATAGAGAGATTTTGACATTGAAAACACCTCCTAACATCTGTTCTTCAGATCATTTAAACATCCCCAAAGAGAAGATTTGGCATTGCATTCATATTTTATGGTCTACAATGACCCATTTTATTGCTTCTCTAATGAGTGGTAAATGGAAATCATTTGCCAGAATTCCTGATCAAAAACCAGTTATAAGGAGACCGTTAGACTCCCAATATTAAAGATTGTCCTTCCCAAATTTGTTGCTTGCTAATGGAATAGTTTGATTGTTAAAAAGGTGGACAAGCTTGAATGTTTCATGGATTGGGGAATTCCATGAAGTGGGCCATTCCGTTTTAGAAAGATAGCAAGAATTCCTCAAAATGATGGGTTAAATACGCTGATTTCATTGGAGTTGCCTCTTTTGTGATGGAATAAAATAACGTAGTTTGGATACTCAAGATTAAGTCAGCAATACCTCGGTCAAACTTTGAGTTCATCCCATTGGCCAGAAGAAGCAATGATAAGATCTGCCACTAGATTGACACCATTTCTACGCGCTCCCATAGGTAGTGGACAAACATTAGGCACCCACCTATGAATGGCATAAGGAGCATCAAACATCCTCAGAAATACCCCTCTTAACCAACTCACTTTTCACTGCCAAAACATTATGAAGAACGCAGCAAAGAAAAATATGAAATTTTAAAGGAATATCAAGCTACCATACCATATTCCATCAGTCGATAGCCGGCCTGCTTACTAAGCACAACTGGCAAATCATTCGGCCTGTTTTCCTCTGCAAGTATAAGATAACCAATTCAACAGTACCAGACCCAGATTTATCAAAACGGATTAAATGAAAAAAGGGCCAGATTTATTAATACACCATATAATAGGACCACAAAAACCCAACGTGGGTAGAGCGGTTCAGAGGATGCGTGAAGCCTCCTCGTGTTTGAAAATGGTATTGATTCTCTCTTTGTTCCATGTTCTAGCATTAAGATCAACAAAGTAATTTACTTCATCAAAAAAAGATCAACAGAGTAGTTAACACCCAATGCCCCACAGATATTGCTTGACCATAATCTGACTGATTTTTGTAACAAATCAAGAGAGAGAGAGAGAGATAGAGACAGAGAGAGAATGAGAGAGGCACCAACACCCCATCTATACCCACAATCAAGAAAACTGTTCCATTTAGATTCAGTTGACAACCTGCACTGCCAAAATATTTGTCGGTCATACTGTGCTAAAATAACATCAAAAAAAAAAAAAAAAAAAGCCCTACTACAGAAGGATAAAGCTCCATAATAATCCAAACCACTAGCAAATTTTAAGTAGACATCGAGGCAGCATAACAAGGATGAGATTCCAGTTAAACCACAACAGCTCCACAACAGCTCACAAATGCCCTGCCACCAAAAAAGAAAAAAAAAATGACATGAGTGATTCTCCGATCAAGATAGCATTCAAGGAAACTTTGGGAAGTGAAACAAACATGACACATTTCTGATTCCTGTAACTGGAAATTAACAATAATACTATGATGGTCTTCAAACAAAAATCATGGTAAGAACATCTAAATCATCTAATGAAGTTCTTTATCCATTACCAAAAAAAAATCATCCTCCCCGTATTTTCATGTCATGCTTTTGTGATCAACCATCCAGATGGATAGGATAATTTCTTCCCCTAATTATTGCTTGGTGCTTGCTAACAATATCCTATTTACATCATCAGCTATTCTTAGCCCTTCTCTCTTTTTTCTTCTCTGGTTTTATTTTTCTCGGTCATTAGTACAATGGTTCATGGTACTGCTTCATTTAAGTAACCCCATCCCCACCAGATATAATGGAGGAGTTTAAGTTCAAGGTGGGAAATAGAGAAAGGGTGAGATTTTGGTTGGATATGTGGTGTGGTGAATGAACTCTTTCTGAGGCATTTCCTTTCATATATAGCATAGCAGTCAATATAGATGGATGGATCTCTGATTATGTTGAGTGGGTAGCAGAGGATCCGTTTTGGAATGTGACTTTCATTAGACACCTTCAAAATTTGGGAGATTGAAGGCGTGGAGGAGTTTTTTGTGCTATTGTATGATACCCGGATCGATAGGAGCAGGGAGGATTCCATTATTTGGGTTGGATGCACTAATGAAAAACTCTCAGTCAAGTCTCTTTTTAGTTCTTTGACTAGCCCTGTTGCTACCTCTTTTCTGGAAGCTCAGACTTGGCAACCTAAAATTCCTTTCAAAGTATCCTTTTTCTGCTGGACTGCAACATGGGGGAAATGCCTCGCTGTTGATGTGCTTCAATCGAAAGGCTTTCACCCTTTCCAATTGATGCGGGATGTGCAAAGCGGGGTTAGAAACTATTGACCATCTTCTCATCCATTGCAAGGTGGCAGCAGCTTTATCGGCTCTTTGCCTAGGCAGTTTCGGGATCTATTGGGTGTTGCCATCTACTGTCCGCCAAGTCTTTGACTCTTGGAGAGTCAAGAGTAAGAGAAAAGAGGGGATGTCGGTTTCGAAAATGGCTCCCCATGCTATCTTCTGGACCATCCGGCGGGAATGAAATAGGAGGATTTTGAGGACTCAGTCTTCTTTTGAGCAATTAAAGAACATTTGTGTAGGGCTTCTTTTTTGTTGGAGTCGTTCACAAAAGCACAGAAGTCCAGATTATTTGCATCAAGGGATAACAGAAACATCGACTGAAGTTGAAAACCAGTATTAGAGGATCCCAACTTGGCTAATCACTGTTCCAACAAGATTCTGACTAATGATAATGACAAAAAATCTCACCATAGACACCTTTTTTTTTTTTTGAACTGACACTTGCATCTCCCCCAAAGTTTAAATAATTGTCCATACCTCACCTTTCAGCAACCAAACATCATCCCTGAAAGCTTTATAAACTTCTAAGAAGGCCTCAAAGTCATTATAGAGCTCTCTACTTTTGAGACATGTTGGTAGTATTTAGAAGCAAAAATAATGAACTCACTTACTGCTCCGGTGCCAAACTCATGCCTGAACTATTAATGTACAGATTTTCCGAGAAATAGTTAACGGGTGACTAGGAAATTTGACGGAAGAAGGTTTTGGAATAGAAATGGGGTTTATAAGGTCTGTTTTAATAGTATATATGGTTGTGGATCAAAACACAACAACACTTTTATCTTTTTTTCTTTTTTTTCTTTTTTTTCTTTTTGTTTTTTTGTTGGGGGGGTGAAATAGGGGGTAAATCAGCATTGAAGAAATAGAAAAGAAAAGAAAAGAAAATTCTCTGACTGTTTAATAACTTCAAGAGAAATTTACAACCTTTCCATAGACTACAAAACCTAATAACAATGTATCTTAGTCTTGATATTAAAATAATCACAACCATCAATTAAAACTCAGTGAATCCAAAAATGAAAATAAAACCCCAACTAGTTCACTTCTACAGCAGTATAGGCAGTACTGCACTATGATAGTGTGACAGTTTCTTGGTCTTCCTGATGAAATTTACCTATCCCCTTATTCCCTGGATGATAGATGTTGGTTCCTTGAGAGCAATGGCCTTTTACCTCCAAATCCTTTTTCATCTCGCTTCTTCATTGCAACTCCCGGGTCTCCTCCTTTCCCGTTAATTTGGTTTGGAATTATAATGCTACTCACAATGTTAGCCTTTGCCTAATCAGTGGCTCTCAAAAAGAATAACACCTATGATAATCTTCAAGCCAGAAGGCCCAATAAAGTTCTTAGCTCCGATATTTGTTTGATGCAAAGGAGTTGCTATGAGTCAGTGGATCACTTGTTCCTCCATTGTCCCTTCACTCTTGGTATTTAGCAAAAACTTCTCAGATTATGGGGAGTTAGTTGGGTGATTCCTCCATATGTAGTATCTTTGATAGCTATTTCTTATGTTGGTTTTGGTGGGTCCGACAGAGGCAGGGTTTCATTGTCTTCTGTGTGGATGGCTAATTTCTGGGTCATTTGGCTGGAGAGGAATGCCTGCTTTTCTAGGATTAATTATTCCCCAAAGAAGATAAATTAGGATAAAATTATTTACATTGCTTCTCTGTGGCCCTAGCTTCTAAGTTCTTGCCTGGTATTTCTTTGGGAAGTATTCCGAAGGATTGGAGTTTAGTCAGATTATGTGTATTAAACAGACAGTCTCTTCCTCTTGGTTCGTCAAATTCAAGTTTAATGGGTGCTCTCTTGGGAATCCAGGCTAGCTAGAAGTTGGTGGAATTTTCAAGGATTGCACGGGGGAAATCATATACATTTTTTTCTCTTCCAACAGGAGAAGGCGTTGCGTTAAAAGTGAACTTTTAGCCCTTTTGGAGGACTTGGGGGAAGCTTCTAGGTTGTGGATTTCACAGCAAATTATGGAGTAGGATTCAGCTAATGCCATTTCTAGGGTGAAGAATATAAATTTAGGACATTGGAAGTTTAATGGAATTCTTCAAGTCCAAGGTGGCTATAGGGGTTAACAGGGAGGATGATAAGCTTGCTAAGAGGGGTACCTTATCTTTGTAGCCTTTTAGAGAGCATTGTTTTCCTCCTTGAGGCAGGTTTAGTGGGTTTGTATATTTTTTTAGGCCGGTTTTGGTGGTTTGTAGAGTTTTTTGGGTCTCTTTTTAAGGTTGTATTCGCTAAGAGTCCCTTTCAACCTTCTAGACAAGACCTTAGCCCAAACCTTATATAAAAATGATACCAAGCATTGGCCTAAAATCCTTAATTTTCAACAAGTTTCCTTTTTTATGAACAAGACAAATGAAAGAAGCATTTGTACAAGCATTAACCACACCATTATAAAAATAAAAATAAAATAAAAAAACTATGAGAAGACCTTTATCAAATCATCTTTAATCACATCCAGCAATCTTGATAAATAGCCAAAGTGAACCCATCCATCTGACCCAGTTATCCGGTTATCCCTACTATAATAAAACACTGCCTTCTTAATCTCTTCCAAATCAAACAGTCCTTCCAACCTAGAACTCTAGAAGCACTCTCCCCATCAATCAGACTCCAATCCAACCCCTCTAAAACAAGTCTCTCTTATGTTTTTTTTATTACTAACTCTAAAACAAGTCTCTCAACCCCCCAGATGAATGGAGGCAAAAAATAAATAAATAAATAAATATCTCACTAATAATGCGAATCTCCACTTCAATTATCTACCCATCCCCTACCTCTAACCTCATTATCATACTCTTCTTTCTTTTACCATTAGTTACACTGAAAAAAAAAAATCTTAGTGTTATTATCACCTTCTCTTAACCACTTCACACTCAACTAAATCCCAAAATCTCTTATTACTGATTTTCTAATCTCATTGTTTGAGTGGTGGAGCTACTTCCTATTGCCTTTAATAAAATTTTCTAGAAAAAGGAAAACCTAATTCTATTTGGGAGACATACATGTTTTCTTTTTCTATGGTAAAGTCCCCTCTTTCGTGTTGCCATACTTATTTGAGAGAAGTGTTAAATCCAGGTGCTGGCTGTAGATTTCTTTAGAATGACTTATCATCGAATAACCAAAGATTGAAAGAATTTACAAATTGAAAGCGTAATGTTTTCTTTTGGAAAGTATAATCACAGAGATTCTGGCCAAATGGACGGTACAAATAGATATTCTTTGGTCCTTGTTTTACTACAGAAAGTGTTTACTACAGAAGGAGGCATTGTGCAGTGAATAGGCTCCATACAGACATATACAACGGAAGAGATAAATTGGATATGAGGCATGTGCTGTAAACTAAATTTGTTACTTATTGTTCCACTCTTGACTTGGAAACTTGTTTTTGTCATAAGTTTTGCATACATTTTTTTTTTTTTTTTTTGATTAAGTAAATATATATTGATAAAAAAGGGCATAGCCCATGTACATAAGCTATGCGCTAGCCAAAATCCAAAAGAACCCTATCTAAAGTTTAAGAGAGTCCAAAAAGATGACAACAGAGAGGTTATGCTCGTTTGAACGGCTATAAAACCACGAAAAAAGACTCTTAACAAAAGAAGACTTATGTTTTGCAGACACTTGCAGATTTTTCTAATGAAACCTTTGGCAATGACTAGTACTGTAATAGATTGCAGCAAAAAACTTTGCATTTGTTGTAGTTTGTGATGGACAATGAGCTTGTAATATGGATTTGTATGTAAAGCAGCAGCTGCATGTTGGAAAGTTCTTCTATTATTCTGTTAATCCCTTCTTCATATGTGCTTTTGTTCTCTCAGACTGAATAAAGAACTATTATTGAAAAGACTTCTTTCTAAAGAAACACTGGTTCACAAATTATTGATTTTTATATTGTGACATTCTTTTTGTAGGATCCACCTATTTTGCAACCCTTGAGTGACATAGAAATCTTAAGATTGACAGTCTCTAAGTTCAGACAAAATTCTGGCCCATCTCCTTTGTATTTTTTTTAGTGATTAATAAAATTCTTTCATTTCTTATCCCAAAAAAAAAAAAAAAAAAAAAAAAAAGCATGATGGTTTCTTGCTAAATTAGCCAAATCAGTGCTCCCTACACCAATAACACAAAAATAGCTTGAGCATTTTCTCACTTCAAATTTAAAAATTAAAAATAAATAAAATCTATAAAATATTGCAGGGGTAAATGTCAGATGTGGCATTAAAGCCCTAGGTCACGTAGATGCCTATATGGAGGACCATGTAGAAGTGAGGAGTGACTAGAAGAGATCTCTCACGTTTATAGAAGTGTGGTGCCAACAGTCCATACATTGTGTGTTTATAATTGATTATTTGATTGTACGGGTCTGAAGTTTCAGCAGAGCTAGAACATTCGATGTTGAAGGTTGTCTGGGTTACACTACAATTGGGCAGATTGACATTGGAGAAAAACCAATAAATTTAAATGTCAAATGTTGGTGTTTGCCGTAGTTCTTGAGGCAACATTAATGTAATTCCAAAGGAAGAAGCCAAAACATGTCATAGTAAAGTGTCATAACTCAAAAGTAACACGTAATTGTATTCCAAAACAGATGCAAGTAAACTAGACATTGATCTGCAAGATCGACTTCACAGAAACAGATAACAAGGGTTCTAACTTCTAACGTATGCTGCAATTTCATTATGTACAGTGATTAAATCATTTCAATAACATACGAAACACAAACTCATCCACTTTAGGAAAAAGACGTACCAAATCACTGCGGCTGCTGATTCTGCTGCTGTTGCTGAGGATTCGGAGGCGGCTGCATACCAGGACGAGGAGGGCCATAAACAGGAACACCACCACCAGGTGGGGGCGGCATCCCAGGCCGAGGCATCTGTGGGGCTGCCATTCCAGGCCTTGGAGGAGGTGGCGGTCCTCTCATCATCTGTGGCGGAGGCATCATTGGTCTCTGCCCAAACTGGCCTGGAGGCATCGAGAACTGCGGAGGCGCCCCACCAGGCCTCACGGAAAACTGAGGTGGCATAGGAGGCGGGCCACGCGCCATCTGCGGGGGAGCCTGCCCAGGAAACGCAGGCATCTGCCCAGGTGGACGAATCACCGGAGCAGGAGGGTAAGTCATCGGTGGCGCGGAAAGCTGCGGAGGCCTTGAGATCTGCGGCTGCATCATCCCCGGCGCAGGCCCTCCCACACCGCGAACAGGCCCTGCAAGCCCCGGCTGAGCCTGTACCAAGGGTGCAGTAGGAATCCCCCTTCCGGCAGCCCGGCCAACGCCAGGACCAGCCATGGCGGCGGCACCTACAGCTTTGGCGCGGGACTCTTCGGGAGGTGGAGGACCCTCGACAGTCATGGAAATCACCTCTTCACCACGGAGGAGAACGAGGCCTAGGGTTCGGCGCTCTTCGCGATCCTCGTTCTTCTTGCCCTTGGCAGGGGGTAGTTTGCGAAACTCCTCGCAGTCGCCGAGGACGAGGTTCATATGGCGGTCGAAGGCCATGAATTTTCCGACGAGTTGGCGGCCATCTTGGATGGTGACTCGCATTCGGTAGTTGATGTACTGGAGCATCTTGGAACTCTTCGACATCGACATTTTTGCGAGATCTTACCGTTATTAGGGGTTTAGGGTTTGTTAATGAGGGAAGTTGAGTTCAGGAGAAGAATGGTGGAGGAGGGCTAGGGTTTGGAAGTGTTTAGGGTTTTTCTCAGGTTTTAGAGAGAGTTTTGAAAGCAATGACGACGGGTAAGGGACTTGGATTTGGTGCAGTAGGCGTTCGATGGCTGCCACGTGTCGCTGTAAGAAATGGACGGTGGATGGCGTGCTGGGTGGAAGAGGCTCAACAGCTAACGGCGTTTGACGTTAAAATGCAAAAAGAAGCACGAAACGCTGCGTTTTGTGCTTCAATTTCGGGGGCAAAACCAGTGCACCCATCGTCCCATCCCATTTCAATTTCAATTTCAATTTCATTTCGTTCCCTCTCTCCTCCCTCTCTCTCCTCTCTCCCCTCTCGCCGTTCCACTCTCTCTCGCCTTCCTCCTCCCAGAACTGGGTTTTGTGCACACGGCGTGTGCCATTTCCCCCACCACCGGCGCAGAGGTGCCAGATCCGCCGCTGCTGCTCCACCCTAGCCTCCCCCGAAAGCCCCTCCTGCCGCTGCTCCTTCCTCGGCGGGTATGTTCTATATATATATGTTTTTTTTTTTTTTTTTTTTTTTTTTGCAGACATAGCGAGTAGTTATGTGTGTTCTGTAAATTTTTTTTTTGTGTAACCTGTGTAACCGCGGTTTTTTTTTTTTCTCCCCCCCCATCTATCGTTTTAATGAAGTTTAATGTTTTTTTTTTTTCTTTCTAAAATTACAAAAAGACGAATTTTTTATAAAAGAAAATTGTTTTTCAAACTAATTTCGAAAACATATTTTCTTTGATTTTTTTTTTAATTTCGAATTTTCTGTTTTTCATAAAAAAAAAGAACTTAAAAAACATGAAAAATGCATGAGTGGTCATGGATCTAAGATATGTCATATGTAAGTGGTTAGGCAACACATACGCATAATTAATTTACAAAATTATTTTCAAAAAATATTTTTGCTTTAATTTTTTTATAATTTCGAATTTTCTGTTTTTATAAAATGAAATTAAAAAATACGAAAAATGCATGAATACCATGAATCTCAAATATGTTGTACCTTCGGACGTGAGTGGTTGGGCGACATATACGCATAAATAATTTGCAAAATTGTTTGGAAAAAAATATACGCGTAATTATGTGATTTTTATTTATGTGATTTTTATTTATGTTCTTTGGGATTCTATTAGATATTTAAAATTTAAAGATAATGTTATTTTATGTTACAGTAGTGCGTTAACGCCTATTTTTATGTTTTGACCACATTATGTGTCTCAAGTTCATTATTTTGCTTATTTGATTGTTCCAATATAATCATCATATTTTTAAAAAAATTTCTGTATTTTCTAAAATTTTTTCAAACATTGTTTCTTGCGTGAAGTTGTATCTCACCCGAGACGCGACAGATTGGGTGAGACCGAGATGACTGAGACCGAAACGCAACATGGGCTGAGACCGAGAATTTGAACCATGGTAACCGGACCGCCGCCCGCCGCTGCTGCTGCCCCCCTCCGCCACTGCTCCTTTCTCTGGTTAAACCCAGATCTGGGTTTCGGGGGTCACTCTTGCTCTGGTTTTTCCATCCACCACCGGCCCGCCGCCCGCCGCTGCTGCTGCCCCTACTGCGGCTGCTTCCCCCTGCTGCGGCTGCTCCTTCCTCCTGCTGCGGCTGATCCTTCCTTGGTAAACCCAGGTATGTTCTTTATTTATTTATTTATTTTTTGTGTAAACTGGGTTTTTTTTTTTTTTTTTTTATTAATAGAAATTTCAAGTTTTTTTTTTTTTGTAAACTGGATTTTTTTTGTTAAGGGACGATGGGTAAACTGGGTTTTTTTTTTTTTTTTTTTTTTTTTTTTTGTGTTGTGTAAATTGGGTTTTTTTTGTCAAGGGACGATGGGTTTTTTTTTTGTTTTGGGTAAAGGTATGGAGAAAAATCCAATTAAAGGTATGGAGAAAAATCCATTCTCTAATACTTGAGTGGTCATGATTTTGATGTCATTTTTTTTAATAATGGCATCTCCTACAATGGAGTGTAGTTTAATTTTACAGGACATCTAAATGATTCTAACTAATTACATGAACTTTATATATATTCAATTTTTTTTATTTCAATTTTTGTTGTTGTTTTACGTCGTAACATTTTTGTTTTTGTTTTTTTCTTATTTCATTATACAGCTTTCTAGTACTAGAATGACTCAATTTTTGTGGTGGATAAACGAGGGTACTATCATTGCAACACAAGCAAGTATTGATGATTCAACTTGGTTAAGGCTCAAATAACCTTTTTGCTATTAAGGATTGATTGCCAAAGCATGGAACGACTCCAAAAGAATGATTTTTGTGTTAACTAGGGGCCGAGGCATGTGCCCGGTGTGTAGGAAGGGGTATATATTGGTTATTATTTTCTTTGTTTTGTAAGAAGGATTGTAAGAGTAAGCTATTTTTTAAATTTGAATAGGGGTTTGATGTATTGGGTTTGTACTTTTGGGAAGACCTTGGTCCATGGGCTGTGGCGCAAGTAGGAGTCCGTCTTAAATAAAAAGGTAAATTTGATATGCTATGTTCAATAGCCCCACACTTAAGCTACCGTTTCACAGGAAGGAAATATGTTCCAAATAAATTGTTTGTTGAACTAATCCATATCAAAGATTTTGTGAAAGGCAATTGAAGAATTCGTTATACTTTTACATACATAGCACAATAAAGTGCGTTTAGAATTGAAGAAAAAATGGAAAAGCATAATGCGATATAAAACCTACTAACAATAAAATATGTATTTTAAAAGATAGTTGAAACATGTACAAAAGGGGAATTATATGTGGCTTTTGGTGATCTGTGCATTTGAAAGCCAACATACTATTATATCTAGGATATATACAATGGCTGGAGCAGTACTTTTGTTTTTTGTTTTCCCAAAATACTCTTCGCTGTGGCTGTAAGAAGATTCTAAGGAAAGAAGCCATGTTGTTCTTGGGTTAGGTTTCTTTGCCTGTGTCCTACAGTTGAGAGTACTATAATACAAAAAAAATGCACCACAAAGGTGCAAAAGGATTAGATATATACATAATAATTATACGATTGCAGTTTTGTAACTGAGAAGGATGAATACATTAGCGGGCGCTTGTGTGCTCTGCAAAAAATAAGTCTTGGAGAGGATCTACTAATTAACTGCTTAACGTCCTCAATATCATACTCTAATGGAGGACGGTCAGCCACAGCAAAACACCCATTTGTCTTCTCAACAGTGCATCCATTGTTGACATTTTCAGCATCGTTATAACTGCTATAACCCATAAGATTCAGAACTTCAATTTTTTTCATTTTCCCACATTTTCTCAGCAACCAAACACTAAAATAAAAGGAGATATGTGCAAGTTCAGCCTTACCATCAATAGGATTAGTGTATGCAAGCGAAATTCGTGCCATCGCAATCAACACAAACCCCACAAAAACCTGGGCATAGATCTCGAAATTCAAGTAACCCATAGCAGATTTCTTCAAACCCATTAATCTCAAACTGAATTCCTTTCCTGGGTCCACTCTTTTTCTGCCAAATTCATGAAAAAATCACTCCCACATCTGAAGATTAAAGCCACAAAAAAATAAATAAATAAATAAAAATAAAAGGCAATATACAGTCAGTCTGTGATCTTATCACAGGTCAACAATCCAAAACATTCTGAATTGCCACAACAAAATGCAAAACACGCAAATTAAACAGAACTACACATATGTACAAAAATATGTACATACATATACACATGAATCAGAGGACTTGAAGAACCCATAAAAGCTCAAGAAATGTTGAAGAAAGTTGAAGTAGTTGAACCCATTGACACTGCGGAAAAGTACAGAGAACTTCACAAAAAAGCAAAGACTACATGTAAATTAAGGAAAACTTAAAGAGCTAAGATTCAATGAAGAGAGATGTAAGCGGAGCTTGCACACATCATCAAGATTATGAGAGAGAGATGATGTAAATCTAGAGAGAGAAAGCCCTAACCTTAGGATGTTGTTGTGGTTGTCTTTCACTGGGTGGTAATACTGCATGGGAGCCAGCAAGCTCTCTTGGTTTTCAAGAAAGGAATTTGTTGCTAAACAAGTGGTGTTGGTGGTGTTGTTCAAGAGATCTGACAATAGGTAAATGTATCCCAATTTTTGAACAGAAAATTACACAAAAATATTGACAATTGTCTTTCTTACATGTAATACTTTCTTTTGCTCCTCATTGCAACGTTCCAACGCTTTCACGACGAACCACGAGCACTTAAAATCTTCAATATCTGTTCCAATCTAATAACACAAAAGACTTTGAGTAAGAACTCCCTTTAAGCAACACTTCTGAGATTGACTTTTCAGAATATTTTATGGTTCAATATCAGATAAACATCATGCTGGCTGACCTTTCCAATCTTTTCAGGTTCACCAAGGCAATCCAAATAATCATCCTATAAAAGAAAACAAAAGTTATAACTGACGTTGACAAAAGAACCTACTGAGCAAATATATGTATACTGCATGCACACTTCCAGGCGAGTGAGATCCCAACATTGGAAGGATTCTCTCTTAAGTTTCATTTGTTTAAACACAAAGTACCATTTACAATAGTATGCACTGCGCCCAAACCAATATAAATTTTGTGACTGAACAACAAAACATTATTAAGCTCATTTATGCCTTCGCAATGCAAAAAGTTTTATAGCATTTTAATTGGGAAAAAAATTTATTATAATTTATCATACTATTGTAGCGTACAGCGGCCTTTCGAAACCACTTGGTACCTGTCTCAGATTCTGACACCCATACAATTACCTACGGAGCAGAGAAAAAAAATGAAATCGCAGAAAATTTAGGGTTTTGGTATGCTACACAAGCAATCACCTGTACTTGAAAGTAAGTCACCACCTCAACAAGAATGTTCTTTACATCAATGTGATTGTCCAGATTCTCACCCGACATGACCAATGCACATGCAACCTGCATAAATATAGGGAATATGAAGAGCAAATAGTCAACCTGATGCATAGTCAAAATCAAACATCTTCATGAAGGTGGGTTTTCAGCAAAGAGCAACATAGGCATGGGAACTACAAAATGTGTGTGCGTGTATAAACATGCTGGGTAGGGTTCTCAACCTAGACGCCAATATCATATTTCGAATCAAACATAGTGCAGCAGGTAGACTTGTCATGCACAAAGCACTGTCAACAGGCATTGTCCATAAAAAATTAGGACACCTGCCCTACCTCTGTAACATGATGCGATTCAATTACACCAATAGGGCAGTGATCAACAGGCTAACTTTCACAAGTCGACTGGTAAATTGTTTCATAAAATTCCAAAAGGTTGTTGAATATTTGTGAATCAAGACAAAAGATACGCACTGAACCAGTGGTTGGTAATTATTTCTATTAATCAGATATACTATAGCAATTATACACAGAAATCATTTAGTGCCTGCTTTAATTGAAATAAGGATTTGTACTCACTGGAGGGTAAAATGAGTAATAGGCAGTCTTGTACTGAACAATGCGACGGCAACTGCATGAATGCCGACCAATTCATAGATTAAACAACAACATAAAATCAGAAAAATAATAATGTTAAGGTAGCGTAAAGAGAGTTAAACTAATTTATGACCAACAGAAAGGGATACTGCAGGAATGCTAATGTCAGTTGCAAACAAAAATTGTTCGCAGTCCATTAAGGAATCAATGGGTGCTGAGAAATCCAATCCCCTCAATAACACTGTCATGATCTCAACCAGTGTACACCTGTATTGCCTATTAACTGCACAACGCATATGGTATTCCATGCCATATGTATTGCAAACTTTTCCAAGAGTCAAAATAGATTCATTAAGGGATATAGTTTGTTATGGAAGACAGATATGTGTCTGGCGAAGACAGTGTTATAGAACTCCTCAAAGGACTTAAGAAGACCATGTCAAATTGAAAATCTTTTCTACAGAAAAATGCATTAATGAATTGATTCCCATGATAAATGTAGAACTTCTTTGTCCTGCATCCTGGGCTACAATTGAGGCACCCAATGAACTATTTGGATTGGTTCATGGGTTAGCCCTTCATATTTTGCAAAAAGCAGGTCCATTGTCATTTTTTTTACTTAGGTAGATTGATCTTTCCTAACTATCTCACTCACAGTGGCAATGAGTATTTGGATAGATCCTTTTCTCCTTCAAGTGTAGTAATCAAATCTATCATCTGTCCTGAAGCTGTCTGGAACTCCACCTATCTAAACATGAAATAAATGAACTTTTAGCGTATTATTAAAAGAGAGAACTAAATGAGACGATCAATGCAAGTCAACCACCTCATTAAACAAATCCAGCAGATCCACACAGTAAGGTTTTCCTCTGAATTGATTTTTAGAGTCCTGGGAATATGGTTGCGAAGTACAACCCCATCATTAACTGCGATCATACGAACCTACAACAAAAAAATACAATATACACAAATTTATTGCCTTGCCTGCTATTGCTATCTCAGAGGTAACTGAAAAAAACATAGGAACAAGCTTAAAGTTGGCACGAACCTTGGGCAGTTTGAACCAACAAGGCTGACCACGCCGTGTGTGAGAATTATCCATAATATCATCAAGAACAAGAAAATATGCCTGGAGCTGCAAAGTATTATAGTCATCAAAGCATAAGATTCTTTTGTGGTGTAAAACCAGATTGACGAAACGGCTAGTACACATTTTATCCAGACATAAGATTCTTAAGGCTTAACATAGAACATGAAAGGAGGTTGCCACCATACCCATTCAATACACCAACGAAGAGCGCTTGCAAGAAATATTTCATCTTCGGTTAGTTCTTTTCCTTCCTTTAGAATCTGGTAGCTTTCAATAACAGAGAGCTCCCGATTGAGCTTCCCTGTGAATATAAAATTTAATCGGGAGTAAAGTCGGTATGATATGCTTCTTCATAAAATGCTATCTTATTCTATTCAGTTTGTTTTTCTTTGATGGAAGAAACTTAAACACAACCCAGCAGGTGAATAACAGATGTAGGCACAAATTTTATTTGATGAAAAAATGACATTATGGATGCACCATTCCTACCTCCAGGTACATTATAGTCCAGCATCTGTAGTAGATTGAACAAACAATAAAGTCAGGAAATGAAAGAAAAGCTGAAAAATATTAACAATGTTGTGGATACTTCAAATATAAAGTATCTAAAGATTACAAGCTGACATATTTTATGACAATAAGATAGGATTTCTGATGGCATGTAAAAAACTACTATTAAAAGAGGTTCGTTGAATATAGCATGCAGCATATTACTTTTAAAAAGATTATAAACGAAGTTATGCAAAAAAGTAACAGATTTAAATGAAATCTAATCTTGAATAGTCTAATTTCACGCAGTAAAGAATTTAAGCGCAATAGTGAAAAAGTGAGGAGTTGCATCTCTTAAGTTTTATATGCATATGAAGAGCTGATCACTAACAGTTGGATATTTAGAAATGAGGAAACTAATTCCATATAAAACGCAAGAAAGAAGGCACAAATGAAGTCACGTAACAAAGAACCTGCATGATTTCAATGAAATATAATTTTACAGAGTTTGCAATATAAGCAGAATAAGAAATAATCGAGAGCTGAAGTCTATAAAGTTTTATAAGCGTGGTGATACAAACCTGATCACACTTTGGCAAAGAAAAATTTCTGTTGTTGATAGGTTATAGGAGTGGTAAGTATTAATTTGGGTGTGCCAATTCAAGAATGTCCTTGCAAACGACATTTGCAGTACACTGTGGAATTAGGTCATTGTTGATCGGTGGTTTAATGAGAATTTTAATGCATCGAGCACTGGTTGCTCGAGATAGAGCAACATATAATTGTCCGTGTGAGAACACAGGTTGGGGTAAGTAGACTCCAACAGTATCCAATGTTTGCCCTTGTGCTTTATTTATGGTCATTGTAAAGCATAATCTTATTGGAAATTGAACTCTTTTGAATGGAAAAGGGTATTTGTCCGCTTTGTTTGGTAAAAGTAGTATTCTTGGTATGAATACTCTCTCACCTTTATGATGACCAGTTGAGATTTCAGCATCTATAACATTGCGCTCAAATCTACAGCATGTTAGTCTTGTTCCATTTGATAATCCTTTTGAAGGGTTGATATTTCTAAGCAAAATAATTGGGCTACCAATTTTGAGGACTAATTCATGGGGGGGGTAACCGTTTGGTGTCAAACTATTGAAGAAGTCCTCTTCAAGCATGTAATTCTCATTCCCAATATTTTCATCACGACTTTTATAAACCATTTGGTCGCCGGGGAATTTTTTTATCAAAATGTCATTTAACTCATCAACAAAATCATTTTTCGGTGTTAGAATGGCTTTATTGATCATAACATTGTTGGCAACATCATATGCACAAATATTAGGAAATACAAAATCAATAAGGGTGTTTAGAGAAGTCTCATCATTTTCAGAAGGTAGAAGAATGTTATCAGGAATTTTAATATTATCGTCCTTTACAGTAGGTTCAGTTCCATTACCGACTCTGAGCAAATAGTCAATGAAAGAAACATCAAGCCTTGCACGCATATTTTGGCTGAGGGTTATTACTGTGAGTTGAGACCATAACTTTGATTTCACAAGGCTTGCATCTTTTGTTTGCTCTAATGTTCCCTTTGGGACAACTGGGAGTACTTGACGAAAATCACCACCAAAAACAACAAACTTTTCCACCAAATAACAATTCAGAATCCATCATGTCTTTAAGCATATTGTCAAATGCTTTAGCATGTCGCTTTGCCATTGATGCTTCGTCCCAAATAATGATTTTTGCAGCATGCAGCAATTTTGCAAGGCTGCTTTGTTTGCTAACATTGCAATTTAGCTGTTGGTCAACATCAATAGGGATTTTGAAGCGAGAATGAGTTGTGCGACCACCAGGCAAAATTGAAGCAGCTACGCCAGAAGTTGCTGTTGCCAGCGCCACATAATTCATTGATCTCACAGTTGCAAGTAGAGCACGGTATAGGAATGTCTTTCTTGTCCCACCAAGGCCGTCAACAAAAAAAGCTCCACTCTCATTGTTATTTATCTTTGACATTATAGGGTTGAATGCAAGTTTCTGCTCAAAGTTCAATGAATTGACGGATTCAAGATCAGCAGCGCTTACTTCTAAAGCTAGCTCATCAGCCATTTCCCTAGACACATGCTCTTCATCACCAAGTGAAACAGATCTGTCAAGTAGGTGGTAGTCATCAATTTGCCTTCCCATAGATTCTAATGTACAGCCAATGGAGCACAGCACCTGTAATGTAACAATTGGTCTTGCATTGTTGCTTGCACACAAGAAATCTTCAGACATTGCATCTTGAAATTGATCCCATAATTTTTTAGGATTGGAAGGATTGCAATACACAAGTATCATTGCAAATAAACGTCTCAAAGTAGCTGGCATGCAAAAAAAAGCTGCTTCCTTTAAACAGTCCTCCAGGCTATGATCAGTGTCAATTAAACCAAGTAACAAGGCAGCTTCCCGAAATGATTTAGTTAACACACCATTCACTGTCAACAAGTCTTCAAAAGACGTCGGACCTCTAACATGGTTAAGTAGTAGCCTTAAATAATATCTTTCACCTTCTGCGGGGTTTGCAGTGACTATTCTTCCAACAGTTAGTCCTTTTTCACGAGGGGTCCACATTTTATCATTTCTACTCCATACATAGTGTTCGGGGAACTCTTTCTATAGAAAGCTTCTTGAATCTGCACAGTGAGCATTCATGGCAAAGAACTCTGTCAACATTGTTCTCTTTAAAAATTGATTTTTTGCTACACTCGCCAAATTGTCTGAATCCTTGAAGGAGACAGGTTGTTTGTGTTTGAGATGCAGTTGCAAAGCTAGAACACTTGGCTCATCTCATTCATCAAAAACCCATAAATTCTCCAGATAGCTTCAAGGGGGCTAATCCAGCGGCCATTTTGGAACTTAGTAATCTCATCGTAATCTTGGTTTAACTGCTCAGAAACAACTTCAAAAGTTATTCGATCATGGCCTTTGTATACATATTTGTACAAGTACTTAACTGCTTTTATCGTCGAGCAAATTTCAACATTGATATGGCAATCATATTTTGCTAATAGATATGGGTTATATGGAAAAACCCAAGAATTGTCTAAATGATGGCCTCTAACTTTAACTGAATCTCCATTGTTGCGCCTTCTGTATATCGGGAAAGAGTCTTTTCCTTGTGCCGTTTTTTCACAAAAACCTTTTGGGTAATGGTGTTTACAAACTCCGTTCTTCATGCAGACATTATTAGGTTTAAGAGAACCACAGGGCCCGTGCATCATATGCCTCTTAATTGCTGAGCGCAAGTGAGGCACTGTTTTGGGTGGTATCTCCGCTGAAACATAGGCATCATACGACTCTAGAGAAACTATCTTTGCTTTTTTTTGCAAGATTATGAGGAAATGGGCATGTGTAAGGCCTCTTTTTTGGAATTCAATGACATAGACATAGCCTGCAACTGGCCCAAAAATTTTTTTCTTGAAAAGATCATTTTTCAATTCTTCAAGTTTTGCACGAAAAACACGGGAAACCAAATCTAGTCTGTTTTGTGCCTCTTCTCTTTTAGCCAGATGGTTCTTTATTTCAGGCCAGTTTGGATTGCAAGTCATTGTAATAAACAAGTCTGGTTTGCCGAGTTTCTGGACAAGTGCCATTGCATCTGCAAATCTCTTGCGCATATCTCTAGGTCCACCAATGAAAGATCCTGGTAGAATAATTCTATGACCAACACTTTTCCCATGAGTCTGACCACGCACAATGCTGTCAACTACCCCTTGATATAACTCAGATCGGATTCTTCATTGGTGTTTGCAAAAATAATCTAGTCGGGATGACTCCAATTTTATGTACATATCGATGACAAATTGTTGTAAGAGTCAACCAGAACGCAACAATAATGACCCGTTATGCGGTCTAATTTGGAACTTGTAGCAATAATATTCGCGTGCAGACACATTCGTCCTTTTGTTAGCCTTGGCCTCGCTTAGAACTGCAAGTAACAACTCTTATTATTCGAATGTAATTAACAAAGAAAAAATCTGGTTAAAAGTAACCAACAAAAAAAATTTTGAGTAGCAATAAATGCGCTAAAGTGGATATACCGTCCGATTCTATAGCCAAAAGATCATCGGCTGAATTTACATTTTGTGGATCTGCCAAATTCTCGCCAAAACAAAGGGATTCACCTTCATCAGGATGCGTCCTTTTGATTCCACTATGCCAACCAACTTCACCAAACGGAAACAAGATAGGGTATTGTAGTGGGTCATAACAACTATAGAAATAATTTACCCTGTGTTTTTCACCGTTGGAAGACTCGACAAGTATATCCCGACAATTAGCTGCACCATTGTCATCATCTTCAACCCAAATTGCAACAACCTATGAGACTGTGGGAGCATTGTAAACGCGTTGATCAAGCAACGGTCGACACTTAATGACAATCTTCTGTGTTTCAAGGTTTGGAGACTGTGCAAGGCTACGAAAAAATAGACAGTAAGGATTGAAGCTCAACATCTCCATAATCAGTTTAACGACCGACGGCCTAAGCTTGTCAGATTGATTCAATCTATTCTCAACTTCATGTTCAGTATCATAGAAATAATGCTGTAGGAATGAGGGTGGAGAATTATGCGGCAACAATTGGTTAATATAGTGGTAAATTTGTCCCTGAACCCTAAATGTGTAAACACCATTGTTCCTTCTACAAAGATCTTTGTCATAGGTAACTCCAATAGAAGTAAACGCAAATAGATTATTATACGTCCTAATGAAAGTCCTAAACGATACGGAGTCTTCATCAGGCGAAGTCAACAAATGAACTAATTGTTCTGGAGGTTGGCTCGGCGCAAGTCTGACCTTACCTTCTGAGCAACAAAACCCTTTTGGCTCGCAGTGGAAACGCTCAGCATGACAATATTCACACGGAGCAGCAGAAGGTAGGACAAACACTTCAGATGGCAAAGACTCAAAGGAACTATTTATAGCCAAAGGGCACTTGGATCAAAGATTTATAGGGGTTGTACCCTCATAAATGCCAGCAGAGTTCTGCACATAAACACTACTTTGATGATCAATGTTGATTTGTCCCAAATGGAGCACACCTATTAGAACTTCATCTTCTACACAAGGACATTTGTCAGAGTCCAACAATGAACACTAAATCTAGAACGTTACATAAGCATTCGAGTAAAATATTATACTAACCACTTTCGGAGCTTTCAAGATCATCAACAACCATTTTTTGTTTCACCCTATCACCATTGCTACTATCTAGAAACCCTGAACAATTTATGGGGAGAAACACCTTTTTACAATATGGACGCAATGTTCACGTTCAGCAAGAAGCAAGTTTTTGTGGCTTAAATGATTGCAATTGCATGGTTTTTGCTTCTTTTTTAAGGTAAAAGAAAAATTAAGAAGCAATACACATTACACAAGACAACACGTACTTGGTGCAAGCACTTGAGTAGGTTCTCTAAAAACAATACCATGGGAACGGGGACGATGTTGAATACTTTTGTTACCATCGATTTTGTTCTTGTATTTTTGCGCACGGTAAGCCTCTCAACGTCGGCGGAGTTTTTCTTCATGCACTCTCACTAAATCCAAATCATCTACAAAGGATCTGGGTAAATTATCTATAGTTGAATAGTTAGTGTGTTACATGTAGTATTTCTATGATGATATCCTTTTATAAGACTTAACAAGCGAAGCGTCGTTTCTTATGAATATATAGTACACAAGACGACATGTATTTGGTGTAGCTAGTTGAGAAGGCTCTCTAAAAACAATACCATGGGAACTAGTACAATGATGGACCGTCTCATTAGCATTCATTCTGTCTTTGTGTTTTCGTGCATGGTAAGCCTCTCGGTGTTGGCGGAGTTTTTCTTCATGCAGTCTCGCTGAATCCAAATCGTCTACAAGGGTCCAAGTAAATTATTTATACCTCAGTAGTTAGTGTACTGTAGTGTTCATATGATAATATTCTTTTATAAGACTCAATAAATGAAGTGTCATTTCTTATGCGCTTGCATTGCCCCCATTTTTTTATACTGTTGCCTTATATAACTATAATTATTTTTTTTTTCTTTTATATCTGTTTGGAGGGTACTAACAGCACACATTGAAACCCTAAACTTATATAGAAATCAGAGATAAAATCATCCTAAGTTGTTTTTAGATTTGCACATTTAGGTGGAAGCACATAGGCTTTCGAAGAGTGCAAAAGAACAAAACATTATGACATTGCATCAGACTAAAGGAACCAAGAAATATAAACAACAAACCTCCAACATGTTTACGCTTCCGCGATTGGGATTGCTCCATAGAACTCAATGTGTTGTGAAATGACAGTTGCAAGAAAAAACGAACAGCATGAAGATTGTAAGAAGCAATCCGCTTGATCAGGAGCGTTGTGTAAAACACCTATTTACACTGCAATGGAATACCCGACAAGTAAACAAGTTCAACTCTTATTATTATTTTTTTTGATCCGTCGATGCAAAGGATACAATAAGATTAATCACATGTAGTCTCAACCACTCCACAATGTTCGCATAGTAAGATCAACATGTACTTAGCTCTAATAACGTTTGTAGGAAAAAACGAAAGCATGAAGATCGTAAAAAACAATTCACTTGATCAAGAGTGATGTGTAAAACACCTATCTACACTGTAATGGAACACCTGACAAGTAAAGAACTTGAACTCTCTCTCTCCCTCCTTTTTTTTCATCAATCGATGCAGAGGACACAATAAGGTTAATTACATGTAGTCTCAACCACTCCACAATGTTCACATAGTAAGATCAGCATGCACTTAGCTCTAATAACGTTTGTAGGAAAAAACGAAAGCATGAAGATCGTAAAAAACAATTCACTTGATCAAGAGTGATGTGTAAAATACCTATCTACACTGTAATGGAACACCTGACAAGTAAAGAACTTGAACTCTCTCTCTCTCTCCTTTTTTTTCATCAATCGATGCAGAGGACACAATAAGGTTAATTATATGTAGTCTCAACCAGTCCACAATGTTCGCATAGTAAGATCAGCATGCACTTAGCTCTAAACACTAAAGAGACAATAGGTTATGTAGTGTCACAATGAAGGACTCGTAACTATGTATTTTTACATGTTTAACACTGTAAAGAAAAATAATGAGATATAAGAATAGGAAGCAACTAAAAAGATATGAGCAATAAAAATACTTAGAATCCAAAAAATTCATTTTTGTAACTTAAAAAACATAATGTTGTCAGGAAAGCATTGAATATCCAAAGAGCATAACAATGAAGAGACAAATTAAATAAGGAATGCCATTTTTAAAATAAACAAAAAAATATATAATACAGTTGGAAAGTAAAAAAAAAAAAATTATTCATGATGGCTTACCTAAGAAGAAAGGGAGGATCACATGCAAACGCTTTTGACTAAGATCGAAAAGTTATTTCTAGAGTGCCGAGGACTACAAGGTGTTCATCGGTTGCACGGCATTTCAATATTGAATGCAAAAGGGGACTCTCATTATTTATATTTGCTGGTTTTAATGGGAATATTTATGGTCTGTCTTTGAAATGGAAGTTTTTTATTTTTGAGTTTTCGTTTTTTCCACATCCGTGGCATTTTGCACACTCTATCTACAAATTAGCTCACTTTGTGATTTCTTGATAGATCTCCATTGCTATGAAATTCTACGAGGGGATCAGTGGGTGATCAGATGGCTCAGCTCAAAGGAGGCAAGCTTTCATTGCCTGATGTTTCAAGGTGATGTGTTTGGGAATATGTTTCTTTCTAAAAGCATACAGCTGTGATGATGAAACAAGACATATCCTCTGGGAACACTAATGTTTACAGCTACGGAATCAATTTAGCTAAAGGAGTTCTGGAGTTACACTCAATAGGGGTCCTGGTGCTCAACCTTAAGCCTTCCAACTTCCTCATTAATGAGCATGATCACGTGATCTTGGGAGATTTTGGAATCCCATATCTACTACTTGGGATTCCATTGCCCAATTCAGATATGGCTCTCAGACTTGGAACTCCGAATTACATGACTCCAGAACAATGGGAGCCAGAAATAAGAGGTCCAATATCATTTGAGACAGATAGAAAAACAAGAAGAGTTGAGCAGAGGATCACAGAAATGAGGTTGAACTGGAGATGGTCCCGAAGATCATGGAATTTCAAGAATTAGGTGAGATCAATGGCGACTTTAAGTCCAGAAAACCTCAAATTTAGTTCTGTAAAATCCCTAAATCCCAAGAAATAAATTATATACATTACGGCAAGCAAAAATTCTCAGATTCATCAATTTTATCACCAAATAATCCCTTCCTTCATCCTTCATAGATCAAATGTAGCTAAGTATCACTAAACCCAGAACAAAACTGACAGTAAACAAAAAAAAAAAAAAAAACAGATTTTTCTTGCACAGTGATAATACAACTAAACCCAGGTCAAAAATCAAATAAAAAAAATGGTTTTTCTCGTATTCAAAACATATAAAACGATAAGAACAATAAACATGGGCAAAGAAGAGAGGAAAAGAGAAGAAACACAAACAACAACCAATAAATGGACGGAAATAACGACGCACACAACAATAAACATGTCAAAAACACCATAGCTCACCGCTGAACCAACCTAGGCAAAGAAGAGAGGAAAAGAGCACACCACTTTCGCTTCCAACGCTTGAATCAAAACCACCCAACTCTAAATCTCGTACAAGAACCACGGGATCTACCCGACAAACCCACAACCAGTGGACGAATCTCTGAGAGCTGGTTGAATCGCAGCGATCCACCGGCCTTCACAAATTACAAAGTGAAGCTGCTGCAAAGGACACTCGATAATCGAGGAATCACAAGGCATCTGAAGGCTAAGAGGCTTCCAAAACGACAACGTTTTTTTGAATAAAGGCTACCCAAACAGGAATTCAGAGTCGTTTCACTCTTTCGGGGTCCGCGTTTTATTCTATGAACAGTGCGAGAAAGGCTCTCCCAAAATGAAGCCAGTGCCGTTTCATTCTTTGAAGCGATGCGTTTTGTCTATGAACAGTAACCGAACGAAAATCCCGAACGAAAATGAACAGTGTAAGTCCATTCCCCCTTTTAGGATATGTCTATAGATTTGGTTTTTATTTGATGCATTTTGATCTAATGTGCATTGAATATTGATGTAAAAACCTTACCAAAATCATTTTTGTAACCTGTCTGCATTGATATATTGTTGGTTGCTGAACAAATAGTGTGTAGTTTGATTTTGTACAAGTTTGATAAGTTGATAACTTTGAATGATCCCGGCTATAGATATGGTCATGCCTTCTTTTCTTTAAAAAAAATTGTATCTTGATATATTGTTGGTTGTTGAACGAATAGTGAGTATGATTTTGTACAAGTTTGATTAGTCGATAACTTGGGATGGTCTTCATTATAGACATGTTATGCTTGAATTTCTAAAAAAAAAAAATTGTATCTTGATATGTTGTTGATTGCGGAACGAATAGTGAGTAGTTTGATTTTATACAGGTTTGGTAAGAATAGTGAATAGTTTGATTTTGCATAGGTTTGATAAGTCGATAACTTGGGATGTCCTTGTTATAGTCGGGATAATGCCCAATTTTCTAAAAAAATTTGGTTCCTTGGGTGAATTCCCATTTTTCATTAGGCTTTGAAATTGCAAAAATTTTGTTCCTTAATGATCAATTCATTTAGGATTTCAACCAATTAGAAAATGCTGAAATCATAATTTTGCTTATGCATTGAAAGAGTAGCCCCATGAAAATATTTTCTCCTTTGATGCATGCATAAGATTGCGCACAAGACTAGGAAAACTATAATAAAGCCCCTAAAACAAGAGCATTGTACCAAACACAACAAGATGCCAAAAAAGGCTCTAAAACGTTATCAAAATATACTCCATTTTCTTCCATGTCCATTGCCCTTTTTTTTTTTCTTCATTTTTTGTTCAAGCCTTTGTCCAATTATGTACATTCAATAAAAATGAAACTACGTCAACACCAAATAAGATCAAATTAAAATGGCTAGACCCGAATGAAAATTTTTTGGAAAAATGAAGATTATTATTCATAAATTTCTAATGGCCAAACTCAAATATAAATTGTTAATCCAAAAAAAAAAAAATCTAGCATAAAACCTTACCTATAATTAGGACATTCCAACTTATCGACTTATTAAATCTATACAAAATCAAACAACTACTAATTATTCATTTAGTAGCCAACAATATATTAAGGCACCAAAATTTTTGTAAAATCCGATATAACTCTTTCTATAATCAGGACATCCCAAGTTATCGACTTATTAAACTTGTACAACATCAAACAACACAATCACAAATAAAAACAACATATCCTATACATCGTTCCATTAAACCAATAAAAAATCCGTCGTAACAAAAATCATTTACCAACAATTAGTCCCTACTAAAAATAACCAAAAAAATTAATTAATTAAGTTTACATCCATATTCAGCATACACATTAAACCAAAATGCATCAAATAAAAATAATTGGGACAAAAATCATTCTTTTCGCTTCATTCCATGCTTTGACAATCAATCCTCGATAGCAACAACTGATGGGTCCATAGAGATTGTTCATCAACCTTGAATGGAAAAAAAAATTAAAAGGAAAAGAAAATTAATTCCCCCAAAAAATAAAAGCCATAGAATTTGTTCATTAAACGATATAAGGAAGTAAAATCTTAATGATTCACCATGCATACCTCAATTTGTTTTTCTTATGACATAATTATAATGTTAAAGCCTAAACTTAGCCAAAGCATTTCCAATGGAAAGTCAAGAAGGTTAGATTTTGACCATACGCAGCTTTTTATCTCATTTTCAACATCAAGGGTGCTAAAAAAAATTAGTCAACTTCAACAAACTAAACTAGGATCATATCTGTATACACACGCTAGTTGCCAATTCAATTTAAGACTAGGATCATATCCAGAAACATGGATAAATCTAGAACTAGAACCCAAAACATTCAATTTACATACTGAGCTATTCCATAATAACCATAATCCACTACTAAATCCTTCAAATTCAACAAAAACATTCGCATCAAAAGGAATTTTGGAGTAATAAAAACTGAAATATGCACCATTACATTCTAGAACTATGCAGTTAGTTTGAAAATTTTAGAGCAATAAAACCATTACATTTTGAAAATAAAATTACTTTATTCAATTGAGTGAAGCTATTGCCACCACATAAAGTACTCAAAGCCCCCCTTAGTTTACACTTTTTGAAATTTTATGAAAAATATAAAAGGTTTTTACGAAAATTAATAGCATTGTTCACTAGAAAACATCATTCTGAATACCTTTGTAAAAGAAATTTTTTCCAAAATCTATCATTTAAGCAGACTTTTTAGCCATTTACAATCTTCATTTCATTATCCACGAAAAATTGCCAAAAAGTCTACCTAAATGACAGATTTTGGAAAAATTCTCTTCTGCAAAGTTGTCCAGAATGATGTTTTCTAGTAGACTATGTGATTAGTTTTCATAAATTTTTTTTATATTTTTCATAAAACCCTAAAAATGTAAATTAAATGGGGGCTTAAAGTATTTTATGGGGTGTCAATAGCCTGGCCCTATTTAATTTAGCAATCATTAAAAAAACCAGTTTACATAGGTTACAAAAATAAATAAATAAATAAATACTAACTGCTTCGCTATGTCTGCAAAAAAAAAAAAACCCGTTTACACAAGTTACCAAAAAAAAAATATATATATATAAAAAAAACCTTGAAATTTCTCAACAACAAAACCAGTTTACATAAGTTACACCAAAAAAAAAAAAAAAAAAAAAAAACATAAAACATATATATATATATATATATATATATATATATATATATATATATATATATATATATATATATATATATATATATATAATACTGAACATACCCATCGAGGAAGGAGCAGCGGCCGCAGGGGCTTTCGGAGGAAGCTAGGGCGAAGCAGCAGCGGCAGCGGATCTGGCACCTCTGTGCCTGTGGTGGGGGAAATGGCACACACCGTGTGCACAAAACCTAGATCTGGGACGAGGAAGGCGAGAGAAAGTGGAACGGCGGGAGGGGAGAGAGGAGAGAGAGTGGGGAGAGAGGGAACGAAATGAAATTGAAATTGAAATGGGATGGGTGCACTGGTTTTGCCCCCGAAATTGAAGCACAAAACGCAGCGTTTCGTGTTTGTTTTTGCATTTTAACGTCAAACGCCGTTAGCTGTTGAGCCTCTTCACCTCAGCACGCCATCCACCGTCCATTTCTTGCAGCGACACGTGGCAGCCATCGAACGCCTACTGCACTATGCAGTTAAAGGCATCTACTGCACCAAATCTAAGTCCACGGGTAAGGCCCCAAGGGAGTGGAGAAAATAAATTGTGAATTTTGATGAGGGGAGCGCTAATTACATATGGGATTTGGATTTGCTCCAGTAATGGGTTTTCACTGGACGCTCCAGTAGCCGTTTGGATTGTGCCACGTGGACAAGACACACATCCAATGGCTAGGATGGAAATACTTGGGTTTAAGCACGTTTGGCTAACGCCGTTAGTTGCCTTCTGGAAAACGGGGTCGTTTTTCACTTGCAAAAACACAGCAAAAAACGAAAAAGGGGGGATGGATTTTTCAGATCTGGTTTTTGATTTTTGGCTCCCCCTCTCTCTCTCCTCCATTTTCGAATGAAGCTTTCCCTCGCCGGCAACCTCCTCCTCTCCGACGAAAATAGTGGAATGCCCCCCCGACGGCTGTTATGAAGCTTCCTCCCGTCGGCAACCTCCTTCTGTTTTCCATTGTCGTTGGCAGTCAGTCCCCCAAAGCCCGACGGTTTCTCCCACGATTTTCCTTTCTCACCTGCTGTCGCCGTCCCCTGTTGGGTTTCACGTCAGATCCACTCACCTGCGTCATCGGCGTCACAGTGATTTTCCTCGATCTCTCTCTATCTCTAGCCCAATCTGTGTGATCCATTCACCGGTGGCAACGGCATCCCCCTCCCTCTCGTCGTTGGCACCTCACATTGCCTGCTCCTGCTCATCACAAGCTGTCGGCACCTTCTGCCGTTGCCCGTCGTCGTGTGCACCCCCCAAAACCCAATGGTTAGCTTAGGGTTTACAAGTCTTTTTTTTTTTTTTTTTTTTTCCTATTCTTTTGGTTGAAATGAAATGCAATAGATGATTTTTGATTTTTGATTTTTTGGCTTTTTGGTTGCTGGTAAGCTGCTGCGGGCTTTAGATCTGAAACCCCCAATTTTTTTTTTCCCCCTGCGATTGTCATCAGAACTGTCAATGTATTCCGAATGAGAGTGAAAATTGCAGTATGATTTAGAATTTAGATTGATGGATTACTAGAACTGCGATTGTCATTTGTGGGCTTTAGATTGATGGTATCTCCCTTGATTCCACCAGAAATATCAAATCCTCCAGAAATTGTTCTTATCTAAAAGGCACCATCACCTACAAATTTTCTCACTCAGGAATATGGATACATGAATTATGTTAAGTAAACGTTGTCTTTAAAGAATTAGAGTTTAATATTTACCATGTCAATTCCTGCATTAACAGTAGATGAAATGCAATAACGATAGTTTGAGCCATGAGGTTGGCTAAGTTGGTCAATAAATTCCCAGTCAAAAATCACAAAACCCTGCAGCAACATAGATTTGAATTCCACTGGAGTAGTTTCTTTCTCTCTTTTATTGTTCCATAGAACCACCAAAGATTAGCCAAAACACCAAAAAAAAAAAACAAAAAAAAAAAAAAGTTGGTATTGTAAATTGATGTGACGTGTAAGGTGGCCTTCTTTATCAGAGGGTGAAGAACTTTGGTTCGATTAGAGAATCAAACCATTAAAGTCATGGGAGAAAAATCCATTAGGATATTCCAACTCATCGACTTATTAAATCTATACAAAATTAAACAACTACTAACTATTTATTTAGTAGCCAATAATATATTAAGGCACCAAAATTTTTGTAAAATCCAACATAACCCTATTTATAATCAGGACATCCCAAGTTATCGACTTATTAGGCCTATATAACATCAAACAACACAATCACAAATGAAAACAACATATCCTATACATCATTTCATTAAACCAATAAAAAATCCATCATAACAAAAATCATCTACCAACAATTAGTTCCCACCAAAAATAACCAAAAAAAAAAACATTAATTCAGTTTACATCCATATTTAGCGTACACATTAAACTAAAATGCATTAAATAAAAATAATTGGGACAAAAATCATTCTTTTCGCTTCGTTCCATGCTTTGACAATCAATCCTCGATAGCAACAATTTATAGGTCCATAGAGATTGTTCATCAACCCTGAATGGAAAAAAAAATTTAAAAAGAAAAGAAAATTAATTCCCTCAAAAAATCAAAACCATAGAATTTGTTCAATAAACGATATATCTATACTACCTATAAAAAGATGAATGTGAGAAAAACTTTTGATTGACTAATATACCTTTATTTTAATTTTTAAATACACGACTACCCTTCTGCATATATAGGAAATATAGCAATATAAAATACATATCTTGATAAGAATAAAACACATACCTTAATAAGAATTCTAAGAAAACTATACAATTATTCTTCTGCATATATAGGAAATATATCAATATAAAACACATACCTTAATAAGAATTTTGAGGAAACTATAATTCGTATAATAATTAAATACTTCAACCTTCTCTCCACCTTTTCCATTAATGATGACTTCTCCTGTGCAGGAAATTTGTTGAGTTGGGTTTTGGTTTGAATGCTAATAATCACATTAGGTTTTATTTAATTTTGTTTCTCTGAGAAATTAATTTTATGCAATCATAGTTCATTTAAATTCTATATATCTTTTCTAGAGGTTTTTTTATTCAAGTTTTTGGTTTTGTATTTTTTATTTTTGTTGTGAGTATTTTCACTTACTTTTGATTTGATTGATAAAGTTTCATAAGCAATTTGCTAAAATGCTTTTGTATTTGAATGCTAAACCCTTTATTTTACGTGGTAAATCTAATTATATTTTTTCTTTTGATGAAAAATTGCTCTTGGAAATATCCAATGGGAATTGAAAAACTATTTTTATATGCTCATTTTCTTTCTAATTTTTTCTTACTGATAAAAAATCGCTTGTAAGATGTATGTATTTTATTTTATTATTTTTTTAAAATGCTCAATCTATATGTTGCTTTTTCAATTTTTTCTTAGAGATTAAAATTCCCTTCTCAAGACTATACTGTTTATGGGTGATTTGAGGGGTGGGCCGGAGAACAAAAGCCTTAGGTTTCTAAATGTTCTTGATGAGGCATCTTGCCTTATTTTTTGATTTGTAATTTTTCCTATTTTTTCCTAAAATTAGTTTTTGTACTATGTTATCTTTGGTTGTTTCAATTAATGGGATGTTGAGCTCCAATGATGCATTGTAGAATGTCTCGCTATAAAGTGGGGATCCATAGATTCTTCAATAAATAAAAAAAAAATACAAAAAAGTTGAAGAAAGGTAGTAATAAAGTTTCATTTGGATGAAGTGGAACAATATCCCATACTAGTAATATGGTGTTAGGACTCTTATCTTTTTGAGCATGTACTTATTCTTTAAGTGATCCAAAATGTATTAGAATTTGTTGATATGTAAGTCATATTATATAAACTACTAATTCATTAATAAATTTAGTCTATTCTTCGGCATATAATTTCTACGATACAATAGACTTGTCATATGGTTAACAATTCAACCAAATTAAATTCTCTCTAGAGATTAAGTATATACTTTCTCCATTTATTTTGGTTCTAATTATTCTCTTTTTTACTTCTTCACTGATATATTTCTTATTGTAGATGTGTAGAAAATTTATGGACAATGAATAAGTTATTTGTCAAGATTCTTGATAGTTACGTGTCATTATATATTAGTATTTCTTTCCAGATCATTTGATGTACACGGACTAAAACCTTCTACGGAGTAATAAATAATTTCTTAACATCTCAAATCTTCACACTTGATATGGATTAAATGTTAAAAAACAAAAAACCGCATAACCTTCCTTAAGTAAATAAAGTTTATATTTAATCGATATGGACAATATTGAAGAGATAATTACCACTAGATAAGAGGCCATGCTATATGAAAAAGGTCAATCTCTATTTAAGCTAAAAAGATCTTGGGAAGTATTGATCTTTTATATATTTATTTAGGAAAAATAATTGATGATTTTTAAATCATTTTATTATTGACAAAAAATCCACGTGCAACGCACGTGTGCAATAACTGGTAAGGAAAAAAAATCTTAAAGATTCACCATGCATACCTCAGTTTGTTTTTTTTATGACATAATTATAATGTTAAAGCCTAAACTTGCTTGCTTTTCTGATATAGCTGTAGGGTTTAGTGTATGACCTTGGAATACAATTTGGTTGCGGTGGTGTTATTTCTTGAGAGTTCTTTCCTTGACTAACAGATGGCCGGAGAGGAGGGACTGTGCTACCAATTGAGGGACTGATTGCTGGACAAAAAGTTTGAATAAAAACTAAAAAGAACTTTATAAAATAACTCCCCCTCAACAAATAATGATAAAAAATAACAAAACTCTAAATATGGATGTAATCAAAAGTGTCTACATGTAGTTTTTAAAATATGTGGAAACGTCCAATGCATGAGACTTACTTTCAAACACAAGTGGGGAACTAAACAATAAAAATTTGAATACATACTGTGAGCAAACACAGTCTGAGTCTCTTATACACCTTTAGTAAAGTTTGCAAAATATATGCTTTGTGTAAAGTGAACTAACGAGTCCTCTAATTTTTTTTTTTTTTTATAATAAAATACATGAATCTTATACACCTTAGTCTTCTATTTTTAATCAAATAAGAGCTGATAGCACATGATTAGGAGGATCTTTTTTCTTTTCTTTTTTTTTTTCTTTTTTTTTGCTGAGACATGATTAGGAGGATCTGATGGGCCAACCTAGTTGGGATATTAGGTTTCTCTTTGATGCTTAAGCTCTTTCTTCTCTCTCTCTTTTTTTTCCTTTTTTTTTTTTTTAAGAAAAAAAACTAATGAGTCTTCTAAGGTTTGTTGGCTAACATTGTTAGTTCTAATTAGATAACTAGCAAATCTTATGTGCTCAAGAGCACTTGAAGTCAAACCCGATGGACTTCAAAAAGATTGCTTAAAATAGACCCTCAATTGTGAAGGGTTCAATATTCCTCCCATTCAATATAGATGGCCAGCATAGTCGGAGCACATTGGTGCTGAAAATTTTTCGAGCATCTATGTTTAAAAAATTAGTGCACATTGGTGCTTTCTTTTCTTCTCTTTTCTTTTGCGCTTAATTCATGCAATTTTTTAATTAAGTAGGGTATTCACCGTAGGTCAGTCATATGCTCCGTCCCTTAGATTTTGAGGTGTTCAATAATCAGCATGTCACAAAATTAGCCTAAAACCTCAAATAACACAATTAGTGGTGATGGTGCCTTAAAGCAATATATAATATAAATTCCTGTAACTGTTAATAAGAGAAAGACACTATAATGTACAAAAAATATGTAGCTGAATTAAATTGTCATAGTCTCACTTATGCAAAAGTGCATCTTATGCTTTGGAAATAAACACATATATTGTGAAGGCACAATTAGGCCAGCATAAAAACATCTGAAGAAAGAGGGGAAAAAAAAAAAAACTGAATATTTTTGGGCTTAGAGAAGAGACTGGTTGCTCACCACTGCCGTCGATGGGAAAGCTTAGAGAAGAGCACCACTGTCGTCGGTTGGGAGGAAGGAGGTTGCACGAATTCAAAACCCCAACTGGAAAAAAATAAATAAAAAAATAAAAAATAACTCACCCCTGATCCATTTGGGCTTCAAAACCCCAACTGGCAGCCAAAAAAAAAAAAATTGAAAACCCTTACTCACCGTCGGGGGCTTTGGGGGACTGATTGGCGGCGATTGTTGGAGAAGAGAAGGAGGTTGCCAGCGGGGGCCATCGGGATGGGGGGGCAATTCAAAACGCCAACTGGAAAAAAAAAATAAAAAAAATAAAAAAATAAATGAAAACTCACCACAGTCCATCAACTGGCAGCCAAAAAAAAAAAAATTCAAAACCCTTACTCACCGTCGGGGGCTTCGGGGGACCGATTGCTGGCGATTGTTGGAGAAGAGAAGGAGGTTGCCGAGGGGGGCCGTCGGGATAGGGGGCAATTCAAAACCCCAACTGGAAAAAAATAAATTTTAACTCACCACTGGTCCATCAACTGGCGGCAAAAATAAAAAATAAAAAAAGAGGGAAAATCAAAACCCTTACTCACTATCAGGGGCTTTGGGGGACTGACTGCTGGCGATTTTTGGAGAAGAGAACTCGGTTGCCGGCGGGGGGAAGCTTCACCACAGCCGTTGGAATGGGAGGGCATTTCACTATTTTCGTCGGAGAGGAGGAGCTCTTCACCACAGCCGTCAACGGTTGGGATAGGGAGGGCATTCCACTTTTTTCATCGGAGAGGAGGAGAGAGAGAAAGAGAGGAGCTTTTTTTTTTTTGATAAACAAGTAGGATATATTAAGTAGCAAAAAATGGACCATCTCCAATCTCTTCTTCCTCCACAAACACAGAACGAGGAAGAGCAGAGATTGGGATAGGACCAAATCTGTTACAACTAGCTGCCCATTGGGCCAACTCATGAGCGGCCTGATTGGCCCTACGAGGGACAGAGTGAACAACCCAAAAAGTAAAATTACAAAGCAAAGCTCTAGCATCAGCAATAGAGGTGCCAATGGCCCATGGAGAGGTCAACTCTTCATTAGAAAGGGGGGCCAAAACAACAGCAGCATCTCCTTCAAGAATAATGTACTTTTGCTCAACAGACCAAGCACTAGACAACGCAAGGCAAGCAGCTTTAGCCTCGGCAACCATAGGTTCTAAAGGGCCATCTTTGGCAGTCCACGCAAAGGTGATCATCCCTGTATGGTCTCTCACAATGGCACTAAGGGTAGAAAAAGTGTTTCTAATAGCCACATCAAAATTTAGTTTGACCCATCCTTGAGGAGGGGCTGCCAAGTTGACAAGGGATGATGATCGGGGGGGCGAGATGCCCCATTCTTAGCCTTGAGATGCTCCAGTGATAATCTCTCAATAGTAAGAAAGAGGTCCTTGGGATCAGTGTCAACCTTATCAAAGACCAATTTATTGCGAGAGAACCACACCATGTCCATCAAAACAGCTGCAAAATGGAGGAAGTGAAGAGCATCAGCCTGGGCTAAACGCAAACTCGGATCATTAATGAGAATGAGATACAGCCAGTCCATAAGAGATAGGTGGATGAAGCCGTCCATGCGGAGGGACCATCTAGAGCCCATCCATAACAATTTTGAAAATTGACATTCCATGAACAGGTGCTTGGCAGACTCAACATTTGCCCCACAGAAAGGACAAGAAGTGTCAACAATAGGGATTCTTCTACAGAAAACTCCTCTAACCGGCAAGATATCCCAGCACAATTTCCAAATAAGAACTTTATACCTCTTATGCAGAGGAGAATTCCAGATAGCTTTCCACACATTCTTAGTAAGAGGACCATCATAGGAGAAACGAGCTTCTTGGTCTTTGAGATAGGCAGACTTGACAGAAAACTTTCCATTAGAATTATGAATCCACGCCCACCTATCCAAGGATTGGTTAGGAGAAATTTGGATTTGAAGGATACCATTCACTTGAACCGGATCAAAAAACCTACGGAGTTTGATCGAATCCCAAACCCAGGCAGGCTTGATAATAAAATAAGAAACCAAATTAGTACCCAAACCACGATCACCACCAGGGAAAGGACGGAATCCCGGGATAAAAGGTACCAACGGGTCCGTCCAAATATTAATGTTAGTTCCATCACCCACCAACATACACATACCTTTAGAGAGCACCTCTTTGCTTTTGAGGATACCTTGCCAGATCCAAGAGTCAGTAGAAGAACTCTTCACCTCAAAAAAGTGCTTAAGCTTGCAGTATTTGACTTTAAGCATGTGCACCCATAAACAATCCTTGTCAGTACAAAACTGCCAGCCCAATTTAGCAAGTAAAGCTAAATTGAGGTCCTCCATTCTTCTAAAACCAAGGCCACCAACACTTTTGGGACAGCAAAGGGAATCCCAAGCTTTGAGATATAAGCCCTTAACATCTTTAGTGAAACCCCACCAGAAATCCCTAATCCTCGCATCCAAAGAACGACAAATAGATTTAGACAAGAAGAAAGATGACATAGTATAAGTGGGTAGGGCAGAAACAACAGCCCGGATAAGAGTAGCCTTGCCAGCTTGGGAAAGAGACTTGGCTTTCCAGCCACAAATCCGATTCTGGACTTTCTCTACAACATCACAAAAAGAAGACGACTTAGCTGATTTCAAAAACAGTGGAAGGCCCAAGTATTTGGAATCCAGCGGGGCTTTGCGAAGGTTGAGAGTTGAACAAATTGTAGCAGCAGCTTGACCTCTGAAATTCTTACTGAAGTGAACTTTGGATTTATCAAAATTGATCGTCTGCCCAGACCACATTTCATAGGTATTAAGACACTGGGAAATGGCCTCAGCTTCAGCCACAGATGCCCTACTAAACACCACAATGTCATCTGCGAATAAGACATGGGAGACCGCCGGGCTGCCTCTACAAATATGAATACCATGGAGCAGTCCATTCTCTTCAGCACGAAGAAAAAGTCTAGATAGCACCTCAGAGCACATAATAAACAAGAATGGGGACAGAGGATCTCCTTGACGGAGCCCTCTCTCAGGAGAGAAAAGCCCAATAGGAGCACCATTAACCAGCGTAGAAAAGGAAGTGGTCGAGACACATTGACTGATCCAATTAATCCAGGTAGAATTGAAACCAAAGCATTTCAAAACTTCAAAAAGGAAAGACCATTCAATCTTATCATAAGCACGCTCCATATCCACTTTAATAGCCATGAGACCACCCTTGCCTTTCTTATTTTTCATGGAATGAAGAATCTCATGCACCATGATAGTATTATCTGAAATGGATCGCCCAGGAACAAAAGCAGCTTGAAGCGGGGAAATAATTTTTGACATGAGGGGCTGCAACCTGTTAGCTAGAATTTTTGCTATGCATTTGTAAATAACATTACATAAACTGATAGGCCTAAAGTGCTTAACCAAGTAAGCAGAAGAGGTTTTAGGAATCAAGACAATGTTAGTGTGATTTAGCTGCTTGAGCATAAAACCTCCCAAAAAAAAACTTCTAACCGAAGCGATAACATCAAACTTAATGATAGACCAGTAATGTTTATAAAATAAAGCAGACATACCATCGGGCCCAGGGGCTTTTGAGGAACCCATATGGAAAATGATATTTCGAATTTCAACTTCATCAGGAATCAAACACAGAGAGTCATTGTCTTCATTAGAGATACAATGAGGAAGCAAGTTCTCCAAGCCAACAGGAACTTCAGGCCTAGAAGAAGACATTAAACCTTGGAGGTGACAGTTGAATAACTCACCAATAGCAGCCCTGTCAGATATCCACTGACCCAACTCATCCTTAAGAAAGTCAATGGAATTCCTTCTACCTCGCATGACTGTAGAAAGATGGAAGAATTTGGTATTACGATCTCCCTCTTGAAGCCATTTGACTCGAGAGTTTTGTCTCCAAAGGATTGCCTCCCTCTTATAACATTCATCAAGTTCAAGTTGCAAACTGTTGATAGCCTCCAAACACATAGACGTCTGGACCATACTTTGTAGCTTACCAATATTATCTTTGTGCGCTTTGATAAGCTGATGGATGTTACCAAAGTGATCTCTGTTCCAAATTGACAACACCTGCCTTGAGGATTTAATCTTATGACATAGACGGAAGGAAGGAGATCCCAAACACCAAGACTTCCAAGCATGCTCGACCACCAGAGAGCTAGAAGCATCACGAGTCCACATAGCATGGAATTTAAAGGGCCGTCTAACAACATTACCATTACCTAAAGAGTTTATGAGAATAGGGGAGTGATCAGAAGCTGTAGCAGGGAGGTGGATCAAGGATGCAAAAGGGAAAAGCAGCCTCCAATCCGCATTAGCAATCCCTCTATCAAGACGCTCTTGGATATTAGCCAAATTGCACATTTTATTGCTCCAAGTAAACGGGTTACCAGCAAAACCCAAGTCAATCAGACCGAAGGAATCCATAACACCGCCCAAGCCCCCAGAAGAAGGACACTCAAAAGGCCTACCACCTCTTTTATCAGCCTGAGATAAAATACAATTGAAATCGCCAAAGCAAAGCCAAGGACCTACAAAAGAGCTAGCTAAACGAACAAGCTGAGCCAAAAATTCCTCCTTACATTGCCGGTAGGGAAGCCCATATACCCCAGTAAGCATCCAAGGAGTGGAGGGAGGATCATCAAACACAAGAGCATTAACCATGTTAGTGTTAAAAACAGTAACTTCAATTTCTATCCCCATCCTCCAACAGAGACAAAGGCCACCAGCTAAATTGAAGGGGGGAACAGAAACAAAGTTTGGAAATCCGAGATTAGAAAGGCAGTGGCTCAATTTTTCATCGGGGATTTTTGTTTCAGCTAAGAAAATTACATCCGGATGAACTTCACGCACCATAGCCCGAAGCGAACGAACCGCCGCCGGACGGACAAGCCCACGGCAGTTCCATGAAAGGATAATCATCTTGCTGGAAGGGAATTGGGGAAGAATTCACAACAATAGCCTAAGTGAGTGAAGAGTCTCCCACCGTACATCCAGCAAAAACACACTCCCTCCGAGGATTAATCACAAACAGTTGGCGAGCATAAAACTTGAAGTTTTAAGTAAATCAGCAATAGTGGAATTAACAGGAGTATGGAAGTAACGGTGGATGTGACGAAGAGATGGCGGAACCGAAAGAAACTAAAAATAAATAAAAACAGGGTAAATATATTGGGAAGTGCGGATAGGTGGATAGAATGTTGGGTGAGGACGAATATAAGAAAGAAATGAAAAAAGGAAGTTAAAAAAGAAAGAGGCGTGAATAAGAAAAGGTTCTGGGCAGAACTAAAAGGGGGAAAAAAACGAAAAAAACAGAGAGAAATAAGAAGAAACGGGCAAAAAAAAGGAAGAGAAACAGAGAAAGGGGAGGAATAGATCTGAGATTACCTCAGGGAAACGGCAGCCCTAGGCTGGGTGAAAAGCTTTACTCTCTAAAGAGAGAAAGCGGGTGAACACATGTATATGATGCCCACAAAAAGGGGATTCATTCATTAGAGAAAGAGAGGAGCTAAAAATCAAAAACCAGATCTGAAAAATCCCTCCCTCCTTTTTCGTTTTTGGTTGTGTTTTTGCAAGTGAAAAACGACCCCGTTTTCCGGAAGGCAGCTAAACGGGGTTTGATCTGAAAAATCCCTCCCCCCTTTTTCGTTTTTGGTTGTGTTTTTGCAAGTGAAAAACGACCCCGTTTTCCGGAAGGCAGCTAACGGCGTTAGCCAAACGTGCCTAAACCCAAGCATTTCCATTCCAGCCATTGGATATGTGTCTTGTCCATGTGGCGCAATCCGAATGGCTACTGGAGCGTCCAGTAAAAGCCCCTTACTGGAGCAAATCCAAATCCTGTTAAAAGGACATAGTGGTGGGTTGCTCCAAGCGTAAAGAGTCAAATTATTAAGCTTACAAGTAAAATTTAAGTGTGATTTATTTACCTCATTCGGATGAGATTCTTGTCTAGAAAATCCTAAGTATTAATAAGCTTAAAGTAGAACTGTATTTAAATTTGACACAATCAATCAATTAACAAGTTTAAAATAATATTCAAGATTGACTCGTTTATGTTTTAGGTGAGCTCAAATAAATTTTTAAACGAGCCAATCTCAAATTGTATCTCTACAACCTGAATCATCTTACAACTCTTGCTAATATATATATATATATAGCCTACATAGTTTTCTAAAATCAAACAACTCATCATTTAAAAATTGTACATATGTCATAATTGAAGGAAATGACAATACTTGGCTACTTAATGTGGAGTAGAGATTCATTGTTTTCATTCACTTTTCTTCGTGTATCTAACAAAATAAATGAAAAATGATTGTGTATGTGTCATTTGTTTATGTGATGATTGACACATATCCATTTGTCTATGTTTACATGTCTATATGTCTGTATGAATATCATACGAATGCATGTCTAAGTGTTTATATCTACATGTCTTAACTATGATATGTAGCATAATATGAGTGAGGGCAAGGAATAACTCCTCTTCCTCGACTATTTTCCCATGCAAAGAGAGAGAATTCATAAATGCACTTCCCAAATATCCTTTTGCACTCTTTCCTCATTCCTATTTTGCCCCTGGGTGGAGCGCATGATGTTTTTTGAGGATGCAAATAGCATTACCCTTTTATTTATTTATTTCTAGGATGATGACGATGATGATATATATTACTTCATTGGGCTTATCGTGATGACTCGGAGAGGGAGATGAGAACCACTGCTGTTGACTTGCTGCAGATCTTGATGCTAAGGTGAATAGTATGACGAAAATTACGTCAAGAATCCATTTTCTTCTTCTACTGGGGTTCGGGTTCCGGTCTCCATCTACAAACCCCATCGCTGGCCCCACTTCGTTGTTTTGTCCCTCCCCGTCTCTTACTCATTTATTTATTTATTTATTTTATTAATATATAACAGTGTCTTATACCTTCTGTACAATTATGGGTACAAATTCGTCGTTGGCAGGAAAAAAAAAAAACATAAAAATAAGCCTGTTCGGAAATTTTCGAAAGTGAGACTCCGCTGAGTACCTAATACTATTTGAGCAATAAATTTTCAAATCTAATTAAGTTTTGAAAAAGCCGAGTTAATGCCTATTTTTTCAAAACAAACTGAACGATCATCAAACAGGACAAAAGGCCCATACCATACCATTAAGCTAAACATTCCCTTGATATACCCATTCTATGAAAATTCTATATGATAGAAGAGTAGGGCTTTGTATTTGGTAGACAATTTAGATGATGTAGATTATGAAAGTATGAAGTCAAGCTGAAAACTGAAAAGCTTCCAAAAAAAAAAAAAAAAAATGATTCTAGGTAATTTAATATCCTTGAAACATTTCTTGCCAGTTGCCAAAAAAAGAAAAGACAAAAACCCTACTCTTGAGCCGTACCTAAAATGACTCAAACCATAGAAATTTCACTTGTACCTTTGAGCAACCTCTTCTCTTTGTGAACCAAGCTCCTGCAAGAAAAAGCTAAGCCTAGACTACCTCACAAAAAAATATATGATAGCCGCCATCTGATTTTCAGATCAAACATACAGAGAAATGAAGTACAAGCTCTCATTGGATTGCCTTTTGTCTTTCATCAGTATCTTCGTGCTCAACCTGACAAATACAGAATAAATTTGGCATACATGAATAGGCAGGCAGTAGTACTGTAGTTGTCAGAGACTGCCGAAATAATGAACAGCAGAACAGGCAATAACCAATCGCTTATCTTGAATTGTTTCACTTTCCCAAATTTAATCATAAAAATCATTATGCAATTAAATTGCAAGCAAAAAAATAATCAGGACTCAGGTTACAACATTTGGCAGCTTTCCTTAAAATAAAATAAAAATAGAAAACACTTCTAGAAACTGCAGTGAAATACCATTTATATTCTTTATCATCTTTAGTCAGGTAGCATAAAAGTAAATTAAATGCAAGGGTAGATGCATGCCCAATTTGAAAGATGCAGGTTGTGTGAATAAGGGTTGTGGGGACAGCAAGGTATTGAGCATTTGGATGGAGTTTCACAGAAACCAAATTACATGGACTACAGATAGTATACAGACAATTGCAAGGTAAGTCCTTGATTTCACTGGGCACATGGACACTCCTTGCCAAGAGAGAGCTTTTGTTGAGCCGCACTGAGTTCAACTTACCAAAGCAGGTTTATGAATTTCAATTGCATTGTGCACTAGCATAATGGCATTTGGTTTCTGGATATCATGCAATTGATTGCCAGTGAAAGATATTAACACTGAATCCAATTCAATATTTTCAAGCCTCTAAGCAACAAAGGCTATAAGTTCTTATTAATATAGAATCGCCAGTTGCATATGAAGGGTGTATTAAAATGTATGGGATAATGGATCTAATGAATTGATATAAGGTGCGGAATACTTGTGCAAAACAACAAGATTATAAACCTTTACCTCAACGAGTACCCTTGGTTTCTTCTTCAATTTGGTGCCAGCTTCATCTTTCTCAAGCCTTCTTAAAGCCAAGGCAGATTCTTTCCTCACTCTCTTTCGATCAACTGCTACCATCTCTTCATCATCCTCATCCACTCCAACTGCATCATTAATTTCTAAACATTACGTGTCTTTTCACAGAAATGCAGGACATTTTCATCATGCAGGGTAGTTAAAAATTCACAATGAACGGATTTAAGAGACATCTGGAACCCTCATTGCCCAAATATTCCCCTCAGTTCTCTCCAAAGCCACACAACTAATAGCATAACTTCCAACAACTAATACATGTATGAAACAAATGACGAACAGAAAAGGTGTGCAAGTAAACATATGGCGTATACATTTGCAAGTGTGGGACAGATGAGAAAATACGGATGAGAACATTACATTCAAAATATAAAGGTATCGAAGTACCAAAAAAAGCATTATTTAAATATTTTTACCATTATCATCATCCGCATAAGATTCATTAATAGCGAGACCGCCAAAATCTTCCATATCATCTTCCTCCTCAAGTTCTTCATAGCCTTCAACATATTCTATCTCAGGTTCCTGCTAATTCCAAGAGCAAAAAGAAGGGCATTTAGTCATTAAAGGTCCTTATTTATAATAATCTTCAAGCCCCCACTCAACACAATAATAATAATAATAACAATAATAAGCTCTTATAAAGATACCTCCTCATCCTCATCTTCATCTTCACTAGCAGCCAGCTTTCCTTCCATATCAAGTACTTTATTGTATTCTTTAACAGGATAATTGTATATGTCGCCATAAACACCTCTCTTAAGACGTTCTAGCAATTCTTTTTCAATACTCTACAGAAGAATTGATGATTTTGATAAAAGTAATAAAGACAAGATATAGTCGATGCATAAACTAGAATGAGGCAAAATAACCTTATCCAAAACTGCTGCTTTTTCAGCCTTTTCCTCTCTCCTAGCCTCTCTTTTTTTCTCTTTCCTGGGCGTTGTCATTATCTTCTCTCTGGATACAACACAAACAAGTGCCAATAACAAAGCATGTTAAAAGTGGGAAAGAACATTTTCTAGCCTAAAATAAGTAACAAGTGAATGGCTTTAAAGTACAAATAAACTCACTAACCATGAAGAGATGAGGGAATAAAAGGTACAAGAGCGAAAAAATTTGATTAGATAATCAAAAACAGCAGCCATCATCTACAGACTCAGAAAAGCCACTAGTGATAATCAGTGACTCAAACCTTGAGTCAAATGCCAACTCAAGGCTTCACGAATTTTGATCCCTTTCACTACAATAGCAACTTAATAATATTTCATCCTGAGAGCTGACTGTTAATAGATTAAACGATAATCAGATTCACATGACCAAATACTTTCCTTTAATTATTCAACCTTGCTTCAGTGTTTCTTGTTTGGTCACAGACATTATCCATGCCTGGTGCAAATAGAACATAAGATATCTGCTAATCTGATTGGTTAAACAGCCAAGGTAACCCTTTCCACTGCTTTTAATCTTTAATCATATGCCAGGGATCTCAATATGCATCTCCTTTAATGGTCAATTATTCATGTTTTCTTACATCAACTGGAAAGTATTTCAAATGTACAAGAGTGGTGACCGGTCATCAGAACCTGAACACCAGACTCAATTTAGGGTGCCAATGAGCTCGGGATAAAAAGATGGAAAGGCTAATCTAATTAAATCTTACGTTCTAGAATCATCTGGCCACATGTAAAATGTGCTACAGAAATGTAGAATATATTATCTTTAGCTAGTAAACCTAGGATTAGAACTGCTAGACCTGATACAGTCATAAAGTCAAGTATTATTCTATGTAGGTTCTTAAACCAGATAGATTCTAGTACAATTTGATGGAAGTTCACAAGTTCTTCTCCATGAAAATCATTAGTATATAAATTTCAAAGCTCAAACTCCCAAACATTGATCATGAAAGAAGTTTTTAAGTAGATGAAGGTTGGTTAAAAATGTCAAATGTATTAGCCATCTAAAAATAAATAAATAAAAAATAAAAAGGAAAAGTAGGGATACCATCCTAGTATCCAGTTAAATAGTTATTTAAGAGACAGTAAAATTTTCTATTTAAGAATAAATACTTTCGTATCAAAAAAATAAAAATAAAAATAAAAATGAATACTTTCTGTCACGTTACTCCCACATTTTAAAATTTTCAATTATGCTTTATGGCCACACACACAAAAGAACTATATCGAAAGGCAAATTAGAACATGAAACCCATCAAAAGTGACAGTAAATGGCTCAAATCAACCATAAAGTCCAAGATATTTATAGATCAAGCAAATTGGTGCAGAAAAGATAATCTTTTGGCGTGTTATAAAATACGATTGTCATATGTGTAGACATAGGTGGTAGAAAACAGGAAGCAGTAGAAGGCATGAAAAAGTAGTGAACCTTGTTTTCAAAGCAAGCTTCCGCATGCGTATCCGCATCTGAGTCATTTTCGTCAATCTTTGCTTTGTTTTGTGTACAAGAAGCTTGGGCCAATACATCTGCCAATTCAAAAACGATTTATATTAAGCACTTTAAGATCCTCAAGTAAAGTAAATCATGAATCAATCAAAATTTTATCAAACTGCTAAAAAATGCTACATCTTCAATACCAGATGTTTGTCGATGATTTCAAGTGCCTTTTCATAATTTCTGGGCAATTTGACTCTTTCCCACAATTCACTTGGTTTATGAGCCCTTTCTATTGTTTTCATATATAAGTAGAAGACTCCTGCAAGTTACCAAAATCATAACACAGAAAAATTAGACACAATGAATAAGATATACGAGCAGCTTTTATACAATGATACATGAATGAATACATAACTCAAAGAGAAATGCCTAGCAGAAAGTATTTTAATATATATATATATATATATATATATATATATATATATATATAAATATATTTTGTGTGAGTGCACATCATCTCACAAATACACAAAACAAATTTTGTGAATAGATAACATAAGATTGGTAAGATCAACCTAAGCTAAATTGAACAAAAGAAAAACAGTAGGATATTTATTGTAAGGACAAACTAGGAAAAGATGACGAGGATCAAAGTCACTGTCATAGATATCCAAAGCACAAAAGAAATATCTACACACACACAGAGAAAAGACTGGTTATACATTGTAAAGCCCAAAAGATGACCAAAACAAATGAATATCAAGAATTCAAGATGGAAAATAGTTTTCTTTGCAAACTAATATAACCTTCGACATCATGAGCTCACTTAAAACTTGGACCAACTGAAATCTCCTCAATTTAATTGGGATTCCTTTGGGAGAACCTTATAAAAATACCACTATTAAGGATCTTGTGAAGAAGAGTTGCAAGTAGGAAACAGGTTGATACGTAACTCACAATGTCCTGATGGCCAAGCCTACTCTCATTATGACTCAAAAGTATACATAGCCTTCCCACTCTTACTGTCCTTCACTCCTCTTGCATTTTGTTAAGAAGACAACATACTCTAAAAGAGGAAAAACTCGTTTCTTTATATACTAGTGTAAATTTCCCTAGAAGCATAGCATCCTGAGCCATCTTAGTAAGATGGACAATCTCCAAATCAGCTAAATTCAACACATACTTTTCTCAACTACTTAGAGTCGGTTACACAAGTACTTTTCTATCGATCAATTGTATTTAGGGCAACTTCCAATTCTAAAAATGTTTACACCCTAAAAATCTGTCTAGCATTTTTAGAGGAAACAAAAACATAGGCCATCATAGAATTTCAAACATTGTTGCCCTCTCACACTTCCATTTTCTTCCACTTTTGCTCTTATTCTTCTTGTGATATTTTTATTCTAACCAAATCCACAGAAAAAGAACAAGATAGACGGACAAATAGACAGACCAAGCAATTCCCCAATTTCATATAGGGGATCTAAAAAAATGAATAATGGCATAGCTATTTATTGGGTTATATAGAGCACCAATAAACCAATTAAGGGTGGCAAATTAACAAGTGCATTATTCAGATAGGCCCTATCTGATCCAAATTTTATTTATAAATGAGAAACCCCCACCCTCTTCTTCCCACTATCATTTTTTTTCCCCCATAATAACCATTTTTTTTCCCGGTCCAAAACTTCAAGGAATTAAAAAAGAGACCGAAGTAACCTTCAGCACAAGCGCATGCCAAAATCGTAAGCTGAATCCTCACAAGAAGCGATTAAAAAACATTTGCACATCCTAAATTGGAATGTCTCATTCGAAAATGTGAAAGCAGCAACACAGGGCAGAACGCAGTAAGTATAAATTCACCCAAAAATATGCAAATCGAAAACCAAGAAAAAGAAGGAGCAAAATGGCAAGCATGAGAAGAAGAGGAAGAGAAATTAGAACCATCGTGGTCCCGAATGGTGGCATAGCGACTGTTGGCGAGAGGGCAAGAGCTTCGATTGCATATCCCGGTCACGTTATATGGGTTTCTACAGAAAATCCCCGCCGTGATTCTGATTACAACAACCAATCCAGTGTCAAACAACCCACCCAATCAATACAAAGTATATTCATATTTATATGGAAAGAAAGCAAGGGTTGAAGACAAACTTGGCCATGAAACTGCAGTGGTTGTGTCTGATAACCTGCCATATAACCTCATCGTGCTGCATCTCTAACTCCTGCTGCTGCTGCTGCTGCTGCTGCTTCTTCTTCTTCTTCTTCTTTGGTGTTTGTTTCAAAAACGATGCTACCTATATTCATGCTTCATATATTATATTTAGTACTAAAACATGGCTTCACAACATACCATTTAGTTTTATTATATAATTTATAAATATGCATATATATATATATATATATATATATATATATTAATGTCACTTAATGTATTTTATATTGAATTCTTTGTTATCTGCACGTATTTTACAGTAGTTATTTTGTTTTCTGCTTATTTGGCCACAATGCATGAGCTTCCACGTTAGCAAGAATATTAAAATCAACTTACAGTTGGAAGCTAATTAAAATATTGTTTTCCAAAATTAGTAATCACTGTGTTGTTGTAATTGTATTTAAGTTGCTAATCCTTTGAGCATTTCTCATACATTTTCACTATTTTGGTGACAATGTGAACCTTGATTGAGTGCAAAAGGCAAGGTTTGCTGTCAAGTTTCAACTGTGTGAAATTTTACATATCTATACTACTTATAAAAGGCTGAATGTTGGAAAAACTTTTGATTCACTTATTTACCCTCACTTAAATTTATATTGACACTCTTACCCTTATTCATTAATTGAAAACTTTAATAAGAAATGTATTACATAGTATCATCATCCACAAAAACAACATTTAATATTGTTTTCATAGTTATTAAAAGCGCAAGGCGCACCTAAGGCGCAAAGGTCTCGTGGGGCCTAGGCGCAAGGCGCAAGAAAAAGCGCAGGCTTTAGGGAAGTGAGGCGCACAATTTAAAGAAAATAAATAAAAACTATTTTATCAAATGCAGCTAACAAAAAGAATCAATTTAAACACATAAAATTGAGCAATTAGAAAGAAAAAAAAAATCACACAGAATTTGCAAGAGAAAGAATTTTTGTCTTTTGGATTTTGTGTTGCATACTTATATCCAGGATCCCTTTCCTTTTGTTGTGAACTTCCAGAATCCATTAGTAATAACTAGCCTAAGCAAGTACTAAGTAGTAACCTAGACCCACAAAGCATACAAAGTCACAAATCACAATTTACAACCACAAGTGATTTACCCACAAAGCATACAAGCATACAAAGCCCACAATTAAACTAAAACAGGGCCAAAAAACAACAGTAAAGCAAAAATCAGAAGAACCAAAAGCAGGAGAAGAGGACGCAGCTGGGATGGCAAATGAGCAAATAGAAAGAAAAAAAAAAGCAGGAGAAGAAGACGATGAAGAAGAAAGATAAAAATCGCAACAGGGTGAAGAAGAAGAAGAAGAAGAAGAAGAAGAAAAGAAAAAGGAAAAAAAAAAAAAAAAAACGGAACAGGAGAAGAAGACGATGAAGAAGAAATATAAAAATCGAAACAGGGTGTTTTGATTTTTATCAAAAAAATCGAAACAGGGTGAAGAAGGAGAAGAAGAAAAGAAAAAAAAAAACACAGGCGAAGAAGACGACGAAGAAGAAAGAGAAAAACAGGAGAAGAAGACGACGAAGAAGAAAGAGAAAGATCGAAACAGAGTGAAGAAGAAGAAGAAGAAGAACTGAAGAAGAGGAGCTACATACCTGTTCGATTAAGGCTGGACCGTCGGAGCTTGAGGACTGGACCGCCGGAGCTGGAGCTAGAGCTCTTTGGTCCAACCGTGAAGAGGGTTAGGGCTTCAAAGTGTACACTGTACCGTGCAGTATTCTTTTTTGTTTTAAAGTCACTTTTGCTTGTTTTTTTTCCATTTTTTTTGTCATTACTTTTCATCAATCTAACTGCTATATTTAGATCTCATTTAAAAAAATTATATTAAATCGATTTTTTTATAAAATAGGCAGAGGGTCACTAAGTGCCTGTTTGGATGAAATTCTGGGAGGCCCAAAATCTCTTCTGATGGTCCATAATCACTTTTAAGAGTGTTTGGATAAAAAAATGTGAAAAGTGATTATAAGCTCAAAAGAGATTTTGAGGCCAATTTACTTAAGCTGTCTCCCCCTGATTCTGATTCAGCTTCTGATTCAACTTCTGATTCTACTTTTGATTCTACTCTGAAGCTATCCCAAACAGGCACTAAGGGGCGCCTTATAAGGGCCTTGAGCCTCACATAAAAGCCCAAAAAAACGCGCTTTAAGTGCACCTAAGGGATATCACCTCGCCTAGCAGGTTTCGAAGCCCAAAGCTCGTGCCCGCCTGTGCCTTGCGCCTAGGCGCACCTAACAACTACGATTGTTTTATATCTATCTTCCGTATGCTCTCCTCTTTCCTTCTTTCTTCTCCTTCTCTTTCATGTTAGGAGGAGATGCCCTTAATATTGTTTCCAGTATTCAAAGCCCAAACAAGTGCTCATGAAATTCACAAAGGAAGTGTTTGACAAGATGCCCAGCGGCTTTAATAGTAAGAAAAATTTAATTCTCTAAAATTGATTTTATGAGCTTCATTACTAATTTTTTCATATTCATTGAACCTGTGTTAGGGCCTTCTACTAATTTATTTCGAATAAGAAAGGAAATTATATAAGCCAATTAGGAAATACGTTTTGAAGTATTGTTATTATAGGATCAACTAGATCAACATCACTACATGTAAATAACAATACAAACAAGACAAACCCAACAATGAAAATGCTCATAAAAGACAAACTCAAATATAAAAAATTAAAAGAACAGATCTTGGGCTTCATCAAAGCAAAAATACAAATCAATTTGCAAAACAAGAAGGAAAAAAACAAAAAGAATTAAATATCAAATATATTTGACATTTCTCAACAATGTTGAGTCCCCAATTTGTTTTTGGCCTCCTCTAGCAAGAATTATCTAAATGTTGACATTTGCCAACGAAAGTTTATAAAACTTTAAAATATCTCAACTTCCATTTAAAAATTTGGTTGTGTTTCCCACGTTTTCTTGGCATCCAATTGGAGGATTAAATATTTTTAGCTTTATGAAATTATTTTGAATCTAAATTTGATGTTTTATAGGATGCACCAGTTGTAAGCCTAGAAGATTATTGTTTATGATTTTGATTCATTTGGATTCTTAAATATTGATGATAGGCTTTTTATAATCTATTTTCTATTAAATTGTATAGAGTATGGATCATATGTGACTAAATGTATTTGAGTTTGTAGAGTTTTGTGTTTATGCAGTAGTAATATTTTGCTTGGGGTATGTGATGCATGAGCACCCAACTATTTCTTAGTTATGCTTGTGAGGTCTATTTTTCTTGACTAATCAAGTTTCTCCCATTGTGGAAATCTTAGCAAAAGGGTGAGAGCATCATGTAGATCAATTCCCTTTGTATGGGCTCATTTTGAGCGACCAATTAAGGCTCAACACGTGGCAAGCTTTGGTAAAAGGAAAAGACCAAGCACTGAAAATATATGCAATTGGGACGGGCCGTTGTCCTCTTATGGATTCTCGGTGCCTAAACTCTTCGGGCAACATTAAAATCACTTCAAATGGCGTCATTAAACCTGGTTCTCGGGTTCGACATTCGGTGAAGACTCTTTTCATCCTTCTATCTCTGTCGTAAGTCCGACACGTGCCTTTTGTATATTCATCAGAGGGATCCAACAAAGAAAACCCACATGTGGTCAGTACGGACTCTGAGTAATCGGACCATGGTTGAACAGTTGTCCATAACCGGGCCTAAAACCCTAAATTAACTATGGTCGGGTTAAAGCGACACAACCTGACCTGAGACCTAATTTTTTCCTATAAAATGGACACTATTCACGCGAAACGAGGTAGGTGCGCTGCCAACCTAAAACCCTAGAGATTCTCTCTCTTTCTTTTCTTTTCTTTCACCCTCTAAAGATCTTGAGATTTGACTTGAGCGTTGGAAGGTTTTAGGCCGGACAAACCCAATCCTCCTCTAATGTTTTCCTTCTTATTTTCAGGTTTCCGGTCACTATATATCAAGAACCAAGCACCACTATTCGTCAGAGAATGGAGCACGATTGTTCACCTCCCTTCAAGCCACTGTAGCTCTCTCAAACCACGGTTACGCTACACTCCGGTTCGTCGAACCACCGTAAGGAACGCGCCCTGCCGACTGTCTGGATTTTTCCCCGTACACCCTTTATTGATGCTCAAATCAAGAATTTCTATTATACTTCAATCTCAACCTACGGGCATTGATAAAGGTTTTGAAGGATATCAAATATGTGAAATGTTTTTTCTTATGTGAAATTTTATTTTCAAATAGATTTTTCCTTTTTCTTTTTTTTGATAAGGTCCATATAGATTTTAATCTTTTCATTTTGTTTCGTCCATTTTTACAAAAATAACTAATTTAATACGGAAATATGAGTTATCTAATTCAATACGTTATAAGAAGAGCCTATTGGTTTTTTGTTGGCAAATTTTTTAACAAATGATTCACGTGCAACGCACGTGTGCATTGACTAGTATTCATAAATAGCCGCAAAATTATCAGTTTTATCCATTATCAAGAGCTATCATTGTGGCTCCAACTACTTGAAACTCCCCCCCCCCCCAATCTTCTTCTCAATGCCAAATTCTATATGGTTAAATTTAACTCAGAGGAATCTGTAACTTGGCTAATATGCACATATTCTAAAACTTAAATTTTAATTCTTCTAAGTAGCACAAGATATTTTGGTAGCTAAAATAATTATTAAAATGACTTTATCCTTCCAAATCCTGGTCCCAAGCCCCCAAATAGAGGAGGGTGGTTATGGTATGTAGATGGCCAACATGATACATATAGTCCGGCCTTATGAACATTAACCATTGCATTTCTCATTTTTCAGAAACCAAAACATCATAAAACATATGATCCAAAATTCCACTTCAATTTCTTATCCTCAATTTTCTCAGAAACTAAAAAAAGTGGGAAAAAGAAGATGAAATAAATGGAATAATATCACCTAGAAAACGTTAAACACATGTGAACTAAACATGATATTTCAGAAAATCATATGAACTAAACATCACGTCTGACTAAATCAAACACAACAATATAGATCTACACAGAGAGGTTAGATCGAAAAAGAGTTATTATGGGTCGACGCGCACATGGAGATATGGTAGATCTGGTTTTCAAATGAAACAATAATACATGTATCGCACAATAAAGTAAGTAGATCAAAGAAATCATACCCACACAATCGATTTGTGGAAGCAGGGGTCCTCGGAGTTAGATCGAGTTCTTCCTTCTCTCCTGATATCGTTTTGTGTCGGCGAAAAGCTACGGATCCAGATGCAGATCGTGGTAGAGTTGTCAGAGGTTAACAAAAAACAACGTAGATCAACGAAATAATACCCACACCATCGATTTCAGGAAGTAGAACTCGTCGGAGTTTGCGGCTGCTCTTCGTTGTCTCGTGATATCGTATTGTGCTAGGGCTCCAGATCTGCATCGTGGGATAGGGGGTTGAGGCTGGACACGATTGGTATTTTTATTTGTTGTAGTTGAGAAGTAAGGGCAAGTTTGGCAATATGGAAAGTCATAAAACACTTGCCCAGGCATCAATCTTACAAACCTACCTCCTCCTCGTCATTCACATCCCTGCCTCTGGTGGGAATCTCATTATGCGGGAATGGAAGATGCCCAGTAAAGAAGTTGTGCCAAACAGGGGAAAAGGGAATCAAACTCCTTCCTGGGAATGATTCTCCCCAACCAAACGCACCTTTAGGGTATGTTTGGTATGGGGAATGGGAATGTGATACCAGGGAATGAGACATTACTTGGGAATGGGAATGTGATAAATATTACCTATTCCTACGTTTGGTTGGTTGGGAATGGGTATTAGGAATCCTTTAAACATTCCCAAATCCATGTTTGGTTGGGTCAGGAATATGATTCTTATTTGAATGAAATTCCTATAATACCCTCACTCTCCTCTTTTTCTTTTTCTTTTTTCCTCTTTTCTTCTCTCTTTCTTTATCTCACACAGTCACACTACACTCTCACTCTCGTTCTCTTTTTTTTCTTTTTCCTTCTCTGTTTATTTTTCTCACATAGTCACACTACCCTCACTCATTCTCCTCTTTTTTTTTTTTTTCTTTTTCTTCTCTGTTTCTTTCTCTCCCTTACTTTCCTTCTCTCTCACCTCCTCTGACGCCATCACTGCCACTACCACTATCACTGCCGCCTTCTTCTCACACCTTCTTCTCGCCTTTTCTTCTTCTTGCTCCAACCTCCACCACTTCCAGTACTTGACCGCCGTCGATCGCTTCGAAATCATCGCCTTAGATCACTTTGAAATCGACCCCATGCCTACATTCATACGATCGACCATACTTCTACAGCGCAATTGCCGGCTATACTTTTACTCGATTCTCTTCGAGTCAAATCAACAGTTTGGGGTTAGGGTTTCAACCAGCGTTGAATTTTGTGCTTTTTCTTTTTCAATTTAGCTAAATCTGTTGTATTAGACTCGGTAAGGTGGAGATTTTTAGCTTTGTATCTGATCTTCTATGATTGTGGTTTTCGGTTTCGATGGATATGGCAATCAAACACCGATGATGACGAACTGACGGTAATTCGCACCAATGATAATGGCATGGAGGTGGGTGTTCGGTGGGTTCGGTGAGTTCGGTGTTCTACCATGCGACGGTGTGCCATGGGAGACCATAAGAGGGGGCGATTGCTGATCGCGTTTTGGGGGAGATGGGAGAAGGGACATGGGCGGAATAAGAAAATATTATTTGGAAGAGGGAAGGGCACGGTGGTCATATTTTTTATACTAAAAATCATTCCTAGGCAACACAAATCAAACCCACCTCCCACCTGGTTTTCAGATACCCAGATGTAATGGGAAAGTGAGGGTAGCGGGAATGCATCATTGCCGGGGAAGAGACGCATCCAAACACTGGAATCGGGAATGTGAACGGTTGAGATGAAGGTTGGCCATTTAGGGGGTTAAGGCTTAACGCCGTTTGCTCTCCATCTATGGAAGATAACAAAACGCTGTGTTTTGTTGTTTTGGGTTAGAGCCAAAACAAACTAAAATGCTGGTTCGACATTTCAAAATTGAAATCCCAAACTCTCCTCTCTGCCCCCCATCGGACTCTCCCCGCTCCTCTTCGGCGACGTGCCACGTTAGCTAGCAGCAGCAACAGCAGACTCCCGCGCAGCTGCTATTTCCCAGCGTCGGTGTCTCCCCCATCCACACGGCATAGCACATACCAGATCTGACCCGGCGAGGAGCTCCGTCCCCTTTGTCGACAGCGAGCTCTTTCCCCCCTTCCAGTGGTGAAGTCCCCCGACTTCGTTTGTGTTCAGCCTTCCCCTTCCCCCAATGGCAACCATTCACTTCCAGTGTTGAGGTAAGGTCTTTTTTTTTTTTTTTTTTTTTTTTTTTTTTTTTTTTCCTTCGGTAGCCCTAACCCTAACCTCAAATTTTTAGTCGAGTAGTAATTCTCTATGTCATTGGATTTGGTAAATTAGAGAATTAAGAGAGTAATATATGGATGATGAAAATAAAGTTGAAAATTTGGATTTGAAAATTTAAATCCCAGATCTGGGATTCTCTGTGTCATTGGACTTGAAAAATTCTTTGCGGCATCTGAAATGTTTCACAACATATTGGAATTTGTTTAGTCATATTAGAACTTTGGTACTGAGCTCGTTTAAAATGAATTATTGATTTATTTGGACTCAAATAAGTGTTGGAAGCTACTGCTAAGTTTATCCTTTCGACTACTATAATTATAGGAAATATCAATTAGGAAAATTTTGAGTCTTTTTTAATCGAGATTGCCTTAGCTTCAATGGCATATGAGGAACAGGTCTGCATCTATGATACCTTATGTCACATTTGAGCTTTCTCTATGTTCATAGAGTATAGCCTTCTATGTTATTTTTTCTTGAATGAGTTAGGTCTTTTGTGATGCACCCAGAAATTAGTTCTTAGTTTTTATGCTCTATTCATAAACCAAGTTGGTTTGAGCGTAATTCATGACCTAGTATTGGACTTGGATTGTGATGCAGTTCACTTGCTCATTCTCTTCAATATTTTAGACTTTTTAGACCCTTGCTCCTTGGAAGACATGCACATACCTCTTGTTCTTTGTTCCTATCCTGTTTCAAATCCTTAAATTTTTTATGTAAAAGCATTGGAAGAACTCAACCAGCTTAATTAAGAATTCACCTTTCTCTGCCATAATGACCTTTCCGCATATTTGTATCGATTACTAAATGTCTGCATCTGAACCAAATCCATTGCGATTGGAATAATGTCATCTCAATTTAATGTTTTTTTGTTTTCTTTGTGACCCTAGTGTATAGCAACCAGCTCTAATTATGACCAGAACTTGTAGATGATCAAATTTCTTTTGCTATTGTTTCAGCAGTAAAAGAAATTTTGTATGAAATACCTACTCAATCAGTATTCCTTAAAGGAGGTGTCAATTTACCATTGCTCGATCCAATAGCAAATGGCCCAAAAATGCTAGGTTGTAACCACAAGCCCATTGCAAGCATTGATGTTAGTATTCCTAACACAAATATTTTAAATACTAGGTTGTTTTGGGGTTGATTCCCAATTACGGGTTGGTTTCACATTAGGTGTCCTTTGAAGTTTGAACTTAACCCAACCCACTACCAGTCTATACCCATTCTTTATGTATTGACTGGAGAATATGACCAGATAGAAGGTCAAATATAATATTTAATCTCTATTGGTAAAATTCTTTACTGTGTTTACAGAGAAATTTTCTGTCTACTTCCTAAGTGTATATTTATTTTGATCTGGTAGCTGCCTTATTAAAATGAGGAGGATTCATCGGATCAGACAATGTGGATATATTACTAGAAACACTTGTAAAGCAAGAATTCATAACCCAGCACAGACCCCCTCAACCTGGCCTATTGTCACTGGTTTACAACACAGGAAAGTTCATCCCCCAGAAGGTCAGGATGAGCCTTATTGGATATCCTTTTTTTTTTCTTGGAATATTAATATGCCTACTTGTAACCAGTAAAGATAGTGTGAAGTTGTACAGTTGTAGCACAGACTCGAGGTCCAGTCAAATTTACTTGCTTGCCTAATAAAAGGAGTTAAACAATTCTTTTGCTAGTATAATCTTATCTTTCCATCAAAAAAAGAAAAAGAAAAAAAGAGGAGTTAAACCCAAATGAGTATCTTATTTGAGTATATGGGCAATGTGAATGGTTTTGTTCTATAGGTGCGAATTTTCTACCCGTTCTGTGAGCTACTTCATATTGCAAAACCACTATTATTGGTTTTCACCAATGCTTTGGCCATAGCATATCTAATCCTGCAAATTATACTTTTGTGTCCTTTCCCATACAATTGTACTCTTCTCATAGACACCTTCAACATATTTTCATTTTCAGTTTGCTATATTCTCTTCATCCTCTTCACTTTTATTTTTGGCTGGGAACATACTCCACCAGATAAGGTTAAGGAAGCACATAGAAGGGTGATGGTTGCAAACCACCCAGATGCAGGTGGTAGCCATTACCTTGCTTCTAAAATTAATGAAGCAAAAGATGTGATGCTTGGAAAGACGAAAGGCAGTGGGTCCGCATTTTGATGGCACTAACTTGTCCTATATCTGCAAGGCCAATTTTTCCATAGCTTAGGGAGTTGAGTTCTAAGGGTGATATACTGCCCTAATTTAATGACGTCCCCTCCTTTTCAGATAATCATAGTAATGCAAAAATGTTACTGTCAAATCTTTTTTAGTAATAATGATTAAAATTTAAGGGTCTTTGTTAAATTAATTTTTTAAGACCCTATAGCTGTACTGCCTGTACAATATTCAGAAATCTTATGTTTTAAGAGTTTGTTGAATGTGAGGGAAACTTTTTGTGATGTGTCTTGGATGTTCATGAAACTGATGGGAACGTTATCATATTAATAGCAATGATTAAACTTTGTGGCATTGATGTTCTTTTAATACTTGCTTGTGGATGAATTTGAATTCGAGCAATAGTCCCCTTTGAGGATGTTTTATTGCCTCTAAATTAGAAGTTGGTAGGTTTAGTGCTGTGCTAGCATTTTCTGTTTCTGCTTTCTTGGAGGCTGTTTTCTAGACCATTTGAAATTTAGACTGGATTATGGTTCCCTTGGTTACCTTGGTTAGCTATAGTTTAGTGATAGAGTCAAGAATGATATAGAGATATTATCTTGTCTGTCCTTTGCTAGCAGAATGGGTGGCAATGCATTTGAGGTTGAGATATTCTTTTTTTGAAGGTGATTCTTACACTTTTTTAACTCACCTTGAATAGACATCAAGGTCTTGGGAAATAGAGGTTTTGGCTTCTGCTGGGCCTTGGCTTCTCTGGACTGGCCAATGAGGACGTGGAATTCTTGGCTAGATGAGGTGCTTCCCCATTTGAGTAATTCCACCTATATTTACTTACCATGGAGCTCTTTCCTTAGTGCTCCTTATTTTTAACTTTATGAAGGACCCTTTGGCCTTCTACCTACCTTCAGGCTTTCTTGAGGCGGATTATGTGGTCTGTGCTTCCCTCCTAACCCAGCATTAGGATAGTCCAGCCAGAAGCAGAACCCCTTCAAGGTGGTGCGATCATTAGTTCAGGTAGATAAGGTAAAGAAAGACCCAAAATGGAAATAATCTGGTGGTAAAATCCAGTATACTTAAAGAAGTGAAATGAACCAAAAGAAAGAAAAACCTTGCTCAAAAAGCTTAAAGAGGCATGAAAGGAGAGGAGCAAATAACAATTCCAGCATAGAAGAAAGAAAAACTGCATTAAAAATTATGCCTCATTTCCTTCCAACATTTCTCGTTAAAAAAGATCATAATCTGAACTTTTGAAACAGGATTACAATTTAGCATTTGGTCTTTCATGCTACATTGAGAAATGGAGCAAACCTGTACGTGGTATCTACATTAGAAATTAAAGACTCGAAAATCCAAAAATGACATGTCATTTTGTGGTAGAATCAGTAAGGGACGAAACCTCTTCTGTATTTCCTTCAAATATAGTTTGGTCCATTTCCACTGGCTAATTGAGAGGACCTTGTGGGGTTCCAAAAAGAGTAGAGAATATCTGTCTATGGCATTCATCACAGAAAAATAAATACAAGAAGTGACCCTCGTTCGGGAGCTTATGCAAGATGGCCCCAGGGAGAACCCGCCCCACGTAGTCAGTCATTGATGGTGGTACCACCTGGTCATCCATTCCCTGTTCACATTTATTAAAAATTCAGGAGAAAAAAGAAAAAATATGCATATATAACCAATAAAAATCTCAAAATTATGTTGTATGATGTTATTCTTAAAATAAAAATAGCTTCAATACTAGTTCATATACCTTCAAAGAGATTATTATCTAAGTAATTAACATAGTAAATCATGGGTACAGGATGGTGGCAGCAATGAATAGATATAGCTCCAAGAGTGTTCGAGACACACAGAGGGAGGGTGGGATATCAGAGGTATGATGTCTGATATATTCTTTTGGAGGCTTTTCCAGAGATGACCATAGCTTAAATTTCAGTTGTTTGGCTATTTCCTGATCTATATATCAGAGGAAAATCCCAGGAAGAAAACACTCCAGGGTGTGATGGATTCCATGCTTTCAGGCTGTGGTAGCCATTTGAATGTCTCTGGAATTTTTGTAAAATTTCCAGAGAGGCCCTTAAGCAGACAAAAGTAGACAAAACATGTATCTCAATTTCATAGTAATTGAATGTTTTGCACACAAAGAAGCAGAACCCATATGAGCAGAATCTGCCCTTCCATATTTAGTTGCAACATGAATAAAATGAAATCTAGATTTTGCTCCAGTGAACTAAATTAGAGACTAAAACTGACACCAGAGAAAGAAAAATGGATGCAAACCTGCCATATGTGTATTGGGCCTAGAAATCCTGATAATTCAAATTCAGCCTGACTGTACGTGGACTTGAGCCAAGGAAGAAAGCCTTTTCTCTGGCACTTCCTCTGTACATGAAGATCTGGAAAAAAAAAAAAAAAAAAAAAACCCTAAACTCACCATTGGAAGTGCTTGACAAAAATAAAATAAAATAAAATAAAAACCCTAACCTCACCACTAGAAGTGCTTGATAAAAATAAAAAAATTTTGAAGTTAGGGTTACCAAAAAAAAAAAAAAAACCCTAAACTCACCACTGAAATGGCTTGTCGTCGGTGGAAAATCAAACCCACAATTAAACACAAACGAGGAGTAAATTAATCCAATTAAAAAAAAAAAAACCATACCTCAATGCTGGAAGTGCTTGCCGTCGGGGGAAGGGGAAGGCTTGCCGTCGATGAAGGAGAAGGAGCTCCTCGCTGGGTCAGAATCCCAGATCTAGTCCGTGTCGGAGTTTGCTGTCGCTGTTGGTTCTGTGGGGAGAGAAAGTAGGTACTCGCGCTAGGGGAAAGAGCTCCATCACCGACGGGAGTTGGGGTTTCACCTATGGCAGAAACGAGCGGGGACAGAAATGGGTCTTCTCCGACGGGGATAGTCCGACGGGAACGCGAAGGAGATAACGCGGTACGTTGCCGGAGAGAAGTGGGGAGAGTTCGACGAGGGGCAGAGAAGAGAGAGAGTGGAAGAAGAGAGAGAGAGGAAGAGGAGAGTTTGGGATTTCGATTTTGAAATGTCGAACCAGCATTTTCGTTGTTTTGGCTTTAACCCAAAACAACAAAACGCAGCGTTTTGTTGTCTTCCATGGATGGATAGCAAACGGCGTTAAGCCTTAACCCCCTGAATGGCCAACTTTCATCTCAACCGTTCACTACAACCCTATCCACGTGGTAGTCCGTCAATGGCTACTGGAGGCTGCAGTTTGTTTAACAAATTGCAGCAAATCCCAATCCCTTTCAACAACCTAAAAGTGTAATACTATAATGTACTATGAACAGTATACAGAGCGATGTAGCGCCCGTTTCGTCTTCGAGATCGAGATGGACTCCATCAGCCTCGTCTATGATGCTAAACCCCGGAGACTTCTCCTGTTCGGCACTGTCCCACTATATTATAAAATATAGTATACAGAGCGATGTAGCGCTCGTTTCCTTCACACAATGATCCAATCCGCCCCCGAAATCACCCGAACCCAATTAATCCTCCAAGCCCTCGGTCCCCCCCCCGATTCGTCGGCCGTCGACGCTGCCAAAGCCAAGATCGCCGCTCTCGAATCCAAACTCTCGGAGAACGTCGGCGTCGATCGGGTTGAAGTGGAGAAGGAGATGGAGATATACAAGGCGGTGGTGAGGTTGGACGATATGCACGAGGCGTATGTGAGGCAGTTGAGGGACTTGGAGGAACGGTTGGTTGGGGTTTATGATGCGGTGGTGGGTGAGTTGGAGAAAGGGTGTGAGGAGAGCGAAGAAGTGAATGAGGAAGTCGTTGGGATATTGCGGCAGGCGGCGGCGGAGGCCGTGGAGAAGGTTGAGCTTTCTGGGAGGCAATTGAAGTTTCTTCCTGAGGCGTTTGGGAAGCTTCATGGGTTGCTTGTGCTTGATCTGTCTCACAATCTGTTTGAGGTTAGTAGTATATTTGTCGACACACCCACATGGCCACATATTTAAATACTGTGTATTTGAGCTTTAAACTTTAGCCCTGCGTTTGCTTGCTTGGAAAATCAATGGAAGAAAAAGGGATTAAAATTCTCATTTGTATTTATTAGTTGGATTCCAGTAAAAGAAGGTGCTATAATTATATGGGACGAGTATACTAAAAAATAAATATTAGGACCGTATTGGAAGACACCAAGAGTAATGAAACTTTTATGAAGAACCTAAACAATATGAAACATGAAATTCAAATTTTTATTTTATTTTCCTCGATTTTTTCATGAACCAAACATTAAGGTTCATGGGTGAAAAAATAATTAAATAAGAATATGACAATTTGTTTAGGATGCAATCTATATTTTATTAATGTAAGGAAATGGACTCTTTAGTAGTAGCATTGCCGGGCTGTGTTGATCAGGAAATGTCCAGTATTTTATATTTATGCTTCAGGATTTTTACAAGAAATGGCTTATGTCATGATTGTGATTGTCATGTTTGTGTATTGAAGTGATGTAAACTGAAGAATAAAACCTATATGTGGTGTGAACTGGTGAAGAAGTGTTATGAATTGGTCAATGTTTGCTTACTGTGATCTTGTGGGAGTGATTATTTAATGATTGGAGTTTAGCATTTCCTGATGTTGTTTATAATATCTAGGTTTATTTTTCTGGGGAAAAAAAATCATTCCCGACTCGATAGCAGGACTGCAGAAATTGGAGGAGCTCAATGTTTCATCCAACCTTCTGGTGTCCCTGCCGGACTCCATTGGCTTATTGCTCAATCTGAAGATTCTGGATGTATCTGGAAACAAGCTTAATGTTCTTCCAGAAACCATTGCTGGTTGCAGGTAATCAAATCGTTTTCTGTTTCCTCCTGTACAAACCTTTTTTTTTTTTTTTTTGTTGCTAGTTTAAACAGACCAAACAAATAGGCAACCTCTATTGCAACGGGTAGAGAACTTGGAGGAAGGAAAAGGCATTGTAACCTGGGATTTTAAGAGTTTTAATAGTTGAGTGTTATGACATCTGACTATTTAGCTCAAATATTTAGGATTTTTTTTTAAAATTGAAGAATTAGATCATTGACTTTGTTACATTTATTTTATAGTTTAGTGATTGAAATTTCTCTAATGCTTCCACCATGTTGTGCCAAAAAATAAAATAAAATAATAATATAAGGAAAAAAATAATAAAAAAATAAAATTGTAAATTTAAAAACCTTACATGTGTTCACTTCATATTAGTTTATAAGCTAATGAATGTCAAGAATTTACAAATTTTGACTGATTCAATAGTGAGATACCAAATAGAGAAGGCACCCTTAGAAAGGGTACTATAGTCAAATTCAGGGCTAGAAGTGTTTTAGCAAATATGGTTACCAAACAAATAAAAAGCACTTCTTTTGTACGGAGTATTTCACATCATTGATGCTACTTGATATATGAGGTAAATCTATAGAGTTATGAGTAACTGTAAACACTAAAAACATTCTCATTGTGTATCTATTGTATGGTCTCTCATGGATTATCTATTGTTCGGTTGATTTCTTTCATTTGAGAACAGGGTATTGTTCATGCTACTACTCACACTTGTGCTTATGCTACTACTCACACGTTCACACCAAATGTGCCCTTCTACATCTGCAAGACAGGGTCTTACAATAGATCTTCCTGCTTTACACCCATACTCAGGAGATGGAACAAAAATCCATACACTGAACTTCGAAGCCAGGGATGGGTTACCTTTTGACAATTTTTATTTCTGATGAGTAATAAAATTAAATAAATGAAAATTGAAAAGGCTTTAGGCCAGTATACAGGGTGTATACAAGAAAACAAAGAGGCTGATAGGTTATAATCTACTCCCATCCCTAAACCCAAGAAACAACAACTTGATGAGGAGCTCTTTCAACTCTTGCAAGGATTGTTCTCTGTCTTTCAAAATTCTTCAATTCTAAGAAAGACACTCTATTACTAACATCCGCTGCCCCAAATGAAAGAAATGACGACTTGATGAGGAACTCTTTCAACTCTTGCAAGGATCATTCTTTGCCTTTCAAAATTTTTCTATTTTTCTCTTTCCACACCATCCACGAAAGATAGTGTGGTGTTAATTCCCATGCAACTTCTTTTGCTATCATTCTTTGCTCTCTCTCTTCTCTCTCTACCAAGCCTCAAACCTTTGAATTGTGCCTCACAACACATATGCAAAGCCAACAAGCTACAAGGAGACTTGGTTTTTTGCTATCATTCTCATGTATCCTCCAACTGTCCAACACTGAATGTGGGAGAACCCAGCAAACTCCCAACATCAAGAACAAGGTCCAACCTTCCTTTTGCTACTTTTTGATTATTGACAATACACACTATTGCATCTCAACCTAGGAAGTAGAAAGGGCTCCTAGCTTGCATGCTACTTCTAGTGCAAAAAAAGAATTAGCAGGGGCTACTGCCACCAGCTTTGAGCCTTTGCTATGGTCTTTCTAGGTGAGTTATATCATTGGAATGATTTTCCAGATGTTCTGAAAACAACCTTAGATGCGATGGCACACCCATATTCTCACCTTGGTGTAAATTTGATGGCCTTATTTTTAATTTGTTTCTTTTAAGAGTTTTTTGTTGAATATTGACTTTCTAATCTGTCCTATTTTTTATGTGGATTTCACTTGTTATATGCCTTTATGGACCAGGTCCATGGCTTGTAACATATTCTATTCCCGGTTCTTAAATGATGAATGGCTGGTTTTCAGATTAGAGTATCTCAGTTCTATTTATTTTGAAGCCTTCTAATTAGATGATGGCAATGTGTAGTTTGGATCATCATTTACAGTGTTGTGTACTTTTTGGTAGGTTAAGGACAATCTGTTAAGCTCCGATTTTTGCAAGTATTGCTGCTTCAACACAACTGGAAATTGGCTCAATGCATTTGTGAGATTATAGACTGTTTGCATCATTCCAGAGTTTCTTCTCTCATAAATGAGGGAAGCAAGGCGATGATTATTGGGGTCTATTTTTCTGTTTAATGCCCCATTCCTCTCTTTAATAGATTATGTATGGATCCCTTTTGATAGATAGAATTTGTCTCCTGAAATTTTTTTGATGAACTTACATGTTTCAATATTTTTTGAAATTTATTTTCAGAATTTTTTGAGGAAGGTATAAATAGTGCATTGAAAAGATGGAAATAACTAATGTTATGGAGTATGAGGCCATTGCCAAGGAGAAATTGCCAAAGATGATTTATGAGTACTATGCATCAGGTGCAGAGGACCAGTGGACTCTTAAGGGGAATCGAAATGCATTCTCAAGGATTCTGTAGGCTCTTCTTTTGCCATTTTCAATTCCCCCAAAAATTAATTCTTCTTTTGCTTTGGTTTTTTTCGGTGATTCATGTGCTTGTTTCAACTTCTTGGAAAAATGAGAATGATTTTTGCGAAAAGCATTCTCTGTCTTTCTTTCATTGTAGGTCATGTTGTGTATGCTATCTTTTAATTATTTCAGCATTAATATTGGAGTTTTCATCTCTTAACATATTGTTTTTGATCACATAATAGGTTCCGACTCCGTATCCTTATTGATGTAAGCAAAATAGACATGGCCACAACTGTACTGGGCTTCAAGATTCTCATGCCCATCATGATTGCTCCTACGGGTATGCAGAAAATGGCTCACCCTGAAGGTAATATGCTCTGTTTCATTAAGCCTGTCCTCTGTTTCAATTCATTGATTGAGTAGTTTGTTTTTACAGTACATTCCAACATACATAATATGATTTTCATACTTGAATATGCACATATGTGTTCATGATAACCATAACAACAATTCCCGTAATCTTAGGGTGTGTGGTAACAAATTTAATAAAGAATGATCCTCATGGCCACTAGGGCCCCAAAAATTCAGTATGCAGTTTGCTAGGACATCCTGTAATCAGTCTGCAACTTTGCATAGTTTGCGGGGACATTGGAATGATTTGTTGGAAAAGTGGGTGCCACCTGCTCTTCAGATGTTAAAGGTCCATCTAGGATGTTGATAAGGAATAATCTCCTGGCAAATAAATTTCCAAGCACTACGTTTTTGTTTAATATTCTTTCCATGGAGAAGACACAGGAAATTAATGGTTTTATCCTCTGCAATTAACTTTTTGGAATCCTTGCAATTACCAATCAAATCAATCTTTTGGATAAAACAATGCCCCCCCCCCCCCTGGGGGGGCGCCATTTCAAAAGGTGGTACTTATTCTATAAAAGAATAAGTAACCCAATTTATTTATGAACCCAAAATGTTATATTCTCTTGCAGGATAGTATGCAACAGCAAGTGCAGCATCGGCAGCTGGCACAATCATGGTCCAGTTTCCTACCATTTTACTTTAATTCGATCTTCAGTTTAAATTTGTCTCTTATCTTGCATTACGTAACCTTAGTTTTACTGTGTAGATCATTAGGGCCTTGTTTTCTACTGTGGCTTGCTAGTTTAAGTGCAATCGATATCATATAGTCTTCCTTGTTTAATTTATTCAATGATTGGTCATTTCAGGCATTATCTTCATTTGCCACTTCTAGTGTTGAAGAGGTCGCATCAACAGGACCTGGCATTCACTTTTTCCAGCTTTCTGTGAGTTTTGAAAGATCATCTTACATGTTCTGTTGTTGTTTGCTATTTTTTATCTTAGTCATGACTTATGAACAATGTGATTCAATTCTATGATTTTCCAAAAAGAACCTGAAATTTGCATAACTATTACATCACATTACATAACCCATTTTATTGCATATAATTTAGAAGCTCCCAAGTTATTTGTGACTCATGAGTATTGCTAACATTGAAAATAGTTTCTGAATTACTCATGAGATTCATAAATAATTCCAAATAATTCTAGAATAACACATGCATTGCCTGCACTAAATTTAATTATTTAATACTCCTAAATTCTCCGCCTTGCTGTTTCTAACATGATACTTTTCTGATTTTATCTGGAATTCCAATTTATTGATTGGTACCATTTGTTTTTCGAATCCTGAATGCATGATCAATTTGAGAGTGCATATCATTTCATAATTTATACTATCCCACGTTATAAATGAATGCTCTGCTTATTATACAGGTATTCAGAGACAGGAATGTGGTTGCACAGCTTGTGAGGAGAGCTGAAAGGGCTGGCTTCAAGGCAATTGCCCTTACTGTGGATGCTCCAAGGCTCGGCCACAGGGAAGTTGATATCAAGAACAGGTGAACTCTTGCTCAGAACTTTGTTTTATGAAAAAAATGAAAAATAAAAGATCCAAGAATTTGAATTTTTGGTTATGCCACGTCCTTCTGTTAGTCTGTTTAAATAATACGGAGTATATTAACCCAATCCAAATATTAGCTTTTAATTTCTTTATTACTTCAGTTAGTTTGCTCTGTTGTAAGGAGTTGTTTGATGGTTGTTGTGCAGATTTACTTTGCCACCGAACTTGACATTTAAAAATTTTGAGGATCTTGGAAAGATGGATAAGGTAAGTTACATACATGATCAAGTAAATACGGAAAAATATTTTTCCTTTATGTTACTTTTTCTTTGATGACTTTTAGCAGGGTAACCTTGCAGACCGACGACTCAGGACTTTTTTCATATTTTGCTGGGCAAGTTGACCGGTCTCTTAGCTGGAAGGTGATATAGCTGTTTCTATATTAAGATTTCATGAATTGGATCACAGAAGAAATCTTTTGAAAAGCTTTTCTGGGATTTTGAACAGGATGTGAAGTGGCTTCAAACAATCACACAATTGCCAATTCTAGTGAAGGGTGTACTAACTGCTGAGGATGGTGAGGAAAATTCGATAAGATAAAATCAGAACTACCTTTTTATCTCATATCACTCTCTTGACACATAATCAAATCGTTTGAAAAAAAATAAATAAAAAATAAAATAAAGGAATTTTCATAAAGAAAAAAAAAAAAAAAACACCCTCCTTTCTTTTGATTCTCTAATGAATCTTTTATATGACTTTTATCATTTATTAATTTAAACCCAATTTTCTTGCCAACAATACAGCAAGGCTAGCAGTGCAAGCTGGAGCAGCAGGAATTATTGTATCCAATCATGGAGCTCGCCAACTTGATTATGTTCCTGCAACTAGAATTATACTAGAAGAGGTACATTTGCTTGCATTGACAGGATTATTATGCATTGAAATCTCTGAATCCATTCTAGTATAATTCTCCAAACTTCCCAAAATTACCTGAACTACATGTAATATTTTAATAAAACAGAGGTATCCCAACTTAATAATGTTTCCAATGGCCTTGTAGCCTAATGGCATCTCAGGTTCCCCGGAGAGAGAGAGAGAAAGAGAGAAGGGGGGGGGGAGTTCCAGGGTCTATAAACTGTGATGTTCTGATCCCACCCAAAGAAAAAAAATGATTGTAATATTTATTTCAGTATTTTATGCCTTATTCTCTCTCTCTCTCTCTCTCCACCTTTTTTTTAAGAAAAAAAAAAAAACTGTTTATGTATTTCTCATGATTCAACAGAATCTGTCAAATTATTCTGAAATTATATTTGAAAACAACTTATGCTTCCTTTTCTCCAAATATATTGCTTTCTGCCAACTCTCACATTCCATTATGTTTCTTTTCTGAATCATTCATAAATATTTTGCTAGATTTTGTTGTTGCCGCTCACTTCCTGACATTTTTGCAATGTCCACTCAATATCTTTCGGAGTTCTTAGTCATTCTCCATGTTGATTAATTTCCTTACCTGAAAATTTTTTCCATGTTGAAATTTGAAACCATCAGTTGAAGCAGCATTTGTTCAGAACTGTATCTTGTCTTCTGATGCAATGGTTCTTTTGAGGTAACTTGCAGGATGTTAAAGCCGCACAAGGTCGAGTTCCTGTTTTTCTGGATGGTGGGGTACGGCGCGGAACAGATGTCTTTAAAGCATTGGCTCTTGGAGCATCTGGCATAGTTGTGAGTATATTCTCTGCAATGGAATAGTTCTTATGTTACCTCTAAACATCGAACTACTTAAATCCTTCCAGAAAGTAGGTGCACGCAGGGTGCAGCTTGGTCTACTGCAACCCATGAACTGAACCAACCCCGTCTCCTCTGCGTTTGCTTGGTTTGGTTCTTTAGAATTTTGGTCCTGCCCTGGGTTAAGGAAATGGGGAGCCAATTCAATTTTGTGTTGAGGACTTGAGGCACTCAGGCACCTAGTAAATTGACCCAGCCCGAGAGCTTACCGGGTCAGTATCAAGGGACAATGTTTGACACCATTCTTAAGCCGTTAGATCGACAAGATCCAACAGTCTAAAAATGCTGACATGGCTCCATCTTCTCTTAATGGTCTAATTTGCCATGATATGTTTAATTTACCTTATAGGTTTAATTTACCTTAAAGGAATAAGCATTTTGTTGATTTAAGTTGAACTTTGTCTTGCATATTATTCAGGATGTTACTTTATTTGTTCTCTGTCTTTCATTGAAACTTCTTTATTTCCTATTCATATTGGCCCAAAATAGGGTCCAACACACCTAAGCTTGATGATCGTTCGTTTGGTTGATTGAATATTATGGACGACTAAATAGGGCTGTTTATGGGGAACTTGGAAAATATGGCAACATATATATAGAATCAAGTTTTGTGCTGCGAACATGTTGATGAGTTAGAACCAAGTATTCTGATTAACTTTTGTATGCTCCAGGATTGAGTCGCAGCTGAGAAGTGCAAGAAGGTGTTCTATTGGTGACGAAGAGATCAAGAGTTCAAAGATATTTTCGTTTTTGGTCTGATGTTATCAACTTATCGACTCTCAAAAAAATTTGTTTAGTACTTAATGTATCAAAGACCATTCAAGAATATATTCATATGATTATATTAAATTATGTCAATCGTTTATTGAATGAACTTTTTTTTCTTATTGTGTGGTGATTTTGTTTTTACACAGGTTCATATGGATTCTTTTATTGCTAAATGGAGGCTCAATTTTTAAAAAAAAAAAATTTTTTTTTTAATCATGCGACGGATATATTTGTCCCTAGGAGTCATTGAGATGGATATAACCATCTTGTAGAGATGGACATAACCATCTTGATGTAATTTATTTGAACGATGGAAGGTCAATCTTTTTATAAAAAAAATTAATCATGCGACGGATATATTACTCCTTAGGACTTATTGAGACAGATATATTAGTCCTAGGACTCATTGAGACAGATACAACCATCCTAATGTTATTTGAGATGGATGTAACCGTCCTATTGACTTCATTGAAACAGATATAACTGTCTTATTGTAATTCACTTAAGTTGGAAAATCTCAACATTGAGACGGATATAACTGTCCTAGTGACGTCATTGAGACAGATATAACTGTCCTAATGTCATTTAGGAAGCTTGGAAAATCTCAACATTGGGACGGATATAACCGTCCTATTGAGGTCATTCAGACGGATATAGCTATCTTAGTGACGTCATTGAGATGGATATAACCGTCCTAATGTCATTTAGGAAGCTGGAAAATCTCAACATTGGGACGAATATAACCGTTCCAAATGCCCATAATTGGGACGGATATAACTATCCTAAATGTGAATAATAATATTAAAATGAGATTGGGACGGTTATATCCGTCCCAATAACTTTGCCACAATTGTGTTTTCCGTCCCAATTTTTTATGCGATGGGAGCAATTGGGACGGCAATTGGGACGAATATATCCGTCCCAATATTGGCTTTGGGACCCTTTCACATTAGTGTTGGGGACGGATTTTAAGGGTGGCAATTGGGGTCTTTTGTTGTAGTGGGTATTGCAATCTATCTAGGTTTAAGGGAGTTTATAATGCTGTGGTTGTACTTTTGCTTTAAAAATCAAAAACCATTCCATTGAAAGGACCATTTAGAATTTTAAACTATTTTGTTCTTGCATTCTTGGCGGAATCAACATGCTATTTTTAATTATTTAAGAAATTTCTATGACTCAATGTACCAAAAATCATTTGACCATGCTGATTTCTTATTAAAATTTTGTTAATTATCAAATTAGATGAGCTTAACACTATGCTACATATTCATGCGAATGCTTCCACTTTGGATTAGCGTAAAAATTTGTGAGTAGTAATATACGGAGTATATGCTATTATAGGTGTTTCTTGGGTTACATGTCTTATTTGGTATTACTTTTATGGGTTAAAATTGACAGCTTGAGAGAAAAGATTGTTGGAATATTATTAGTGGTGCTACATGAAATATCTAAACATGCAGACTTCACTAACGATATCCTTTCCTTCTCTCCAGTCTCCACTCGACCATCTCCCTCTGTCCCTGGAGAAAAACTTCCATGCAACCCTAATACAACCGCATGATATCATGGGTCAATAAGGGTAAAAAAAGTGAGATTGTAGAGCCATAAACGGTGTTACTCTACATCAAGGAGGGAGCTAATCTTAGTCCAAGGAGGGTCATGGCCCCACAACTTTTTTTTTTTCTATTTTTTTATATACAAAAATCTAACTGCTGTTAATATTTTATATATACAGTGCTATAGTAATGTGAACCATTCATTGATCATCCAAAGGCTAAGTTTTTTAGAGTGCTGTGCATTATTTATTTATTTATTTTTATATCTCATTAATTGTTGGCATAACAATGCATTTAAAATAGACTTGACATATACTTGGTAAAAGAAGGGATTATTGGAGTTTGACTACTCTTCGTTTTTTCCACAGGACTATTTTTGGTGTTTCCCCTCTTCAATATTATTGAGCTAGTGTTGTGTTGTCCTCTTTGGGGTGATTGTCCCAATATTCTGCACACAATGGTCCTTTTGGGTGATGTTGGGTAAATTGTGATATTATATAATTTGGACAGAGTCTCACATTACGTTCATGCTATAGCATTCATGAATATATCTTTAGCATGATTAATTGGATTTTATTTTATTGTCATGCTTTGGTTAGTTATTATAAAAAATTATATCTATTGAGAGTTGCTCACGCTTATTTTATCTAATCCTTTTTTCAGATCATACTAGAGTTAGACAAACTTTTCCTTGAATTATGGATTGGTGCTATGTCATGATGTGTTGGGATTACCTTGAATCACAGATAGGTTTGTCTACAGGCAAACAATTACAGTTCAATTACAGTTAGTAGTCATTTTTAATTAGGTTAGTAGTCATTTACTAGTAAATTAATAATCATTTTGTATTGAACTGCAATTGTTTGCCCGCAACCAGACCTATCTGTAATTCCCCCAAAAGAAGGGAGAATTACATATAGAAATTTTTGGGGTACCAAATTTCCAATAGAGGCCCCCAACTAAAATTTATTGGGAGAATTACAGATAGGTCAAACTATAGCAAACAATTACAGTTCAATTAGTTAGAAGTCATTCTTAGTTAAGTTAGTAGTCATTTACTAGTAAGTTAGTAATAATTTATATTGAATTGTAATTGTTTACCTATAGTTGGACCTATCTATAATTCCCCCAAATTAATTGCCCAAGCCTACCTAAATTTTTGGGGTGGGTGGGTTAATCTTCCATCTCTGAGATTGCACGCAAAACTTAGACTTTTTTTTTTGTTTTTTATATTAGAAGATTTTAAATGTTTTACACTTGATTAATCCCTAGGCACAAGTAGTCTTCGTCCCACATTCGCAAAGTAAATTACAGAAGTCTATAAAGAGGAAATGATGGGAGTTGAATCCAAAACCTCTCTTACTTGGCTAGAGGGAGAAGATTCCGGTCCACCCCTCTAAAGGTACAAAATCTGGCATTTTACGACAGTTTTATCCGTTCAGCTAATGTTTCACCTGCTTTCTCCCATGGCTATCACTGCTTCTCTCTCCTCTTCCTCCCTGCCTCTCTCTCCTCTATTTCCCGCCAAAAGGGTCCATGACTTCTTTGTCTCTTCTCTCTCTGAACCCCGCGTCTCTGACGGTGAATTCGACCGTTACGGTTTTTTGACCGTTGGTTCCCGCCAGAAAGCCCTCAATTTTAGGGCTAGCACCGTGATTTTGAATTCTACGAGAATAAGGGCTGAAGTTTCTGTGAACAGAGAGCCCATGGTTCCTCCTTACAATGTATTGATAACCGGTTCAACCAAAGGTGCGTCTCAGTTTCTTAATCCCTCTTTTATCTGATTTGTTAATAGAGTTTTGAGATTTCGTTTTGCTTTGCCAATTGAATGCTTCTTTTATTTCTGAGATGTGATTGGTTTTGAGTACGATTTCACTGGTTTTTGCTCATTACAGTTTGTATTGAACCCTGATACCCGTTGTTGTGGTTTGGGTGTTTGAGGATTCATGTGAGTAACAGTGGGTAATTGTTTAATTTGAATAGTATCGCGGATAATTGACAGACTATAACTAGGATGTTTGAATTTGTTGTGAGCCCTTATGAAATCTGTTTGGTTTGTGAGAAACCAAAGGAAAATAAAGGGAAAATCTAGAGCTTATGCTTTTTATTTTATCGGTTCTGAAAGAAATGATTTCCACATGGATCTTTAGTTGGAAAGTCAGAAGCAACTTGATCTGATCAATAAAGATTTGTTTCAACTTTGGACATTCTAGAAAAGAAAATTTAGCACATAGTTTCTACCATCTAGTCCCACCTTGAAAAGATTCGTGAACTGTTAACATGAAGTCCTGGTTTAATACTTATCTTTTTGTGATGTTATGAATATGGATAGTTGTTCAAATCCAAGAAGGCAAACAATTGCTGTATCTGAATTCTGCAGTGGTGAAGAAAGAAGAAGGATGGTAACAAGGTATTAAATTTTGTATTGGTGGGTTATTTTGGCTAGCCAGGAAGAAGTGCTTTGGAAACACAATTGAAATGGTGTTAGATTGGAAAAGAGGAAAAACATGTAAATGCCTGGAAATTTAAACATGGCCTATCTATAAACGAAGATAAGCCTTGTAATTGATTAATTGAGTATGTAGGATGTCAATATCCTTATCCATATTAGAAGAAATAAGTATGGAACCAAAGAGAAGACGTTGCCAAAAATTGGAACTCATCTAAATGCTGATGTTAAGTTTCCAACTTAAAAGCCTAAGCTATTAAGGGGAGGGCCCAAATAGGTATATTAAGCTATATCAACTTTTTATATTTAAACGATGTGGGATGTGGGACTTCCCAACACTCCCCCTCACGTGTAGGCTTAATACAACAATAACGGGCCTATCACGTGGACAACAACAATGGGCTCACGAACGAAATAGACCCAAAAACAACAACAACAATAACTGGCTCTGAGACCGTGTTAAGTTTCCAACCTAAAAGCCTAAGGTCTTAGGTGGAGGGCCAAACAGGAATATTAAGCCATATCAACTTTTTATATTTAAACGATGTGGGATGTGGGACTAGTCTCCCAACAACTAGGGCTGCAACTTGGGTGGGTTAAGCCCGCCCAACCCGAACCCAAACCGGTCAATAGACGGGTTGGACAAATAGTTTTCATACATTGGGTTGGGTTTGGGTTGGAAAATATCAATCCGATTTAAATTGGGTTGGGCTTGGGAAGGGGGTTGGTTAACTCGAACCCAACCCGAACCCGACCTTCATAGTATATAATTTTTTAAAAATATTTTTATATGCATTAATCCATATTTGACCTAAAAGGCTCTTTAAATAAGTGTTCATGAATGTCAATTTTTCTTATTTTTATGAGTTAGTTCTTATCATTATGGCATCAGAGCACTCTGTCGCCACTTCTGTCTTCTTTCCCTAGTCCCCATCGGCTACAACAAGTAACGCTATTGATTTTATTGAAGCAGGTTAATCAATTGAGTTTGGATGATTAAGATTTGTAGGCATAGACAGCAATGCATTTTTATTTTATTGAACTAGGTTTCCTAAAGATGAAAAATAAAAAATGAAATTAATAATCTAACCCGCACAACCCAACTTCAACCTGACTTCAACCCGCTCAACCCATGTAACCCATGCCCAACCCATGCCCGCCCAATCCGAGCATGGGTTGAGCCTGGGCTAAGAAAGTTCAACCCGAAATATGGGTTGGGTTGGGCTTGGGCGTAAGGATTTATACTTAGGGTTGAACTTGGGTTGACCTCTCAACCCACCCAACTCGCCCAAGTTGCAGTCCTACCAACAACTGACTAGTATTTCTTTATAACTAATGGAACTTTCATAAATGATGATTTGAATTGAAACATTAGTAAGTGTTCCAATCATGTGAAATATGATGAAGGAACTCCCACCCTATACGGCTATACAGTCTCACCTTTACAACCTTACAGAGATTGCTGATCTTTTTGCAAAATAATCGGCCTCAGCATTCCCCAACTAGTGAGTCTACCTCACCCTTATATCAGAAGTCTTCGCTTTATCGAGATCTTCTTAATCATAGCTAACTAAGTTTAAGAAAATTAATGAGGTTGGATTAGTGGAAAATCTGTGAAAATAATGGGTTATATCAAAATATTTTGGTAAAAGGAAGGTTGAATGTGAGGATGGGCAAGATTTTCCAGATTGAAGGGAAAACTTTTGAGATCTCAGTGGTTGATGATAGCAAGGGTAGGTATGTTAGAATCAAAGAGAGGGGCAGAGGCTTTTCTAGAAACGTTTTTCTAGAAAGAATCTTTGTTAAAAAGTTTACTGATTTTGTGGATGGTATTCTCTGTAATGGCTCTAGTGCGAAACTTTATTGGAAGGATATGGGAGTGTATAGAGAAGTGGTGGCAATGGTCAGATCCAACCACAGAGGCAAAGCTCTGTTTGTTTCTGAATTTCCGTTCAACCATAACAAGAGTATGGTTATCTTTCCTGAAGGTAGGGATGCATTTGGGTGGAGAACTTTACTGATTTTGTTGAAGGAATGCCTCGATTCTGTCAGCCATTGCAGAATGATTCAAACGCTACCTCTTGAATCTCTTCTTTTTTATTTTGCAAATGGTGAAATTACCATTGTTACCGTTATCGAGGGCTTGCGACGTTACGGCGGTGGACAATAAAGTGCTATTCCAGATGCATGATATGGAGGTGAGGAATGAAATTGATTTCTTAAAATCATGCATTGTGGGTTGTTTTAGTGGAGAAAGTGGGTCGATTCTGGATATTGAGAAGTGGGCTACCAAAGTATGGAGGATTACTACAGGTGTTACAGTTCATCGACTATGTGACGATTTATTTATGTTTTGTCTACCTTCTAAAGCGGAAGCTACTCGAGTCCTAAATGAAGGTGTTTGTGTGAAGAGGGATGTCAGAATTCATCTTGATCGATGGGGTTTCAAAGTAGGTTGCATAGGAGTTTAGAAAGGTGATGGCAAGAGATGGATACAAGTTATGGGGCTACCGCTTCACGCCTGGTGTTTGGATTTGTTCAAAATCATCGTGAAAAGAAATGGGACAGAGCTCGTGTGTTGGTAAAAGACACAAGTACCATCTCGCTGTTTGTAGATGTCGTTGTGCTTGATGTTTGCTATAGGGTTCAAGTCATTGAAGAACTTCAATTGCAAATAATGCCGCCTCTCAAAGTGACTGGTAATCGCAGATTTCTCAAGTCGAGATTGAAGGGGAGCCAACTCAATCAACTATCTAACACAGCATATGAGAGGAACGTTGGTGACTACTGAGAAGCCGATCATCGGACAAGAAGTAGAGGATGGGTGGGAGGTTGCGTGAGGTGGAAGAGAGTGGAAGGTCAAAGCTCTATGAAGACACGTGGCAATAAGGGGATAGATGGCCGTAAGAAGGTAGGTGAGAAGGGTTTGAATTTTGAAAACCGGAAGAAGATGATGGGGGTTGGTAAGGCACGTGACAGTAAAGGGAAGAAAGTGGTTGTGGGGGAGGAATTGGGCTTTCCTAAACACATTTGCAAGATTGGGTTGGTGATGCAAGTGCTTGATTAAGCATGGTTCCTCTTCTTCTGGTACAGCTATAGACATTAGACCAATTGGGCTGAATAGCAGGTCTCAGTCCAACGCGGTGATAAGTGGCCCTTCCCATTCACACAAAATATTTCGTTTTGCTTCTACCCTATGAAGGGAGGGCTTAGGGTGCAGGATCTGATGGCAATTGTGATCACGATGATGGTGATATAGCTCGCGAAGAGTGTGGGGTAGCTGGCGATTGTGATGGAGGTGACGATGGAGGAGGTGAGACTCGCGATGAGGTTTTGGTCCATTCCGGCGAGTATTTACCGATTGTGGTGGCGAGGAACCTGTCGATCGGGATATCGGAGGTGACGCTTGCTACGTTGGATGGTATGTGAATTCTGAAGAAGACTAGGCGGATTGCGATGCTAGTCACTATGATTTTAGCAGTGAATTTGAATGTGAGACTAGAATTTCTACAGGTACTGACTTCTCAGAACCTATTGATTGCTGAACCTGGGGTTTAAGGCTCTCAACAGAGCAGGGGTTGACAAATGTCTTCTTCTTGAGAATGGGGTGTCGAATGATGTGGAAATTTTAGAGTGGGTTAAAACTAAAGTTAAAGGTCTGAGCAGGTTTTTGGGTACTACGTATGGGGGACATGAAGAAGAAGTGGTCTCACTGTTTTCTTCTATCGAAAAGAGTTGGAGGTCGAGGTCCTCAGTATCTCTAAGGAAGAAACCGATTAGTCCGTTAGAGTGGAGGAATAGGGAATTGAAAAAGTTGGAGTGGTCAATTAACTATGAGGGTAGAGATAGTCTAGTAGATGGGGCAGGGGCTGTTGGGGTGAATCCATTCCTTGATTTAGTTTCTATATGAAGCTACGTATTATTTGTTGGAATTTTAGGGGTTTAAACAGCAAGGAGAGAAGGAGGATCAAATCTGCATTAAAGAAATGGAAAGGGGATGTAGTGGTTTTTCAGGAAACAAAAATTGAAGTTATGGATAGAAGCATTATTAGAGAGATATGGGCTGGTAATAATGTGAACTGGGTAGAATTGGGAGCTCAAGGCACATCGAGGGGTGTTAATTATGTGGGATAATAGAGTTATTTCCAAAATTGATGAAGGTATAGGAGTGTTTTTTGCTTCTTGTGTTTTCAAGAATTTGGATGATGGATTCCAATGGATTATTTCGGGGGTATATGGCCCTAATGAAGATTTATTGAGAGCATCTTGTTGGCTTGAATTGGAGAGTTACTATGAAAGATGGAATCTACCATGGTGTATGGTGGGGGATTTCAACGTTGTGCGATATCCTAATGAGAAAAGAGGTGGTGAGCATCTTTCCTTGGCTATGCGGTTATTCTCGGAATTTGTGGAGTATAATGAATTAATTGACCCTCCTTTAATAGGGGGTTGGTTTACTTGGTCGAATAACTATGAGATCTCTAGTCTATCAAGATTGGATAGATTTCTCTTTTCGCCTTCATGGGAAGAGCATTTCCCTAGAGTTACACAATCGGCTCTCTTAAGACCATTATCCGATCATGTTCCACTACTAATTGATAGTGAAGGTATGAAAGTGGCTAGAAGTCCTTTCCGTTTTGAGAAAATGTGGCTAGAGGAGGAAGGTTTTGTTGATCTAGTGTATGATTGGTGGGGCTTTTATGCATTTACTGGTTCTCCTAGTTTTGTGTTAGCTAAAAAGATGAAGGCTTTGAAGGAAAGTTGAAGATACGGAACAAGGAAGTGTTTGGCATTATTAGAGAATCCAAAGATAGGGAAACATTTTTTTGATGAGAATGTCTAGTGAAGAGAAAGCTAGTAGAATGGAAGGTAAAGCGGAATTTGCTAGATTAGCTTGTTTGTAGGAGATTAGTTGGCGCCAAAAGTCTAGAGTTTCATGGCTTAAGGAAGGAGACAAAAACACTAAGTTCTTCCATAGAATGGCTAATGCTCACAAGAGGGGTAATTATATTGGGAAGTTGATGGTGAATGGATCACTTGAGGATGATGAGGATATCTTTTCTAAAGAAATTGTTGATTATTATTAGAATCTTTTTTATGAAGAGGAGGATTGGAGACCTCTCACCGATGACATGCCTTTTAATTCTTTCGGATTGGAGGACGCAAATGGGTTGGAAAGGGATTTTGATTAAAAGGAAATTTTAGAAGCACTTAATTCTTTATGTGGAGATAAAGCACCCGGTCTGGACGGTTTTACTATTGCTTTCTTTCAAAAGTGTTGGAGAGTTATCAAAGATGATTTGATGAAAGTTTTTGAGGAATTTTACACGAGCAAAGATTGAAAATAGCCTCAATTCCACTTTTATTGTTGCTCTTATTCCTAAGAAGGGGGAAGTGGTGGATGTGCGTGATTTTCGCCCTATTGCTTTAATTGGTAGTGTATACAAAATTCTTGCTAAGGTGTTGGGTTTGAGGCTCTCTAAAGTTATTGGGAAACTCATTTCTCCTTCGCAATGGGAGACAAATAGTTAATGTGGCTCTAGTGGCAAATGAATGTGTTGATTCTAGATTAAAAAGTGGGAATCCGGGTATTTTGGAAAAGATTGATTTGGAGAAAGTATATGATCATGTCAATTGGAATTTTCTCATTTACTTACTTGGTAGAATGGGTTTTGGGGTGAGATGGCGTAAGTGGATTGCTTGGTGTATATCTACCCTTCCTTTTTGATCTTGGTAAATGGATCTCTTTTTGGTTTTTTCCAAGGTTCTAGAGGGGTACGTCAAGGGGATCCCCTTTCTCCTTTTTTATTTATCATGGTAATGGAAGTGTTGAGTAATTTTATTTCTAAAGCCGTGGAGGTAAGTTTATTGGGAGGCTTTGAGGTGGGCGATGGTTGGTTTGGGTTGAGCAAGGTTTCACATTTACTTTTTGCTGATGATGCTTTGATTTTTTGTGGAGTGGAGGAGGAACATATGTCAAATTTGAGGGCTATTCTTCTCTCTTTTGAAGCGGTGTTGGGGCTTAGAGTTAATCTTGGTAAAACCAATATTATCCCGGTGGGGAATGTTGACAATGTGGAAAATCTTGCTACTATTTTGAGTTGTCAAGTTGGGAAATTACCAGTATCATACCTTGGTCTTCCTTTGGGGGCTCACTTCAAAGACCTTAAAGTTTGGGATCCCATCATTGAGAAGATAGAAAAAAGACTTGGTGGTTGGAAAAAAGGGTATCTTTCTAAAGGCGGCAAGTTGACACTTATCCATAGTGTATTATCTTCCATCCCCATTTATTTTTTGTTCATTCGTAAAATTCCCAAGTTCGTGGCTTCTAGGATTGAAAAATTAGAAAGGGACTTTTTATGGAATGGAATGGGTGGTGAACGGAAATTTCATCTTGTTGATTGGCACACCGTTTGCCTTCTTAAACATATGGGAGGATTAGGGGTTAGGTCCATTGTGTGCACTAACCAAGCTCTCATCGGAAAATGGCTTTGGAGATTTGGAAGGGGTGTCCAAGGTTTATGGCGGGATGTCATCATATGGAAGTATGGTCTATCTAGAGAGGGTTGGTGGTCCAATGAAGTAAATGGTTCACATGGGGTGGGTCTTTGGAAGGCAATAATGCAAGGTTTTAGTGATTTTGTCAAAGAGATTGGATTTAAAGTGGGTGGTGGTAGTAGGGTAAAATTTTGGAAAGATTTATAGTGCTCCAATACACCTCTCATAGTGGAATTTCCTTCTTTATTCTCTATTGCTTCTAACAATGAAGCATTGATTTTGGAGTGTTTGGAAGGGGAAGCCCGTTCTCATCATTGGAATGTTCTTTTTATTCGTCATTTTAATGATTGGGAAGTGGAGGTAGCATTGGTATTCTTTCAAGTTCTTTACAGAAGTAAGATTTTGGTGGGTGAGAATGATTCCTTGGTTTGGCGTAAGGATTCTAAAGGGTTATTCTCTGTAAAATCTTACTACAATTGTCTAAGGCCTTTAGCGAATTCATTTTCTCCAGCTAAAGTCATATGGGTTTCCTCGGTTCCAACTAAAGTTACATTTTTTTGTTGGTTAGTGGGAAGTGATAAGTGTTTGACTTTGGATAATCTTGCAAGAAGAGGGTGGTATGTGCCAAATAGATGTGTTCTTTGTAAGCGAGATGCGGAGTCGGTAGACCATCTCTTTGTACATTGTGATGTGGCTAGAAGTCTTTGGATGCTTGTGTTTCGCATGTTTGGAGTTCATTGGGTGCTTCCATCCTCTACTTATGTCCTATTAGTGGGTTGGTGGTTTAAAGGGGGATGTAAAAAGGCTAAAGTTATATGGTATATGGCTCTGCATGCTATTTTGTGGTGTATATGGAAGGAAAGGAATGCTAGAACTTTTGATGGGGTGGGGAAGTCTATCATTGAACTCAAATCATCGTTTCTCAAGTCTTTGTTTATGTGGTACTCTAGTCATACCAATACTTGTAATCTTTCTTTTATAAATTTTGTGGATTCATTTAAGCTTGTTAGGGGTTAGTGCTTAGTCTTTGTATATAGCTTATGTACATGGGCCAAGCCCTTTTTGATCATCAATACATATTTACCTTATCAAACAAAAAAAAAAAAAAAAAAAAAAAGGAGGTCAAATCTCCAATAACTTCGCTTTCTCTGCCTCACGCATCCCATAATTAAGTTCTCCTTATGGAAAATAGATATTAAAAAAAAAAAAAAAAACCCATTTATTATGAATTTTCAATTGAAAGTTTGAAACTACAAGAGGAAAGAGTATTGATGACATGTATGAGGATCCAATTGGTACAAAAAGAACATAAGTATTGTTCTTGGGATTCAAATTTTGAACAAACCAGACACTAAAATAAGTAAAAGAAAATGAAAAGAGAGAGAGAGAGAGAGATACCACTATGGTAGGTATGAACTTGAAGAGAATCCTTTTAGAAGAAAAAGAAAAAACTAGGGTTTGGTCCTATGTGTGTGAAATCCATTGCAATGGCTTCTTTGCTTAAAAAAAAAAAAAAAAAAAAAAAAAATTTAAGAATAAGGAAAAGATAGGTAGGGTTTTGTTTGTCAGGGAAGGTGAGGAATTGATAACAGAGAGAGAAGAAGACGACCAATAGGAACACTATGTTGCCTTGAAGCTATCTTAAAATTACAATAAAGCCAGTAAAATGTTCCCAAAATAAGTATCATCCAGATTGAGAATATCCACCCAAACCAGCCAGAAATGACTGAATCTTGCCAAACTCTATTGAAATCCAGCATGATGTGGAATAGGGGGTTGATTGTACTATTTTTTGCACGAAATGGTATGTTTTGGCCCATTTTGGCTGATATGATAGGGTGCGGCTATTTACACCACTATTTTTGCTCTCCACACACACCATTTAATGAAATTTTTTATAACTAATTCTACCCTTGAGCAAAATGACTTAAGGACAAAAATGATTTAAATACAAACTTTCCACACCCACTAACACAAACCCGCAATCATGAAAACTCCTTACTCCCTCACAAACCTTAACCACAAATCCATAATGTCTCTTAAACCCTAACTATTGTTCATGTTTCGTATGTTTTTTTGAACAATAGATGAGCAAATCGGCATTTGGAATGCTTTTAGTTCTAGTGACAATAAGATGCATTTTTTCCCATTAAAAGTTGTTACAAGTTCAATTTACAAAGTTTGTGGATCACATTTTGTTCAGGCCTGTATACCGAACAAATCTAAAATGTTCAGATCATTTCAATTGAACATTTTAACTTTGTTTGGGATATACTAACCAAATTTAATTGAATTAATTTGTTTAGGCACAATATATTGAACAAATAGAATATGTTCAGCTCATGTGTATCGAATATATTCTATTTTTTTGGATGTTTTGTACCAAATAGAAAGAAGATGGCCAATTTTCAAATTTTGTGGTAGTTATTTTTTGTGAGTGTTTCATTTCGTGAGAGATAATGGGTGGAGATGGAGCCATTCGTGAATTCTTAAAAAAATAAAATAATGGAGCCATTCGTGATTGCTTAGGTTCGTGAGAGAGCTGCTGGATGGAGATGGAGGATGTGCCATTATGGATGTGGGTATGTTGTACGGTGGAGACGAGGAGAGAAGGATGTGATGAAGGCTGTGTTGCTGTGCTGCTATGGGTATGGGTGTACTGTAAAGCAAAGGCTAGGAGAGAGGGAGGTGATGGAGGATGGAGGATGGAAGCTGTTGCTGTGAGTGCTTCAGTTCATGAAGAAGAGGGAATGAGATGGGTGCAGTGGGTGTAGATTTGGGGTTAGGGTTAGTTTAGATATTATTGAGTGTGTAAAGAGCAAAAATGTGATTTTTAAAATTTGGAGGTGGGTTGATGAAGAATATCTTAAGAAGAAGTGGACAATTATGGTTTATTTGGGATATTCATTATATGGGAATAATTGTGTGTTTAGGGTTATTTTAGTAATTTTATAGGCTTCCTATTTTATATGACTTTCAAATTTGGTTAGGCTTTCTAATTTCTAAAAGTTTCCATCTTGTGTTATTTCCTACTTTGAGTCCATTTTTGAATTCACGATCACTTTTGCCACTAGGGGGGGTATCCCCAAATATCACTTGGGCTACAGGCTTGTGGCAAGTACAAAGCTAAACTTCATAGAAAATAAAAAGTATTACTAATTTACTATCCAGTTTCCTAAAATTTAAACGAAGACCTGAGACAAAATAAATATATAAATTTTCTAGGTGCTCTCTCTCTCTCTCGTGCCACCTCTGCTCATGTGCACCAGCGAATATGAAAGGATATGATCAATTAATTCTGAGTTGTATGAATCGGATATAGCAACATTTTATATACCCGAAATAGTACAGCATTCAAAGTGAGAGTTTATGAAATCCAATCACGAAATCCCATTCAACCATGAAGGGAAACTATCATACATTTTACAATTTACAAAAATGAATTCATTTTATTTGTTAAATTATGAATTAAATTTATAGTTTACTTTGCAACATGGCCATTAACTCATGTTGGAGGGGCCTATGTTTTAAAAAACCATTAGTTTAGGGGGGCCAAGCCAAATTAATGCTTGTTGTTGTATATATAATGGTTCAGGATCGGTGGGCAATTATTTTTTTTACCAAATATTTTTTACAGTAGTTTACATAATTCTCAATAACATTTTATGAGACGTAAATTTAGTGAAATCCACTATTGAATTACATATTCCTTCCATACACATCATGCTTGCCACATATTAACTTGATTGGAGATTATGAGCTACTTCATTTATAAATGTGAGATTCTTATTGATCTGAAATGTGAGTTTATGAATTGGATGGTTATTGGTCTCTATAATCAATGTGATATTTGGCATGCATGAGAAGGGTATCTATTCTAATGGTGGACTTAATAAATTGTGGATCACACAAAATGTTATCGAGATGTTATAAAAAAAATTTGTCCCTCAATCCTGACCTGTATATATATATATTTCTCTGACAGTAAAGGAAAAGTTCCCAAGTATTGGGGACGCCATGGCCCCTGGCAGCCCTCCTCTCCCTCTGCCCATGAATTATGGTATTAAGGAGTTTGGATGACAAATGCCTGGATAATGTTTTACAGTTGTTTTTCACTGGTTTGAATTACATTGGGATGGTATATTAACCAAAAAATGAAAAAAAAAAATCGGACAGTAATTTTGATGACTAGCTTAATAATTTTTTAACAGGTAAATCTTGCTGACATGCATCTCTCTCTCTCTCTCTCTCTCTCTCTCTGTTTTTTGGTTTTCTTTGAGTGGTTATTTATTTATTTATATATTTATTATTTCTTCCAGGAATAGGGTATGCACTAGCTAGAGAGTTTCTAAAAGCAGGTGACAATGTTATAATTTGCTCAAGATCAAGTAAGGACTCACTTCATGTTCCTATGTTGAATTCCTTCTGACATGCAATATAATTTTGTTTCATTGTTGGAATTTTTGTGGTCTAGTGTGATGATGTATCTCACAACATCAAGTTAATTTAATATTTGTACTTTCCACTATTCTCTAACTTGATAGGTAACTACATATGTACTGTCACTTCATGTGGTAGCTTAAAAATTGATAAAGTGTGGGATTTTGAGTTTGATTGCCATCTTATAAGAGACATGGTTATTGCGTTCGAGAATAGGTAAATCCAAGGAGTAGTTCGTGATATTTTTCTAATGCATGGGCAAAATCAATTTCAGGCTTTTGTAAATTTTTAACAAGATTACATTCAATTGAATGCTATTATAGTTGAAACTATTCTGATAGGAGGAGTCAACCATCAAAAGATAGTATATTTTCTCCTAAGAAAAGGCATAATCAAAGTGGGGCGGTTGGGTTGTCTTGGGATGTGTGGGGTTATATTTGCTCCCATCTTTTTTTCTTAGAAGAGCAAAATGGTATATGCTTCCATCATTTTGGATAAAAAATCTTAATGAGTTTATTCTTGGATTAATGCAAAACTTAATTTTGTAAAGAAACAGTCACATGTAATTGTTTCATGTCACTGTTTTAAAAGCACTTCATTCTCTCAAATTCACAAATTTTCAGACCAATAATACCAAATCTAATTATTTTATTCAAAATTTATTTGTTAAACTTACTCAAAAAACAATAAATTTAAATTTAAACTCTACTAAAAGTATTTCAATTTCAATTTGTTTAGAAAACGTTCCATGTAATTGTTTTGAAACAGTTTAATGTAATTGATGTAACTGCTTTTTTTTTTTCTTTTTTTTCTTACCCAACTTCATATTATCATGGGTCTTGTTTCGAAAGTCTCGAAGAATAGCTTACAAAAATATAAATTTCGTCAAAAACCAACATGTAAATTGAAAGTTATGTCATTTTAAAGTTTAAAACAAAAAATAACAACTTAAGGGTAATATTGACTTTATACACTAAAATTTCACACAAAAACACTAACGTTCTAATTAAACATGGACTTATGGCCGTGTAAGAATCCCTCATGGACTTTTGCCTCCATAAGTTCATCCAATAGTCCTTCACGCTAATTTTCTCTTCCATTTTTCAAGCTTTTGATAGTGAAATAAAAGACTCAATTTGATGTTCCCATTCGTATTTTATAATGCTAATAATGAATATTTTGGGTCTTGTTTATCTTTCTTTTTTGTTGAGCATGACATTATTCACCAGTCTTTTTGCAATTACATTTGTCAGCAGAATGAAGTGGCTAAGTGTAAGCTACAACATTTATTTTAGACTACTTGTGTCTTATTATTTCATACAAGGACTTTAATATCGATATCGATGGATATGTCGAAGGTCCAAAAATGTGGATATATCGGATATATCGTTGGATATATCTAGGGCTGCAAATGAGCTGAGCCGCTCATTAAGGGCTCGCGAGAAAGCTCGTTAAGGGCTCGGCTCGAGCTCGATCATTTAATAAACAAGCCAAGCTCAAGCCCTAATCTTAGGCTCGTTTAATAAACAAGCCGAGCTTGAGCATACCAAAGCTCGGCTCGTTTAGGCTCGTGAACAGGCTCGTTTAGGGCTCGATGAGAAACTCGTTTAGGGCTCGATTAGAAGCTCGTTAGTGAGCTCATTTAAGGGGTCATGAGTAGGGACATAATTATCCCACTATACATTTTTTTTTTGGAATTATCCGGCTAAGGGCAGGCAATTACACATCAATACAAATGACTAATAACTTCATATTAAATGACTACAAACTTAACTAAGAAGGGCTAGTAACTGTGTTTATTTACAAGTTACAACTTACCAGTAGCCGGACCAATCTCTAATTTCCCGCCCCTGCCCCTCTTGTTTTTTGTTTTACGGCGTCGTTTTCTCTCTATATTGGATAACCCTAACCTAACCCTTCAAACTCTCATTTTTCTCCAAATCTCCAAGCCTCCAAGGTCTCTCTCTCTCTCTCTCCCTCTCTTTGACGGCGCCTTGAACCAAGCCCTAATCCCCTAACCGTCAACACCCTTGCCGGCGTGAAGTCATCACCGTCGATCGTTGAAGCATCGCCGACAGCCACTGTGAAGCCCTCTTTGCGAGCCAAAACCCCAGCCATCATCACTGATTCACCATTGAAGCATCGCCGACCCAAGCCTTTCCAGTCATCGTCGTCGCTTCACCGCCAAGCTACCGCCATCTCACCACTGTACATCACCCCTTCAGGCCTCGCCGTGAACTCTCGCCGTCGATCCATCGCCGTCAAGACTCCATCGTCGAGCCACCTCTATTTTCATTTCATATCCATTATCCGTCGAGCCCCTTTGCCATCGACGATTCTTCCCGCCTCAGATTTGTGGAGCCGCCATGATATTTGTCGCCGTCAGATCTTCTGCCGCCGTTAGCGCCACCGTCGAGCAGCTGTCGGACCATTGCTGACGAACTGTTACCATCAGATATTGCTTTGTCTCTATTTTCTTTATCTCTATTTTTTAATGCTGAGTATGTTGGATTGTTGGATATATGTTTCATTGTTTATGTGTTTTCTAGATGATTTTTAGTGTATATATTTCATTGTTTGGACAATTGCACTCGATAACTGTTTGGGGTTATGTTTATGAGAAGTGCTAATGTGCTATTGCTGCTGATCTGAGAAAAATTGAGAGCTTTATTTTGCTTTGTAGGTTGTATACTTGTGTGAGGATCTTGTTTAGTTGTTTATTTGGATCTAATTTACTAGATTTTTACCCCTTGATTTGCTCGATTGCCCATCTCAAGTGGTGTTAAGGTTGAATGAAGCATAGAACTACCATTTAAGGGTTTTGGTGAAAAAAAAAATTTAAACGAGCCAAGCTCGAGCTCAAGCTCTAATTTGAGCTTGATCTCGAGCTTGAGCTCGGCTTGTTAATTCTAAACGAGCCTAGCCGAGCCGAGCCGAGCTCGAGCTTTAATATTTTCTCACGAGCCGAGCTCGAGCTCGAAATTGAGGCTCGCTAAAAGCTCGGCTCGTTTACTAATGAACAGGCTTTCTAACGAGCCTGAGCTGAGCACTCCAAAGTTTGGCTCGACTCGGCTCGTTTGCAGCCCTAGATATATCGACAATATCGATATCGTTTTAAAGATATAGTGGATATTATGAGTTAAACATGGATATTTTTATTGAAACTCTGGGAAACAATGATTTAAACTCTAATACACAATTTAGTATCAAAATATTGCAATTTAAATATGTATAATACAAGTATGTGCAAGGACTTTAATATCGATATCGATGGATATATCGAGGGTCCAAAAATACAGATATATCGGATATATTGTTGGATGTATCGACAATATCGATATCGTTTTAAAAATATGGTGGATATTATGAGTTAAACATAAATATTTTTATTGAAACTTTAGGAAACAATGATTTAGACTCTAATACACAATTTATGATCAAAATATTACAATTTAAATGTGTATAATACAAGTATGTGTTGTGTAAGGTATAAAAAGTGTGACGCAGTGAGAAAATAAATAATAGGAATTTATGAAAATTCAACAATATTTAAATGTCACATAATATTAAAATACTATATAATTCATATGTATGTGGTATAACACCTAATGCATAGTGTTGACTTAACTTACATCAATACTTTCTTATAGGACTAGACTCGTGTATATACGTATATATAACTAGACTAAAATAAACATAAAAAATGAGTAGAGCTTTTTAAAAGGTCACAAAGTTAAAGATAAAAATGTAAATAATATATATATATAAAATTGTATTTGCTTAACTTTAAAATAAATTTTAAAAAAAAAAGCAAAAAAAAAACGAAAAAGATAAAGAAAGAAAGAATAAAAGTTATGTGTTATGACTTTATGAGGTGGTTAGACCATTTTTTTAATTTAAAAAAGGACTTTATTGACACACACAAAAGGGAAAGCACTTCCCTAATCCCTCCATCGACAAAAAGGAAAAAAAAAGGGGAAAAGAAAGTAAGCTGTGGAGGTTCGACAAATATCGACGATGATTAGGAGGACGATAACGATGGCATGGAAACAACACACGAGCAGGTATGTTAGCCTTTCATCATCGTTTGGTATTCTTCTTCTTCTTCTCCTGCGATGGTGGCAAGGATCGATGCTGGTAATGGAATGAACCAGATCCTATTTTTCTTCTTTCTTCTTAGAAATTTCTTAAAAATAGTTCAAAATTTGCACCGATAGCATTTTAGATTGACGATATCATCGAAATATCGACCAATATCGACGAAATATCTCCCAAATGTCGACGGTAAATGCATAAAAAATGGAAAAAGTTGCAATTTATCGTGATATTGTCGAAATTTCTCGATATCTCGTCGATATAGCGATATATCCACCGATAAACGACCAAAACGAAATCGCAGAGAGATATCGTATCGACCCTCGTCGATACGTCGATATATCGGCGATATATCACCGGTATCGACGATTTTAAAGTCTATGAGTATGTGTTGCGTAGGGTATAAAAAATATACCGCGCTAAGTAAATAAATAATAGAAAATTTTGCAAATTCAACATTTAAATGTTATATAACATTGAAATAGATTTTTGTAACATTTAAATATAGAGTGCTATTAGACCAAAGGCCATTGGTTTGAAATAATATTTTAAATTATGTGAAATACTAAGCATAGTAAAATATACATATATATATGTTAATCCTAACCTATTCTAATGTGTAAAAATTTCACCAACAATCAGCAAAAAGGCATTTAAACATGGCAGTGTCGATATCTTGAACGATATCAGCGATATATCTTCGATATTTTCGATATATCTTCGATATATCGCTGATATCGTTTGATATTTTGTTTTTTGAAAATCCTTCAATTTCGCAACAATATATCGTATCGTTACCCTCCGATATGGTGATATATCGCGATATATCGTTGATATATCGCGATTTTTAAGTCCCTGATTTCATATGCATGTTCCCAAGCCTTTTTGGAGTGACGCTATTCTTACAGCTTTCTATCTTATAAATTGCAAGTCTTTACTGTTCTTGCTAGACAATAGACTTGCAAACGGATTAGATTTGGATCAGAATGGGCTATATCCTAATCCGATCCGCTGTGCAAAATATCTTATCCAATCCGATCTGTTAATCCAACGGTTCCTCAATCAAGATCCGATTTGTTAGTTAACAGATATCCAATCCGGTTCGTTAATTTTATTTTTTTTTAAAAAAAAAAAGAAAAAAAAAAAGAAAGAAAAATTAGCAAGCACATTAAGAAATAATAAACATGTTAAATGAAAATCTTATGAAAATACAAGACTTTCTTGACATTTTTTACGTTTGGGTGGTTGTTTATAACACATGTATCATATGAAAGTTGAAAATATTACTTTGAATCTTCAAATTCTCCGTATTCTATACACAAAGTTATATCTAAATATAAAGAACATTATATAATATATTTCCTATATATATGTATATACAAGGACTTAAATATTGGTATCGATAGATATATCGAGGGTCCAAAAAAACGTATATATCAGATATATTGATGGATATATCGGAAATAACGATATCGATTTAGAGATTAGACAAATATTATTAGTTAAAAATGGAAATTTTTATTGAAACTCTCGAAGACATTGACTTAGACTCAAATACACAATCTAGAATCAAAAGATTGCAATTTAAATGGTACTTAAGACTATTACCTGTTATGTAGGGTATAAAATGTGTATCACGCTGAGAAAATAAAAAATAAAAAATTATGCAAACTCAACATCGAAATGTCAATTAACATTAAAGATTTAAGATACATATAAAGTGCCATTAGACCAAAGGCCATTGACTTGAAATGATATCTTAAGATATGTGAGAAGGTAAACATAGTTATAATAAAAAAAATAAAAAAATAAAAAAATTATAACTACACAAAAATAAATATAAAAAATGAGTAGGGGTCTTTTTGGAAAGGTTACAAAGCTAAAGGTACCATTTGTAAGATCATGTAAAAAGTAGACCTTTTAATATCTCTTCTTTTAAAAGGTCTTATAAAGTGATATGTCATTAGTTATAAGCCACGTGAAGGCTGCTGGACAAATGAAAAGAAGGGGCTCGACAAGCTAAAAGAGGCTTCCATAGTTCCACAGAGGTTTGGCGGTGACACCGATAGGTAGGACGACGACAACGGCATGATAACGACAATAGCTTGTTCCAAACTTCCAAGTATGTAAAGTGTCTTCGTCGTTTTCTTCTTCTTCTTCTCCTTCTCCGGCAACGACAATGATGACGGGACGACATGACATCAACTGCTCTTTTCTTCTTCTTCTTCTTCTTCTTCTTCTTCGGCAACGACAAGGACAAGGTGATGGCATGACATAGACAAGATGAATCAGGTTTTGAATTTGGCCAATATATCTCCCTAATACACTGATATATCAACCATCTTGCCTTGATAATTTGTGAAAAATTGACGAAATTCGTGGAATTTTCTGATAAACTCGATATCTCAATAATATCACGATATATTGTTAGATAAAATGTCAAAAAGATATAGCAGCAGGGAATCATATCGGCAGGCACCGATACAGCAATATATCACTGATAAACTTAATATTTAAGACCATGTGTGTGTGTGTGTGTGTATAAGATCAAGTTCTTAATAGATCAGATTTAAGTCAAATCTATATCCAATTTCTTAAGCAACGGATTAACGGACTCAGGTCCTTATCAGATTACAAACCTCTTACCAAATCCGACTAATCAGATTGGATTCGAACTGGCTTTGGGCCAAAATCTGGTTCATTTGCAGATCTACTCCACAAACTCCACATGCCACTTTGTTTCTTGAGGTCTGCTTGGCCCCTCAAGTTTTTGTTTGTGTGTGTTTGTTCACATTTTGAGTCTAGGAGGAGACAAATTTGATCCCAAATCCATTTGATGTGCTTTCCTGGATTATTCCTAGACTAAAAAAGGATACAATTGTTGTTCTTCATCTGCTAAACATCATTTTGTGTGTGCTGGTGTTACTTTTCTGGATTCTATACCCTATTTTTCTCCTTCTTTTAATGTTAGGTTGGACCCTTGTCTTCCTTTCCTTCCTAGTTTATGTGACAACCCTAGACTTATTAGTATTATTATAATTAGTTAATTGATGACTTACCCGATGATTACATAATGGTATTATAATTATAGTTACTATTAGTTGATATCATTAAAAATTGTAATCACAGCTAGTGATGTTAATGTATTTTTAGTATTCTACAGACCAGGTTTCGAACCAAAGATTTGGGAAAATTACGTTACTTTCTGGGGATTGAGGTAGCTTGGTCCAAGGAAGGTATAAATCTTTCATAGAGAAAGCATGTGTTGATATTCTTAAAGAAACTGGTTTGTAAGGGTCCACACATGTGGAAACTCCCATGGATCCTAATGTGAAGTTGAGCTATGATCATGGAGGGTTGTTGCCAGATCCAGAGAGAAATCAGCATTTGGTAGGTAAACAAAGTTATCTCACTATTACTTGTCTGGATATATGATTTGTTGTTAATAAGTTTATGGCAAGTTCAGGTGTTCCACATCTGGAGATAGTCATCTAAGTAGTGTGATATCATAAATCTCATCCTGGTCGTGGGCTCTTGTACAAAGCCAACAGACATATGAGGGTGGAAGGTTTTAACAAGATGCATCTTTTTGGGAGGTAATTTGATCACATGGAAAAGTAAGAAGTAGAGTGTGGTTGCCAGGTCTAGGGCAAAAGCTGAGTATCAAGCTATGGCTCATACTTCATATGAATTTTCATGGATAAAGCATCTTTTGGTGGAAATTAGATTGGAGGTTTTGTTGCCTATAAAGATGTCATATGATAGTTAAGCTGCATTTTATATTGCCTCAAAGAGACAACGAAGCATATTGAGTAGGCTGCCATCTTGTTTGTGAGAAAGTAGAGAATGACTTAATTGTGACTTGTCATGTTACGACTCAAGATCAACTTGTTGACATCTTTACTAAGTCTCTGTCTAGAGCTCACTTAGAATTTCTATGTTCCAAGTTGGGACTATATGATGTATACTCTCCAACTTTAGGGGGAGTGTTTTGAGATGTACTAGTGATAACTTATAGTGAGGGGCATTCTCGTCTTTTCATGTATTCAATTTATTTTTGATATAAATAAGATATTTGAGGGTTAGGGTTAATTAATATAACCCAAATACCATGAAAGGAAACATGAAAGATGATGCTAATAAAAGTTGGAGTTTTTGAAGATTTTTTATTTATTTAGAAGAAAGGGAAGTCTACAACTGAGGAAACATAGAATCTTTTGTATTTTTATTTTTGTATGTTGAAATTCTTTGTAGCTTAGGATGCTAGACATAATCTCTGTTAATATTTCAAATTCAAATTCATCTGCTTTTTGTGGGGGATTTGATGCAGACAAGTTAGACCGTAAAGCTTGTCGGCTTTTTTTTATTTTTATATTTACTGTAGCATGAGGATATTAGAGAGAGTAGTTAATGGTTTTTAGAGTTTTCTGTCGGTTATACGTGTTATCTTTTGCCATTGTTAGAGTTTTACTTTTTCCTTTTTTCTTTAGTGTTTTTGTTGTTTTATTTTATATTATCTTTTTGCATCAGATCATTATTGTACTAGTTGTTTTTGTTTTCCTGGTGGTACATATAGCTTGTTATACATTGTTGGCTTGTTCCCTAAAAGCTTGAGCTTTTGGGGTTAAGTGGTTGTCTGACATGGTATTAGAAATCTAGCTTGAGGTCTTTGGTTCCAGTGTTGTTACATCCATTTGTTTGTTCCTTCCATAATTTATCAGTTTGTTTGACTGTCTGTCTCTCCATGTGTGGGAGGGGGTTGCGCCTGATGGGGACTGTTAGCTTGATATACATTTGTTGGCCTATTATTACCTAACAACTTAAGTGGTAGCCTAACAGTAGTCTAACAGTACATTACCTAAGACAGATGCTCAACATATTCTACTTGGAGTTTAGAATTGACCTGCCACAAAAATGTTGTAGCTGACATTAACATCATGTAATGGCTAGCATTTACACTTTGCTTAACTGTTCGCTCTCTGCCTCTCTCTAGCTGAACGAGTGCAATCTGCTGTTCAGAACTTAAGAAGGGAATTTGGGGAGCAGCATGTGTGGGTACCTCCTTCATGACTTGTTTATCCTATATTATTTAATTGCTTTCATCCTTTTTCCTTCTTTCTTTTTTTTTTCTTTCATTGATCATGAATTTCCCTTGTGCTGCTTTTAATTTCTTTTCTTGGCTTAAGCTTTTGTTTATACCTTACATTGCTAGTTCTGAATCATTTCCTCCATCTACAGGGTACTAAATGTGATGTTAGACAGGGGGAGGATGTGAAAGATTTAGTTGCATTTGCACAAAATAACCTGAAATACGTTGATATTTGGGTATTTAATTCAAATCCTTTTTCTTCACTATCATATCTTTTCTATGTTAGAGATATGTTTTGATGCAGTACATATCTGTTTGATAGGATTTATCAAATGCTAGATAGGTATTTACCTCTGCTTTAAGTTGATTAAAGGTTTACCACTTGTCACGACATGGGTTTGCTCATAGTTGTACTTGTTGATCAAAGACCTGAACTTAACGTTACAAGTCTTTGGTAGTTAGGCAATGTATCAGTTTCACTTCTTATGGATTTTAGTTTAGTTTGAAATCATGTTGCTAATGACTAATATTGCAGTCCATGATTTTAAGTTTGCAACCATATCAAACTCAATATTTAGATGATGTGGGATGTGGGACTGACTTCCCAACAAATGGAAACAGTGCTTGGTTGCTGAGTGACACCAGATTTGGCCAATCATTTTTTGATCATGGAAAGTGTGAATCTCTCGGGAAATCATAAAGATGAAAAAGGATAATTTTGTAGTCTGGTATTGTCACAATATATTGTAAAAGAAAAAAAAAATGTTGTGGCAATCTCTTATATTTGATTCTCGCTTGTGGCTCGCTACATGTGCTCCATTTTCATGGTTTGGAGGGGGCTCTTCTTTCATCTGATTTTACTAGTATATTACTGCTCTGTATATTACTCTAGGTGAAAGTTGAAGTGTCATGACCTAGATTCAAAGTGAAACATGAGAAAGTTTCCAAGTTTTATAAATTCTCTTCTTGATGGCTAAACCATTGCTACAATACTTATTTTTCTTGTTCCTACCATTCGATGCTATATCTTGGCATCTTAACGGTCAACAGATGATAGGAGAGGCTTGCTCGGTCATTCACCCGTAAAATACCCACGTCAAGCATCAGTCCAGAAAAATATTGCCTAATAAATTCAGTGCACTCTCTTTCTTAAATTAGTTTTTTGATAAATTACTTAGAATACATTTTACAGTTTATGATATTGCCAATTATCTTACAGATTAAGTCTTTATTTACCTCTAAATATATATACATACACAGTGATAAAGTATATAATATTTTAGAATTGTTAATCTGCTGCCGTTTCAATTTTGCAATTGCTATCTTACCTTATCTTGAGAATGATGCAGATTAATAATGCAGGATCAAATGCATACAGCTACAAACCACTGGCAGAAGCTTCAGATGAAGATCTTATGTGAGCTTTCATTAGTCCTTTTTTTTTCTCCCTTTTTTTTTTTCTTTCTTTCTGGTTTGCTGTAATCTTTTTAGATGTTTATGCTTTATATCCAACTTTATATGCAGTGAAGTTGTCACTACAAATACCCTTGGTTTGATGATTTGTTGTCGAGAGGTAAACAGCTTTTCAAAGCCTTTAAGTGTCATTCGTCTTGCATATCCTAATGTATGGTTTCTGTATAGGCAATAAAGATGATGTTGAACCAGCCTCGAGGTGGTCACATATTCAACATTGATGGAGCTGGTTCAGATGGAAGACCGACCCCAAGGTAACTGTTTCCTGTCAGTATTACACTTACAAAGTAGGTAGATTTGTCATGCCAACATGTCCCTTTATGCTTGTGTGGGAGCATGTGCGTCTTGGATAGATTGCAAAAGCAATCTACTGATGGCATTTGGTAAACTTGGTGCATATGGAGGGATGGGGTCTAACGTAACAATTTTTTTTTTTTTTTTTGTTACCTTAGGTGTCTTTTTGTAATGCCCTTCCCCCACCACTAGCATGATATTGTCCGCTTTGGTTTTTTCTCACGGCTTTAGAACGTGTCATACTAGTTGGAGAACGTAGTCTACATACATAGTGCAGTAATTTTTTTTAGCCAGACGATGTGGGATCCCAGGGTATTACATTCATCCCCCCATAGGATCACATGTCGTCATGGGGTCAATGGTTTTCACTACACCACTGCCACTGCCTAAAGCCACTGTCAGTCGGGTCAGATGCACTAAGGGTGTACAGTATGGTCCTAGCGTGGCCCACATACCGTGATGCAGGTTCAGCTCTGATACAAATTATAACGCCCCGTCCCTATCACTAGCATGATATTTTCCGCTTTGGGTTTCCCTTTATGGCCTTAAAACATGTCATACTAGTTGTGGAATGAAGTCTACATATATAGTGTAGTAACTTTTTCTAGCCAGGCGATGTGGGGTCTCGGAGTATTACATTCACCCCCCATAGAACCATATGTCCTTGTGGGGCCAATGGTTCCCACCACGTCGCTGCCACCGCCCAAAGCCACTGTTCTCTCAGTCAAATGCACTAAAGGTGCACAGTATAGTCCCAGCGTGGCCTACACACCGCGAGGTAGGTCAGCTTTGAGACCAATTATAACGTTCCACCCCCACCACTAGCATGCATGATATTGTCTGCTTTGGGTTACCCCTCATGGCTTTAAAATGTGTCATACTAGTTAGAGAGTGAAGTCTACATATATAGTGTAGTAACTTTTTCTAGCTAGACGATGTGGGATCCCAGGGCATTACATTTGTCTCCCATACACACGTCTCATGGGGGTCAATGGTTCCCACCATGCCGCTGTCACCGCCCAAAGCCACCGTTTGCTGGGTTGGATGCAGTAAAGGTGCACAGTATGGTCTCGTGGCCCATACATCGTGAGGCAGGTCCAACTCTTACACTAATTGTAACGCCCCACCCCCACCACTAGCATATATTGTCCGCTTTGGGTTTCCCTTTACAGCTTTAAAATGCGCCATACTAGTTGGAGAGTGAAGTCTACATATACAGCGTAGTGGGATGATGTGGGATCCTGGGGTATAACTTTTGTACCCCATAAGACCACATGTCCTCGTGGGGTCAATGGTTCCCATTACGCTGTTGTCATGGCCCAAAGCCATCGTCTGTTGGGTCAAATGCACTTAGGGTGCATAGTAGGGTCCCAGTGTAGTCCACACACACACCGAGAGGTAGGTCTAGCTCTGATACCAATTGAAATGCCTCACCCCCACCACTAGCATGATATTGTCCGTGTTGGGTTACCCCTTACGGCTTTAAAACGCGTCATACTAGTTGGAGGGCGAAGTCTATATATACAGCGTAGTAACTTTTTCCAGTCAGATGATGTGAGATCCCGAGGTATTACATTCGTCCCACATAGGACCACACGTCCTCATGGGTTCAATGGTTCCCACCATGCCACTGCGACAGCCCAAAGCCACCATCTGCCGGGTCGGATGCACTAAGGGTGCACTATGCACAGTATGGTCTCAATGTGTCCCACACACTGTGAGGCAGGTCCAGCTTTGATACCAATTGTAACGCCCCACCCCCACCACTAGCATGATATTTCCTGCTTTGAGTTACCCCTCACAGCTTTAAAACGCGTCATACTAATTGGAGAGTAAAGTCTACATATATAGTGTAGTAACTTTTTCTAGCCAGATAATGTGGGATCTCAGGGTATTACATTCGTCCCCCCAGAAGACCACACATCCTTGTGGGGTCAATGGTACCCACCACGCCACTGCCATGGCCAAAGCCATTGTTTGCTGAGTCGGATGCAGTAAAGGTGCACAGTATGGTCCCAACATGGCCCACACATTGCGAGGCAGGTTCAACTCTGATTCTAATCTTAACACCCCACCCCCACCACTAGCATGATATTATTCGCTTTGGGTTATCCTTCACGGCTTTAAGACGTGTCGTACTAGTTGGGGAGCAAAGTCTACATATATAGCACAGTCTACATATATGAGTTTAAGTTATTGCGATATATATGTAGACTTCGTTCCCCGCCATGCCCCACCTTGCCTAGCCCAGCCTAAGATGAAGACCTTATCTCTAGGAAGAAATGTAGCATCGGCACACCAAAATAATGTTTAATTGTCACTTTAATTTTCAAATTAAACAAAATAATGTTTAGTTGTGGTGAAACTCATGATGAAAAAATTGTTCGTCTATAACTCTCAAGAATGCAGCGACTAACAAATAAAAATACAGTCTCCAATAAATTTAATATAGAAAGAGGACAACTAAAAAGAATGAATGAATTTAAATCTTCGTTTGCCTTTCTATTGTAACAGATTCTCCAATAAATTTAATAGAAAAAACTATTTTCCCAGAAAAAAAATAAAAAATAAAAAATAAAAAAAAACTTTATTCTTGGTGTGTATATATATATTATATATAAAATCAAATTATGACTTATATTTGTAGATCTAACTAGGCAATCTAGGGTATAAAACATCAAATTAAAAAAAAAAAAAAAAACTTAATCACTATAAATTATGAACAACATTTACATTTAGATAAAGAGAATATTCTTCCTTTTAGCTACTTAGCAAAAAACAATAAAAAAATAAAAAATAGCCAAATTGCCTTGTTGATGGCGGTGAAAGGGGAAAGAGAGTTGAGAGACGGCGAGAGTGGCGGAGGTAGGTACGGTAGTAGACAAAGTAGATCTAGTGTAGATTCGACATGTGCGTGACTGAAGATAAAGATCTGTAGTTTGTCAATACCATGCTGCCAGAATTGTTAGTTTGTTACCACCATCCTGCTAAAACCACTGCCATCACTAATTCATCAGCTACTACACTCTCTTCCCCACAACCACTATCACTATTTTCGCATCGGTGCTAATGCAATCTTGTTGACAGCCCCACCACCAACCAGCCACCATTGCCGCTACTATAGCTTTCAATGTTGAATCATTGATGCATCATGACTGAAATGACATATCCCTTTGTTTTGTATTGTTGGGTCCCCTCCCTTTCTTTGGGTAGACCTAGTTAGCATAGTTGGCCCAAAGGGGCCTTGGGAGGGGGTCCAGGAGTAGTGCCCTCGTAACAAAATTTTATGGGTATTTTTGTCCTGTTAGTCTGTTACACCGTGGATCTTTCTCTTGTTTTTGGACCTAATATAGTTTTTTTACTGGATTAGAGTGAGAGTCATTTTTCTGGGTCAGATATCTTCATCTAATGTATCTTTTTGGAATGATTTGACCCATTGATGTAGGCTTTAATCTGAACCACTTAAATCTCTGTGGGCATTGTGTGTTATTGTGCTTGTTATTTTTGTTCTGTTTTTTTCCTTTGCCATTCAAACCCTAGTTGCTGTTAACTCATTGTCTTATAATTTTTCCATTCATGCTAATAAAGAGTCACAGTTATTAAATAATGCTTCTTAAATACTCTTAACGATAGACTCTTACATCTACCCTTACCTTAAATGTACATGCCAGGTGACATGAATAATGTTTATACACTGACAACTTCAGGTCATCTTGTTGGATCATGGTTTTCTTTTTTTCTTATTATTTTATTTAATTATAGATTTGCTGCATATGGCGCAACTAAGCGTAGTGTGGTGCATTTAACAAAATCATTACAGGTACATGCTTAACCATATTTATGAAGTTACAATGCTATAAAATTATATATAGAAACGCTGTTTATTTCCTGTCTTTGTAAGTCCATGTGTCAAACTTATTTGGAGAATATATTGCTTAACTGCTCGAGTATTTTAAATGATGATAATTAAATCTGATTGGATCGTATACCCATTTATGGTTTTAGGTCCCACTATGAGATGCAACCCGGCAATGGGATGTCCAAGGACAATAATTGACATGATTCCCAACAAGGCATCTCAACTTGTTACCCAAACTTTAATTGACAACTTCAGTTTACCCATCTGTTTGCTGGTGGCATGCGCTTGAATATTTCAGTTGAGTCCCAAGTTTTCGCCACGAAGTCCTCCAAAAATGCACCATGAACTCAACACCTTTATCTGAAACAATGGAAGTTGGTGCACCAAACAACATTACCACTTCTCAGAAGAATAAATCAGCAATATGAGTAGCATCTGCTGTCTTGGAACATGGAATGGAATATGCCATTTAGAAAAACAATCCACTATAACAAAGATGGAATCATGTCCTTTTGCTGTTTCTAGAAGACCTAACACAAAATCCATGCTCACATGAACCCAAGAAGCTTCTGGAATTGGTAATGGGGTGTGTAAGCCGGTTTTGTGAAGTTCCTTTACCAAATTGGGATTTATGGCACCTCTTCACTAATATTTCCACATCTTTATACATCTTTGGCCAGTAATAGCAGTTAGCCACCATTGCCATAGTCCTGTCCCTACCAAAATATCCCCCCAGTCCATTACCATGAAGTTCCTTTACTATCTGCTCATGTAAGGACCCCTCCGGAATGCATAACTGATTTCCCTTGAACACCATTCTGCATCATGTAAGGAAATTGACTTTGTCTTGTTGAACCATGCAATTTTGCTACAATAGGGCTAAAGTAGGGATCAGTTTCATATTGATTTTTCAGTTCTTCGAACCCCATCACTTGGGTATTCATCACCATCACAACAAAGAATGTCTACTTAATGCATCGGCCACTTTATTAGTCTCACTCTCACCCCTCTTATATCTAAGCGAAAAAGTGAACTCTTGAAGGTAAGAGCTCCACTTGGCATGGTGTGGCTTAAGTTTCTTTTGAGAATTCAAGTACTTCAATGCCTAATGATCCGAGTAAACCACAAACTCCCGATATGCTTAGTAATGCTCCCAAACATGAACTGCTTGCACTAACACATAGAACTCTAAGTGAAACGTTGAAGGAACAGTTAAACTTCTGTCTTAGTAATGCCACAGTCTCAGAAGTAGAATTCTTAGAAGCAGATGGAGTGTGAGGAACAATCTCCACAGCTATAGTATAATGGGCACCAAACTGAGATGAACCACCAAAACGACCTTCCTTGCCTTCTAGTAAAGTGACCATGAAGCCTCTAAAATGTCTCTCTAGTATGTCTCGGTTTATGACAATGATCAAAGAATATCCTATCTTTCTCATTAAAGACATACCCAATTGTTTTACTCCTATCACGACTCTATTGACCTCCTCTATTGTCCCGCTGAGAGGTGATAACAAGTGCAAATCTCTCTTGTGAAGTAGAATGAAGCATTGTACCCCTTTGATTCTCTTCATTGTGAACATACGCATACACACCCTTAAGCGACGGAAGAGGCCTCTTTCCTAGAATTTGCATCCTAATTTGATTAAACTCAGGTCTTAGCCCAATGAGAAACTAAAAAATCCACTCTTGATCAACAAGTTTATTAAACTTCAAAGTGTCAACAGGACACTCAGCTTGTTTGACAATAATCCAACTTCTACCATAGTCCTTTTAGTTTTTGAAAGTAAGCGGGTAAAGACATGTCTTGCTGGGTGGTGTCATGAATCCGATGCTTTAAGTCATAAATCTGGGCTATATTCCCCGTCTTAGAATAAGTCAGCACTACAACATCCAGAACTCCTATGCAGTCCGCAAATGTAAATAATCATCACTGACTTCTAGTTTCATCGAATGTAGGAGTTAGAATATAATCATGGAGTTTTTTGCATTCCATTTTCTTTATGAAGGATTATCTACCAAAGGCTCTGTCACTTTGCCATTCAAGTATCCCATCTTTCATTTACTCTTACCCTATGTTTGGTGCAGGGGATTTGTGGGAGGATGGAAGGGGGAGGAGAGAAAAGTGGAGGGAAAAGGGTTAGGGGGTGTGTTTGGTAGGAGGGAAAGGGGAGGGGGGAGAGTGAATCCCTCAAAGTCACCTTTTTCTCATCCCTCCAATTTTGGGAGGAAAGGTGGAGGGAAAGAATGGGTTTTTCTTAAAATGACCATATTACCCTCATATTTTTACAACTTCTTTTTTACACGTGAGATAGAAAATTAAAATCATACTTTTTCATATTCATCCATCCATCCTACCAAACACAAAGGAAGGAAAAGAGGAAGGAAGAAAACTATTATTCTATCCATCCTACGAAACACACAAGAAGGAAAGAGGGCTTCTCTTCCCAGGGGATGGAAATTCCATTCTTTGTACTTTTCCTTCCTCCCACTTTTCCATCCTCCCTACGAACCATAGTTTTAATGAAAAGGGTTGCTGACTTAGACGAAGCTAAATCATTAAACCCATCCAACTTCACCGTTGTGATTTGGAGGGTAGGGTTTTCATTAGAGGGCATACTTTTGACCCAATTCTCTACTCGGTTGGTTCTCAGAGGGCTGACTCACTTCCGACATCGTGTGGACAAGCACTCAAACCACTCCAAACAGCCCCAAAACACAACAAATAGGCTAAAAGCAACCAAAAGCTTGAGTATAGAAAAGAAACAATTCAAACACAGCCCATGAACTTCACCTCCAGCCTTAAAAGAGTTGCTAGAGTATCAATTACAGTCAAACACAACCTAGATTGGAGCCAAACCCAGCCAACAATATATCTCACGGTTTGTTACACACAAAAAACATCAAACGAACCTTCGGATGATGAAATCAACACCAAAGGAACATTTATCATCCCTAATTGGCATCCTCTATTATAGGTTAGACCATTCAATGAAAAAAACCCCTTTTTTTTTAAAAAAAAAAAATTAAAGAAAAATTCAAAATCTATTTGAAATGATGTCAGATCAAGCAAAGATTTCACCACGAAATCCCCCTAAGAGAGATGAACCAATTAGAGTGTTCAAACCCTCTTGATGACGTAGCTGATGTCAGCATCTGTACAACTGACGTCAACAGAACATCAGCGATTGCCGGCGTCAGCACAAACTAATTTATTTCTTCAATTCTCTCAACCTTTTCTATGTATAGATCACTAACGTGTTCTAATACCAAGTTGATTTGTATGCGTGATTTAGAAGAAGAAGAATAGAGAAGAAAGAACGGCTGGCAAAAAATGAGAGAGCTTATGGTTCTTGTTAAGTTTCCAACCTAAAAGCCTAAGCTATCAGGTGGAGGGCCCAAATAGGTATATTAAGCCATATCAACTTTTTATATTTAAACGATGTGGGATGTGGGACTTCCCAATACTCCCCCTCATGTGCAGGCCTAACAGGACAACAACAAGCTTGTCACGTGTACAACAGCAATGGGCTCACAAACGAAATAGGCCCAAAAACAACAACAACAATAAGGGGCTCATAAGTAAAACGGCCCAATAACAACATGCTATGATACCATGTTAAGTTTGCAGCCTAAAATCCTAAGCTATCAGGTGGAGGGCCCAAACAGGTATATTAAGCCATATCAACTTTTTATATTTAAACAATATGGGATGTGGGACTTCCCAACAGTTCTCTCTCTTGTAAATTAATATTTATACTAATGAAAACTACAAAGACATAACTACCATTCAACTTATAATAGATTTATAAGAAATATAACATATGAAGCTAACTACTTTTCAATAGAACCTATAGGAACTGACAATGCACAATCAACAGAGAACGATGACGTTAATGATGACTATTGAAGGATTGGCTTCTAGGAATCTCCAACACTCCTAAAAAAATTTGGAAATGCAGTGTGTAATGCATATTGGACACTTCATGTGTCGGACATGCATGGGAACTGTCCGTAAATTTTAATTCTTTGCTTTAACCCCGATGCGGTTAAGACACGGCTCTGACACTCCGTCGATACTTGCGGGAGCAGACATGGTGGGGAGAGTCTTTTTGTGTGTTTTGGTAATTAGTTTCTACAATTAATGATGAAATTGTTTTTTGATGTCTTGTGTCGAAAATGGAACCATACTTGAAGTTAAATGCCATTGTTTCAACTTATTATGACTTATGAAGTTATGGATGTCTTGTGTGTTTATTGAATTATAGTTCTTATATCCCTATATATTTTAACTATTTTTTTATGTGTATAATGTAACTATTAACTATATAAGTATATAAATTATAATTATATATTTATTTATTATCGTATCCCCGTCGTGTCCTGTCATAGTTTTTCTAGAATTTGCCGCATTGGTGTGTTGGTGTCATATCGTACCTGTGTCGCGTGTTGGTGCTTTTTAGATTGGCAGTTATGGTAAAGGACAACTAACTACGAACAAAAATCCTATGTGGATCAATTGCTTTGATACAATGTGAGTGTAATATAGGGTTTTAGTGAATTATAAGACAGAAATAGATCATCACCACCAGTTGTGCCATTAAATATGTGTACTGTAGACATACAATATCAAAGCACTAAAATACCCCTACATACAACCATGTTTATCTAACAAAACTGACATTGACAAAACTACAATAAGCATTGCTAATAGCCTGATTCAACACGATAAAATTAACCTTATTGAGGTTGATTGTCACTTCATTTGAAAGAATCTTATAGCTCATCTCATTTAAACTGGTTTTGTGAAGATTATGCAAAAATTAACAAATGTTTTAAATTAGCAAAAGCATAAAAAAAAAAAAAAAAAAAAAAGATTAAAAAAAAAATTTATGGCTTGTCTTCATATTACTCTTATCAAGTTAGGTTTGATAGACATTTTATGGTCCAACTTAAGAAGTATTGACATGGCTAGTTGTTTTTTGGTATACTATATTTTCATCATGAGTACGAATGTAATGCCTTACATTATACAAGTAAAACAATTTGGGAGAGAACATTTGATGAATTTTACTCATTTCCCTTTTTCTCTCTCTCTGTCTTCAATTTTTCTCAGTTTCTTACCCTACAAACCCTAGGATCTCTTTTCTATTTATCTGCTTGTTTAATGAACATGCAATTAGACTTGTGAATTATCTGCATGTACACCTATATCTGTAAGTATATGTTTGAAAGTAGTATCTTTATCTTAGAGTTTTTTGATTTTACAGGCAGAGTTGCAGATGCAAGATGTTAAAAGCGTAGTAGTGCATAACATGTCGGTACGTTTTAGTTTGACAATTAGGAATGTGAACTTCATAATGAGCATCATAATTTCAAACAACATTGTCATTGTGTGTGGTAACATTACCATGATTAATGATGCCTTAATTATGTCCTAAATATAACATGCTTAAAATGGTTTAGGTGGGCTGCCTACTGATTTTTACAACTAGATGGGGAGGGTGTTCTCACATAAATGTTATTCCTGGTTAGAGTCAATCAAACAAGGGGCAATGTAATGTTGTAATATAATGCATTTGTCGTTTGTGTGGTAAGGTGAAAACTTCAAAATGGTTTGTGGCATGTTCTCTAATACTACATATTTTTGTATCCCCCCTAGGGTGATCCTAGCATTTCTGTAAATTTTTTTTTTTGTTAAATTTAATATTCTTTTAAAACTTTTAATGAAGTGGATGTGGATGAATATTGATAGTAGTCATCTTCCTTATTATATGTTGGAAAATACCACATCCCACGTCGCCCAAATATTGGGTTTGACATAGTTTCATATACATGTTTGGTCCCTCTATTTAATAGCTTAGGCTATTCGGTTGGAAACTTAACATGGTATCAGAGCATGTCATTCTTCGGCCATTTCATTTGTAAGCCCGTCTTTGTTGTCTACGTGATAGGCCCATTCTTGTCTTGTTGGGCTTGCACCTAAGAGGGAGTGTTGGGAAGTCCCACGTCCCATGTCAATTAAAATATAAAATTTGACATGCATTCATATATCTGCTTGGGCCCTCCACTTAACAGTTTAGGCTTTTTAGGTTAGAAACTTAACATAGTATCAGAGTATGTCGTTCTTAGGCCCGTTTCATTTATGAGCCTGTATTTATTGCCCACATGATAGGCCCATTGCTGTCTCGTTAGGCTTGCAGTCTTGCACGTGAGGGGAAGTGTTGGAAAATACCACATTCAACATCGCCTAAATATTGGGTTTGACATTGCTTCATATACCTGTTTGAACCCTTCACTTAATAACTTAGGCTGTTAGGTTGGAAACTTAACATTGTACATGGGAAGGAACCATTTCCCTTTTTTTTTTTTTTTTTTTGGTAGACCTATCCTTAAATGTGAGATCTCTAACTTTTGACAAAAAAAATTACTTCTTGTTCTTAGAAATTTTATTTATTACTATATTTTTTAAGGAAAAATCACACAAAACCCCTCTAAACCATAGGGTCAGTTTCACAGAACCCTAAACTTTAAAACCAAATGAATAACCATGTTGAACTAGTTAAGGATATGGAAGAGGTTTAGTTACCCAATTACTCTTACAATTTTCAAAATAAAATAATAGATATATGTTGGGAAGTCCCACATCCCATGTGATTAAAATATTAAGTTTGATATGACTTCAAATACCTATTTGGGTCTTCTACCTAACAGCTTAAGCTTTTAGGTTTGCTTAACATGGTATACATGATATTAGAGCCAGCTCCTGTTGTTATTGGGCCAGTTCTATTTGTGAGCCCCTTGTTGTTGTCAGCGTGACAAGCCAGTTCTTGTTGTGTTAGGTTTGCAAGTGAGAGAAGGGGGGGGGGGGGGGGGGGGGGGGGGGCTGGGAAGCTCCACATCCGACATTGTTTAAATATTAAGTTTGATATGACTTCGAATACTTGTTTGGGTCCTCCACCTAATAGATTAGGCTTTTAGGTTTGGGAATTGAATAATATATAAATTATATCTACTCATATATATATAGCAGCTACCATGGTTGCTAACCCTATAGATTTTGCATTGGGGGTTGCTAAGGGTTTTGGCATCAACAATGTACCACTGGTTAAACAAGTTTTGTGCACAATATCTAGTCCTGCAAACATTGCTTTTGTTCAAAGAGCCAATGCAGGTCTAGGGAGCTTGTAGTAAAAAATATGTTTTTTTATTTTTTATTTTTGAATAGGCAACAAAAAGCTTTGAGAAAAAAAATGGAGGACAAGAATTACACCCATTAGAGAAGTCAAACAAACCACCCATTCAAAAAAAAAAAAAAAAAAAAAAAAAAACTCCCACGTACACCATCCCCACACCTCAAAGCCCAACACAAACTCCAATCTTAAGAAGGATAGCATCGTCCTCTATAGTGCTCTCTTGTAATCACAGCCTTTTCAGACAAAAAAAAATCAGCCTCACTGTTACCAGATCTAAGGATCCATTTCATCCTGATGTCCAAAAACCTTGTACTATACAAAATCTGCCGTACGACGTGATCATATCTCCAACAATTTCTCCTCTGTCTAGCCCAACTCACAATCACTGAAGAATTATCTGACTCAAACGCAACCTTTTCACCTCTTGAAGGCCTTTGAGCATGCCAAGTGACTCTACCTTAATTGCATCCCCGCTGTTGATAGGCTTCAAATAAAGAAAAAAAGGATCTCAGCCTGGTACCCTGGTATTTTTTAAATGCCTCCTTTTCCAATCCTACCCATATTCCCTAAAAAGCAACCATTGAGATTAAGCTTCACAACTCCTAAAGGAGTGGGTCTCTAAACAATGACCCGATTTGCCTGACCTCTCCTAAAAGAAAAAAACAGCTCTCCAGTTCCTCTGAATCAACAAAAAAGGATCCCTTTCAAACTCTTTCGTAACTGAAACCCACAAAGAGGCTAAAAATCTAGCTTTGTCCCAAAGATTTTCCACATTTTTGTACTTATCCTAAAAAATTCTGGAATTCCTAATTGTCCAAATAACCCAAACCACTGCCAAAGTAACAGCCCCACAATACCATGCCCTCCTACCCCTACCCAAACCTGCAAAAACAATCTTAGTCATAGAAGTTATTGTGTGGGAACAACCCACATCAAACCCAACTCAAAAAAGTCTGCCACAAAGCACAAGACATCGCACAGTGCAAAAAGAGATGATCAACCATCTCCCCACTCCTTGCACATAACACACCTTTCCGGGGAAAGGCACATATTTGGTCTTCTTTTTTGAAATATATCATTGGTACTCAACCTTTTTGAGACACAAGCCATGGCAAGATCTTAATCTTAGAGGGACTTAGGCTCAAGAAGGGATAAGTGGATATCATTAAGACTAAGCAGAAGCGAGCACAACTCATGAATCTGCTGATCATTTTAAGGGCCCGTTTGGATAAGCTTCTACTTCTTGTTTTTTACTTTTAAAAGTTAAAAAAAAAAAAAAAGAAAGAAATTTTTTAATGCAAAAAATTTTGTAAGTACTTTTAAAAGTCGAGGTAGTAAGAAATTCCTACTACCTCAACTTTCAGAAGTAACTATAAAAAATTTTCACTCTAAAAAACTATCAAAAATTTTCATTTATTTATTTTTTAAAGTAGAAAAAGGAAGTAGAAGCTTATCCAAACGGGCCCAGGTTTCGAAAGAAATTGAAATCCTGACTAGTCGACAAGGAGGTAGAAGAAGAAGACAACAAACCAATGTCTAGATTTAATTGATTTGCAGAAGCAACAATTCTTTCTCTATTGAAGTGAGAGTAACTTGCACGTTGCCTCATTATTTCTTTTTCCTTTCCAATTTTTTTTTCTGTGGTGTTTGCAGCCGGGAATGGTCACAACTGATCTGCTCATGTCCGGTGCTACTACAAAGCAGGTGGAATAGTGTCATATAGATGTACTTCTTTTCTTAATCTCTCTTCTATAAAATTCTGATCGGGAATAATACATTTCATATATTGCAGGCCAAATTTTTCATTAATGTTTTGGCAGAACCAGCAGAAGTGGTAAGATTTAATTTATCACCTGAAGTATTGATATAGAAGCTATCTATATGGTATCCTTGTATTTGAGTATTAGATCACATTCATGTTCAATAGTCATTAAACACTTGATATTATGCGTTTGAATTAATAACCCATTTGATCATAAATGTTCAAAATTTAACATGGCTTCATATACTTGTTTGGGCCATTTCATTCCTGAGCCTATCTTTGCTGTCCATGTGACAGGACCATCTTGATTAAATATCAAGTTTAACGTGGCTTCACCTACTTGTTTGGGCCCTCCACTTGATAGCTTAGGCTTTTAGGTTGGAAACTTAACAACTAGACATAATCAAATTTGTGTGCTTGACACAAAATTACAGATATAATATGATTTTGTAAGACTAGGGCTTGGTGGTATACCATATTCATGGGAGATACGCTTACATGCAAAAGAAAGAGAGAAGACTCATTAAATGATAATAAAAATAAAAAAAATAAAAAAACAATATGAAGGCATATTGGATGAGAAATATTTGATTCATTTGTGAATACGAGTGCACGCAATATTAATAGATATTGGACGAAATGTTTTGATTTTATTTTCGATTTCTTTTTATCATCATGCTTCTCTCTCTCTTCTTTTTTTGGTGTGTGTTGGTGTTTTTTTTTTTTTTTTAAATGTTTTTTGGGGGGTGGTGGGGGTCGTTTATTACCTTTTACTAACTGGGAGCAGGGTTACAGGTTGCAGAATACCTTGTTCCAAACATCAGATCTATCCCTGCAAATGGATCAATGAAGCCTACATACATTCGATTCCTTACTGGGTTGAAAGCCTACTCCCAGATATTCTCAGTTGAGAACTGAAAACATTATTTCTATTTTTCCAGTTGGAAGTATTTATTTGACCCGAGATAAGTATTTAGCTTCGTATTCTGTTTTGTTGTGGTCACTAATTATTTTTTCTTTTCTCACTTCTTGTGTAGAGATTTGCTTTTGGTGCTAGAAGAAACAGATATCTGCTTGAAGAGTGAAAAGATTAGAGGTGGAATGAGTCTATTTAACAATTTTCTCATGCATTAGCAATTCTCTTTGTTCTTACACCATTATCTACATGTATATTTTTCTAAAATTATATCTCATTAGAAAACTTAACCTTTTATTTATTTATTTATTCGTTAAATCTTAATGTAGATCCTTGCTTTGTTGGTTGAGCTTATTTTATTAGAAACACATTGAATTTACCACTGCCATTCGTCCTTATTATATAAATTATATATTTTTTGCCTTTTGAATTTATTATAATTCTACTATGGGGAATTTGCATGTTCCTTCGGAATTAGGGGCACTGGAATGTTTAATAATCAGTTCATTGTGTTTCTGTTAGCATCTGAACATGTCTATTTGCTTCTCTTAAAATGGTAAAGGCCATATTGGAATTTCGGTAGAAGACCTCATTTATATTTTTCTAGATATTTGCATAAGTGCATTGCACGTGATTTCTTTATCTAATAGGAAAATGATTTTATCTGAAGAACATAATAGAGAAGAGGAAGGACCTCATTACATCAAGAGGACAGAGGATCTTGTTTGATTGAAGTGAGAGAGAGGATGATACCTCAATCGCAAGAGGAGTTTTTTTTTTTTTTAATCAGCAAAAGAAATTTCTTTAAACTTTTTGTTACACACACATGTAACTCACACACAATACACAAATGAAAGTAATTTTATTAAATAGATATACAATAAGTAAACAACAACACCCAATCAAAACCATCCCAAGTTGCAGAAAACAACCAAACTGAAGCAATCCTTGCACTTAGGAAAAAAGAAAAAGAAAAAAAAGGAAGAAGCAATCCTTACACAAACCATGAAAATATATCTAAAACATAAATAAATCACAACACCCCTCTACAGATGCCTGACATGAATCCATGGAGGGATCAAACCAACACTACCGCATGTCCACATGGACTTTGCCATGACACATCAGCAGTGGACTCTACCTCCTTCATAGCACGTGCCTCATAAAGCACCCCTAATCCATAAACCTCATTATCCGCTTCAGAAATTAATCATAAGTAAGATCCTCCTTGACCCGACAATCTTAAGAGATTGAAACTCATCAAATCAATACCCAAAAAATAAAATCGTAAGATGTTGAGTCTGAATGCAAAGAGGCAAGTCGTTGAATCTAACGAAGCCTTTGCAAAGATATGTAGAGTTTGAATGCCAAAAAAATTGGACCTTCAAATGCCATGTAAGATGCAATGAATTGATTCAGTTCCTATGGGATTTGCTGAAGCCTTAAATCCTTTGGAGATTTTAAACAATTCAGAATCATCACTCATGACAGGCTGACAGCTCTTTAAAGGAATATGTTGCTGTCAATAAGCAATATCACCTGCTCTGCATGCATTTGATGAACAGTTTATTAGTGGAAATATTTTCTTAATAACAGCCTATCAGTGCATGCATATATGGACCGTAATTGTTCTGGAGTACTATTTGTTATTCATGAATTATAAATTTATAACCTAAGCTGTTGATCTGACCTTACCATAATTGTCATTGTCTTCTTCTTCTTCTTCTTTCTTTTTTTTTTTTTTTGGGTTTTGGCTATGGGTAAGATCGAAGAAGAGGAAATGTCACAGGACCACATATCGTAGCCATCATTGTCACTTACACTCTGGTTTGTTAATGGTAGGGGAAGGAAAAAAAAAGAAGGGGGGGGGGGGTGGTGGAGGGGAAGAGAAGAAAATAATGTTATATTTCTCTGTTTGTTTTGGGTAAATTCACAAGGTGGATAGAAGTCAAAAGAGGAAATGTCACACGTCATTTAAGCACTTTGCACCTGGTCTCTAATGAATTTTGGTGGACTAGAAGCAGGAAGGTTTCAAGTATCTTTTTCCTTTGAGCTTCTTTTCTTCCTCACTGTGTGAAGTGTGAACCAAACAAGGAAAAGGATGGGAAATGGAGAATTTTCCCTTCCCTTCTCGCCTACCAGATGGGGTTTAAGGAAGTAGGAGCAACAATGGACCGGGCTTAGGTCCTGTTTCAAAGTATAATATTTAACCTGGCCCAATAAGGACAAAAAGATAAATTTTTATAAACCAATAATAAAACGCATGGCAAAAGAGCAATGCTATATAAGACTTACATTTAGAATGGACCCATGGAAATACCATCATTTTGCTTAAAAATGTAATAATGTTTTTTTGACAAGTTTGATTATGATAAAAATCATAATTTTGGATTGTATTTGTCAAGAGTTTTGAAACAATATTCATCAAGAGTAGGAATTTTGAAAAAAAAAAAATTCAAGTAAAAAATCAAGTCAAGTTTAACTTGAAATTTTCTCGAAGAAAATTTACTATTCATGATTGCTCTTGTTTCAAAGATCTCAATGATTAGATTGTAAAAATATAAATTTTACTAAAAATGGAGATGTAGATTGAAAGTTATAAGCTTTTAAAGTTTTGAATTTTTTTTTCATGAGTCAAAATTTGGTAGAGGCACAATTCATTTGACTTTTATTCCTTAAAAGCTTGCCATGTGTCAAAATATGGGAGGACTCTGGTTTGTTTGTTCTTTTAAACCATTTCACCAACGAAATACAAAATTTGAAAAAAAGAAGATCTGTTAGTTCCACAGTCGGCTCATGGTTTTGTTCTAAATGTTGGACTTATATTGCAGTGCGAGATATGAAAATCTATATCTATATCTATACTACTATAAAAAGTAGTTTGAGAGAAAAAAAATTTGATTTTCTATTATACCCCTTTTGAATACCGTAAAGACAACATTACCATTATACACTAGAATGCTAAAATTATGGATTCCCTATATTATCCTTATTAAAAATTGTAAAGACCAAATTACTTATATTACCCTTACTAAAAAATCTAAAATGTCCAACAACTACTGATAAAAAATTTAGAAGTCATTTATGAATTTAGAACTATATTCGTATTGTGTTTGAAGGTTACAGGGAGGAGCCGAGGGGAGTTGTTGGGATGGCTGCTCGATTGTGGACAGATTTCTCAGCAGCAAATGCTGCTCACGCGGCAGTGTCTGCTGGGCCACGGGTTAAATGGTGCCTCCCTAATCCTGGCGTTTTCAAGATCAATGTTGATGGTGCTTTGTTTGTGGAGGATAACTGTGTAGGTTTGGGTGCGATGGTTCAGGACTGTGAGGGGCAAGCAATTGCAGCTGGATCAAAGAAAATTATTGGCACCTTTCTGGCTGCAGTGGTTGAAGCTATGGCTATGCGTTTTGCTATAGGTTTTGCTCGCGATTTGGCTTTGTGGGCTGTGGAATTAGAAGGGGATTGCATAGAGGTAGTCAATGCTTTAAAGGCAAAGGAGGTCTTACTCAACCCGTTGGGACTCATTATTGACGACATTCTTAGTGCAGTAGTTCAATTCCATGGGGGGGTTTCATTCTCTCATACCTATCGGGATGGTAATGCAGTGGCACATGGCCTGGCCAAATATGCTAATCATATTGAGGATTTATGTGTATGGATTGAGGATGTCCTGGAGTTTGTTAGGGACTGTTTTGTTGTTGATTTGGGCTTGTGAAGCTATTAATAAAATCTCTCATATCGTCTTTTATCCAAAAAAAAAAAAAAAAAAAGAAAAAAGAAAAAAAAAGCCTATTATTTGTTTTCAATTATATAAAAAAAAAATGGAATTTGTTTCTGATTTTTTTTTTTTTTTTGAATACCCTTATTAAAAGATTTAAAATATCCAACAACTCTTGCATTAATAATTTAAAGTTAATTTCCCTATCAAAGTTGATGGTGCAATGACATTTTATATATAAATGGTGGAATAAAGTATCAATGAAATCCATTAAAATAGATCTAACCCCATTAGACAATATAGATATCAAATTTCACAAAAATCAATGATGCAAAATGCATGTTATACATATTTACTTTTATTTGAATGGGCGAAATGGCTACGTGTTTAAAAAGAAACAAAAAGAAAAAAAAAACAAAGAAGCTTACTTTTTTACGAAAATATTTTTTTTTTAACTCAAGTTTTTCCTTTGTTATTACCTATATAAGATGTCCTCAATCTATTGAAAAATATAGATTGTTATTTAGCCTCACATTTTGCATATAAAATGATATTACCCTATCGATTTTAATACAGTACCATCTCATCAAAGATTCTCTCTATATAAATACAATTTTTTTTTTATTTTTATAAGCACGTCCTGACCTAAGTTTTTTAGGGACAATACATTGGAAGTAACCTCATGCATGCATGAGTAAGTTGTAATTTCTATGTGATTTTATAGAATATTTACACATTTATATGTAACTAGTTTGTTCACACGTGCGTTGCAACGTGAACCATTTTAAGTAATATGTTTGTTATATGTATATCCAAAGAGTTAAATAGAATATGATTAGAGGAACTCAAGGTGCTGACTTAGTTGGGATCTTGAGTTTCTTTATAATGTTTAATAGTACTTTCCTTTTCTCTTTATATATACCTATACTATCTATAGAAAGATGAATGTGAGAAAAACTTTTGATTGACAAATATATCCTTATTTTAATTTTTAAATACACAACTACCCTTTTGCATATATAGAAAATATAGCAATATAAAACACATACCTTAATAAGAATTCTAAAGAAACTATAATTTTAAGCTTTTTTACCCTTCTCCACAAAACTAATATAATAGATGCCTGTCAAACCCTAACCGTAGTAGTTACGCTAACCAATATAATAGAAGCCTTCGAACCCTAGCTAGCAACAGTAGTTACGCCAAAGAGGGGTAGTAGTAGTGGTGCAATAAGTGTGTCAGGGATTGATGAGGGTAGTAGCAACAATGATTCGCAGCTTTCGTGGGTTACTAACTAAGAAACAACACATTGATGAGGTGAGTGGGCTACAATGTGGAATATTATTATGGGTTGAATAAATGTGGTTTGTCTAGCAGCAGGGGACTTGGCATGATCAATCTGTGATGGCATCATTTTGTCATTTATTTATTTGTTTTCAGGGGATTGGATGCACTTCATAAGTATCTGCAATTCTATTATAAACTCCCATATATATATATTCTCTTTGCCTCTGAATCTACATAGCATTAGATTTGATAAATAAGGATTACACCAATTTTAGCAAATTATAATGTGCAAGGATTAAAATGAAAGATTGCATTTTTTTTCATGTTCTTACAGGATAGATTAAGCCCTATATAAAAGTACTTCTTAAAGCATTAAGTTAGTTTTTGATAGTATAATATATATAATATTTCCATTTGAATTTTAAACCCTAAAACAACTTAATGTAAAAATAAAAAGTATAGAAATCTTCTCCATTGCTACCACTGAATAAACATATGATTCAAAAAAAGAAAAGAAAACAAAGAGAATATATCAGTTGAAATTATTAGCAAAATTTAGGAAAAAAAAGCACATGCAAAAAAGAAAAAAAAAAAAGAAAAAAAAAAGGGAATCCAGAGATCATCAACAAATCTTGGTTTGGCACAGTTTACTAGGGAGGTTGAGGTTTGTTTGTTTCATTGGAAGATGTCTTAATTTGTGTAAGGGACCAAGTCCTTGCAAACTTAAATTATATTTCTACTTAATAAATTTAATTTGATCTTTTTTATTTATTTATTGTTATTATTATTATTATTATAATATTTGGTTGTTTTCCAATCAAGAAAAAAAATAGAGACATTCTTGCTTTGTTGTTCGACGCATTTCTTGAAGAACAATCTCTCAAACAAAATTTAGAAAAATCGGCAAATAAATAAATAAATATAGAGTTTGAAATCAATTTGAACTATACACACCAAATAAAAACCCTTCCTTACTTCTTGTTCTTTTCCAAGTATATGGAGTTGATCTTGTATGATTTTTTTTTCTTTTATGCACTGTACTCACATATATATACATTTTTTGTGCTTAGCTTTGGTGGATGATCATCATATATTTTTATTGATTTTTCATGTGTTAGTGCTAATGATTCAGAGACCAAACTATAACGAAATTTTCTATACTATAATACTAATGATTTTTTATAAATAAATTATTTTGATTTTGATTTTTTTTTCCATATATATACACTTTTTGTGCTTAGTTTTGATGGATGATCATCATACATTTTTATTGATTCTTTATATGTTAATGCTAATGATTCAAAGACCAAACTATAACAAAATTTAATATAATATAATACTAATGATTTTTTTATAAATAAATTATTTTTATTTTCATTTCAAAAAAAAAAAAAAAACAATTCTCACAAAAAAAATTCACGTACAACGCATGTGTGCTATCACTAGTGTGCGTATCTATATATATATATAAAAAGAAAACAGTTTAAAGAAGTGAAAGTTTACTTGGCTATGAATTTCTGAAAATAAAATCTTGCTTAACTTCTCTTGTTTTAATTTCAAAGGGATACATAATGGGGGATGAAGAAGGAGAAATGTATGAGTTTTTCTTATTATTTTTTGCTGCAAAAAATGAATGAGTTGATGGGGAAGGACACATATGGGCTAATGGAATAGGATTGTAGAACTCTAATTAAAGTAGGGTATGGGGAAGGAAAACGTATGGGTTATGGAATAGGATCATAGAACTCTAATTAAAGTAGGTTTCTCCATAATTTAATTAAGGGAAAATTAGCGAAAAGTCTATTTTTATAGGACTTATAGAAGCATAAGTCTATGCAGCAAACTTATGCAGCCATAAGTTCACTTTTAAGTAAAATGAGTTTACTTTTGTAACCGTCGTAAATGCATAAAGTCAAGTTTACCTTTAAGTGTTATTTTTTGTTTTCATATTTTAAAATGACATAACTTTTGATCTAGATATCAATTTCCAATAAAATTTATATATTTGAAATATATTCGTCGACCTTTTCGAAACAAAACCCATGATGAAAATAAAATTATGTATATAAAAAAAAAAAAAAAAGTTACGTTGATTACATATTTACATGTATCGGTTTTAGAATAAATAAACATGTAAACATGTAACTATTTTGATGTGGGTTCAATTTTGTACAATTTCTCATATAAAATTATTAAATTTATTAGATGTAACTATTGAATTAGTTAAATTGATGTATTTGAAACTAAAAATTTGTAAGATTTAAATATTTTGTGACTAAAATTTAATCACAATTGACTTAAAAGTAATTTTTTTTCTATGTAACTATTTTTCTCTGAGTTCAATACATATTTTAGTTACAAGTAGATGTTTGCCCAGATGTAATTGAATTTTTTTTTTTTTTTTGGGAAAAATTAGGAAAAAGACTCATGATGAATATAAAATTATGTATAAAAAAATATTAAAAAAAATAGTTACATTGATTATATGTAACTTTCTAAGAGAAACCTTTAGCTACATAATATGAAGGGGTAATATCGTCTAAAAATATCTAAGAGGACTTTTGGCTACATAAGATTTTATGACAGATTTATGGCTACACAAGTCTAACTTTAATTAATTATGTACCCTTTTTCTTTTTATCTTTTGGATTACTTAATGGTATTGATGTCATTACATTTTAAAATAAGGGTATTTTAGAGAATCAAAAGTTTTTCTAAGATTCACCTTTTTATAGGTAGTATAGATATAGATATAGATATACATAAGATATAATGAGGATGTAATTCAAAATAACCCACGTGCAATGTGCGCGTACCTGCTAGTGTAGATAAGCGCCTAAACACCAGCAAGCATTGTTGGAATTGGCTACATTTTATGAATCAACCTTGTCCCAAAATCATGCATAGGAGACTCATGCACACTCAATGGTTCCTCGATAGAAGAGGTATAGGATCAGTGGCAGAGTCAAGAAATAAAAATAAATATATATATTTTTTAAATGTAATAAGTAATACAAAACATAAATATTTATTGATAATAAAAGGGAAATTAGAAAGATTAAACTTTTGTGAAAAAAAAGGGGTAATAATTATTATATGAAGGGAAAAAAGAAAAAAGGAGGGTTATAATTAGAAAATGTGAAAGACCGAAAAAAAAATTTAGTAAGGCCAGATTTAAAAATACCAAAATTTGTGTGATAAAAAACATTTTTTAAATAGTTGAGAAGGGTCAGATGCCCCTGGCACCGCCTCCCTCCACCCCTATTGACCTTACAAGCTAACACACATATTTTACCGTTTCATCATTTGTTCTGAAAAAGATAGGCACGCCCGCTGATCTTTTATTTTATTATTTTATGTTTAATGGCATAATTCACATTATCACAAACTCCTAGGGGGGAGAAAAAAAATTAGAAGAAGAAGAAGAAGAAGAAGACATGTTTGCCAATAATTACGTTAACAAGGGAAACATGCATATGATTGATTTTATCTGATTATTATTAGCTGGCAATGTTCCAATCATCTACAGCATGTGGGAATCAATATGCAGACTTCTTGGCAAACATGGCCTTATCCATGTCCAATCCAATTGTTGAATTACGGCAGCCTCCCCTTGGGTTGGAATTGGCCTTTCTTATGGCCTTTTTAGATAAAAAAAGAAAAAAAAAACGAAGGATGTGGGGATAATCTCAACTAGAGAAAAATCAAGATCTTCCTTGACAATTAGGTGGGTGCTGCCAACCATTTTTTTAATTTTTTATTTTATTTTAAAACTTATAAAAGCCTCCACCTTATTGTTATCAGTTTTATATTCTCTGAGAGCTTCCATATTTTTGTTAGTTAAGGAATTGGGTATTAGTAGGCCCCTTCAATGAATATATATAATGCTGCAATATCTTATGAATGGTGAATGGTTAATCGACCTATCAAGAAAGAACACCAAGAAAGTATACATTTCCTTTTGTTGTGTATCATTTGCATGTGTTAGTCACATATATTTCTACACATGATTATCATAGACGGTCACGATGGATATTACGCATATATGAATTTTTATAAGTAAAATCTTCATATGCATGCGCATGTAGACACACATAATCAGAAGAAATATTTATATAGTATCTTAGACTCTTAGTCCTATTATCTATTATTGAAATTAAAGGATATTCTAGCAAAAATTTGAATACAAAATCTTAATTAATAATTTTGCACCTCGAGAAGAATGGATTTTCAACAAAGATATCCTACTCAGGGAGATAATTAATATTGTTTAAATAAATATTTTAAATACAAAAAAAAAAAATCTCTCTTTTAAAATTTTTGCCTTTGCCTCGACTTAGCCAACACACAAGACTCTCTAAAGGATAAAACTTTCTATGTAGTGGTGGAGTCAGGATTTTACCTTAATGGGGGTGACTATTAGTTTAGTGTTAGAATTCTATTTTAATTATAAACTAAAGAAATTAATTGACTACAACGGTACACAAATTTCTTTTTCCTTCTCCTAGTCGACAATAACATCATCAAAGAAAATTTGTGTACCAAAAATAAACTCAAAGATGTAAATTTTTATCGATGATATTTCCATTCAAGAAATATCATCTTTTGACTCTTGGGTGGGGTTTCCTTAAGAAAAAAAAATAATAAATAAATAATGGTACAGGTGATTCAATGGGGACGATTTTATAAATATCATAAAAATGAGGGACAAAATTTTAATTTTCAAAAATTGGTGTGGGGGCCACCGTCCCCATAAAATATGATCGACGACAACATTAACCTATTTTTTCAATACCGTATTTTTTGTTTTGTTTTTCCTATTTACAGTTTTTGATAAAATCGCAAACCAAAGCAAAGTCTGAAATATATGTCTCTCATGTGGAAAAACCCGTGAACACTGACTCTGCATATATGATAGAGATGGAACTATACTCTCGAAAATGACATAAAGCATGTTTGTATTATTGCCTTATTGGCATCTATCATCTCTGTCATCTTGCTAAGCCTTTTGTACGAATCACATCTTGCTAAGCCTTTTTTCTTGGTTTGTTCCCTTCACAGTGGGTGTGAAAACTTGAATGCTTCGGCTATTTTGTTCTATCTCTTGAGCTCACGGGAATGACCTTCAACCTCAATTACTTTTCTTCATTTGTCTTTTTGCGTTTTGCTGCAGGTTGAGGTATATGATTTTCTTACCATGGGTTCATTTCTTGCTGTCTTATTGTTCATTTCCTTATGTACTTACCTAGTGACTTATTTATTTCTTCATTTATTTCTTCTCTTTAATTCTTGTTCATGTTATTTATAATGAGTCAAAGTCGGTGATAATTGTACAAACTAATGGCTTGATGTATGTTATTGACCCATTTTCTAGTAACTTAAACATTTAGAGTAATTAGAAGGGTATGAGAACTCTGATTTCTAGGAGGTTCTAGGTTCGAAAGTCTTGTTACCTAGCCTCCATCTGTTTGTTCGGTGCCACTCTGTCTATCGTCTAGTAACACGGGCCTTTGGGGTTGACACAAACATGACATAAAAAAAAGGATTGGAAATTTGGAATGGGGATCCATTCTTAATATTGACCAACAACCAAATAAAAATAAAATTTGATAAAAATTCAGAGCTGCCAATATTTATCCAGCAGACCCATCAACATGTTTGTGACAGACAGTTTTGGTGGGATTTTTTCTTTTCTTTTTCTTTGTTTTTTGTTAGACTCTTGATCCATTTTTCACCGCAAAAGTATAATTTGTTTTGGCCTAGCACAATAGTCGGCTTTACAGGTTTATCCCTAGACTCAGAGCCCAAACAACACCTCTCTCGTTAAGAGTGTCCAGTACAGTCTTATAAGACTATTCCAAGCGTCATCCATCCGACGTGGTATGCTAACATTTCTCTTGCTAAATTCGTTCTGGATTGGATCTTTCACCCGCCAACCTGAATTCAACCCAACTAATATTTCAATTGGGTTCTACCGTATTAGTGGTTAAAAATGAAGGGTTTAAATTTGGAAGCTGCAGACCCAAATTGGATTTGCGCTGCCTCAGAAACCACCTTCAGCTTGCCATGAATGAACCCTCTTAAGAGATGGCAATATAAATGTACAATGGCATATCGAGTCACTGTATGCTTCTTTTTAGTAGAATGTGCATGCCTGTTACAGTCAACAGTGTTACTGAATGCAAAGACAAAAAGGGCATCCGATCGATTCTTCTATTTATGTGTGTGCAGTGCCGTTTATTTTAGTGAATCCTATGACTCATGGCTGCAGAAACGGCTTCGTTTTGGTTAATGGAGAAGCTTACCATAGCGAGCATGATCATGAAAATCCATTCTCCATACTCAGGATATTTCTTGAAAGTGAGTGAAAAGACCTGATAGCCTATGGTTTAATATATATAGAATACGGTGTGAAATACATTTGAAGGAGTTCTCAAAGTGAAGCTGTTGCATTTGTGATAAAAATTTTGGGTTGTTGAGTTGTATTTCAGTAGTATGTGTGGGACTTGGTCTCTCAAACCTCTTAGAACTTAGACCGTCGTATATTTCATTTGATAGTTCTAATGGCAAAAAAAATTTGCCATTTGTCACATCTCTTGCTGTTTATGGTTTTTCTTTCAATCCATTATTCTTCAAGCCAGCTGCAATCTTCTCAATCCCAGACCCTCCTGAGAATCCAGCAGCTTCTTAACTACCCATCAGCTCTAAACAACTGGAGTGGCACTACAGACTTCTGCAACACTGAACCAAACCCATCTTTCACTATAGTATGCTATGAAGATAGCATAACCCAACTGCATATTATTGGCAACAATGGGGATCCTCCATTGCCTCCGAATTTCTTCACTGATTCTTTCTTTGCCACTCTTGTTAGTCTCCCAAGCTTGAAAGTCCTGTCTTTGGTTTCTCTAGGTTTATGGGGTCCATTACCTAGTAGAATTGGTCATTTACCTTCCCTGGAAATACTCAATATAACTTCAAATTACTTTAATGGTACCATTCCTACAGAAGTTTCATCTTTGAGGAATCTCCAAACACTCATACTTGACCACAACTTATTCACTGGCCAAGTTCCTGATTGGTTTAGTTCACTCCCAGTTCTGTCTGTTCTGAGTTTGAAGAACAATTCACTTAGTGGATCCCTACCAAATTCTTTAACTAGTATGGAAAATCTCCGTATTCTGTCGCTTTCAATGAATCATTTAACTGGGGAAGTGCCCGATCTTCGCAACTTGACAAACCTTCAAGTGCTTGATTTAGAGGATAATTATTTTGGACCTCACTTTCCAAGTTTGCATACCAAGTTGGTTACTCTTGTACTCAGAAAGAACTGGTTTTACTTCGGCATTCCTGCTGAACTGTGCTCCTATTATCAGCTTCAAAAGCTTGATATATCCTTGAATGGATTCGAAGGACCATTTTTGCCATCATTGTTGACCCTGCCTTCGATTACTCATCTCAATATTGCAGAAAACAGATTCACCGGAATTCTGTTCCAAAACATGTCTTGCAATGCTGAACTTGTTTTTGTGGATTTGTCCTCCAATCTTTTGACCGGGGACTTGCCTACTTGTCTACAGTCGGAATCCAACAGTCGGGTTATCTTGTACACTAAAAATTGTATGTCAAATGGAGATCAGGAGCAGCTTCCGTTTTCCTCCTGCCACAATGAAGCTCTGGCTGTCGAAATCTTACCACCTAAGCAGAGGAAAAGAAGGGAATTTGCTAAAGCAGCTCTTGCATCAAGTATTTTGGGAGGGGTTGCTGCAGGAATTGCACTTGTTAGTCTGGCTTCCTTGGTTATGAAAAGAGTATCTACTGAAACAAAGAATACTAAGAAAATGCCTCCAACAAGAATAATATCAGAGAATGTTTCAACTTTATATACAGCCAAGCTGCTTTCAGTTGCAAGTAAGTTCTACATTTCTCTTTCCATCTTTGATTGAGCCTCAAATTTTACAGCCTAAGGTTCCCACTTATATACATGACATTGAACTTGATAACGTTAGCTCTTCCTAATTATGTACATTGACATACGGCAGGGTATATTTGTCAAACAATGAAGCTGGGAGCCCTTGGCCTTCCTGCTTATAGAACCTTTGCTCTGGAGGAGCTGAAGGATGCTACAAATAACTTTGATTGCTCAAGTTTCATGGGTGAAGGTTCTCATGGTCAGGTATGCCATTTTATAAGGTTAAACACCAGATACGGATTCTATTTATCGTAGCAGTCTTTTTATACATTTCCTTTTTCTGCTAACACTTTGCATTTGTGATTGCTTTTACAACATTTCTTGGTTACAATTGGGCTTCTTTTTTTTTTTTTTTTTTTTGATAGATTTAAGGTCTGTTCTTCTTAAATTTTGGATCTGTCATTTTGGTAAAGTCTATCTAGCGGATATTCGGGAAGTCCACAATCTTGCTGTTATGGCTAGAGGAGGTTTTCTTGATGTATGTTGTTGCTCCCTGACCCTGGTCTCTAGGCTCTAGCTTTTTCCCTGTTGATCCTTTTTTAAGTTAACCCCCCCCCCCCCCCCCCCCCCCACCAAAAAAAAAAAAAAAAAAGAAAAAGAAAAGAAAACCTCAGATCAAGAGCCTTAACCAAATGGGAAAATGAGTATAACTGATGGAGGAAATTGCAGCTCCAATCCTTGTTTCCAGTAATATGTAGAGATCTCCTGATCCTTTTATTCTGCGTCCTCTTCGTGACAATTTAAAATTAAAAGAAAGTGTCTCCTTCTCAGAAGTTTAGTCAAGTTTAGGACGCCAACTCAAACAGTCCTTTGTTATATTTGACCTGGTCACCATGAGTTAATCCAGACTGGTTTAACTTGGGCAGTTTGCTAGAGGCGGTCAAATAATGCCAGCTCTAAACCATTTCCCATTTCTTCTCCATGTTAAGTTCTCAAATGCATTTATTCTATTCCATATGCTTTTTCACGAAAATTCATTGAAAAATCTAGTGATTCATCTGTCACTATAGCTTTCTGCAGTGATTCATCTGTCATTCTTAGTTTTCTGTAATGTTTTCCCAGTAACCATATATAAAATTTCCTCACTGAAACACAAGAATATGACTTCCTTATATTATCAGATTTATAAAGGCAGGCTCACAGATGGCACCCTTGTCGGCATACGAAGCTTGAAAATGAGAAAAAGGCACGGCATCCAGACCTATACACGCCACATTGAGATGATTTCGAAACTTAGACATTGCCATTTGGTTAGTGCTCTTGGACACTGCTTTGAGTGCCACCCGGATGATTCAAGCGTCAGCAGAATATTTCTTATATTTGAGTTCGTACCTAATGGGACATTAAGAGGCTACATATCTGGTAAGATGATCATCCATATTTACCAGTTATTCATGTCACGTGAATGCTGCATCCGGTTGGAGGAAAAGGAAGCTATACTCATCAATCCTGCATGCATGTACCTGCATGTCAAAGGGGCTTAAATTCCTCGATCTGCAATTACTCTTTTCATTTATTATAGAAATGAAGGCTCTTAGGAGTGTTCCCTCATCATAAGCCTTCTTTCCTAGCTGTTAGACCAGAACATTCTTTAATAGATGCAACAATAGACGAAATCAAATGCAATTAGCAGGAATGTATGTGCCCCAGAGTATAGTGATGTAGTGTGCTATAGTCAGGAATTTTGTAGTAACTGTAAATATAACTGGACATACAATTTAGTGGGTCTCACCAGATGATATTTGTTCAAAAAGCCTGGAGAAACTTGATGATTCTTTTATGTACCCGTCTTTGTATCGTACAAATCACCATTAAACAAAATGGTGTATCAGCTGCCTTGGCAGTACCAGTGAATTGGGGTTGCAAGTATCCAAAAATAGATTCATAATGTACTAGCATGAGAAGCACTATTTTCCCATACTCCATTCCGATTGTACATTTTTTAGCAGTTGTGTTTCTTCCTCTTATTATCAGTTAATTGGCAGAGGGACTTTCAGGACAAAAGCTTACATGGACACAAAAGATAGCAGCTGCTCTTGGGGTTGCAAAGGGTATCCAATTTCTGCATACTGGGATTGTACCTGGTGTATTTTCCAATGATCTGAAAATAACAGATGTTGTAATGGATCAAAATCATTATGCGAAAATTAGCAATTATAACCTGCCTTTGTTAGCTGAAAATAAGAAAATGGTATGAGAATATCAAAGAAACTAATTTCTATTTCATTAAACTGGATACCTGAAAGCAATGCCATGATTTGATGATTTGCTTTGCAAACCTTCCAGGTCAGCGGCAGAGTTTCTTCAATAGTACCAAAAGAAGGTGTTCAGGCAAGGTGCGTAAGCAATTCCTTTTGGAGCTCTTTTCATGCTCAAGTCAATAGAATAGGAATCCTTGTTTCATCATATAAATTATAATATTTAAGTTTGATCAAATATGAAGCAGTATTAGAATTGGTATTTACCAGAAACTAGTTTCTTTATAATAATTCCAAGATGCTTATATCTTCAATTTAGCAAAGAGAGCACTTCCAATCGCATCTCACACTTAGCTCCCCTCTCAAGGATGTATTCTGCCATCCTCTTAGAAAATTCTCTACCTCTGCCTCTATCTAGATCAAAGAGAAAATGAGAGGAAGGAAAGGAAATAGTTAAAAAATGCTTTAGAAAGCTTTTAGTCTCCGAACAATTTTCACTATTTCCCTTTCCTTTCCCTGCTGAACATAATGTTTCTTCACACCGTAATAGTGCTGCATAAAATCAGTGTATTTTTAAGAACTTATTTGAATGCAGTTAGAAGTGTTATTCTTCATAAATTGCATTGCTAATTAATTATGTTCAATATCTTTTTTCATAAGTTTTCTGTTTTACTTCCAGGGTGAAACATGAGGATAAGGATGACATATATGACCTGGGAATAATCTTACTGGAAATCATTTTGGGAAGGCCAATCATGTCCGAAGATGAAGTGGTTGTAAAAGATCTTGTAAGTGTTTGTTTCTAAATTAAGTAGTTATTTTATTTTATTTCACTAGTGTTAGACCCATGCTATGCATGGGATGAAAAGTAATAAATTTTTTCTATTAATGCATATATTAATAATTAGAGGCATATGAACTTGTAATTAAGTATTTGTAATTGTAAAGCAGTATGTGTAACAAAATTCAAACCAAGTTCATAATAACATCTGAAAATACAATTTAAGGAGAATAGACATTTTGTAGTTCAAAGCCGCTTCCAATGACATACTACTAAAATATGTTGTCATGGTTGACATAGAGAAAAGATACGAAAATATGAAATAACAATAATAATAGCATAGTTACTATATAAACATACAAATGAAAGGACCTTCCACATTATAGGTTAGTATTGAAATAATATGATGATAGAGAGGCTCGACTTATGTAAAATAAGTCACATTGATAATAACTTTTGTGCTTATCACATTTAAATTTTTAAAGTTGTTTGAATTATTGGTATTCCTAACTAAATATTGGATGCTTAAATGTGTTTGCTAGCTCAAGTCTATTTATGTGCACCAACAACATTATGCAATCACGTCATGCAATCTCCAACTATGTGTTGATAAGTTATTTTTCATTTTCTAACAATTTGTGTAGTAAGATAATTTTCAACACCTAGAATTTATAGTAAAACCCTGATTTTAAAAAAAAAAGAAAAAAATAGTAAAACTAATGCAAGAGATTATAAACTCCTCTTTAATAGCAGAGCAACTTAAATTTTTATTTATTCTTTTTTTTTTTGGGGGGGGGGGGGGGCAAAATAGCGAGTTTATGCATAATAGCTTAAACAAATTGATAGAAAATCAATTTAAACAGTCAAAAAAATAATAATAGCTTACCTTATGCTTCATAATTTCTCTAAGCTAATTTACCGAAGATGTGAATCAATATAAGTAATCCTAAATCATAAAACGAAGATCATGAAGAAAAATCAAAACAACCATAAATTTTATATAAATCACAGTGTAGAGATTTACCCGAAAAAGAAAAGGGAAAAAAAAAACTACGGGAAGCAAACAATACATCCTTACATCTATTTTTAAAGCACAAAGGTATGAACCATCACCAAAACATCTAAGAAGAAGAACACCAGCAGCACCAACAAATGAACGGAGACACTATAAGGTCAAAGCATAGAATTTGTGGGGCATTCACATTGGCATGGGGCAAACCATGTAAATAAAAATGAAAATATGTTAATTAATATGCAATATCAAAGGAGGAAGAGGAATGATGAAAACCATTACAAATATAATGGGGAAGTGGGATGATGGGAAGGGTTACAAATATGTAATGACGTTAGTATTGCTTCTGTGCATTGCATTCTATTTACCAGCAAGGAGAGTAAAAAGCTGAGTTTTTAATGCCCTTACTAATGTTAGGCTTTTAAAAAAGGGTTATATAAAAATTTGAAATAAATTGCTTATTCACCCAAAAAAAAAAAAATGCTTGAAATAAATTTAAACCATGGGTATTTAAATGGTTACAAATAAGGTTTTTCTTTAATATATATATATATTTATTTATTTTGGGTCCATTTTAACGGTTCATTAATTAAAGGAGCATTAAAGAAAGCTAATTTGGCATATACAAAATGATGTGTCTTAATATATGAACTCCAAACTCAATGAGGCTATCCACCTTAGCGCCACGTGGAGTGAGAAAGTGGCTTGAATGTCGCTTTATATATATATCTATATATATATAGATATATTAGATTTGAAACTTTCTCTAGAAATGAACAACACACTTTAATCCAAGTTAAACTGAGTCCAGCAAACATAACAACTTTAATCCTTAATGAGATCTGGAAAAATTTTTAGAAGAGTGCTTACACATAATGTCAAATGGTTTTTGATTCTTAAGCAGTTACTGGTGAACATAAAGGCCGATGATACAGCTCGAAACAGTATCGTTGATCCAACAGTTAATGATGAGTGTTCAGAAGAATCATGGAACACATTGATGGAACTCTGCATCAGGTGTCTGTCCAGTGAACCAATTGATAGGCCTTCTATTGAGGATGTAATTTGGAACTTGCAGTTTGCAGCTCAGGTACAGGTTTCATGGAGGGGAGAATCTCAGAGCAATCAAGAGTCATTGGTCTCACCTTCCTAATAACTTCAACTTCCAATTTCTGCACTTCACCAACAAGCTGTGGCTGAGTCAGCCTGCATCTTGAGAGCTTCTCAAGTGACCCTCAGGTGACAAGGTTGAGAGTGTAAAGCCCGCCGAGGTAGAATGGAGTTATATTGTAATCATTTGGAGATCTTATGTGTACCAAAGAGGAAAAATATTTTTATGCTTCCACAAATACAGTTAGTAAAGTATGCTTTAGACATACAGAATTAACATATAGGAGGCAAATATGCATCCCTAAAGAAGTTTCAAAATTCGATCTGTGTGTATGTGCGTTATCCTATGGTCTGTTATCTTAGTTATAATTGCCAGTAGTTATAACTTTTCTTCAATATATAAGAGTAATTATGCTATAGAAAACATATGATACAAAGGATGGATTGAATGCAGCAAAACTAGAGTGGCGATAAACTGATCCAAAAAGATAAAGAGTGGCGATAAACTGCCCTTTGTATCCATATTAAGCTTCCAAACTGCTGATGGGTCAACCCGAGAAATGATCTAATCCAGTTTCAATGGGATGGTTTGGTTCAGTTTTTTCAAGAGTTCAGTTCGATTATGGGTCCTAAAATAGATAACCATCCAGGTCGATTAGGTTTTAGGTTGGCCTGTCTGTTAAATCAATCCAAACCAGAGTACATTTGTTGATTAGAACGATTTTGACACAGGGCACATTTTTGTAATATGGGACTTTATGCACAGGTACATGTATAAGTGAAGAAAAGACCTAGAAACACCATCCTCTCATCTACAACAGCCTAACATTTCAAGATTTGAGAACTAATTTTTCATCACCATTCAAGACTTCAAGTTAGGGTTGGTCCCATTGCCCAAAGTGAATGCGACACAACAAACACTGCTCCCCACCTCCTCAACATCTTCCATACTTCTCTCTCCCTTCCTCCTGCTTCTTTCTCTTCTTCTTCCCCTCCTCTAAATTTCATCACAACTTTCAGTGGTCATCTTTTGTTTCATAAACATTTGAAAGTTTTGAGCTACTTTGTAGTTTAAGATCTAACAAGACCCTATTCTTTTCACAATCTCTTTAAAAATATTTTCTGCAAATTTGTGCTTGACAAATCAACCCATTTGGAGGCTTTGAAAACATGGAAGAGCTGCTGTGGTCATTCTTGATGTCTTCTTCATATTCTCAAGGAAGAGCATTATCTAATTTTTTTTTTCAATGAGGGAAACCTCAAATAGTTGTGCTTTTTAAGTGGGTGGTGGGTGGGTGAAGTGAATCAACTCATTTGGAGGATTTGAAATTAAGAAAGGGTTATTTTGGTGACATTTTGCCGATCAAGAGGAGGTTCCTCTTCATTGGTCAGCAATTAAGTATAAAGGTATAAGTATTATGTAACAATTTCCTTCACAAACTTAGTCGAGTCGTAGAAATCCTACTCAATAGCTGAAGACATCAGCTGAGAAATGTCAACAAGTTTCACAGACATAGCGAGGAATTTGTATGAGTTTCAAGGACTCAAAATGAAGAGAAGAGTATGTACAAAAGTGTTTGGAAGAAGCTTGAAGTGATACTTTTTTTTTTTTTTTTTAAATTTTAATCAGCAGAAGCTTGAAGTGATTTGATAGAGTATCAGAAGCCTTGGAACCAAGATTGTCATAACTACACAAAGTAAGTTGACCGCATCCGAACGGGTCAACCTATTTCAATGCAGGCGACCGATAGAAGCCATGTTGAAGGAAGCTTGGATCAAGTCTCTAGAAGAGGACAACAATCGGAATCATGCTTCAATAAACATTTGCAGCTGATTAGTTGGTATTGTGTTCTTCACCTTTTGGCAGGTGAAATCTAGTTGATTGATACTTATTCAATTCCGCAAGAAAGGATTGTCATCTAAAAAGAAGATGACTCCTTGTGGAAGGGTTTGATGGTGTACCCATGAAAAGCCCCACTAGTGAACTCCGGAAGTGTGAGTTTGCCTTAAAACTTAAAAAGCTATTTACTTCAGATTCGATCGCGATCAAAACAATAAAACATATTAGACGAACACAATGCAAGACATTTCTTCAGGGAACCAATTAGAGGAAACCAATAAAGCCATTTATAAGCCTTTTCTTCTCTCCTCATTCTTTCAGGGAACCAAACAAAGCCTATGGAAGAGCGAGAAGCCTATATATTGAAAAAGAAAACACATTATGGAAACAGTAAAGACGATAACACAATAAAAACTACATATGGAGAGGCCATTTTTGGTATCAGTTTTACTGCATGGACCAAAATTTGGTATACCAAGTATCTGACAAGAATAAGCAATGCCCATTAACAACAACAAAAAAAAAAAAAAAAAAATGAATGTGCAAGGCCCACCGCCCCACCCACTTGTGAGTATCATTTTCCTTCTGGTTTATGCACATTGGCAAAGTTCAAGAATAAAACAGTTACATGTCCATATTCTATAAAGGAGTTGAAGTTGAAGTTTCTGTTCCGGTTCATATATATAGCAGCAATGGCCTGTTGAACTAGGCAGTTCTTCCCCTTTTGACGGGAGAGTTCGTTGTTTCGAATAGATGTAGAAAAAATTTAGACATATTTGACATTCTTGTCCGCTAATCAAAAAAGAATAAAAAACCGTTTAAATTCACAATTTTGCAAACAGGTTTTGAGGATTGTGACAAGTACAGAAAGAAAAGGGGGACAAAACACTACAGGCCCATAACTAAGCAGCTAGATATAAAACACGCAGAGATTTTAACACCAAAAGATGAGAAGAGTTAATATCTTGATCTCAACCCAAGGCGAAGATTCTCAACTGCCAATGGGTTCAGAGCTCCATACCTTAGTCCCTGTAGCAGCAACACTCCCCACAAGATTTGATCATTCTCCATGCAGTAATTTCTCTACCTTTGTGGAAGAAATATTGAGGTGCATGTATTGGAGAAATTGTGTAATCTATTACTACAAAGGTATAAGAGTTGCACTACAAAAACACTCTCTATATTCTCCACTATTTACAACATCAATTCTCAAACAATAAACCGTGGCTGTTGACAATGTATAGATTTCCCTCTCATCTTAATTTTTTCCCCAAACTGGTTTCTGCAACAGCCATCTTCAGAACCAGATTAGAATTACAATGTGGCCATAACAGACCCAGAAACTCTTTGCTTTCCCCGGCACACCATACAACTAGAAAGAACAGCTGTTATACAAGAATAGACCATCAAAATATAAGCTCTGTAGAGACTGTACCACGAGGGTCCTTTTATATGCTCTCTTGGAATGTTTGCGAGCGGGAAAGGGCTGCTGGGTTTGCTTGTAAAACCTGACCAGTTTCTGATGTATGGACACTGCTTTTCGTTTTGGGTTGGAAAGCTTTAAAAGTACCACCTTTAATAATGGGTTCATTCTTATTATGCTCAATACCCAAAGTAGCCCATATGGAACTCTTTGCAGCCTCATCTGGATCATCAATTCTCAACGTCTTAGGAACCCAAAGAGACCTTTCTGCTTTTTCTTCCACCTGTGAATTTGAGTCTCTCAAATGTTTTCCCAAGGTTGGAGAGCTATTGGCCAAACAGCCATTCTGGCTAGTTGAAGGTGAAGGAGATTGGCAGCCAGTAGATCCAACGAATGGTACATTCCACTTTCTGGCATCCCAGCCAGGCATACAACCCCAATATGATGCTGGTACAAATGGGAAAGTGATGCTTGTTGAGCAAAATCCAGGAACTGCGACAACTGGTGTAGAGTTCCATCGAACAGGATTAGGATTACTACTATTGGGTCCAAGCATCATCTCATTCCAACCCGGATTCCAAGGGTATGCCCATGGAGGACCAGGGTAACACTGCAGAGGATGTGTAAGAGTAGAACTGTGGTAAAACTCTGGCAAACCAATTTGCCCCTCTGGCAATTCATTTTCATGGTAATTACTGGACGACAAGGAAGAGATGGATGAGGAGGGCTCCTCGACATTTTCTCCGAGAACCAAGGAATCCATTTCGACACTTCTTCTCTGGTCATTGAGATTAAGTATAGTTTCCATAGATTCACAAAGAGGAGTATCTGTGCCAAACTTTTGAACTTCCCCAATTCCGTCAACAGATGTTGGTGAGGCTGAAAGTCCAACACTTGAAGGAACCTGGTGACTGGAAGAGTTAAGGGTGTCAGCCTGGTTGGGTGTTCCTCCATCAGAAGACACCACTACCTGACGGTACTGTGAGGAAGAATGCTTATTCTTACGCCGTCCAGCCCCCACAGGAACATTTCTCATTGTTCCCCCTGCTGTCCAATATCTATGGCAATTCTGGCAGAAATGCCTAGGTTGGTTAACATTGTAATTATTGAAGTAGCAAAACTTCGTGTTCAAACTGTTGCAGCGAGGACAAGGGAGGATCTTATCCGGCCTCTTGAGAGCCTTCTCTTGGCCACCCATATCAGATTCAGCACATTGGTCTTCCTCAGGCTCATGATTTGCTTTTGCATTATTTTCCTGAATAGGAGCTTGGCAATTGTTTTCCTGAATAGGAGCTTCATCTAAATCAGAAGGATTATCTTGGTTGGCAGACTTTCCTGCTGGAGGGTCCTCAACTTCATTTTGTATTGCTTTTGGACATTTTTCCTGGAATTAAAAATCAAACTGTTTTTAGTTGGAATACCATTCAACATTCAACTAATCAACAAAGCACACAATTAATTGAACCCAAAAGATATCCATAATTTACACAAATTCAACTGTTCAAAACTCACTAGAGAGTGTAATTTTTCAACAGAAAAAAATAATAATAATTGGATGAGAAATAGAAATAGAGGCTGGGGCATGAAGACATACACACAATTCACTGCAAAAAGTGAAGTTATACAATATGAAAACATAGATCTCCTTTTTGTAACTATAATCTGTCTCAAATTTACTATGGAATTCGAAATCAATTCAAATAGTTACAGCCCAAACATGATGATCCTAAATCCATATTCCCACCCCAGTTCCACGCTAAGTACTCTTAATCAAACAGACCCTACAAAAATATTTCTTGTTTCCTCTAAGTGTTTCCCAGTGAAGAATAACAAATTGGGTTGTTTCCAAAGTATTACTTTATAACCACAACCATTCACTAGAGTCCAAATCATATATGGTTTGAACTGAACCCTCTAGGATTTGTAACAATGTTATTGAACACTGTCAGATACTGCTCATGCAGGTTCTAATGTCCACAGCACAGGTTCCACAGTTTGTCGCTGAGGCTTTTAGAGCTGGATATGAAACTTGTAGCTTGAAAACTTTCTAATTGTATAGGATTTTGTTAATAATCATTGTCCTCAGTCAAATTACTAAATTTGCATCTGTCTTGTCATTGGCAATAACAGAAGCATCCCTCCATATGTTGCCATATTTTTTTCTCTTTTCTAGAATTCATTGGCACATATTGATTGGTGAGGGCTAGCTTATTGAAGTCTCAATCCTTTCTTTAAGTTAAACCCCTCCAACCCTATTTATTTATTTATTTGAGACTCATAAATTTTTAATCGTTATTCATTTATTGGCTGTGGGGGCAACCAGAGTGGCTTCCCTACCTAGGCATGACCGTAGTAGCACCCTACCCGCTGAGAACCAATGACAAGATGGGCCTACGAAGCAGGGGACTGCAGGCGCTCCCTCAAGCTAGTTGAGCCGTAGCCTAAACCAGCCCTACCAAAGGCACTAGTGAACACTAGCCGGTTACGTGGCAATAATACCTAGTGTTGCCCATTTGTGGGCTTCAACCTCAACATGGTTCAAAGTCTCGGTCTTGGTCGTCGTCGTGTTTCAATCTCAGTCATCTCGATCTCGTCCATCTCGTCGCGTTTCAGGCGAGATGTAACCTTACGCATTAAAGAATGTTTTAAGAGATTCAAAAAATTATAGAAAAATCAGAAAAAATAGGACAATCATATTGGAACCCAAAAAAAAAAAAAAAAAAACTTGGGACACATAATATGGTCAAAAATATCAAAAAAGGCCCTAGCACACCACTATAACTTGAAAATACACTATAGGTTTTACATACCTAAAATAATCCCAAATAACACAAATAAACATAACATATCAATGATCAAGTATATGCTTTGATCGATTGGCATTCATTAAGGCTTCATTTTTTTTAAAAAAATAAAGCCCTACCATATACTAGATTCGTTCTCAAATATCGCCTTGCCCTTGAACGAGACCGGGTTAACCTAGCTAAATCTCATCCATCTTAGACGAGACTTTGAACCATGGACCTCAAGGCGCACCACCAAACAAACCACTACGGAGTTACCAAAGTACACCAGACCACCACACCTGGTGATTGATATGACTTCTATTTAAAACACAAATATTAACCAACCTTATCTATAGTGCCTATGTTATTATTTAATTACTATTCCGTCCTTTGTGTGCTCTTTCTTCAAATTGTAAGTGAAATAGTTAATACTATGTTATGGAATGCTTGTGGCAAAATATATTGACTGAACATGGGGAGGCTGGAGAATTTTTAGTCATTGATCCAGCCGGGAGCAGATCCATACCTTCAATTTAATAATTGTATATATACAGAGCCTGGAAGATAATTACTCGGGTAACATTCTAGTAAATGTGGCTAGGATTTCTAATCAATGCTACCACAACACAGCAGTACTCTTGCAATCATCAACCCGTCTAGCAGAATCCAAAATGTGGCACATTTGCAGTACAAAATACTAAATTTAGCAATCAACTAACATCTTCTGATTCTTTCTTTGTTTTCAATCTTTCTGTGAGTGTCAACAACATACAATGAAACCTAATATGATTCAGCTTTGCATTTCAAGGATAATTCTTCAGACAATGAAACCTAATAGGATTCAGCTTCGGATTACAATGAAACCTAATAGCACACTTTACTACTATCTACTGCAAACAAATATTCAATCATTTCACCATTTTTTTTTGGGGGGGGGGGGGGGTGTGGGAAGAGACCTATCAAATAAGTTTTTCTGCAACATTAACTTAGAGATAATGAACCTCCAGACAACATTCATCCATGAATTCAAAGAACAAATGGCATCAAGCAGAGTTGCAGCTAGAAGAAAGCATAGCCTTTATTTATAGTCACAACAAAAACTATATTCAGATGTACTTCTATATTTTCCTGCACTTATTCAGCGAAATAGAAACCCCATCTTATTCAGGTTTGCTACAGTAACAAGTCTTCAGCAACGACTTTAAACGTTAATATAAAATAGGAAAAACCAGATAAAGCAACAACAAGGCAAGTTTCCTTGAATATAAGCAAACAAACAAAAATAAAATAAAATGGGATTTTCCACAGTTCATTTTAGCAAAACCCAAATGGAAAATCAAATTTTTGTAAGCGAAAAAAAAAAAGGGGCGCTGAAGAGGCGTTATATGGATATACCATAACTTTAGATACAACCGGAATCTGACGATCTGGTTCCTCAACAGACTTCGCCGGAATCTGATACTCCGGCAAGGAAATATTCCTTCCAAAGAGCTTGATAGCCGGGTCTCTGACTTCAGACATGCCTCCGGCGTACCAGAACGAGAAATAGAAACCCACAAATGAAACAGCCACAACAAAAGAAACCCAGTTAACGAAGAAATAAATTTTTTTTTTCCCAAATTAAAGAATTTAATAATAAATTTAGAAAAATGCCCCACTAGGAAGGAACCAAAAAAAAAAAAAATGGGCGTCAAGAACGTGAGGAGGCGGGGCTGTATTTTTAAATTGCATATATTTTTTTTTCCTTCTCGTTTTTGATTTTTGGGTGTCACCGGGAAGGCTGGTAAAAGCGGTAGTGCTTAGCTGGAATCCGAATCAGCATTTGAGATTTGATTATTGGCCACATGTTCTTGGTGGCTGGGGATCCATTGGCTGACGTTAACTGATAGTAAAGCTTTTAACAGATGCCTCATTTATGGGAGGAGCAAAAGAAAAAGAAAAAGCAAAAAGTGCACTAAGATGGGCTTTTTGGTGCCCATGTCCCTCTATGTCCTCATCTTTTTATTTTATTTTTTCCCCTATGTCTCTTTGGATGAGGCAAATATGTAACCATGAATTTCTCCCAAATTCTCCACCTATGAAGTGGTAATATATGTATATATATATACATATCATCTTTTTATTTTATTTTTTCCCCTATGTCTCTTTGGATGAGGCAAATATGGAACCATGAATTTCTCCCAAATTCTCCACCTATGAAGTGGTAATATATATATGTGTATATATGTATATATATGTGTATATATGTATATATATGTATATTGAGGATGATCATCAGGTAAGCATGTGTTGATGTAACTTATATTAACATCGGCATTGAGAATTGTATATTGTGCATTAGTGGGATATGAGGTACATTGGACCAATACAAAGGGTACAACCCCTAATGGATGGTGCTGATATAACTTATATCAACACGTGTTGATGGGAATATAACCATCTATATATATATATATAGATATATATATTATTTCAATAAAAAAGCAAGAAAAATTGGCCCGTGTTCATCTTCATCTGACCAGCAGCCACTATTGATTTTTGTCCAAAACGATCCTAAAAGACTACGCCTTTTGTATAGTGGGCATAAATTTTTTCCTTGAGTAGTTTTTTCTAAAATGAATTTTGGGCAATGATGTTTACAAGTTCCACTCTTCATGTAGATATTTTTAGAATTAAGAGTTTTGCATGGGCCATATGTATCATGTGTTTCTTCACTGCAGTACCTCGATGCGGCAAAGATTTTGGTGGAATTTTAACAGATACATATGCATCAATCATATGAGTTTAGGTTGCCAATTTTAGCGTGTTTTTGCAAAATCAACAAGGAATGAACATGTGGAAGGCCCACTATTCATCCTACAAGAAAATGGCTCTAAATAGCTATAGAACGGTGATGCTCATTGGTCCCTTAGTAATAGGTAGTAGGACAAAGAGTGCTCAATGGAATACTTTCCATTGAAGGTCTAATTGGAACTCTTTCAAATTCTCTAATTGATGATGATTAACTTATATCAATTAGAGATTTTACTAATCATGAGTAACACTACCAATGGCTCATAATGTAATCCTAAATAAAATGAAAATAAATCAAAGAACCGTTCAGTTACAGTTAAGGTTACAATTACATCATTCCATCAACACAATGCATCTGATTAAACTAATAGAACATGGAAGTCTGTCAAGTTCCTAGTTCAATATTTTATGATCATTCACACATATCAACTCAAGTAGATACACTATGAAAACTCTTTTTTCATAATCATCCTGCTATGGCCATAGACTTACATGAGTTATTTTGTGAATGTCAATTATGAGGCATTCTCTCCCTTTTACTAAGAGTAATAGATCCCTTGTTGATCACACATATGCCTCCATACATGAAGCAATAGAGCCAATGAACACACTTATAAATTCTCTATGGAAGATACAGTTAGTGCCATTAAACTTCTAAAATTCTATGCACAAAACAACCATGGTGTCTCAGGTTGAAGAATTACTTGTACTACTGCAATTATGAGAAACTGATTCACAGGCAAGTAAAACTCTATTCAGTTATCTCAAAGTAAGATGGTCACATTCAGTGTACCTGTTCATATAAAAAGCACCCACATGTTTTCTCTTAATGTCGGATCTGGATTTGGTGCAGTCCATGCCTCTAACTGCATGGTGCAGTAGGCGTTGGATCTATGCCACGTTGCGGAGCAGCAAATGGACGGTGGATGGCGCGCTTGGCTGAACTGCCCCTTTCCCCCTAACGCCGTTTGCCGTTAAGATGCAAAACACATGAAAACGCTGCGTTTTGCTTAAAATTTTGGGGGCAAAACCTGATGCCTCCCCATTTCAATTCATTTCGTTCCATCTCTCTCGTCTCTCCCCTCCCCGCCGTTCCACTCTCTCTCCTCTCTTCCCCCTGGCTCCGTTCCACTCTCCCTAGCCTTCGTCGTCCCAGATCTGCACACCAGCAGTTCCCCCACCATCGGCGCAGGCGCAGAGGTGCTAGATCCACCGTCGCTGCTGCTCCGCCGCTGCCGCTCTCTCTCCTCTCTCCCCTCCTTCCGTTCCACTCTCTCTCGCCTTCCTCGTCCCAGATCTGGGTTTCGTGCACACCGGCAGTTCCCCCACCACCGTCGCAGGCGCAGAGGTGCCAGATCCACCGCTGTTGCTGCTCCGCCGCTGCCGCTGCCGCTGCTGTTCCGCCGCTGCTTCCCTCGAAAGCCCCTGCTACCACTGCTCCTCCTTCCTCAGCGGAAACCCAGGTACTGGTTTATATATATATATATATATTGGGTTGTGTAACCTGTGTAAACTATATATATATATATATATATATATATTTGTGTAACCTATGTATGAGAAGTTATGTATATATGTTCTGAATTTTTTTTTTTTTTTTTGTTTTTTTTGTTTTTTTTTGTAACCTGTGTAAATGGGTTTTCTTTTTTTTTTTGTTGAGAAATTTCAAGTGTTTTTTTTTTTTTTTTTTGAATTGAGGAATATAAACTAAATCTCATTCAAATTTCTTGAATTGTTTTATGAATTTTGTGCTTGTACAATTTTCCAGAGGCTTTCTTGTATTTCATTTTTTATACTAAATTTTAACTTGTTCTAATAATTAGAAAATAAATATGTATGAAGGGATGATGTGATGAATGATGGGGATTATTGGGCAGGGATAGAGAGGCTTGTAATGGATGATGGGTCTGGGTTGGTGTAAAGAAAATGTGCAAATCTTTTTTGGACAAGCTCCTTTTAATTAGTGATGCCAGCATCTTCACTACAATGAACTTGATGCATCAAAAAATGCTTCTCATGTAAGTATGTTGTTAATTTGAGTTGTCAAAAAATTCTTTATGTATACACAAACAATTGATAAAAGCTGCGTTATATTTCCATTCAATGGATTGATATTGTCACTTATGTTATGCTATTTTTTTTTTTTTTTTCAGGATCACGTAAAAGCACCCTACTATATAAGCAACTTGACGGCAGCTCCTTCCTAGGCAACTGAAAGAAAGTTATGGTTGGGCTTGGCTGCTCAACCGGCACAGCACCAATTGTAGTCATTTTCGGGTTTATAGATTAGTCACTTTTTCCATTAACTTTTTGTCTTGGGTGTTTTGGCATTGGCTTTATTGAGGCCAACTTAGATCTAACCATCTATTTTGCAATATTACTATCAGCTTTGTAATTAACTTTTATTTGGAAATTCCAATTACTACTAATTTTGAATGAATTTATTATTCTGAAGTGTGATTATGTGTGGATGTACCAATGGTAGTAGTAGAAAACAATACATCATGTAAATGCGATAAACATTTTGCCATTAGTTGTGGATAGTGTAATTATGGCCCTACTTTCATAGTGGTTTTTGACTTAACGATGATTAATGGGCATGGTTTCATATTTTATGAAGATTTGAACTTGCATTTATTTATCTTTCTTGAATGAGAAGGGTTCGTATTACTCATGGCCTAAAAACAATGATTGCCAATGAAACAAAAATTTGAAATATGTATATTTTAGGATAAAGGTAACACAATTTTGTACACCAGCTAATTTATTTGTTAGTGAGAGTTTGGTAACATTTTTTTTGCATCTTTTTGGGATGATCAATTGAATATGCAATGGCACACGTACATCTTTCTTTGTTATTGCAATGGGACACATCGATTGTATTGGCTTCAAGCCCCTAATAAGACATTGGTTTTCTTTTTTAAACAAATAAATTTTTGTCTCCCAATATATCAAGGCACCAATTTTTTTTAGAAATTCAAACATGACCCTATCTATAACTAGGATATCTCAAGTTATCAACTTATCAAACTTGTATAAACTCAAACTACTCACTATTTGTTCATCAGCCAATAATATATCAAAGTACCAAATTTTTTTAGAAATTCAGGCATGACCCTATCTATAACTAGGATATCCCAAGTTATCGACTTATCAAACCTGTACAAAATCAAACTAATCACTGTTCGTTTAGCAGCCAACAATACATCAAGGTACCAATTTTTTTTAGAAATTTAGGCATAACCCTGTTTATAACCAGGATCATCCCAAGTTATCGACTTATCAAACCTGTACAAAATCAAACTACTCACTATTCGTTTAGCAACCAACAATATATCAATGCAGAAAGGTTACAAAAATGATTTTTGTAAGGTTTACATCAATATTTAGTGTACACAGTAAAACAAAATGCATCAAATAAAAATCATTAAAACAAAAATCATTCTTTTGGATTCGTTCCATGCTTTGGCAATCAATCCTCAATAGCAGAAAGGTTATTTGAGCCTTGACAAGGCTCAAATGCCTAAGTTGAGCCGTCAATATTTGTTGCCAGAAAACCTCGGATGCTATTTGGTAGTGGGGTTGAGCATAACATTGAATCCAATGGCGGGCTTAAGCTAGAACCATCTATCTGTAGACATAAATAAAAATATTAATGTATATGTAAAAAAGTATTAAAACCTTACAAATATTGAAGATATATATGATATAAAAATGAGACCTTTCATTCCACCTGCAAAACAAATTTTTGAACATGTATTGCCCATTTCAAAAACAAAAAAAAAAAAAAAAGAAAAAAAATTTCCCTAACAGCAAGCTAACTTCACCAAGACTTTTTTTGTAATGTATATGTAAAAAAAATTAAATTTTCTATTTCAAGATTTGTCCACTTAATACATACAAAAAGGAAACTTGTATTGCATATTTCAAAAAGGGATTTTTACAAGCATTGTCTCAAATTCATTTTCATCAACACATAGAGATTAATCAACCCATATTTTCATTATTTCTATTTTATGGCTCTTTAATCTTATTCACCCAAAGCAATCATATTTTTCATCTAGGATCCATCATCCACAACCATAAAGCTCTATTTGGTTCGCGGATTTTATCAAGGAAAATATATATATATAAGGAATTGTACTTTTTTCTTATTTGGTTGCAATGGAAAATTGGTAGAAGAATAGTTAAAATAATTTTGGCTTGGTATGATTTCATCTTTTCCTTTCATTTTCTTTCCTCCGCATTTATTTTTCCCTTCCCCTTTTTTTCCATGGTAAAACCACGAATCAAATAGAGGGTAAGGGGAGATTGAAAAGAAAGTTGCTCATAGAATTTAAGGAGGATGAATTAAAGAGAAGAAAAGCTCTGTTGAGCTGATTGCTATATATATATATGGGGCAATCATTTTCTAACTTGAAAAACCATTTGAACCCAGAAATGTCCATCATTTGCAGTGAGACACTGTACATGAATCCTACATATATGTATAAAGTACCAATATACATGAAATGCCCACTGTACCAATTTTTTCTACCCATTACACTACATATATGTATACAGTATACATGAATCACCACTAAAACAGTAAAACCCATAAATTTACACTACACAAGTCCATCTAAATCCACATAAATGCCAGATATTAAATAAGAAACAAGTACAGGAACTCAAAAACAAAGAAGAAAAACAAATAGCGACAGAAAATCTATGGCAAAATCAGAAGCAGATGTACGAACATATCTATACATTTTCAATGCATATATATTAAATTCCCAATCGAATGCAGCCAGTGATAAAGAAATCCAAAAACTAACCCCTAAAGCCAACTGAAGGTGTTGCCCAATCTACATCCCCTAATCCCTAAACCCAGCACTAGCAGCATTCAAAAAAAAAAAAAAAAAAAAAATAGTATGCTTCAGATCTATTGCATTTCAACCCACTTTGAACATCTCCTGACCCCTAAACCTAGCATTAGCAGCAGCATTATGCTCGTGTTATTGTTCAAATTTCCAATGCTTCCAAAGGATGAAAACAAAAAAATCATTTCTATTCCTTTTTTCATTATCCAAACAGGGCATACACATGCATACACAAAAAAATAAATAAATAAATCATAAAATCTATTGCATTTCAACCAAATGGCAGTCCAACCATAAAGGAATCACAGAAGAAAATAGCAAAATTTTGAGGTTAGGGTAACACAATAAAATAAAAATAAAAAAATGAACCCTAAGCTTACCACTGGTCGTTGGAGAAGTGGAATGATCGTTGAAGATGGCGTTGCGAGGAGATCCACCGGACTTTCGTCGCATGCTGTCGATGGGTGGTGGAGCCGGACCGTCGCGTGCAGTCGACGAGTGGTGGGAGCACTGACGGTGAGAGAGAGAGAGCGGTGATAACGAGTCGCGATCTAATATTTGGGGGTTTCAGATCTACGGCTAAATTCTCATCGATGGGAGACCCACCGGACTGTCATCGCGTGCTGTCGATGGGTGGTGGAGCCGGACTGTCTTGTGCTGTCGACGGGTAGTGGAAGCGCCGATGGTGAGAAAACGTAAGGGGTGAAATTGCGAGCCGGGGAAGGAGGAATGCCCACCGTACCGGTAGTGCCGTCGCCGGAGGCCGGGAGGAGAGAGAGTGGAAGAGAAGAGAGACGAGAGGAGAGAGACTGGGCGAGAGGGAGAATGAAAATTGAAATCGCAAAGCAGCTATTTCTTCTCCTTTCCGGATTCACAAAACGCTGCCGTTTTCGCGTTTTAAAGCCATCCACAGCAAACGCCGTTAACGGGTTGACGCCAAAGCCATTCCAGCCATCCCAGCCGTTGAAGGTCCCTTTCGCCACGCGTCGCACATCTAACGCCTACTGCACCATGCAGTTGGAGGCATGGACTGCACCAAATCCAGATCCCTTAATGTCTCCACACAAATAGCTGTTGACACCCCATTTGGTACTACCTAAACATTTCAAGTCCACCCTTTTTAAGCCCAGTGATGAAGGTGATCTAGTTTAAAATAATTGATGAATGATCCTTGAAGAGCCAACGTGATCGTAATCGTAGCCCAACCCATAGAAGCCCACAATCGGATATTTGTATGTACGTGCAATTCAGTTGTACGTACACACCTTTCAATTGTGTGTACGCACATTAACTCCCAAGTCTGGATTTTTCCCTCCATTTTGGTTTTCCCCTTATTACCTTATGAAAGTTTGACCTACTTTGTAGCCACCCTATGATGGCTAGAGAAGACAAAAACCCTAACCTAGCTTTCCCAAAAACCCTAATACTACATCTATAAATATAGCACTTCCAACCTAGAAAAGGGACGGCAACTATTCTCTAGCCACCACCATTCTCTAAACCATCTCTACAAACCCTAGCCACCTCTTTTACAAACCCCAAAAGCTAAGAGAAAGAAACACGGCTGCGATCACGGAGGTTTGAAGGGGAGAGTTCATCAAAGTTTCATCCTACACACCACCTAACCTAAGGGTAATGCTTACTTTTCCATCTCTTTCTCCATTATTTGAGATAGCCTGTTATTATTTTCGAATGTCCGGACATGCTATTTACATGATTCTCTTTCCCCCATGATTGTACAGTTAGTGCTGTTAAACTTGTACTACTGCAATTATGAGAAACTAATTGACAAGTAAGTAAAACTCCATTCAGTTATCTCAAAGTAAGATGGTCACATTCAGTGTCTCCACACAAATAGCTGTTGACACCCTATTTTGTACCGCCTAAATATTTCTACTTTACCCTTTTTAAGCCCAATGATAAAGGGTGATCTAGTTTGAAATAATTGATCTAGTTTCAAAAATTCAACAGGCCTAATCAATCCCTTTCGAGACCCTCTCGGGTCTTATTGGCTCGACCCCTAGGTAGATTTATAACAAATTGTGTAAAAACCTGTGTCTATTAATCCTAGCTAATATATATTTTTTCAAGTGAGAATATGTAAATGTAAGTTTCATCATTATGTGCATTGAATGTATAATATATATATATATATATATATATATATACATACATGGTTATTCTTGTGCGAGATATCACATAATAAAGCTGTATATATATATATAGATAGATAGATAAGATTGTGATCAAGAGTAAGCACGTTCTGATATAACTTATGTCAACACCGGCATTGGGAGTTGTACCTTGTGTATTAGTGGGATATGAGGTATATTGGACCAATGTAAGGGATACAACCCCCAATGCATGGTGTTGATATAACTTATATCAACATGTGCTGATGGGAACATTACTGTATATATATATTGTTTTTATTTTTTTGTTTTTTTAATGTGTGGTTATGCCCAGGGACTTTAAAATCGTCGACACGGGCGATATATCGACGATATATCACCGTATCGACGGGGGTCGATATGATATCTCTCAATGATTTGGTTTTAGTAGGTTATTGGTGGACATATCGCTATATCGACCAAATATCGAGGAATTTCAATAATATCGTAATAGATCACGACTTTTTCCATTTTTTATCCATTTACCGTCGAGATTTAGGAGAAATTTCGATAATATTGGTCAATATTTTGTTGATATTGTCAATCTATAATCCTATCAGTACAAATTTTAAACTACTTTTTAAAAAATTTCTAAAAAGAAAGAAGAAGAGAAGGAGCTGGTTCATTCTGTCATCGACATCCTTGCCATTAACACAGAAGAATAAAAAGAAGAAGCATAAGAAGAAGAAGAAGAAGACACCTAACCAACTTGGTACGTGTTGTTGTTGTTAGCCTCGCTGTCGTCGTCGTCTTTGCTATCATCCTCATCGTCGATCCTCCACGCTGTTGTCCTCATCGTCGAGTTTCCACGGCAGCAAAAAGAAACCCTTATCTCCTTTAAGGGTCTCGAGCCTTCTTTAGTTGTGAGATAGATGGTAATGCTTTTACTTTATATTATATATTATATATTATTTTTATTATGACACTTTTAAGAAAAATATACTCCCTAATGGGTAATGCTACCTTCCCCACATTTTTTCCCTACTAGTATATTTGGGAAAGTAAAATTGTGGGACCTACTGATATAATTAAACCCTTACCCTCCTAAATATACTAATATATATAGTTATTAAAATCGGACTGGATTGGCCGGTCAAACCAGTAAACTGATGACTTGAACCTATGTCTGGTTCGATTTAACATGTGGATCGAAAATGCAATTGAACTGGTTAAAACTGGGACAACCCACCTAAATCGGCTATATTTTAGGCAAACCGGTCTTGTTGAACCGCTTTTATACTAAACAACACGTGTTGTGCCAATTAAAATAATGACAACATGTGAATGACAAGACTCAAACCTAGGAGAAAAATAACATAGGAAGCAGTCTTTCATCATTTGTCCGCATGCTTACTTGGTAACGTTTATGGTATTTATTTTATTTTATGCTTTTACAATTTATAGTTACATACAACATGCATATATAAGACTATCAAAATCCAGTTATATCTAAAATAATATATAAAAATAGTAAATGGTTCAAATATATTTAGAATAATATTTTTTGATAATAAATTTTAGGGGAAATTAGCGGGAGGTACATGTTTGGGGGTTTGTTCAAACCTCAAGTCACCTATAAAACTCTTTTAGTCTCAAGTCCACTGCACATGAAGAAATGTTAACGTTTTGGGAACAGCTATAAAAAATCTTGCCATGAATACCACCAATGCCCTTCTAAACATATATGGCAAGGTTTTAAAAGGATTTCCAGAATCAAATCCATCCCATTCATTATACTGCCTTTCTAAACACATATGGCAAGGTTTTAAATGGAAAACCTATAATACCCTGAATATTTATTAATTTATTTTACGTGTATATTTAGTGGAATTGTACACAAGAAGATAATTTTAAATATTGTTGAGGTTAGTTGAATGTTGGGATACATTGCATTAAATTGCTTTGGATGGAAAAGAATAATTAATTTGTGATATATATAGGTGAAGGAAGGAAAAGACAAAAGAAGAAACAAATAGAATAGAAAAAAAAAAGAAGAGTAAAGAATGAAGATTAGCTTTCGGTGGAATGGAATAAGAAAAGAAGGTATAAGAAGAAAAGGAGTATAGAAAAGTTAAAAGAAGAAATAAAGAAAAGAAAAGTGGCGTGGGAACATGGGAAAAGAAGGAAGAAAAGAAGAAAAGGTGGGAAGTAGGTGTAGAAGAAAGAAAAGAAGAAATAATGAAGAGAGGGAGAGAGAGAAGGAGGAAAGGACGGAAGAGAAGAAATAAATAGAGAAGAAAAGGAAAGAAATAAGAAGGGGAGAAAGAGGAAGGGAGAAGCCGAGAGAGGCAGTGGCCAGACGGTCTATCGGCCGGAGCATGGGAAGTTTTAATCCGACTTATTTTATTCACTTATTTTTGAGGTAGGGGGTTTAATTCTTGTATGGTAAATGATGATTATTTTGAAACATATGTTAAGATTTGATTTATGTAAGGTGATAATTCTTGATGGTGATATATTTGAGGTTTATGATGGTTGATTTCATAGAGATTATATTTGAGGTTTATGATTTGGAGTTCGTATTATTTGATTAATTTATATATTATTTTGAATATATAAATGCTTGTATGTGATTTTGAAACATTATTTATTATATAGGAATTTGATTTCCTACTGGGCAGTTGTTCGCTCACCCCAATATATTTTCAGGTGATAATTGTTGGCGGCACGTAATAGAATTGGGGTCGAGATTTGGAGAAGTTATCACGTACATTTATTTTTATTTAAAGCTGATGTAATTTTATTCATTTGGTTGGCCAATGTATATTGATGATGAGTTTTGGGTTAACCATGGCTACCCGCAGCTGCGCAATACTCTGTATTTTGAAAGGAATGTATTTTTGAAAAGGTTTATTTGTACGGAGCTCATAAAAATTGTACGTGTTAAGGTTTATAAATTTTGGGGCGTTACAAAACCAACCACGATTTATGGAATCAAACCCATCTCATTCATTATTTAGGTTTGCTAAATGTCCAATAAAATTCATACTTGTCAAGCTTCGACAAATGTAACTAGTTGATGATGTATGGCCCTTTTGTGGACTTATTTTATGTAAAATCATGTAACTAACACATATGCGTGTGTATTTCCAAAAAAAAAAAAACTCTCAATGTAACTATTCCGAATAAGTAAGAAATTTCATAACCCACATCAACAATGTCAAAATCCCTAAATCGGAATTCAAATAAATCGAAACAAACCCCTATGTTTAGTTACATGAATAGTTACATACCTACACTTTGTCTTCTTCTCCTATTTGTTCATGTAACTGTTCCTCCCTATAACAATTACAGTAACTACAATAACATACATCTCTAGTTACATGTAATTGAGACCTAGGTAACTAATTACCCATTCAATTTCTTTAAATAAAAAAAAAAACAAAAAACAAAAAACAACCTAGCTTTAGTTACATGTTCAAAAAGTTACACGATGAAATAGAGGGTCCACTACCAAAGGGATGCCAGCAGGATTGTGAATGACAAGGGAAGAAAAAGTAGGAGTAGTAATTAAAGGAATTGAGGGAGGTAAAGAAAGACCTAACAAAGATGGAGAGAGAGAGTTTTGGGAAGTATGGGAAAATAAAGGAGGAGAGTTATGAATGGGTGAAAATAATGGAGGGGAGTTATGGGAATTAATTGAGGGAGATTAAGAAGGAAGGAGTAGAGCATATCACAGTAGGGAAAGTAGGGGACATTGGGAGTAGAAGGGAAGAATTTAAGTACGTGGTGGAGATTTTGTAGGGATTTAGCCAAAATTTAAGGAGATTTTTCAGGTAAGTTATTCCTATTTCTAATCTTTATACGATTTGTACCTTTATAGTAGGGGCATTTTTGTCCTCCCAACTTATATTGTACTGGAGGTTAAACGTGTTTTTAAAGAGGGACTTTACGTAACACAAACATTACTTTTTGGACTTGAGCCCAAATGCCCCTAAATTTTATATATACTTTTTATTTTTAGTAAAATTTAAATTTTTTTATAATTTTTTAATTATAGCACTGGTTTGAGTAGTGACTTGACGATTGAACCAATGACCCGACCTTTCGACCAGGTTAGTGACCGGTCCGGGTTTAATGACTATGCTAATATATATTAGAACCATGCATTAGGGGTTGTATCACATGCATTGGCTCAATGTTATGTTTTAGTGTGACATTTAAATGTCAAATTTGTGTAAAATATTTTATTTACTCAATGCATTATATTTTTTCTATACCTTACACAACACATACTTGCATCATATACATTTAAATTATAAAATTTTGATGCTAAATTGTGTATTAGAGTTTAAATCATTATTTCCTAGAGTTTCCATAAAAATATCCGTGTTTAACTCACAATATCCATCTTATTTTTAAAACGATATCGATATTGTCGATATATCCAACAATATATCTATATTTTTGAACTCTCGATATATCCATCAATATCGATATTAAAGTTCTTGGTTATGCCGACAATTTATGAATGGGACAGTTGATTGAAGAAGTCTTTTACATGGCTAAAATTCATTTTTAACATATTCAAATGGTTACTTGAACCGCTATTCTTGCAATTCTTGCCACAATTTTGACCAAGATAAGAGGTTGACTATGGCTTATGGACGTCATTGAGAATGATTCCACGCAGGACAAGTGACCTTTATTAAACACTTGTGCAAATTCTCAAAATTTACCCACATTAATACAAGTTCGCCCATTTAAAGCTTGTTCATCTATCTATGTTCAATGTCCAGCAACCATTCATGTGGTAGAAAATACTCCCTCCGTCCCTAAAAGATAGGCCAAATTCCTAACTTTTTGTGTCCCAAAATGATAGGCCATTTTGAAAAGTCAAACCATAAAATTGTTTAACTTTCCTATTGTACCCTTTGTTTTGTTAAAAATTACTTTACCATTTCAATTTCATTTCATAAAGGAAGGGTATTTATGGAAAACAAAATTTAGTCAATGCATTTATTAAGTTTTCTTAATTTGCGTGTTTGGTCAAACTTGGCCTATCTTTTAGGGACGGAGGGAGTAACATTTTTTTAATTAATAAATTTACGGTCCATTTGGATAAACTTTTCCTTCTTGCTTTTTACTTTTTAAAAATAAAATATAAAAAAATAAAAGTTTTGCATGAAATTTTTTTTAATAATTACTTTTAAAATTAAGTAGAAAGAAAAAATAAAAATAAAAATAAGTAAAAGCTTATCAAATGGGTGTAACCAACCTAATCTTCATCAACCTATTTTATGTTGGGAATCGAATTAGAAGGAAAACAAAGTGCGGAATGAATTGAATAACAAAACTTTTCCTAATCGATTCCACAGCCCATGAATTTAACTATGCTTCAATAGAAACAAAAACCCTAAGTACAAAAAGGTAGAATTACTTACAATGTTTAAGTCTTCTCCTTTTTGCTCTAAACTTCGATTCCGGATAGCAGCGTAGTAGCAATCCAAACGTATTGCTTCCAATAGTATCCACACATCCACACATAGCTTAAGCTTCAAGTCCGTCCTTCCTTCTTCCTTGTTCTTGCTAGAGGTGGAAAAGAGAAGAGAGAGAGAAGAGGAGCCTCTAATAGGTTGGACAGCTAGGGTAAGTGAGCAAGGGTGTTATGCTAAGTCACACATAAGTGTAACTTATATATCACCCACTAAGGGCCCAACCAAGGGAGAAATCCTATTTAGGGTTTTGTGCAATTTAGGAAATTGCACAATAACCCCTCTTGTTTATATCAAATACAAACTAGGCCTCAAAGAACTATTCTTTTATTCACTTATACTCTTTCTCTCATAAATTTTAAAACTCTCTTAGCATGATTAGTGTGTGACTCATTGGGTTCACATTATCAAGTAGTAGGAATAGCATGAGGTGTGCACAATGGAACTCTTTCCATTAGGGGTCTAATTGGAACTCTTTCCAATTCTCTAATTGATTATATAAATAATTTATATCAATTAGGTCTTTTATTAACCATGAGTAACACCTAGCATATGGTTCATGATGTTGTCCTTAATGAGGTGAATTGCTATCTAACATAGAACCTTTCTGTTATAGTTTATAGGTTATAATTACATCCTTCCATCTACACAATGTCTTCAATTGAACCAATAGAACATGGAAGTTTGTTAAATCTCTAGTTCAATTACTTTATACTCATTAATATCAACTTAATGATGAACTTATGGAAACTCCTTTCCATATTCATCCTATCATGGCCATAGACTTAATGAGTTATATTATGAATGCTATATGAGACATTCTCTCTCTTTTTCTTGAGAGTGATGGATTCCTTATTGATCAGTCACATGCCTTCATACATATAGCAGTAGGGCCAATGAACATCCTTGCAGACCCCTATAAGGATTTACACTTAGTGTTATCAAACTTTTAAAGTTATATGCATAAGACAACTATGATGTCTCAGGTTTAAGAATTACTTGTACCACTATAACAATGAGAAATTGATTAATAGGCAGGTTAAAATTCTATTAAGTTGATCTCATATCTTTGGTTACATTCAGTGTACCTATTCTAGTAATAGGCACCCACTTGTTGGTTGTAGTGTCTATACACAAATAGCTTGAGACCAACTATCCTCCTATAAAGTCAACCTAACAGGTGCTAGTCTTATAGTTCATTATTGTCCATCATAGTAAACCTTCAACTAGGAATACTTTAAGAGTTTAGTACAGATATATATTTACAGTCTCAAAATTACAACTCTTTGTAATTTCATATTCTCAACTCTAACTCTATGGACATATTATGTAAATATAAATGATGTATATAAACATTATAGAATAAACCCTTTTATTAATTCAATAATAAATGTGACATATATAAATGAAATCAAATGATTGTTTCTTATCCCTAAACAATCATCTCTATGATTAGCTCTAAGGCATAACACTAACAATTTAGTACTCTTTTCTTGTTTTATTCTATGCTACTCTGAAGTATTAATACTGTAGGTAAATCGCTTGAATACATTGGTAGAGCTTACAACAAATTAAGTAGCTCATGTTTTAGCTGATCATGCTTGGAGTTTCAAAACATAGAGCATGGCTTAATATCCCCCGAGGGCTTGGTTTCCACCCCTGAAGAGCCAGTTTTGTGGCTTTTTTATTCTCTCAATAAAAAAATTTCTCTTATTATTTGGGGAGGGGGAAAAAATTATTTAAAAAAAAAAAAACCTCAAGACAGTGAAGTATTACTTTCTCGGACAAGCTAATCTTTCTTGGGTTGCACTGTTAGATTGTTTGGTGCCTGAGAAAATAAGGTTGTACCATGTGCATGCATGTCCAAGCATTTAAAGTCAAATGGCAGTGGATCTACTGTCACTTGTATTTTTGTGTGTGGCATTCACTAGAGAAGTTATGTTGATTACACAAGTGGGGCTCCAATGGGCAGCCTAGAAAATAGGGTAGCCTCCTGCTATAATGGTAGTCTAACGTGATTTACAGATAAACAAACTGAATTCTCTTCCTCAGTGATCTACAAGGGAGCACAACTCAAATGCACTACCGCTGAATGGAATGCATTGCTGGAATTGGAAGGTATTTCTCCTGTTCTCAAATGCACAACTGCTGAAGTGCAATCTTTTCCTATTTGATACTTTGGCTGATGGTTTTTGTAAAATTGCGAAAGACTCTCTCAGTTGGTTGGGTATTATTGCTGTTTTGTTACGATTGGCTGGAGTTAGGAATGCCGGTTTGCTGGTCCACAAGTTGGTAGCATGCTGCTCTTTTCTTGCTGAAGCTGTTGGATCTTCGAAGTTGCCTCTTAAAGTACATGAAGTTTGCTTATGGCAGATCTGTTGCTGATCTCAATTCTTCGGAATTCTTTCCAACTGCTTCTTAAAAGAATGCTAACTAGTTCTTTTGCTAGTGGGAGTCGGTGGAGTTTGTTTTTGTTTTTTTATATCCTTTTTCCCCCTCTACATTTGAGATTCTTCTTGTAACTTGTATTTTTCTTTTGATGAACTGTTTGTTTTGTAACTGCATTCCTTGTAGCAAATTTTCAGCTTGGTCTCAGGCTATAGGGCTTTTGGTTAGCTTATGCTACTTTCCAGTTTGTTGTTGCTCTTTTTGCTAAAAAACAAATCTCCTAACCCAACAAGGGAAGCCTCTACGACCTTTAGAAACCTTCTCTGTTGGGTGTAAAGGGGAATTGGACTATCCATTCTCATTCAAAAGTCAATTTTAAAAAAAGGAAACAAAATAAATAACATAAAGATATGAAGCAAAGAACTAGAGCCAAGCCCCTGCCCAGACCAGTCCAGTCCAGTTTTATATGAGTTAAGTCGGTTTTACACAACATGCAAAAAGTATATGCAAAAAGTTTAGGCCAATCCAAACCTGTTTCAAACCCATCACATGTTTTCATCAGACACTTTCAAGTACATTTCTAGGATTGTTTCTGGGATTGGATCGACTAATTATGCCATGTCAACCCTAACTCAACCCATACCAACACTATTATACCAAACCAGTACCTAACTTATTGCCAACTCAAGATAAAGCCAAAAGGATGTATCAATCTCTTTCATGATAAAACTGATGTAACAAGTGTCTACTCTTTTGTGTGGTAAATAATGCTAATTTACATTGAATAATTCCATGAGAGATGAAACAATGCAAAATACAAACCTATCTATAACAAACTCTACCCTTCGGATAGCTAACAAAGAAAATCCGGCAAGCAAGAGAGACTGAAGCAGCCTTAAAGAATATGATATTTTTACAAAAGAACAGTGAGGAGATGCAAATTGAATGAAATCACCTAGTTGTCTCTCGTGAAGGGTCCAAGATTGGGTTCATTTCTATTTCTGCACCTCCAAGTTCCCTCAGATTCCCAAACTTCTCGGCTTCTCTTGCAATATGAATATCACGAGGATTATAGTATTGATTTAAAAATTTTACAACAAAACGAGGAATCAACCCAGCTATTAGGATACCAAGCAAGCACAACCAAAATAATCTCGTCTTCCCAATATGGAAAATGGCCCTGTCAAATTTATAATGGAGTTTCACATCAGTTTCAATTATACATATAATGGCAGTGTAAAAAAGTCAAGTATTTTATTCCTTGCATATGCATGAATAGGTATTTCTATAGCAGAATGTAATTTAGTGGCAGCAGAAATTATATCATTGGTGTAAAAGCTTTTCAGCAATGGCTAAAGCAAGACTGCTCTGTTCAATGGAATTGGACTGAAGGAAATGCAATTGGTCCCGCCTTCAGAGCTGCTCATTTTAGCAAACCAAATCGCACAGTAGATTTATGAAAACTGCTTCAAAGGGTGTGGAAACATAAATGAGGACTGATATACTAAGATTATGATGCAAAAATAACATTCCACCCATGAGAAAGGGATCCATGAAGGCATACTTGTATATGAGTTCACAGGTGTATGAATGTAAATAGACATCTAAATGCTAGGGTATCAGAAAGGTGATCTCAGCTTTTGCAGAACAAGCCTCCCAACTAGACAGGTCACTAATTACACTTGAGCCATCTACTGGTACAGACAAATGCAATTATCCTTTCATCCTCAACACTAGGCTAACCCCAGTGGCTTTGCAAGTGCATTTTACTCATTAACATATTCCACTTCCTATTTTTTCCTGAGAGGATGGCCATACCCACTGTCCAGTGATGTGGCAGTTGTCCCATATTTTAACTTGCCATCTTTTTTATTTTATATATATATATATATATATATAGATAGGTTTTTTTCATAGAGTTATTTTAAGGTAAGATTCTATTTTAGATTTTTTTTTTTTGGGGGGGGGGGGGAAGTGGTACAAAACAAACTATTTACTGTCAACTTGAGAATTGATTTGAGACTATAGAAAGACCCAGAGAAGGTACTGGCCATCGGACAACAGATATAGAGTGTGGGTATCTTGAAAGTTGTGGGCACTCCCCATTCTTGGTAAGGGTGGAGACTTTGGGCAGTCTATGAAGCTTTTTAGACTCCATGAAACTCTCTAGACTCAATTCGAGCCTCTATAGACTGTAGCCTCACACGGCTTTCTAAACTCCATTATGATCTCAATAAACTCCTAAAAGCCCCACGAAGCCTTCTAGACTCCACAAAGCTCTCTAGACTCAATTCGAATCTCCATAGTCTTCTTGTAGCCCCACATGGCTTTCTAGTGAAGAGTTTCCTCTCAGATATGTTAGACTGCCCCTCTCGGCCACGGACCCCAAAAGTTTGAATTACCTCTTTCTCTTCAGTGGTTTTCCAAAAAGGTTTCTTAGTAAAGCATACATATACATCTGGTGCCCCCTATGAGACTAAGGTGGAGTGTGGACTTGGGTAGGCAAAGTTCAAAGTGAGAATCTTCTTAATAGAAAGCACAAGTGTTTGAGCAAACCAACACAATAACTATAACTATTCAAAAAAATTATGTGCTGTTGTCCATGCTCATGTGACATTTTGTTAGGGGACTTTCCAAAAGATTTTATAACAAAATTACTTAAGTTCGTAACCCACACTCCCAGGTTGTGGATTTTCTTTTGGTTAGCTACATTGCTGAATCTATGGCCACATTTTTCATTATTTATAATATTAGTCAGGGTGAAACCAAAAATTTCTCCTCTTTATGATTAACTTTTGAGTGTTTGATGACCCACCCACCCACCCACCCTCTGTTCAAGAATAAATTCATTGTTTCATCCCTGCCATAGCGTGAGGTGAATGACGAAATATATTATTTTGTGGACTGTCTTTGCCACTTAATTGACCTAATCATGCAACCCTATACATGAGCAGTAGTTAACACTAAAAGACCAAAACAAGCATGGACCTTTGTAGCATACGAAAAAACCCTTTTAACATTTTCAATGCATACCATGACATATAAGAAAGGCGGAAATTGCTTGCCACATATAATTATGCCATAACTGTTAAAAATCTATAAAAGCATAGATGCAACTATTCATGCAACAGAAGACAATCTACTGTGTGTAGAAGAATTAGATTGAGAGTGTACCAATAACCAGGTAATGAAGGAATAGCATCAATGACAAGGACACAAATGCAAGTTGCGATTATAGATCCCCAAATGGCTGCATGAGTTATCCAAGTCCACCGCATGACATCCATGGCTAAGTGTAAATTAACCAAAATCACCACTGCAAGTGTCCACAGATCCCCTATACTTGACCCATCAATGGGGCTTTTCCAATATGCAAAGAGAGGAACAAAGAAGATAACTGCACTTTGCCACACAGTGTCCATCATTGTTACCCAAAATAGTTTTAGGTTGTAGCTTTCGTGTCTGTGCCCGGACCCATAAAGCTGAGGATAATTTAGAAGAGTTCTTCTACTAAGGTCTTTGTCAAGAATTCCGACAACAATTGTAGGCAAAGACGTGTAAATTATAGAATACAACATGCTGCTCCATTCGGTGATCGCAGTTGTCAAACTGAAACAAGTAAAAAGCACGTACCTATACAGAGCACATGAAATAGTATCCAATAAGTATGATGAAACAATTAAATGTTTATCAAAATTATTATTATTATTATCAGCACATAGATGAAGATGGAGTTAAGGTTCAGGCTGAGACATAGATCAAGAGGGAGTTCAGGCCCAGTCAAATACTTCAATCCAGATGTGTGGTACAATCTCAAAACACAATTTACAAAGCTATGGAAGCTGGCATGTTCACATATATAATAACTCTCTATATAAAGAACGTATTTGAACATAATTATCTACCAAAAAATATACTCACCAGAATAAGACAAAAACAAAAACGGCGTTCCTATAGAAATTGTACAGTATCATGTAGCCCATCCGCTGGTAATTCCAATGTCCATGGACCAATAAAAGGGGAACCAAGAATCTGAACTGACCCATTGCAAAATCTGATGCCATGACGGCTTGCCGACCCTCTTGTCCACTGATGCCAATTCCCACATCAGCCATTTGGATCATTGAAACATCATTAGCACCTGAAAGCATTCAGTAGAACTTGCTAATATAAGCCCAAACTCAAACAAGAGACCAGACAAAATATTTCCTTCATGGGTGTGTGTGTGTGGAGGAGAGGGGCCTGGGGGGTCTCTTCGGGAGCATAATATACCGAGTAAGACGAGAGAAAATGGTACGTACCATCCCCAATAGCAAGGGTCATGTCGTCCGTCCTGTTCTTTATGAGAGCAACAATTCCAGCTTTTTGCAATGGAGCCACTCGGCAACAGAGTACAACAGAACATTTACTGGCTAGTTGGAAGAGCTGCAATTATTAATTCGTAACCTAAATCAGCATATAAGAGCTCATAAAGAGAAGGGACGTACAAGGGAACTTCTGGTTTTACAAGTGCTTACCTGTTCTTCGAGTTCACTGTCAAGAATATAAACAAGGCTAGTACCATCAATAATTAAGGCTAGAGTTGCAGCACCTCCAGAACTTCTACCAGTATCATGTGTAACACCAGACACTGTCATGAGCTTCTTGGACATAACCATGGCATCTTCTAAACTCCTTCTACATGACTCCCTAGAGCCACTATTAATTATAATCTGAGTCATCTTGCTTGTTAGCAGCTTCGAGGAGTAGCCAATTGATATGGCAGTTTCTTGTTTGTCCCCAGTCAAAACCCATACTTTCATGCCTGCCATTCTCAGCGACTCTATTGCTTCTGGCACTCCTTGTTGCAGTTTATCTTCAATTCCAGAGGCACCCAATATGCTGAGGTTTTTTTCTATATTGCTAGCAACCTTGCGAAGTAGAGCCGCCCTTCCAATCAAAGAAGTGCTTGCTGCCTCAAAGGAAAAGTGCCATTGCTCAAATTCTGAACTATTCAGTTCCCGCATCCCAATAACAAGTGTTCTCAAACCTATTGTGGAGTACATTTGAAGATGGGCTTCAGTTGCACGTATTATGTTCAAGTTCAAAGATTTATCTATCACACTAAGCATGGATGTGTCGGCGCCTTTTACAAAGACTTTCACGGACTTGTCAGGAAACCCCAATATAACGGACATCCTTTTCCGGTCACTATCAAACTCATGCAAACCCAAAACATTGAACCTGCACTGCCCATGATGGGGAAATTCAACAAAAGGAAATAATAAGATTACTAAGGTTTCTATTTGTTGGGAAAAAGTTCATTTTCATACATGAAATAACTACTAAAACCATGGGCCACTACACTATGCTGACACTAAAGACCATCATAACCAACAACACCCGCCCCCCCCCCCACAAAAAAAAAAACATATTTAAAATAAAAATAAAAATAAAAATAAATAAAATACCATCATCATGACACATTCATGTTTATCTTACTGCAATTATTAATATAATGCATCAACTGTTATGAATCAAAGCATATAACCCAACTACATTCCAGAAAGCAACTTCTCACAAGAAAACAATTTTAGGAAGTAAATTTCAACCATCTGGAAAATTGAAGAATGTGTTTTCAACTAAGTATCAATTTCTTTCCACTCCACGAATGGAAGTAGTGGAGACTAACTGCAAGCACTCATGAGAATGATACCTCTAACTCCACTAATGACACCCATTCACCAAGTGGTGGGGGCGCTAGTGGCAGTAGTATAAGAATTGAAGGCAAGCATAAAAGAAAAGAGAGGGCAAAAAAGCAACTTTAAATTACCTTGTCCTCTCCCCTTGGACATCAATAATTATGTGACCAGAGGTTCGCTCTATAAGCATAAAACCATAAGCAGCAGCAGCATAAGCCAGTGCCTGTTCATCGGGAGATTCCCCTTGATAATCTACCAACCTCACAGCAGGATCAGATGTGTCTGTAACAAGTGGCACAATTGTATTGCAAGCAGCCAGTGCAAGAAAGAAATCATGAACATGTTTCCCTTCCTGTGTATCCTTTCCACTTCTTGATAGCAGTAGAAGCTCCGGGTCAACCTTCACCTTCATCTTTGGCCTCAAAACCTGCCCGTCCACTGTTTCCAAATGGGGAAAATATAAATTGAAATGTGTTAGCTTTCTGCAAAACATAATCCGAAATTTTTAACTAGAATTCTACAAATGATTTCTTTGAAACAAAATTGTATTACCTTGGACTGAGTATCCAAGTTGCTCGCCTTGTAAATTGGCTTTCCTGCCGCTGTAATCTACTCCCCAAATGCTTGCACATTGAAATTCCATCTTGTTCTCAGTGAGTGTACCAGTTTTGTCTGAGAATACATATGTTATTTGTCCTAAATCTTCATTTATATTCAAAGCCCTGCACTGAAATTTTGAATTTGAGGCCTCATCATACAACCGGCTATCTCGGATCATGAAGTAAGCCTGACCAACCCGGACAAGCTCCATAGAAATGTACAAGGAAATGGGGATCATGATCTGGAACACAATAACCGACATAAGGAATGTGAAGAATATCTCCATACCCCACCCGTAATAGTTATAGCTGTCCTCTTTCCCCTCGGAGAAGTCCTTTTTCCTGTAATAAGGCAAGTAATCCAGCTCATCCCTGTGGCGCCTCAACCAAACAGCAGCACAGGCAGAGACTACCGTACACAAAGCAATAAGAAACACGGAGAGGTAGATGATTTCTCGGTTCATACGGGTCTCAAGTCGGCTTCTCTTAGATGGGGCTCCAGAGTTGTTAAGCATAGCTTTGGTCTCACGACCAGCATACACTGCAACCCCAATTGCTGAAGCAGTGTTCTTGAGCTCACAGCCTCGAAGAATAATATTCGAGGGTCCAAGTGACACTCGCTTCCCATCAATCTCCATGTTCGCTTGAAACCCATATATGTTCCTATTGGGTTTCTCACACTTGATCAGCCCAGTGATCTTCTCCTTTTCAGGCAACTTCGAAAGGGTCTCCTGCTTCGCATAACGAGTCTTCAAATTCGACTCTCCATCCAAATTAATGGTCTGCACATACGCAACCCCAGTTGGGTCACTGGTCGATAGCAACACTATATCACAGGGAAGAGTATCATTTGCAGAAATTTTTAAGATTTCACCGACCCGAATATCCTTCCACTTTTTTTGTTGAAACTGGTCATTTGCCAGCACCCATGCCAACCGGTTGTTCTCAATGCGGTCTGATCGGTGCCGCCGGAAGTCCTCATAGGCATCCTTCACTGCAGTAACTAGCAGGACAAAGGCTAATGGCAAGATTGAAGCTCCACGGCCAAAAACCGCAAGCTGTGGAAGCTGGTTCAGTATGGCAATCACAAGGAAATATATGTACGCAACTCTATGGAATTGCTCAAACAAATTGCGAGGCAAAAAGGTTAAGATGGAATATTTTGCAGTCTTAATCGAATTCCCCGAAAACTCAAACCTCTCATTTGTCTTCCCAGGATCATTTATGTAAATCAACCTCGCGTCCTCGTCGTTAATCTCCTTCTGGGACATGCTAAAGGCTTCGGATTCAGTGCCCCTCGACCCGTACCGCACGGGCTTCGTTCCCACATCACTGAAATTCACTTCCCGGACTGAATTCCCGCCCGAGTTCGCCGAGAGAATCGAAGAAATGCTTCGCTGAGATGCCGAGTAGAGGGTAGTCGAATTAGGAGGAATTGGGGAATTCTCAATTGGGTTATTGCCGTTGGAATCCATGGGCGAAAACGATTTGAAGTTGGCGGATTGGGATTGGGGATTTACTAGATCGGAATAGAGGGGTATTGAAGGAAGGTCTTGGGAATTTGGGGTTCGAGGTGACGGGATCAAAAGCGGCCGCTTTGAGGCCATGATCTGAAGATCACAGGCCTCTCAAGCAGCACAGAACCATTAATCAACAAATACATACAATACCCAGATATTGATCTTATGCAAAAATTACAAAATGATCACAAAAACAGCAACAGAAACTACAATACAAACAACCCCAGAGCTTCAAAATTTGCTCTGATTACTCTATTTTGTACAGTTGCAAAGAAAACCCAAAATAATTGACAGTGAGTTCTGCTATTAGAACTTACTTGCTTGTAAGCCAAGTCATTTTAGAGAGAAAAATATAAGGAAAGGCTCGCCTGCTGTTTGTTGCGTTTCTCTTGGGGCTGCCTGCAATCATAAAATGGACGTGTGAAGAAGATGGGTATGTTTGAAAGAAGGAGAGAGAGAGAGAACGTTTGAATTTGTGAAGTCAAAGGCAATACATTATACATGTAGACAGGAGAGTGGGCGGCGATTACAAGAAAGATGGAATGGTCTTAATACCAAAGCACACGATACTCGGCAAATAATGGAAGGATGGACTGGATAGTCGTAATGGGTGGCGACAACAAGAAATCATAATAATAATCTCATTTAAAAAAACCCATTTAAGAAAAAGTCTTTCTTCAATTCAAGTCGACAGGGAGAGAGAGAGAGAGAGAGATAGAGGGGGGGGCTTTGCTGAAAGTGTCCTAGTCTTCTAGAAGGTGGATTCTACTAGATGTCGTAATTTGACCGGAGAAGGATTCCTTCCCCATTTTTTTTTTTTTTTTCCCTCTTAGAAAAATTGAAATTGAGACGTTTCTTCCCATATTGTTTCTTCCTAATTTTTCTTCATTTTCCATTATTATTAGTAGTATTATATTTCGGCGACAGCCACCACAAGGCCTGCTTTAATTGCTGTCTCTCTCTATTCTCTCCTCACTTCCCTGTATATCTGTCTCACAGTCTTACGTGTTTTTTCCTTTATAATGACAAATAAGTGCTGTTACTCTCTTCATTTGTCTTATTTATTTATTTATTTATTATTATTATTATTATTATTGCCGTCTGGAAATTTTTACATGAGGATTAAATCCCAATTTTGGAATCTGAGGCCTCAGTGTCGGTAGTTTACGCACATATATATATATATATATATATGCTTACCTAAGAAAGGGGTTTTGGATTTAAGAATGTAAATCCTTGGGTTCCAACTCTCACCTAATCCATTTGTGTAATAATCATCAAATGGGTTTGGCTTACCTCTCGTGCCAATACTTTTTAGTGACCACAAAATGTGCATTGGGTCATTGCTATCGCTTATCGATGGTGAATCATATCCTTCAACCAAGGGTCATTTCTTCATTTTAATAACCATTTTAGATTGTGTTTGAATGAGAAATTTGGAAAAGAATTGTAAAACCTCAAAATGAAGTAATTTCAAATGTTAGAATTTGAAACTGTCAAAATTGTAAAATGGGACATGGTGATGCTGTGTGATGGGCGTTGATTGGTTTTAGTGATAGTGATGGGTTAAGTTATTGTAATCAACCCTTTATTAGAACTAGATATTGCACATGAATATTTTTAAATAATATTAGTTATACAAAATAATAAATACATAAAGATTTAATATTTTTTTCATAGAAGATAAAGTTTAAAATTCAAAAGTATATACAGAGTATTTTTTTTATTGTTATTTTTTTCTTTTTCAAGAATTTGAGTAAAAATTTAAATTTAATTTGTTAAGAGTTTGAGTTAAAATCTAACTTTCATTTGTTACCAAGTGATAAGAACGTTTATTATGTGTTTCAATTAAAGAAATGATAGATATGTATTTTTTTAATAAAAAAATAAGGGTATATTGGTCATTCAAAAGTTTTTTTGAGATGCATTTTTTTTATAGATAACTAGATATGGGCACACGTGCATTGCACATGAATATTATTTAAATAAAAAAATTTATAAATTATATATATAGATATATTGAACATGAAAATCTAATTATTTGTTACTTTTGTGTTAATTTAACTTATTAGAATAAACGTTCAACACAATAGGTCAAAATTCCTTCAATTGTTAGGAGTTATGGAAGGAATAAGAAGTTAGCTAGAACACATGCATAGTAGTGGAGGTTGTATAGAATTTATGAAGTGAACATAAATTGTGTTATCTTTTTTCCTTCTTTTTTGCTAGAAAATAAACATTCTTAATTGGTTAAATATGGGAGGCAAATAAATATTTAAAATTTAAAATAATGATCTAATGGTCAATCAAAAGTGTTTCTAAAGTATAAACTTTTATAGGTAGTATAGATATAATATAATTTAATATGTGATACAAAAGCATCTTTGAGGGAGGTAGCAAAAAAAAAAAAAAGAAAAAAAAAAAAGTAACAAATCTGTCTTTTGCTACCTTACGTGGGTTGTGGCAATTTGCTACTTCAATTTGAGACGTGCATTCCAAAGGGAAATAGCAAACATAATTATTTTATTTTTATTTTCTATATTTTATATTTTTGATGCTTTTAAATATTATTTAATTTATTTTTTTAATAAGTGAAATTGATCCCTCATAATATAGTTTTTCTTACTTTTTCTAAAAAAAAATTCTCAATTTTATTTTTATATGGTATCATCATCTACATTTTTTTTTGTTCACTTAGAGATTGAAAAGAGAGTGGAGATCGAGATTTTCATTTTATTTTTTTCCTCATTTATTTTATTTTTTTTCCTTTTTCTTTTCCCCCTCCCTTCCCATCAACAACCAAATTCAAGTAAAATAATAATAATAATTATCATATACATATATGACCCATTCCAACAATTTCCACTTTACAATCAAAACACATTCAAGGGTTTTTCTAGTTTACCCAAAATTCTCGAAAACAACCACCCCCAACCACAAACAAATTCAGCATTATATGAATTCTCACAAAATTTCAAGAAATACATAATAAAAGTATAAAACACTCACGTAACAGCCCTTTAAGATCCGGTATCATCTCTATGTATCGTCTCCATGATGTGGATATTTGGTTTGTGACTGCGCTGGGAAGTAGGTGTGCCTCTAACAGCCATTCCCGTTTGCTAGAGAATGAGAGGAAGAGGGAGGATATGAAGTCAACGTGTTTTAGGATTATATATATAGTATTAAATGGAGTATTTGATTTAGGGTTTCCTTTGAATTCCTATTTGTGTTTTATATATTAAGGTATGTGTTTTAAAATTATAGTTTCTATATTACTATATTTCCTATATATACAGAAAGGTGGGTAGTTGTGTATTTAAAAATTAAAATAAGGGTATATTAGTCAATCAAAAGTTTTTTTTACATTCATCTTTTTATAAGTAGTATAGATATAGATATAGATAGATATAGATATAGATTTGGCAAATTTTACCTCTTATGATTTTTAGGTTAAATTTTGAGTTGCAATTCCAATTTGAAGTTTAAAAATTTCAAATCTAGCTACCCAAATGTAAAATTTGCTCTTTTGGAGAGTTTCCGATGCCCCAGTTCATGCGCAATGACATCAACAATTTCCTCTTTCATTTTTTGGTTTCGCCATGGGAGTTTTTGTCACCAAATAAATTGGGAGAATTACAGATTGATCCAGTTATGGGCAAATAATTATAGTTTGTAGCCATGCTTAGTTAAGTTAATAGTCATATATTTCTAAGTTGGTAGTAATTTTGATTGCAGTGTAATTATTTGTCTGTAGCCAGACCAATTTGTAATTCCTCCAAATAGATTTCTCTCATATTTTTTATTTTCTGCCCTCGGCTCTCTCTTAGAAAAGCTTTTGACTTGAAAGGACAAACTTGTCTATCAATTGTATAAGAATCTTTTTTCTTTTTCTTGTTCTTGAGGAGAGCCCTTAGGCTACACAGTGAAAGCTGGTTTGAAGAGATCCTCGAGGAGCTCTTCTACACAATTTTGGAGGGGGCTCCTTTTGTATTTACCCTCTCAACCCCTACCCCCTAATGAAGACTCAAACACCTTCATTCTATCTATAGTTCTATATTATTGCAGAAAGCCAAAACATTGTGTGGTCTCTTCAAAACACAGAAAAAAAAAAAAAAAAAAGGGTACCAATTTTGGATGGAGAAAAAACTAGGTCCTTCAAATAAATCCAACTCAATTTAATTACCCACTAGTCAAAAAACTCTCAAATTCAAAAATTAAATCAAGTTAAAATTAAAGAAAGGTTCATGTCATAGACCCACTACCCCATAAACACTATACTCATTTGTTGAACTGTTCGTTGAAATTTGTTGCAAACTCCATGTTGAAACTCATTTACTTTAATTTCAAAAAAAAATAATAAAAAATTACGTGTACAATGGACCATGTATGGGAAGGAATTGTCAAGGAGTGACATATGGATCATGTTGCACATGCATCGCGTGTGTTTGGTAGCTAGTAGAAGAAGCAAGATACTACTAGGACATATTAACATAAGAATTTAAAATTCCATGAAAACATTGAAAGCTTTTGTGATATTTAAGAAGATAACTACATACACTTTGAGTGTACATATGTAGGATACTATTAATTCTTCAAAAGTTAGGCCCTTTAGAGTTTTGAGGTATGTGCTTGGACTCTATCTTAATTATGCCACTCTTTGTGTATTTTATATTGAAACAAAAAACCAAAACATTATTTTAAAAAAAAAAAAGGGTTTGACAAATGGTTTGAGGGGTAGGCTTGGAATCCATTTACTACCTCACAATCACGTACCGTTCTATAGTGGCCCTATTAGTGCCACCACCGCCCAAAGGGATTGCTTTGCAAAATTGTATGTAAATATAAATCAGACCTAGCCGTCTTAAGTACATAATATCCTTAATTATTAAAGTACTTCCATGTAGTTGATCAAATATCCTAGCTTCATGTAGATGCTAGAATTCTCAGAATGTAATCCTTCTTCTAGATGCTACAATAGTCTTACGATATTATCTGTGTTTCTCACATGTAACATGATTGGATGGATTATTTGGATTTTCACATGTAACATGACTTTGGATTAAGATTATATGGACCCTCCAATACACCGTTTCATACTTTATTTAGTCTCGAGCCAGAGGAAGATCCTCTCTCTCTCTCTCTCTCTATATATATATATATATATATATATATTAATTATGTGGTTCAAAAAGACAAGTTTATCGATACAAAACGTGTAAAGATTACAAAGAAAAAAAAGGTTTGTATTCTTACATTGGAAGGAAAAGGATGCCTTGGTAAACGACTGTTACATTTTTGCAATTGATCATCATGTCTCCCCCCTTGTGGCCCATGTGCTTTACTTTGAACTATACAATATAGCCATAAGTCAACCAATACACGTCATTATAAATTAAAAAATAAATATTGTCTCCACAAAAAATATAAGGAGAATTGGATAGGGTTTTTTTTATTTTATTTTATTTTATTTTAAAAGAATAATTAACAATTAGATGCATCCAGGGTTTACTCCCGTCGAGGTTTAAAATTAAACTAATTTTTTAACTACTCATGTGAAATGCCTTATACCCATTAGAAATTAATTCATAATTATTAGGATAGAGCATGGTGCATGTTTATCTAGAATGGTGTATTGTGGTTCTTTGTATGGGAAGTCTCGGAATAGGTAAGGCTTGGGTACTTCTACCAGCATTTACTATGGAAGGATCTAAGGAGCTATAAAAAGGGGTGCCGTGATGTAATGAAAACCAACCATTCCAACCATCACAATAGAAGAAGCAAAGAAAGCTAGTTTCAGTTCAATAGCCCTCTTGGACCTTTGTACGGCAACTAGGCATGTAACTATTTTGCTTTCACTACGCACCCCAACTACCACAGGCATTAATAACTGGGACGAGTTGAAATTACTAAGTCAAGAAAATTTCATTAAAGTAGTTTCAATGTTTGTTTGTTTGCCCTTTCTTTTCTTTTTTTTTTTTTTATTTTTTTATTTTTTTTTTATTTTAAATTTAAATTTAGTAACTACCAACTAATTCTCTAATGGTTTGTGTGATATATCTTATATCCACGCAAGCAACGATCTCTGTGAGGAATTGAAACAATGACCTTTGGGAGCACACAAATTTGTTAAACATAAGAATGAATATAAATTGGATTTATGAGGATATAATTAAATGTTATCGTGACAAGATTGATGATTGTGCTAAAAAATAGCAATAACTCACCCTTATGCTATATTTGACATACATTTGAACTAAACTAGCACAAAGTTGATTAAAAAAAGAAGGAGATAGTGGTTGTGCCAAAAAAATACTTGTTCGTGTCATTTACACCATCAGAGCACATTGTGTCAAATTATAGCATTTGACACTGTAGCACATGTAATATAACTCACACCATTGGAGATGCTTTAAGCAACTAAAGTTAGACTAATGGTGATGACGGATTAGATAAAAAATAAGAATATTATAAGTAATAGGAGTTCAAAACCCCTCCCATCGTACCCAGGAAAAAAAAAAAAAGAAAAAGAAAAAGAAAAAAAGGGGTACTACTCATGTATATATATAGTATGCGGTTCAAAATAGTAGTAACAGCAACGCAATAATTCCAGTCATAATTTATAATAAAACATTTTTTTTTTTTAATCTTTTTCTGCCACCGCCCCAGTCAACTCGCCAAGTTTAACTCGAAATGTTTTAAAGTTTTTCCTTACATATATATTGTTTTATTGGAGAATATAGGATACAGTGGGGACAACAAACTGTCACACCCCCTTAACGAAGGCCCAATGCTCTCATCCCCCTAATGCATCTACTAGGGATCAACTCTCAAATCAGGTTGGATGCTCTTCATATATGCCTCTGCCCTATTGTTTTATTAATTCTTCCTATATAGTAATTAATCTCTGCCTCATAAATTTCGTCACCACACTCTTTCAAACCATATTAAAGGCGAGCACAGAGAGAATTTATAACTACGACACATCATTTATTAAACTAGGAAGGAAGTATAATACCAAACGAGCTTTTGAATGAGAGAGAGAGAGAGAGAGAGAGAGAGAGAGAGAGAGAGAGAGAATGATAGGGGTTGTAGCCCTACAAGGAATAAAACACGCATGAAGAAGATAGGGATGTGGACTTGTTAAGAATTAAGCATGGAAGAAATTCAGAAATGTCACTAGTCGCGATCATTGTACAAAAAATATAAAGCAAAAACAAATACATTTGACAATAAAATATCAGTAGCCGTGATGATTGTTAAAAAAATAATTTTAAAAGAAAAGATAGGGATAAGTCCATTCCAACGTGGTTACTTTTTTATCCGTTTTATCATATGGTTAGTTTAAACCTGTGATTATTAAAACTTCATATCATAGTTATTTTAATACCTGTGCCTATTAACACACACACAAAAGTAGTCGTGGTAGTGAGAATGCATGGTAGCAGTTACAATTGTTTTAATACTCGTGATTATTATACCAAAAATACAAAAATAAAAGCAAAAACAAAAACAAACCTACTCGGAGCATAAATATGAAAATAATTTAACATAAAGATCACGTTTTTGGAAAACCAGCTTGAAGATTTTTTTTATTGAGGCTCTATTTGGTTCCCCGATTCTTTTTTTTCCTTCATAAAATCCTAGAACCAAATAAAAGGGAATTGGATTCAGTGCTGAGTTAATAAAACTCAACAACATGCGAAAGTAATCCACACCTTTAAATGAGAGATTGGATGGTTTGGATTGAAAATTGAAAAGGTTGCCAAAATGAGGTCATTTTAATTGAAAAGATTTCGAGGAACTTTTGTTTCCGGAATTTGTTGGAAAATGACTTTTTCCCCCCCTTTTTAATATGTTTCTCTAATATATGTCGCCTTCTCCATTTTAATTCATTCTTCTTTTTTCTTTTCTCTTTTTGATTGCTTTCCAGTTTCTTGCTTGATTTTGCTTTCAAAAAACATTCTTTCTTGATTCTGTTGTCTCCGTGAGCTTCCCAAATCTTTAACCATGTTTTCCAATCAACTCCCATATTTTGAGAATCATTCCTGTACTTTAAAATTTTTAAATTCAAGTTTTTTTTAGTAGTTATTGACTTTGTCATTGATTGGCAAGTTTTAGCAGCTTGACCTTAATTTACCCAAAACAGAGAACACAGATTTGTATGCCCATACATTGTTAAATTTTCTGTATGTGTGTATTACGATGCAAATTGAGCATTGTTATGTTTTGCAGGTGCACCCCAGGCTCTTCTACAGGGATGCCTTACTTTTGGAGCGTTCTCACTTATCATCGAAGGGCTTAACAAGCAGCTACCAGCGCAAATTTCCCTTGGCTCTCCCTCTTCCCAATGAAATGAAAGAGGCATTCTCTTTCTCTTGCGAGTCCTTAAGAAAACCCAACAAGGGCAAATTTCCCACATCTCACTGATAAATTCAGGGGTGTATCATGCGTTTTGATCTTTCTTTGGATTGTTGGCGGGGCCACAATGTACTAGTGTAAATTTATAGTGAATTTCTTGAACTTGTTGCAAAGTTAAATAATGAGATGGCTTCTTTTGTAGCATATCATTCTTAGTTTGTAGTTCAGTTGTATTACTTGATGGGGAGGCTCTGAATTTGATTGAATATGCGGTTCTCGGATCTCTATTATGCTACTAAGTTTCGAATCTATTTTAGCGAGCATAAATTTATATATTATATGAAGTAGGGATCGCCACTTCCAATTTTCTGCCTGCCTATATCTAACGGGCGATTATTGCATTCTGCTAAATGGGCCAAATCCTTGGAAATCTTGTCACAGATATTTCACAGGGATGTGATTTTTGCTTTGCCCTTTTTGGGGCTTGATTTTTGGAGACACTACTCAAATCCATGCAATCATGAAGAAGTTAGGATTCATAAGATTGAAGTACGGGATCCTGATTCTTTTGATGCCTACGAGCAAAATTTGTAAGAGAAGCCAAATCTAGGTTTAGATGGGAGGTTGCACTGGTCAATGCAAGTACAAATCAAGTGTCATCTATATGATCCACATCTGGCCAGGTTCACCATTAGATTATGAGCGAGGCCTTGCCCCGTTATGCACATCAAATACCAAATTAATCGGAGATTAGAAGTTATACGATCCATAGAATGTCTCAAATTATAGTTCTATTTACGAAAGAAAATAAAAAGTAAAAAGTTACAGATCATTCACTTCCCAATATCCCATCAATGGGCAATTTGATATGCATGACGTGCATGAGAATAATACAAAATATGGATCTTGCAAAAAATATATTGATGGGTGTAAGCATAAAAATGTTTTACACAAGGTGTCGAATTTGATCCTTTCTCATATCATATGTATATATAAGGTCTTGCCTGAAATTTTTTACAGAAAAGGAAAGGGAAAATTTGTACAATTGAGTGCTTAGAAAGAGGAAAATTCTATGGTGCAGAAATATGTGAGAAATCCTCTGCCTAATGCCATGGTGGTAAAATCACAAAACTTACCTTACTATCTTGATCAAGATTTATGCAATATCTTTTGTTAGTAATCTCTTCTAATGGAAATTTTAAATTTTCCTTAATCAAACAGTAATCCCAGATTTCTGATTCTAAAGAAAGATTTAGCTTACTATAAGTCGGTTTTCTCATCCCTACTAAGTATTAACTCAAAACATCAAAACACGCTTTATTCAATCTCTGTCTTGTACCAAGAAATATTAGGAGAGCATTTTCATTCTTTAAGAATCCTTCAAGTAATAAGGAATTACGCATTTTTTCAATCAAAGGGTGTTGGAAAGTCATCTTTGATGGATTCCCATGCAGACATGGTTTCACTAGAAAATTTTTCCTCTCAGATTTTTTTTTTTTTTTTTTTTTTTTTTTCCTTTTGATTACTCTTATTTATATATTCATATTGGATTATGTATTTGCAGACTTGTGTTCTCAAAGTCAATACCGAGAGTGTAGGATGGCAGAAGGCAATGATGAAAGTGTTCCAAAATATCCGTGGTACGTCCCCATTTTGATGCATGTTTTTGCCATAGTTGATACATATTTTGCTTAGTTTTCTGCATATATGATATATCAATATTTTCATTTGATACATTTGCTCATAGATATTTAATTAGTGAATTATTATTATTATTATTTGGCTAGGGAGTCTTTTTGAAAATCGCAGACCTTCATTTTGATGCATGTTTTTGCCATAATTGTTACATATATATTTTTCTTAGTTATGTACATGACATCTTAATAGCTTGATTTGATAATATTCATAAATTTTATTGTTTATTTATTTTTCTAGGAGTGTATTCTGTCACTATAGATGCAGAAGAAGGATCGGCAACAGTTTCTGGTAAAATAGATCCAAACATGGTTCTAAAGATTCTAGCAAAATCAGGAAAACATGCAGAGCTTTGCTGGGTGCACTTTGGAAATCAGCCTGCAGTGGACATGGACATGCAGTATGCATATGGCAATGGATATTATGGAAATGATAGATATATTCAGTATGGGGGAATGGATCAACAACAGTTGGGTTATCATCAACCACAATATTGGCAGAAACCCGTTCAACCGGTCACTAAGCTGCAGGGACTACCGCGGGTAGCTGGTCAGCCTTATGATGGTGGCGTCCACTGTTGCAGTGTTATGTGAGCTGCTGGAGGCACGCCTTGCTTGATTTTGGGTTCATCTTCAAAAGAACTATAATGATGCGTAGAATATATGGCTTTCTTTCTTTTTTCCATTTTTTTTGGGTTGGGGAAAGAGGGGGGGGGGGGGGGGGGGGGGGGGGGGGGTGGAATAGAATATATGGATTTAAAAAGAGTTTTTTTGATGTTGTTTATTAGTTTTTCTTTGAACTTTTTTGTTCAACTTAGGGTTTTAATTTTGAACTTGAATATCCATTGATAATTTTTGTGATAATTTTTATTCAACTTTAGAAATTATACTCTTTATGTTATATGGGTAGTAGAGATGATAATTTTTTATTTTTTTTTAATTTCGTTTTTTTACATGCGCATTTGGATGCCCCACGGAAGTTAATGGGTTTATGGTGAACCTAGGTTTTTTTATTTTTTATTTTATTTTATTTTTTACTAGGAAGTAGGTGTAGGACTTTCATCATCATAATGGAGTTGGCAGATGATTTTGTTACTCAGTAACTCTACTTGGAATGAAATTTTGTAGCACCTTGCTACGAATTTTAGGTTTCTCTTTTGTACCTCTCTTGTATGAAACTTTTTGCAGTTTTATCTGAGAGTTCATGGCTTTTTATCTGCATTTTGAGGAGGTTGCAAGGAAATAATGATGGTATGGCATCTTCAACAATTTTTTTTATTATCTCTACTGGACCTCTCAATAGGATTGGAAACAAGAATGGGCACCATAATGTTCTTTACAAGTAGAAGCCATCAACAGCTCTTCCTTTTTCAAAGTGAAACAAGAGTGGGCACCATAATGTTCTCTCCTAGTGGCAGTCCTCTTTCTGATGAACTGAAAAAGGCCTTCTCTTCCTTCTGCCAGTTCTTGAAGACAACCCAATAAAGGAAAATTTATTGTTGTCCACTGAAAATTCAGGTGAGAACCAGTATACATACATAAATATGTTAGGATGACCATAGAGTATTTTATTGATTTGGGATGAGACTTTGCACTTTGGTTGCAAGCTGAACTATATATGAAATGGCTTCTTTTGTGTGGCATATCATTTGAAGCTTTGGTTATTGGTTTGGTGGTGTAAAATGAGTAGCTAGTTTGCTTCTAGTGAACCAAAATGCCATTTGCAGATGAAGGAAAAACAATGAAAGTCCTACCATTTGCTTGTCCAAGCATGCCTAGCCAACTCAGTTGAATCAAAATAAAACTGGCGGTGCTCATTTTCTACATTGGAATCAGAGAAGTCCATACAGAGGTAAAATTGGTTGTAGATAAAGCCAGAAATGGATTTTGGATAGTCTCACACATCCCCAAGGATATTAAAATCTCCATTGCACGTGCTAGATATTTTTCAGTGTAAGTTTTCGTATTACCCAAAAAATAAGCTAATACATAAAATGGGGATACAGGATATGTAATGCCTCATATTGCCATCTCCAGTTTCTTACTCTAGAGCTAGGCCAGAAACATTCATTTCCAAATTTCTGCATAAAAAATGTAACATCTTCAATCCCTGTTCTATCTGTTGAATATACAAATTAGAGGATTGAAGAGAAATCAAGCAAATCAGTTCCTTACCAACCCCATAATTTATTGAGAAACTGTTCCATGTGCATTTATCAATCCACTCTCATGCCTACCTTTCTTACTAAAAGGCAGGTTATAAAATTCTGCCAAATAGGCCAAAGCTTCTGAGTTATCATCACAGACCTTCCACAGGGATGCAACCTCTCCTTTGGAGACAGTTCCCCAATCCTCACAATCATCAAGAAAGTCTAGCAGCTTCGAATAGAAAGAGTCATAGTTCATCAACAGGAATGGAATTGGAAGCTCTGATCCAATCCTTTCTAGCTGAATTAGAGCTAGAATCTCAAACACCTCATCTAGAGTGCCTATCCCACCAGGAAGAGCAACTACTGCAGTCCTATCAGAACTACTACCACGAACCACAGCATCCACCAAACCGTGCTTCCTTGCTGAGAAAAACCTGCATTTCCACATAGAAGTTCATGCATGCAATTGGGAGGTCTTAGCACTTTGCTGGTAAACTTTCTAGTAATGGATAATATTTTACCTGCATGTAAGATAAGTTTCTGAAGGCAGGTATGGATGAAAATTCGTGGCAGTCCATTGGCCAGCTTCTTTGGCTATCTTAAATCCACCTACTGGCTTCCCTGCTTGCAAAGCACCTTTAGTAGCAGCATCCATGAGCCCTGGACCAGCCCCAGACCATGAAGTACAGTCCAAAAGATTCGCAATCTGCAGAAAGATGATAGTGGAAGATCGAAGTTCATACGTACCCATAGAGAAAATCCCAGGCATTCTTGAAATCGCTAACATGATGCAATATAAGGGTATTTTTCTCCCCTGCTAATGGACCTTACCCATGTCTTGCATGTGGATACACACTGTGTACATACACATACTTGCATGCATATTAATCTCAGTGTGCTTTGAAAAGTAAGGCAGAAAGCTATAACATGAAGCAACTTGCCTCTCTCCCCAACTCCAGCGCTTGTATGTAATGTGAATGATCCAATCCCATCCTCGAAGAACCCAAATACACAACTCCTCTTCCAAGTCTGTGTATAAGTTCATAGCATCGTTCTATCTCCTTCCTGACCTTTTAGTCAGTAAACCAGTTTAGTAAATAACCTAGAAATGCCCATCAAAATTGGAAATCACTCAATGCATTCACAACAAATAGCTAGTTGGCTAATACAGAATGAAAAAGTAGCTCAAGAATGGCATGTAAAGTAAAAGAAAGCAATTTTCCTGGGATTCTAGCGATTCTGCTATAAACATCAAGGTTATAAACCAAGGTTTCGTTTATTTCGGTAGAAATAAAGAAAAGAAATGAGTTCATGATGATGACTGAAGAAGTCCATTGAAATAGTAGAATGGCATCCCAAAAATATTGAAGTCATTTTCCTTCTTTTTGAGGAAAGTGAAAAATTATGATCAAGGAAGTAGTTGTATTGTTGCGCTACAAGGACGAGAAATTGGGAGTTTTGAAATACAATTTCGAGGACCTACTTCTCCCAGTTCAAACTGTGGCCTCAAAAACCTTCCCAGGGTAGGAGATAATGGTACGCAATTCAGTCATTTGGAAACCTGTGTTTCTCATTACAAGCTACTACTATCAATAAAAAGTTTACTTCAAGCTAGCTACGCTTCACAAACTCAATGGAAACCTGTGTTTGTAGTTACAAATGGGGTTTCCCTGAATCAAACACATGGCTCAAATAAACCCCACAAACAAACATTAAAAAAAGAGATTGAAATTTGAAAAGGATTCCAATTCTGGGCTTGTTCTCTCTTCAAACCCAATAAATTCACACTTCGTAGAAGAACAGATGGCACAAAAATCTCGAAACCCTACAACCAAACGCAAAGAAAATTTAAAAATTGAAGAGAATTTACAAAATGGGTTTACCTCATTTGGACTTGTTCTCACTTCAAACTCAAGATCTTCAGGCTTGCATGACAAAATTCTTCCTGGGTGAGGCCTAACCTTGGAAAACTTGAAGTTAATGCTATGCCTCTCTCTTTCATTGAAAGAAAGAAACTTTACAGCCATATGATGAGAAGTTCTCAGCGAAATATGAGAACCCAATGAAGAAGCCATTGAAAACCCAATTTTCAGAAACTCCCAACCTATCAAAGACTGATGTTTCGCATGAATTGGTAGGTTCTATGAAGTGGGTATTTGTATTTAAACAGCTTTTTGTCTAGAAACTAATGTGTGAGAAAGAGAAGCACTAGTTGAGCTCCCAAGTTGAGATCGGATATAAACGGAAGCTTTGCGAGAGACAAGGAATAAGGTTCCGATTGCGGAACAAAGTGATGATGCTTCGGTGTTTCCAAGCAAGAAGAGTATCGCAGAAATTGTGAAAAAGTTAGGGGTAAATTGGTCTTTGAGACAGCTTATTTATGGCCCCAAATTTGACCCGTCCTCTACCCGGATCCAAATGGGATTGGATGCTCAAGCAGGAGTTGGGAATGGCCCCCCCACCATGTGCCTCGCGGAGAAAATCCAAATTCAAACCTGATGGACCACTTTTTTTTTCTTTTTTTTTTTTTTTTTGGTAAAGAGAAAGAATTTGATTAACCCTCTATTTGGTTCATGGATTCTACCAAGGAAAAAAATAGAAAGGGAAAAAAAATGAGAAGGAAAGAAAATGGAAGGAAAAGATAAAATCATATCCAGCAAAAATTATTCCAATTCTTCTTCTTTTTCCAATTTTCCATTGCAACCAAATAATGAAAAGTAGAATTCCTTATATTTTATTTTTTTTCATTGATAAAATCCACAAACCAAATAGAGCCTAAACAAAACCAAAAGGAAAGAGAAACATGACTTACACTAGCCTTGATAATTTTTTTTAAAATATTTTTTAGGAGAAATAAGTGAAAAATCCATTTACAAGAAGATATTAAGGCAGCAATCTTCCCAATTTTCTCGTATAGCAACAAGTCCAAAAATAACTTTAAACTTTAACGTTTCATGCAGAAATTAGAGTTGGATTTTTATTTAATGCCTTTTTTGCCATCTCAACTATTATAGTAAAACCCTCTCAATTGTTATAGTAAATATTCAAGGTATTAATGCTTATATTATATTAGGATATTTTTTTGAATTTTCCCTAAGATTAACTCAGTCAATTAATGTCCATCAATAATTTTCCATATCTATTGTTATGGTAAGTATTTAAGGTATTAACACTTATATTCTGTTAGGATATTATTTTGAATTTTGCCTCACGATTCACTCAATCAATTGTTCTTGTAAATATTCAAGATATTAATGCTTATATCTTTCTAGGATATTTTTTTGAATTTTTCCCCACGAAACCACAATTCATTCAATCAATAAAGAATTTTCACGTCGAGCAAACAATTATATAACACATTATATATCTATAAGTAAACAATAATAGTTACTTGTATTGCTTAATTAGAAATTTGTTTAACAGATTAGTTACATGTACAGAGTACCTGTGTTTGTTTCATTCACAAATACAAAATAAAATTATAAAACAAAATTTTGAGACTATTACATACGTAAGTAACTGTTTCAAAATTTTCGAATTACACATTGAATAATCCTACTCCTAATTATAGAGATTATACATGAAATTGATGTAACTGTTTGGTTCGATGTAACACAATTCGAAAATAGATGGAAGAACACATTACCACACCTAATTGAGTTAATTGATGCGATGGTTATGAGAAAAGAATCTGGAGCAAAATTTGGGCACGATCCTCTCCACCAATCATGGAACTAAAGCGGGATGTAGCGTTTAGGATGTCTTCAAACTATATGTGAGGGGCATATTTGTCTTTGAATAATTATGTGGACTTATGGTTTTAATAGTTTTTTACTTAGACTTAAGCCTCCATAAGTTAGTAAATTTGGACTTCTCCCCAAATGTCCCTAATTTTTTTTATTTTTTTATTTTTTATAATAAGATAGAATTTATCTTATTGCTAATTTCTTAACATTAATAAATGGGTATTAATGCTTTTTCATAAGTTTAAATCCAAAATCTCTCACTCAACAAGTAGATATTATGCTACTAGAATAACCAAAAAATGTACTCCCTCCGTTTTAAATTGACCATCCACTGGGAAAAAACACACTTTTTAAGGAGACCCTATTAAATTCTTTCACATCAATACATATGTTTTGAGATTCTAATTTTGCCCTCAAGTGTGCAAAACATTAGAAAAAGAGAGAATACATTTTTAAGGGTATTTTAGGAAATGAATAAAAAATAACCAATGACTTTTGAAATCTAATATCTATCTGGACAATATATATAAAAGTAATGTTCGCCATCACCACATGGCAATTTTTTACACTGCCACATGTCTCCCTTTTTTTTTTCTTTTTTTTTTTTAAAATTTTTTTACAGGAGTTCTGTTTATCTATATTACCTATAAAAAGATGAATGTGAGAAAAACTTTTGATTGACTAATATACCCTTATTTTAATTTTTAAATACACAACTACCCTTCTGCATATATAGGAAATATAGCAATATAAAATACATACCTTAATAAGAATTCTATTAAATAAAACCAAACCCAAAAAGGAATTCTAAGGAAATGGAAACTATAATTAATAAAAGCCTAACAATATTAACATATAAAATATAAATAGAAACACATTATAAAAATCATAAAACCCTAACACAAAAAAGAACAACTACTGCTTCCTTCTTCTGCGTCTTCTATGTGCCTTCATTGTGTCTCTTTTCTTCTAGTGCTTTGTCTGATATGTAATTTTCATAAGCTTGACTCATATATACAAATTATGTTTAAACATTCAAATCTCTGCTTGTATTGCATGATTGGACTTTTAAATCTCTATTTGAATTGCAAAATTAGCAAGAAAAATAAGATAATCAAAGACAAATCAATTGAATGAAAATAAAATGACACATGCTTGAACAAAAACAAATGAAAACCCAGATTAAGAGGCCCAATAAAAAAAAAAAAAAAAAACAAATTTGCATTGCATAAGTAAAGTTTTGAATAGCACATATAATCTTTGATTATTTTCTAAGGATTCGCATATTAGAAAAAACTTGAATTGCATTATTGAACTTTTAAATTGCTGATGTTGCATAATTTTCATATTTTGTTGAGAATTCATATATAATCTTTGATTTTTGAAAATAATCAAGTCAAATTACCAAGAAAAAGAAGAGAATTAAAGACGATTCAATTGAAGGAAAATTAAAAAAGAAGCAGGCTTAAACAAAAACAAAACAAAAGCCCCCCCCCCCCCCAAAAAAAAAAAAACCATTAATGAATGCACAAGAAAAAAAGAAAATAAAAAGGGAAAGTCTAATGAACCACCAAAAAAAGTCCCTATCAAATCGTGAGGTTCATGAAACTTTGCAATATCTACCTACAAACCCAAATAAGGTACGCCAAAAAACTTTGCAATACTCCCTTCGTCCCAATAAGGTAAGCCAAATTTTTAACCTTTTTTGTCCCAAAATATTTGGTGACTTTAAAAAATCAAATCATATATATTTTTTTAAGTTTCTTATACCATTCGTCATTTCAATATTTACTTTCAAGACAAAACCCAATGCAAAAAAGATGAAGGTATTTTTGGAAAGATGGAATTTAATTAATGACAAGTCAATATAATGATTACATTTTCTTAAACTCTTTGTCAAATGTAGCCTATCTTTACGGGACGAAGAGAGTATTATTTTTAATGAAAAATCAATGGTTCTTGAGTTTATTAATCTGTTGCTTTAAGGTTTGCAGAAGTCTTTGGTTTCAGACCCTACGTAAGTTATGTATGTTCTCCTATTGTTTCCCAAATAAAAAAATCATTAAAAACTAATTTACTCAAATAAAATTAGAACATCCTGATCCCATAAATACCGGATTTTTAAAAGAAAAAAAAAATCCTAAACATGTACATATTAGGAATATTATTATTTTAATCAAAGATCAATAGAAGTTTTGGATTTGCGTAAGTCTTGGTTTCGATCCCGCATGGAGTATCTGTTTTCTCCTATGTTTTTCCAATACATATATATCAAAGACTACTTTACTCATAAATAAAATGAGAACATCCTAATCCCATAAATACTAGATTTTTTAAAGGTGGTAGTGTAGGCCTTATTAGGAACTTGAGTTAACTTCTAAGGCATGAATCTACGGGAGGGGTACGGTGTAGATTATAGTACATCATTAAAAAAAAAAAAGGATGGCATGTCCGTAGGGTTTGCAATCCGCGCAAGTCTTGGTTTTGATTTTTGTAAAACTAATGTACTAATAATTTGCTATTAAATCTTTCAGTTATGGCGTAAATATGTTTTGATTGGAGAAAGAGACAAAGAGTGAAAGAGAGAGCCTTTTGTTTCAGCATTGAAAATTTCACAAAACCTTCAAAGAACCGATGTATAATGAAGTTTCAAACATAATTTTAAGCACTATGATTTGGGAAATATAATGAAAAAAAAAAAAGTAATCATATCAAAAGAAGTAAAGGATTAAGTGATCAAAGTGCTTTCATCTTATGCAAAGGCACGATAAAATTATTATCATTATTGAAAAAAATAATTTAACTCAAAAAAATTCACGTGCAATGCACGTGTGCACTAACTAGTATTAAAAAAGATGTAACTGTTCAAATAAATTATACTTCTTAAAAGGCATGTCTCTTCATTTTTACAATAACAAAAATCTTTTTTCTCCAACGGTTATTTCCTCTTCTTCCTCTTGATTCTCTCTTTTACTGATCCATAAGATTTTTGTCACACATTGGAAAAATCCAAAAAAATTCTCCTAAATCTTCGCCTTAGCGTTGCAAGAATTAAAGAGAATAAGTTTTCATATCCATGCCTGTATAACGATTTACTTTATATGTTTTTTGTTACTCCATATAATTATTTCTATAATATATTTTTTTAATAATATAAATAATAATAAAAAAACAGTTTTTTCTCCTTTTTTTTCGTTCCATGTTTTTTGGGTATTTTTTTTTCTTCTTTATTTTATTTTATTATTGAATCTATGTCAATAAATATGGTTGGTAATTTTTTAGCATTTAAACTTCTATACTTATTTTAAATTAATATTAGTTGTTAGAATTATTCTTATCTTTTTTTTTCCTTTTTTTTTTCTTTTTTTGCATTTTTTCCCGTGCATTTGTATGGGTCTACCGCTAGTATATATATAAAAACGATGTTCAAACCAGCCACATAGCAACCTTTTACATTGCCACATGGCACCTTCTTCTTCTTCTTCTTCTTCTTCTTTTTAATAAAGAAAACTGTGTTTTAAATCTTAACAGTTGTAACTTTTCAAGTTTTAAAAATAGTGTTTTAACTTTAACAGGTTACACCTATTCAATTTAAAACTATTTATAACCGTTCTCTTTCAACATCAAAATAAAGATGAGAGCCCAATGGCATACGTCCCAACCACAGGAACTGCTTCTTCTTATTCTCTCCCTTTTTTTATTTTTTTATTTTTTTTATTTTTATCAGTCTATCTTCTTCTTATTCTTCTTCTTGGGTTTTTTTTTTTGTTAATATATTTCTTTTTCCTGTTTTGTCTTTTGGGTGCTTTTATTAATAACTCTTTGCTTCAAGGGCATGGTTAATGTTTACGGACATAACATTCCTTGGTTCCTATGTTAGCAGACAATACATAGGGCCATTTTCCTAATGGATCTTGCACATGACGTGATTGGTAAGAAGCAACTTTAATACTTAGAGCCCTCTTTAATATATATTTTTAATTCAATTACTTTGATGGTAACTAATTTTGAGAATATTTCAGAAAAACATGCTTATCAAATGGTTCGATTTTACTTTAACCATATTATTTGTTATATATTTGTTATGGAGTATTACAATTTTGATATGATACATTTTTTTCTTCTATTTATCCCGTGCATCGCAGGGTTTCACCCTTAATTTTTTTCACAAAAACCTATCACATGGCAATTATGTAGGTGTTTTTTTTTTTTTTTGTGTGCTATATGAATTTTCAAATAACCAATTCATTAATACTATAATGCCCAAATTAAACGGACGTATCCTTTAGAAGGGACACCAATGGTAACCAATAAGAACTCTATACAAATGCACTCTCTTTGCTCCATGGCTGCCCCCTAACACAAAATGTCCAATAAATTATTTATTCTTTTTTTTTTTTTTGTTTGTTACAATTATTTCTTACCAGTGGAGATTGTGACAGTGGCGACAATCACTTATATCTATATATATATATATATATATATATAGATATATATGGGCTAAGCTATTGCCACCACATAAAATACTTTAAGCCCCCTACTTAGTTTACATTTTTAAGGTTTTATGAAATATATAAAAGGTTTTTCCAAAAACTAGTCATGTAACCTATTAGAAAACATCATTTTGGACAACTTTGTAGAAGAAAAGTTTTTCAAAATCTGTCATTCAAGTGGATTTTTTGGCCATTTTTCATGGAAAATGTTGGAAAATATTGTCTTACTTATGTATAATTCTATCAAAACAATATGCATATAATACACGAATTATTCTGGATTACTCAAACATATAGAATACAGAATATAAAAGAAACCGAAATAAATTCTGGAAATTCACAAACTTATAGAATACAGAAGATAATAAAACAGAATCGGATTGATCAAGGCTAGCGTTTGACGCTATGTCCTTAAGACAGATTTCGCCCCTCACTTGGTGCTTGGAGTCTCTTAGACGTCTGCCGTGATCTGCCACACAGAAGAAGGACTGTTCTAGGTTAACAGACAGACATGACTTAACGGTAATTAAATTAATTAGCAAAAATAAATTTTGCTTAAAAATAACACACATGGGTCAGTCTTCTTGACCCCACCCAACCTAGCCCTACTCAGTTCGGTTCGGTGCGGTGCGGTGCGGGCAGGCGCTTGTGTGTTTTTGGGTCCAAACCCAATGTTGGCTAGATCCTCCCTCCTCACAAAACTTGGGTGCCCTTTAGGCCCAAACCATAGGTCCAAAGTATGTGTATGTGAGTTCACTCAGAATTTCATAGTTATTCAATGTGGGACAAGCCTTATTACCATTCTTCAACCAACTATTCAAAGGTGACTTTAGAGAACAATTTCTCATTCACCCATTAATGATTTTGGCCAATTAAATATTCGAATTAAATCTCCACATAGAGATTAACTAATTCCAATATGGACCCACCTCAAATTATACATGGGACCCACATTAATAAATGGCCAATATCTCTAACAGAAAATGTAATAGAGATTATAAATGACCAAAAAATCCACTTAAATGATAGATTTTGGAAAAACTTTCTTTTACAAAGTTGTTAAGAATGATGTTTTTTTAGTGGAAAACGTGGCTAATTTTCGTAAAAACTTTTCATATTTTTCATAAAACCCTAAAAAGTGAAAACTAATAAGGGGCTTAGAGTATTTTATGTGGTGGCAATAGCCTCCCTCTATATATATATACAATATAAAGAAGAGTTTTTGCTTACCTTAGCACTTAATGAGGTGGTTTCCTAATAGTCACTCCCTCCAAAATCCAATCTCCTCCTTAATTTTGGGCCCACACCACAAAGCCATAATGATGTAAGCTTCTCTCTCTCTCTTTTTTTTTTTTTTTTTTCTTTTTAAATTTAAAATCTTCCTTCCCCCATACAACTTTTCTCTCTCTTTCTCTCTTCCCGTACACATTCCCTTCTCTCTCGTACACTTTTCTCCCTTATCTCTCTTCTTTCTTTCTTTCTTTCTTTCTTTGTTTTTTTTTTTCATTCTTTTTCCACTCTTTTGCTACCTTCTCCCGTACTCCTCTCTCTCTCTCTCTTCTCCTTTCTTCTTTTATTAGTTATGCACTCTCTTTCTCCCAAGCTCACTTCAAATTTTGAAAATCCCTCTCCTTCTTTCTCTTTCTCTCTCTCTCTCTCTCTCTTTTGAAAATCCCTCTCCTTCTTCCTCTTTCAATTTAGGATTCAAATTTCTCAAAGGGGGTTCAAATTACAAATCAATTGGCTTCTCAATTCCACATCTTCCTCCATAGCTCAAGTATATCGCCACTTCTCTCTTCTTCTTCTTCTTCTTCTTCTTCTTTCCTTCTTCTCATTGATTTGTTTTCCCTTAGTTCTATTTATTGGGTTTTGATTCATCTTCAAAACTTACATTGCCTTTGCTACCCAGGTACGTCTCCCCCAAAATGGGTTTGATTCAAGTTTTAGGGTTTTTGAATTTTATTTTAGTGTTTTTTATTCTTTCTCTCACTTTTACATAGAAGATCTTACTCTAAACTAGACTATAGAATTATTTTCTTCTCAACTGATTTTTGAGTTACACATGGCTCTTTTTCTTTTCTCCTTGAGTCCTATATCGTTGATTTTGGCTTCCAACTGATATATTTGTTGGTTTGGTAGATTTAGTTTCTTGAATTACACTATGTAACAAAATTTGATAGTACGCTACAATGAGTGGACACTTGGATGTTAATCATGGCAATAACTTTGTGCATCTACAAAATAACATGCATGTTCAATCACCAAAGAGAATTATTTTCAGTTGCAAGATTGGAAAATTGAATGACTACACAAAGCGAATTATAAATTTGTTCTTCCAAGTTAGAAAAAAAGAAAAACAAAACAAAACAAAAAACAAAAGAGAAGGGAAATGGGCTCATATCTTAGCCATTCAACCCTTAAAATGGCTTCCTTGACTTCTCTTGAAATTCTGTTGCTTTGTGCTATATATGAGAAAAAAAAAAAAATTAATACATTATCAAATTGATACTAAAAAGATTGGAATGGAAATTGATGTATTTTTCTAGGACAATCAAATTTGGAATGGGAATGTTCGGGTAGAATTTGGCTTCTATTTGACCACTGGGAAGTCTAAATGAGGTTTGTTGAATTTAAATTGTTACTTTGGAATAATTTTTTATATTAATTAATTAACTTATTTTTATGTGGATATACAGAGTTTGGAGCTCATAAGTGGAACTGGCACAGTGAAGGAGACCCTAAAAGGTATTGCATTGTAATTCATTTAGATTGAATCTGTTACATTTGTTCGGTTGCCGGAAAACATGAGGAAAATAGAAGAAATGAAGAAGTTTTCAATCCTTAAATTATGATTTTGTTTGCTTCTATTTAGTTAGGTAAAGATGTTTTAGTTCAATATCTTTTTTTCATAATGAGGAAACCCTCTGGCCAACCCAGCCCATATAACCCTTCTATGTTTTTGGATTGATTTTGATTTCCTATTTATGATTTTTGTTCTAAGGTTTGGAGTTTTGTATTAAATTTACCCCTAATTATGTTATTACTTGGCCAGAGTTTCAAGTTTTCTTCATCTTCCTGCACGAAAATTCCATGCTACACGCATGCTTCAAACAACAACTCTTCCAATTTCGATCGCTGGAATTCCATCCACTCCTAATTTTGGTATGTGTTTTTCATAATTGGATGCATATTTATTGCATTGAAAGATAATTATAGGCATGTGTTTTGGTATTTTCTTTGGTTTGGCTATAGGGTTTTATTTGTGGATTGTAATCCAAATTGGAATAATGATTTCAATTATTTATCTAAATTTGATCTTATCAGGTATTCTTATGCATTGTTTGTTTCTTTCCCCCTTCAGTTTTGGCATTTCCCATTAATGTTGTAGATTGTCATTTCGATTGGAATGTTAACAATGATTTTGTTTCTAAAGACCAATGTACTTCTAGATTGTAATTTGAATTGAAGTGCTAATTTTGATTTTGTTTCTAAAGACCTATGTACTCCTTCTTTGGAATTTTTAGTTAGTGTCGTATTTATATGGGTTTTTTTTTTTCCCCTTCATGAACTCAGATTTAATCATTTAAATAGAGTGTAGCTTTGGTAGGGTACATGGAGAGTTCACATCCTCTATGGCAGTTCATCAGCCAATGACAAACCCTAGGTTTGGTTTCATTTGATACGCATTTAGTTTCTTCAAAAAAGGAATTTAAATGTTAGTTTCGATTATGGAGGTTAAAGTTCCAGTGTGTTTCGTTGTATAGAATTTTGTATTATATTGTTTATAAAAAGCTTCATTTCAATTCAATTGATTGAAGGATATGAATTTTCCTATTCATTCCTTATCCTCCATCTCAATTTTCTAATTTCTCCACCATTTTATTAATTTTTTTCCTTGATTTGATCTCTCTCTTTTTTTTTTCTTTTTTTTTCTTTTATTATTAACGATTAGGTGTGTCCCAAACTCTAGAAGTTTGAGTTATCCACCCTTTTTATGTCACAAATTCTATAAGTTTCCAACACTTTTTATTGAGAAAGTTGATTATTACTAAAATTGAGGAAAGGGGTTTGGACACAAATCAATGAGAGAGAGAGAGAGAGAGATAGAGAGAGAGGAGCTAAATTTAAAAGCATGTTTAGGATTGCAACACAAAATAATGGCTAGAAGTAGAGAAATTGCAAGACTATTCTGTCAAAGGTCGAGGCAATTTTTGTGGTAGTGGAGGTAAATGTGGTGATGGTTGCAATTAGTGTGGTAGTGGTTTGGTGTTGGTTATATGTGGTGGTGGTAGCGGTGTTGGTAGTGGTGGTGGTAGCGGTGTTGGTAGTGGTGGCAACATCTTTCCTTCTACTAGATATAGCACATGTGCATTGCACGTGAATATTTTTAAGTAATATTAGTTATACAAAATAATAAATACATAAAGATTTTATATTTTTTTCATAAAAGGTAAAGTTTAAAATTCAAAAGTACATTTTAAAATAAAAAAAAAGAATTGGAGTTAGAATTTAACTTTAACTTGTTAAAAGTTAGAGTTAAAATCTAACTTTCATTTATTACCAAATGATAAGAACGTTTACTATATGTTTCAATTAAAGGAATGGTAGATATGTATTTTTATTTTTATTTTTGTTTTTTAAGTTTATAAAATTCAAAAGTACATAATTTTTTTTAAGAATTTAATTTTAATTTGTTAAGAGTTTGAGTTAAAATCTAACTTTCATTTGTTACTATGTGTTTCAATTAAAGGAATGATAGATATGTACTTTTTTTTAAAAAAATAAGGGTATATTGGTCGTTCAAAAGTTTTTCTGAGATTCAGCCTTTTATAGTATAGATTATAAGCCGAGGGGTGTGGGTACTGTAGGTGAACAATAACTATGTGACATGTACACCCTCCCTGTTTTCCTTCTATTATCACCATGAATGATGGTAGCTGTTGTACACTCCATTTCGATCTTGGTATTGATTTCAATCCAAAGCCCCGTATTTTGAGCTCCATACTTCAACTAACGAACACTTTTGTACTCTCCAGATTTGAACCATGAGTGCGAATTGCAAGAGATGTGTTGTAATGGTGATGATGAGATCGAATAGTTCTATTCTTTGGATGATCTTCGTAGAGGTGAACCTCTAATGGTTATTTTAATATATATGTATGTTTGTTTAATTTTCAATTTTTTTTAGATACTTATGCTTTGTTTGGCTATTGGGAAAATGGTGGAAAAAGAATAGAAACAAAAATAAGGAAAACATAAGTAATGGTTGGTTTAATCTTTCATGGGAGAATAAAGAGCTCTCTTCTCTACAAGATCTGCGTTGATGTAAATCTGTAATGCGTTTTTATTTTTATTTTTATTTTTAATTTCAATTATTTTTAATACTTAATGCCTTTTTTGGATGCTAGGAAAATGGGGGGAAAAGAATAGGAACAAAAATAAAGGAAATATTGAGTTTTTTTCCTTCCTTTTCTTTTTATTGTCATTAAATCTCTTATGTTTTCCAATCTATCCCTTTCTATTTTTTATGTAGGCAAAATTTTCTTCCTCACGTTTGAGGCTTACAAAACTACCAATTCACAACTATTAATTGAAGATTCACCTTTAACCATGGAAGCGGCTAAGTACCTCTAAAAATAGTGCTTTCACACCTTACATATGTAGCAGCAGAGAGGTTGCGGTGTTGTTAGTGATGAAATATTGGTTATTGTAGTGGCAATGATACTATAGCTATAGGTTGACAATTTTAGGTAATTGTGACTGATATTATATTTATGGTTTTGTAGTCATGATTGTGATTTTGGTGGTGTTGGTGTTAATAGTGGTTGTGTGCTAAACATCTTCATGGTGATGGCAGTAGTATGAGGCAAAGGCAAACCCTTTACTTTCTTAGACATTAATTTAAAAAAAAAAAAAAAAGTGATGTTTTGATGTTTTAATTTAGAACTTTTAACATCCTACGGTAAGTACTTTTATTTATTTTTTATTTTATTTTATTTTTTTGGGGGGGTGGGTGGGTGGGGTTGTTTTTCTTGCTCTTTGATGTATGGCCATGCGATTATATATTTAAGCTTTGAATTTTCTTTCACACATTTTTTTGTTAGACAATTTAGCTATTAAATGCCTCTAAAATTTGAGCCGTCCATTTCCTAAATAAATTCTTTATATTTTGTTGTCCATGTTCAAGATTTCTTTAATCACTTTTGTACTAGTTCTCGAAATTTGATTGGAGAGGTATTGGTATAAAGCAAAGTACTCTCCATTCACAATACATTTTTAGACATTGTCTACCTTTTTGTCATGCAAATGTGGTATATTTTTAAGTATCCTTATTCTTTTCAAGCGTAGTTGATAGAAATTATTTATTGTTTGATTTTTTTTTTCTTTTTCCTTCATTAATCTTTTCTAAAAGTTTTTGTTTCCCCATTTTCAGGTATATTTATGGCCAAACTACTTAGCTAATTATCTAATGGAAAGGAAGAAAAAAAAAAAAAAAGAGGGGGAGGAGGAGGGGCGGAAGATAAAAAAAAAAAAGAAAAAAAAAAGAGCTCATGTGAATATACCGTGGGGCTGATTGAAATGGAGAAAGTTTCCTCTCCCTATTTCTATATAGGATTTTAGATACCATTCTTAGCCTTTTGGCTACGGTTTCATGTATTTGTACTTATCAGTGTATACGATTTTAGATTCTCCTCTCTCAAACTGTTATGTGAAGTGACATATGGTGACATCTAAATTTAATTATGGCATGTCCCAATTAGGTTTGATATGTACATAGATTGATTTTTAAGGGGAGTTACACACTGATTTATCAAAGTTGTGATTTTTCCTCTCTCTCTCATTCTCATTCTCTTTCTCTTGGGTGTTATATACACATGTAATTCACACACAAATGACGCAGTGTACAAATGTCGTAGTTGTGATTTTTCTTTCTTCCATATCTAATTGTACTTACTTTCTGAATGATAGTGATAATTAAAATACTTTATATTGATACTTATATATTAAACTGCATTACGTTCCTAATTATTTTGGGTTATTGATATGAATTGATTTTTCAGAGTTGTGATTTCTTTTCTTTTTTTCTTTCTAAAACCAATTGAAGTGCTTTTGGATAGGTAATTAATTATAAAATGTCTCATATGGACATTTGTGAAGAACATGAACAAGTGAGGCACCAGTTGGGGAATTGTTTACCATTAGTTTCATTCCTTTTATATGTTGTATTTTAAGTATAAAATAAGTATTTCAAAAATCAAAGGTTTCAATAAAAGAGTTTTGTACTTGAGTGTGATGACACCTTGTCCCACATTGGAAAAGTAAAAGAGTTTTAGTGGGCTTATATAGTACTCCACTTATTGTATATGGTATCATGTGGGGGGATGTAGGGAGTCCCTACGTGTGCATGAGACGAAGCCCAATCGAATGATTTGCGGGATTGGGGTCTAAAAATTGACTTAGTTGGGCGCGTCACGAGCATACGACGTGCGTGCAGGGGGGGTGCAAATCCCGAAAATTGGCTTCACGTGTGTGGACGGGATTAACCCGCATTTTGCTACTTTGACTTTTGGATACTAGGTTATCCATGACCCAGTTCAGTGACCCGTTTTTTATACCAGGATTATTTTAATTAAATCAGCTGAAAATTTCAGTTTTGTTTGAATTTAATTATTTTTTGACTGTTCGAATTTATATTTTTTGACTATTGGAAATTTATTTTCGTATTTATATTTTTTTGATTGTTGGGAATTTATTTTGAGGGCTGTTATTGATTTCTAAAGCCTATATATACTAGCCCTCTCATTCAGCAGAAACACAAAAAAAAAAAAAAAAAAGACAAATCGTCTCTTCTCTTCTTCTCTCTGTTTTCTTTCAGCAATTTTATTTTTGAGAGTCAAGAGCATTCTGAATTCTTCATTTCACTCCTACACTTGTGAGTGCATGCTTGTGGGAGCCTGGTTGTTGAATCCTGGAGGGTAGAACGCTGTGACCTACTGCACCGAGTTAAATACTTAGAGGGGCAGAACTACTCTTAAGGACAGTGCCTTGTACACGCCTCAACCAACATTGTTTGTATTTCTGCAATTCTTATACTAGCTATTTCATTTTATACAGTAGCATCTCCATTATTTTCCAACAATCTTAAGAGTATTTCCGATGGATGCTGCTACTATGACTGCTAAGATTCTGCATGATGTTTCTAAGATCGAGCACTTCAATGGCACCTTCTTCAAATGCTGGCAAGAGCATGTCTATTTTGCTTTGGACATGGTGGACTTGACCCACATTCTGATAGATTCCAAACCAAAGGAAAGTTTTGAAAAATATGGTGAGGAATTGAAAAAATGGGAAAATGGTAATAAGGTACGTAAGAACACTATTCTTAGCACTTTGTCTAATGAGATTTATGATATCTATTATTCCTATAAGACTGCTAAGGATATTCGGGATAGCCTGCATAAGAAATATGTTTTAGAAGATGCTGGTAATAAAAAATATGCCATAGGGAATTTTGCTAATTTTCAAATGACTGAGGATAGAGATGTATCATCTCAAATCCATGATTTTCATGTCCTAGTGAGTGACCTAAAACTTGAAGATATAGAATTACAAGAGTCTTTCTTAGCAGGATTTCTTATTGAAAAATTGCCCGACTCTTGGAAAGACTATAAAAACAATTTGAAACATAAGAGGAAACACACGAGTCTTGAGGATGTGATTGTTCACATTCGCATTGAAGAAAAGAATAGGATTAGAGACAAGATTGAAAAAGATAAGGAATTTACTTCTAAGGCTAATTTGGTTGATGGACCTAATAGACCTAATAACAATAGGAGGACTATAATAAGAATCACAAAACCAACTAGAATAATAGGCCAAACCAAGACCGTAAGACTAATCAGAATTTTAGACCTGGTCAGAATCAAAAGTCTCAACTCACCTTCAAGAAAAAGGGTAACTGTTATGTATGTGGGAAATCAGGACACCATGCTCCCGAGTGCAGGTACAGGAAGGCGAATAATTCTCCTGCACGTATAACTGTTAATTTGGTAAAGGCAAATGATATCATTGCTGCAGTTGTCACTGAGGTGAACATGGTTGCAAATGTGAAGGACTGGGTTGTAGACTCTGGGGCTACCAAGCATATCTGTGGTGACAGAAATGTTTTTGTTTCCTACACTCCTATGAGGGAGGGCGAGGAACAAGTGTTCATGGGCGATTCGAGGCCCTCGCCAGTTGTAGGAAAAGGGAAGGTTTTTCTCAAACTGACTTCTGGAAAAGTCCTTTTATTGAGTGATGTGCTCCATGTTTCAAACATTCGCTACAACTTGGTATCAGTTTCTCTGCTGGGTAAGGTTGGAATTAAGGTATCTTTTGAATCTGACAAGATCATTATGACTAAGAATGGTATGTTTGTTGGGAAAGGTTATTGTAACCAAAGTCTGTTTCTTTTGAATGTACTTTAAATCATGAATGAAAATGCATCTTCTTCTGCTTACTTGATTGATTCTATTGATTTATGGCATGCTAGATTAGGTCATGTGAGTTTTTCTTATATTAAGAAAATGAAAGAACTTGGTTTACTTCATAATATATCAATAAAAAATAATGAAAAATGTGAGGTTTGTGTAGAATCAAAGTTAACTAAAAATCTTGTAAATTAGTTGATAGGGCAACTGAACTTTTAGAATTAATTCATAGTGATATTGGAGATTTGAAAAGCACATTAACAAGAGGTGGAAAGAAATATTACATAACTTTTGTAGATGATTATTCAAGATATACAAAAATTTATTTATTAAAAACAAAAGATGAAGCTGCTAAAATGTTCTTTAATTATAGAGCAGAAGTTGAAAATCAATTGAATAGAAAAATTAAAAGACTTAGATCTGATAGGGGAGGAGAATATGAATTCAAACCCCTTAATGATTTTTGTGAAGAACATGGCATAATACATGAAGTAACTCCTCCATATTCACCTGAATCTAATGGAGTAGTTGAAAGAAAAAATAGAACTTTAAAAGAAATGATGAATTCTATGTTAATTAGTTCTGGTTCACCACTTAATTTGTGGGGTGAAGCTATTCTTTCTGCATGTCATGTACAAAATAGAATACCTTATAAGAAAACTAGAGTAAAACCTTATGAACTTTGGAAAGGACATATACCTAATTTAAAATATTTGAAAGTGTGGGGGTGTTTGGCTAAGGTATTATTACCAGAACCTAAAAGCGAAAAATTGGTCCTAAAACCTTTGATGGTATTTTAATTGGTTATGCTCATAATAGCGCTGCATATAGGTTCTTGGTAATTAAAAGTGAAAATAATATTATGGAACCAAACACAATTGTGGAAACTAAAAATGCAAATTTCTTTGAAAATATTTTTCCTTTAAAATCTAAAAGTGAAAAAAATAATTTGTGAACCTCAAAGTGAAATTGAAAAAGAGTCTAATGATAATATTGAAATTGAATTAAGAAGGAGTAAAAGAGTAAGAAAAAAAACTAATTTTGGAGATGATTTTTATACTTTTCTTGTTGATAATGACCCACAAACTTATAATGAAGCTATAACTTCTCCTAATTCAACTTTTTGGAAAGAAGCAATTAATAGTGAAATTGAATCAATTATGTCTAATCATACATGGGAATTGGTTAATTTACCTCCGGGTTCTAAAACTATTGGTTGTAAATGGATTTTTAAAAAGAAGTTAAAACCTGATGGGTCAATTGATAAATTTAAAGCTTGGTTGGTTGTTAAAGGTTATACTCAAAAGAAAGGTATAGATTATTTTGATACATTTGCTCCTGTGACTAGAATTTCCTCTATAAGAATTTTAATTGCATTAACTTCTATAAATAAATTGATTATTCATCAAATGGATGTTAAAACTGTATTTTTAAATGGAGACTTAGAAGAGGAAATTTATATAGACCAACATGAAGGTTGTGTTGTCCCTGGTAATGAGCATAAAGTTTGTAGACTAGTTAAATCTTTTTATGGTCTTAAACAAGCACCGAAACTGTGGCATGAGAAATTTGATAATGCTATGACATCTAATAGATATTTGATTAATGATTATGATAAATGTATTTATAGCAAATTTGATAATAATTCTTGTGTTATTATTTTCTTGTACGTTGATGACATATTGATCATGGGAATTAGTCTAGATATTGTTAAAGAGACTAAAAATTTTCTATCTTCTCAATTTGATATGAAAGATATGGGTGAAGCAGATTTTATTCTTGGAATAAAAATTACTAAAACTACTGAGGGTATTTTTCTTTCACAAGAACATTATGTAGAAAAAATTTTAAAGAAGTTTGGATGCTTTGATTACAAATCTATATCTACACCTTATGATGCTAATTCTCATTTAAAGAAAAATAAAGAAGATAGTGTCTCACAATCTGAGTATGCTCAGATAATTGGCAGTTTAATGTATTTGATGAATTGTACTCGACCTGATATTGCATATGCTGTAAGTAGATTGAGTATCTATATACTCATAATCCTAATAGAGATCATTGGACGACTTTGTATAGAGTACTTCGATATTTGAAAGGAACTATTGATTATGCTTTATTTTATAATGGTTTTCCTTCTGTATTAGAGGGATACTATAATGCTAATTGGATTTCTGATTCAGATGAGACAAAATCTACTAGTGGTTATGTGTTTACACTTGGTGGAGGTGCAGTATCTTGGAAATCTACTAGGCAAACATGAACAGCTCGGTCTACTATGGAGTCCGAGTTCATAGCTTTAGAGAAGGCAAGTACAGAGGCTAAGTGGTTTAGAAACCTCTTAGCAGATATTCCCATTTGGGTGAGACCAACTCCATCTGTGTCTCTACATTGTGATAGCCAGGCTGCTATAGCCAAAGCTAAGAGTAAATCTTATAATGGAAGAGTAGGCATATACGCCTAAGACATAATATAGTGAGGCAATTGCTTAGTGATGGGGTTATATTCCTTGACTTTGTGAGGTCAGAGTTGAATTTAGCCGATCCTCTGACAAAACCATTGGGTAGAAACCTAGTGAGTAATACATCGAGGGGAATGGGACTAATGCTTATAACAAAGGGCCAACGGTAATGGTAACCCAACCTATGTGAATGGAGATCCTAGGACTTAGGTTCATATGGGTAATAACAAGTTATTGGTTGACTTGGAGTGCACTATCAATTTTATAATATTTTGAAGTCCCTTCCTATAGTGTAGATAGTGCAAACTACAACAAGTAAGGTTGAGTTTAACTCTTAATGGATTCCATAGTCCTCTTTGGGTGGTGTGTAAATTGTAGTGCACACTTGATGGATCTACCTATATGGGTGTGGAAGTGGGGCCGCTTCCTATGAGAGTCTGGGCAGATTCTCTAGAGCACTCATGAATTTCCAGGTATGGCGCATGGCCTATTCGTGCCACCTAGATTAGAAGAACTTAGATTTTGAGAATTGTATGTGGATTATAAGTCGACTGATTCACGCTAAGGAACTTGGTTCATAGAAATTTTATGTCGCACCCTAAAATTTATGTACCTTAACACGTACAATTTTTATGAGCTCTGTACAAATAAACCTTTTCAAAAATACATTCCATTTGAAAATACAGAGTATTGCGCAGCTGCGGGTAGCCATGGTTAACCCAAAACTCATCATCAATATACATTGGCCAACCAAATGAATAAAATTACATCAGCTTTAAATAAAATAAATGTACGCTTTTCCAAATCTCACCCCAATTATGCTATGTGCCTCTAAGTTATCACCTTGTGTATAATTCCACCAAATATACATGTAAAATAAATCAATAAATATTGGTATTACATTTTATATTTCACCAGGTTTCTGTGGGTCACTGCTTATATATCCTAGGTTTGGTTCATAGTCCAAAAGACACCATAACCGATGCATTAAATTCTCACGCTCCTTTCTTTCTGTTTTTATTTTTGAAATATGTGGGGATTGTTGTATTTTAAGCATAAAATAAGTATTTCAAAAATCAAAGGTTTTCATAAAAGAGTTTTGTACTTGAGTGTGATGATACCTTGTCCCACATTGAAAAAGTAAAAGAGTTTTAGTGGGCCTATGTAGTACTCCACTTATTGTATATGGTATCATGTGGGGGGATGTAGGGAGTCCCTACGTGTGCATGAGACGGAGCCTAATCAATGAGAAGATGAACACACACTGCTTTATTATAAAGACATGTTAGCCTACGCTCTATATCACTAAGGTATTGGTCTTCATATTTATTTGCGATTCCCGCACATCACATGGGTTCATACTAGTGTGTGTATATATATATATATATATATAGATGAAGATGGAGTAGGACTTTCAAGTTTCTGGTGAGTTTTTCTCTTTTCCTATTCTCCTATTAGTTTTCATAACATTTTTATCAATTATTGCATTGGTTTTTGCCTATAGAAAAATCAAAGTCATATGATGACACTTCTTTATTCTAGAATTTCAATTTTCTTTAATTTTGTTAATTCATAATTAATATAGAATTTAAATTTTAAGTTTTTTGTTATAATTATTTTCATCTGATATAGTTTTAAATGTTAAATTTTATTCCGTGCATCGCATGAGTTTACCGCTAGTATGACAATATTTTTGAAATATCCTAAAAACAAAAATCAAGCCACTTATTTAAGAACAGGGAGAGTATATATATATATTTTTTTTTGCCATTTTTCTTAAAAGGTAGTGCTTACATTTCAAAAAGAAAAATACTTCTCCACCCATATTTATCACCCACTTTAATCACTCATTTTTACGTGGCAGCTGAATCAGCTACTACGCGCGTGCTTTGCTGGGGAAATAGAACGGCATGTTATCTACCCTTTTCCCCATTCTCTTAAATAGGGATGGCAATTTTGCCCCGCCCCATAGGAGCCCCACCCCGCTCTCATAGGGGCGGGTTTTTTTGAATTTTTTTGGTTCTCGGTTCGGGTATGGGTTTTTTTTTTTAATTTTTCATCGGGTGCGGTTCAGTTTTGGTATTTGCTAATCCTGACCCGTAGAACTGAACTGAACCGATCCGTAGAACCGCCCCGCCCTACTTGTCCTTTTACTACTTTACCCTTATATCTATATATATATATATATATATATATATATATATATATATAAAACCTATAACATTAAGTCAAAAACCCTAGCCGCCCCACTCAGCACTCCACTCAGATCTCTCTCCCTCCCTTATGCAGTCCTCACGCAGTTACTCTCTCCTTCCCTCATGCAGTCACTCTCTCCCTCCCTTACGCAGTCGTCACACACTCACACTTCACCAGTGGCAGTACACCGCCATCTCTCGCTGTCGACGCCATGTTCTCTCACCAGATCTACACTAGTTTTCTCTTGCCGTCTCTCACTGTCGACACCGTGGTTCAGATCTACACGCTGTGGTTTAGATCTACACCAGTTCTCTCTTGCAGTCTCGCCGTCAACACCGTGGTTCAGATCTACACCAGTTCTCCCTTGCCATCGATGTCATGGTTCCGCGCTTCCTCTTGCCAGATCTGCACCAGATCTGTCAGATTTACACCAGATTTGCTTTGGTTGAGTTGGTTCCTCAGTCCTCACTTTCTCTCACTGTTTCTTAACTCTTTGTGTCTCTCCTTTTTCTCACCGTCGATGCTGTGCTTGGGCGGGGCGGGGATGGGTTTCTTAGGAAGCCATAGGGTCGGGATGGTTTTTAGTTTCTTTGCTCCGTCAGGTTTAGGGGCGGGTTTGGGTATACGGTTTCAATGTTAGGGTCGGGGATGGTATATGGTCGACCCGCCTCAGACCCGCCCCATTGCCATTCCTACTATTAAATAAACCCATAAGGTCACCGTCTAACGACATCCTCTTGCCCCCTCTCTCTCTCTCTCTCCATCTGGTCCAAAGAGGACTCCATTTTATCTGTTGACGAAACCCCATCTTTAGATGACTCCGGCCATGGCAACATCTTCAGGCCAACGGACTCCATTTTTTCCAGTGAGGGGCATGAAATGTGAACAGAGTGATTACAAAAAAAGTTGCAAATTTCTTGATGAGGATGGGAGGGCGTCGATCTGCCACGAACCCCTGCCCGACTCTCGCAACTCGTTTGTTGTCGGTAATGAAAAAGGGGAATGTTGGCGAGGACGAATGGTGGGAGATTTCGACAGCGGGGGGGTTAGGATTTCACACCAGGTATAGCTTCACCCAAGTCATGAGATCCCAAACGAAGAAGAGACAGTTTCTCACTCTCTCGCACCCTCAAGCGTTAGATCAAAACTTTCACTCCCTCAAGCCCTAGATCTGAAAACCATGGCGGCTCTCTCTCTTCACGACGGCTTAAGTCCATTTGACCATTTGCCGACCTTCTTGATGCTTGACTTCTCTTGTGTCACCGACAATGGTGGTGCCAATCATCGCCAATGGAGGTAAGATGCCGATATAGGTGTTGGAATGTCCAACGACATTCTCATGCCCCCTTTCTCTCTCTCCATCTTTTCCGACAACGAGCTTTAGATCTGGCGAAGGGTCGGTACCCTCCATTCCCAATTGAATCGGACGGCTCCAATTGGCCGGTTTGACTATTGTCCTCCTCCTACGCCTCCTATTTTCTAGCAAGAAGTTTCAGAGGAACGATCCCCCCTTCTCTTTTTTTATTTTTTACTTTTTCCCCTTTTCATCGCCTTAAAAATGCTGACTGTTCATTATAAAATTAGTTGGATTACTTTGTTTTGTAAAAGTGTGTTTTCCAGAAATAAAAAGATTTTGAAATTGGCTGGACGAAGGGGCTTAGCTAGGAAATTTACCCTAATTTAAGCTACAATGGATATTTTCCAAAAGTGAATTGAAGTGGTTTCCAAGAATAAAAGGATTTTGGAATTGGACAAAGTGGCTTTATTAGGAAACCAGCATTCTCGGAATTTATACATGAGTAGTAGTGGCCTTATTAGGAAACCAGCATTCTCTGAATTCATGCATGAGTAGTAGCACAGACTGTCTATATAACCCCACACAAACCCTACTACGTCCTATTCACACAAGTCACAAAGTCATAAACACACGGCTCTCAGTCTTCCTGTCCATTATAGTTCTTGCCTTCTTGCCATGGCTACAAGTTTCAAACCATTCTTATTCCTTTACGTCCTATTTTCTCTCTTCAACACCTCTTTTGCACAATCATACATGACCCACCACTTTTCCAGCAACAAAAACTTTGCATCCTGCAACGATCTTCCAGTTTTGAACTCATCCATCCACTGGAATTATCATTCATCATCGAACAAAGTTGAAGTTGCTTATAGAAAGGTTGGGATTGGTAACTCGAGATGGATCGCTTGGGCGATCAATCCAACTTCAACGGGTATGATCGGTGCACAAGCAATCATTGCTTTCCAGCATAGTGATGGAACCATGTCAGCTTATACTTCTTCTATAGCAAGTTATGGAACCCAGCTGGCAGAAGCGAATTTGAGTTTTGCAGCTTCTGATATTTCTTCGAGTTATGCCAATAATGAGATGGTTGTTTATGCTACTTTGGAGCTTCCTTTCATCACCACTAGTGTGCATCAGGTTTGGCAAGATGGCCCTCTTTTTGGGAATATTCCGGGGATTCATGCAACCATTGGACCAAACCTTAAATCCTTCAGAAACCTTGATTTTCTTTCCGGGGAAATTGCGGCGGCAACTGGAGCAGGGAATGCAAGAACTAGAATGAGAAACATAAGTAGCTAGTTCAAATATTTCCCATTTTGGGTTGCTGGATTGAGATTTCTTGACAATTTTTGTTCTTATAGTACTTTTTGTTGAGTCCCTATATATAATTATATATATACGATTACGATGACTGAACATAATTTTTGTACATAATTTTTTGCACGGTTCTTAAGTAATTAGATATCATAACTAGATCCAACGATCTTCATAAAAACTGTTTTTTGAGACCAAACTATACTTGTTGCATAGTACTTTATAGTCTTATTACTTCTCACTAATTTCACGTACTCATCCAAAAAAACTTCTCAGTAATTTTTTGTAAGACCAATAATTTGTTAAGCCTATAATTGAATTTATGTTTTTATTTGTTTTTGCACCGTTCTCACTAATTAATATGAGGTCAATTAGAGATCGATTAGGAACTATCCCATTCTTGGAGTTTTCTGAATTATGGTTTTATTTATAAGGAGATCAGCGTATATTACATACCACAAATCTAAGCTAGTGATGGGATCAATTATAAATCTAAGCTAGTGATGGGATCACCTGAATGTGAAGTTTAATGTGAAAAGTTGCTAATTGGTGTAATTGTTGTCCCAAATATATAACCCTAGAGGGGGGGTGAATAGGGTTATTGGCCAAATAAAAAGTTAATAGCAAACTCAAAAATCAAATTATTGCAAGTAAAGATAAATACAATAACAATCAATAATAAAGAGATTAAGAGTAAGAGAATGCAAACGATGTTAACGAGGTTCGGCCTTCCCGCCTACGTCCTCTCCTCAAGAGCTCGTTTGAGGATTCACCAATCCACTATCACTCTCCTTCAAGGTGGAGCAGCAAACCTTTACAACTCCAAGTGTTCTTCACCAACACTTGTTCAAGACACACTTTTCAAGTGCTTACAAATGGGGTTTCTCTCAACCCTTGAATACAAGAATATTTAAGTATGTTTTTGTGCTCAAGAAACTCTCTCAAAAGAGTGGATACATAGAAATTAAAGGCCCACTCAACTATTGATTGTATCTTAATAAATGCTCATAAGTGAAATTAGGGCTTGTAAATGAATGATTTTGTTTGAAGCTCAATAAATGCCCAGAAATGAGTTTAACTCATGTATATATAGCCCAAGGGGTCCAAGTAATTGTTCTGTAGCAATAAATGCCAGGAAAGATGGTTTGGTGGGCATTTAATGCTCAAAAGACCATTTGAAAAACTAGCCGTTATTGGTCAGTCTTGAGGGATTCAGACATCTGAAATCGATTTAAGACGTCTGATTCTGTTTAAGACGTCTTAAAAAACCAGAGGACTGATTTCTATAGAGGTTTTTCAAGGTCACTGTTCACGAGGATTCAGATGTCTTAAACATGTTTCAGACGTCTTAAACCTCTTTAAGACGTCTTATTCTCACGTCTTAAAAAACCAGAGAGGATGCAATTTGAGGTCTGTCCATTTCAGACGTCTTAAACCATTTTCAGACGTCTTAAAGTACATATCAGATGCCTGATTTAGATGTCTTAAAAAATCAGAGAAGATGTATTTTAGGACTTTATACCTCAGACGTCTTAAGCCTATTTCAAACGTCTTAAACTATATTCAGACGTCTTAAATAAAATTTCAGACGTCCTAATCAGTTTTCAGACGTCTTAAATATCTTTAAGACGTCTTAAAGCTCTGCATCAGAAATTAATACAAAGAGCTTAAGACCTGATTTTTAAGGGGTCATTCTAACGAGTCAAGAGACTCTAAACATGATCAAATAGGTTCTATTTAGTTATTACCAAGTTAATGCATGAACCTAAAGCCCTTTAATCACAAATGAACATTACTTGGGATCAATCTTACATTGAATCCTATTTGTCTACACTTGATCTTCGTTTGGCTTTGATATGGTCAATTCTTTTTGATGTCCATCATGTGTCATGCCTTTGTTTGAGTTAGATGATTTGCTGTAGCTCATATTTTAACCTGTTTTAAGCTTAATTTAAAAACATTAGTATTTAAGACCTTCTTATGCATTGTTATCATCAAAATCAATGGTATTGAAACCATTTGGGCCAACAATCTCTCCCTTTTTGATGATGGCAATCCATAGATGTCTTTGGGAGGAAATAGATCAATTACAGTTATGCATTTAGCATATATCTCCCCCTATCAAATAGCACAAGGTAAGAAATGACATATAGACAAATATAGAGATTTCAAATTTGATATAACCTGATATAACATTGCATAAGTCAAAATGTATATAACTCAAAATAAACTGTCATAACATTTCATTCATCCAAAATATTGTCCAATTCATCCATAATAAAACCAAATGATTATCCAATACATCCATAATAAAACCAGATGATTATCCAATACATCCAAAATAAAACCAAATGATTATCCAATACATCCAAAATAAAAACCAATGACATCAAGATAACCAAGATTCTTTTCCCCCTTTGTCAACACCAAAAAGAATAAAGGGACAGGGGGTTGAGGAGGCAGGCGCTGGGCAAGATCCTGCTGGGCTTCCTTGAGATTCTTCATTTCAACGGATATATCATTTATGCAGTCATGCATCCCTTCCAACTTCCGGTGTACATACTTCTTTAAGCTCTTCATCTGTTTAGAGAGAGATAGAAAGAGGTCTTTGATGGAAGGACCAGAGGATGAAGAGGCACCATGAGAAGGAGAATGAGCAGGAGAAGGAGAGGAGTGGAGAGAGGCAGAAGAAGGGGAATCGTCCTCACCAGTGGGGTGAAAACTGAGGGGGTCAAGGTCATCAAGTGAGGGATCTGTGGATGGTGGAGGAACAGAGGAGGAGGAAGGGCGAGTAGATGAAGAAGGAGCAGCACCAGGGATTTTAGGAACCCAAGCACCGTCCTTGCACTCATAGCCCATGAGTCCGAGCATGTATGTCCCTATCTCATCCTTGTGGGAAGGAGTTTTGGTAATGATTGCATAAGTGAGAGGGACATTAAAGTACTGGAAGACTGCAATGAGTACAACTCTATAGGGAAGAGGACTTTTGGCATGTTTATTTGCTGCAGCCATATGATAAATCATTAGGTGGCCAATATCAATGGGGGTATGGGTAAGAATACACCAAATGAAACAAACATCGGTGTAGGAGACATGGTCTCGGCTACCACTCCTAGGCAATATATTGTTAGATATTATTTTGTGAATAATATTGCTTTCTAGAGTGAGTTTATTGATAGGAAGCTTGACAGCAGTAGTGATGGATTGATCACCACTAATGAGTTGAAGAGCAGTTATTTTATCAAAATTTTCAACACGAGGCCACTGATTCTTGTCTTAAATAGCAACACCTCCCATAGGAATATGAAAAATTTGATTCAAGATGGAGGCATTGAGAGAAATTTGGGTATTGTGAACTAGAGAAGTTCCCGTCCCAAGTTTCTCCATTTTGAAATTTGCATAAAATAGTTGAATTAAGTTTGAATATTCAGGGAGAGTGAGAGAGACAAATTCATAAAGCCCAATGGCTCGAAAGAGAGAAATAATGTTGGGAAAGTATTGGGAAAGAAAGGATTCTTTGAGTACCTTAGGATACACGATCTTCCTATCCATGAAGCGTGTGAGATAAAGTTCTCGGATAGTCAGAATCAATGGGGGATTTTCTTGTGGTGGCTGAGGATTTGGAGGCTCGACTTCGTCTGGTTCATGGCCGGAGTTGTAGTCCGGGTGACCAGGAGGAACTCGCACAAGAGGTGGTGGTGGAATCTCTGGAGGTGTAGAGGAGCCTTGCTTCTTGATGCCGCGTGATGTGTGGGGGCCTTTGCCTTTGCCCTTTGCAGTGCCGGCGGCAGAATGCTTTTTGCGAGACAAGCCTATGTCAGTGGTGGTGGACGGTGGCGGCACCGGCGGTGGTGGAGGGATGGGATCCCCTTCACGGTCGTGCTTGGTGCCAGCAGTGGAGGAGGTCTTCTTCAAGTTTACCATGGTGAGGGTTTCGGTGGAGAAAACGAAAGAGAGGGTGAGGGTTTGAGGGAAGAGATGTGGAGTTGGGGTTTTCGAAAGGGAGGAAGAAGGTGGAAAGGTGGTGACGGTTTGGGAAAGGTGATGTCCGTTTGGGAAGATGAATAGGAGGAGGAAGTTGGAGAGCCCACGAAAAAGATGATACGTTTTGAAAAGTTAGGGCTCGAAATAGTGAAATACTGTACCAGATTCAGACGTCTGAATCTGATTCAGACGTCTGAAATCCATGGGATTGAAAAACAGCCCGATGATTTCAGACGTGACAACCTGTTTCAGACGTTTGAAACAGGCGTCTGAAAAATCCAGAGAGCTATAAGTTGGATCAAATGCTGTTAAGATTTTAAGACATCTGAGGGAGTTTTAAGACGTCTGAAAAATCTTTAAGACGTCTGAAATTGAAATAAGACGTCTTAAACATCTTGAAACGAAATTTTTGAAAAATTTTCAAATATCAACACACATCATTACTCAAGCACATACCCAATTCACGTTTTATGAAATTAAACCTATCTTCTTAAAGAGGTTTTGTGAAGATATCCGCTAGTTGGTGCTCTGTACCAACAAACTCAATCTCAACATCTCCTCTTTGAACATGATCTCTTATAAAATGATGTCTAATTTCAATGTGTTTAGTACATGAATGCTGTATGGGGTTCTTAGTTAAATTAATTGCACTTGTATTATCACATTTTATGGGAATATGATCATAATGAAGTCCAAAGTCCTCAAGTTGTTGTTTCATGTACAACACTTGCGCACAACAACTTCCGGCTACCAAATACTCAGCCTCGGCTGTAGAAAGAGCAACCGAAGTTTGTTTCTTACTAAACCAAGAAACTAAGGAGTGTCCAAGAAAGTAACAAGTCCCACTTGTGCTTTTGCGACCATCTTTGCATCCAGCAAAGTCCGCATCGGAATAACTAAGCATGTCAAATGATGTGAATTTAGGATACCATATGCCAAGGTTAATTGTGCCACTAAGATATTTAAATATGCGTTTAACAGCAAGCATGTGAGATTCTTTAGGACATGATTAATATCTAGCACACAAACATACGCTATACATGATATCCGGCCTACTTGCGGTGAGATAAAGTAAACTACCAATCATACCTCAGTATTTCTTTTGATCCACGCATTTACCTTTCTCATCCTTTTCAAGTTTGATGGAGGTGCTCATAGGTGTGGCGAAATTCCTTCCGTTTTCCAATCCATACTTCTTAATTAAATCTTTGACATATTTGGATTGATTTAAGAAGGTTCCTTCCTTTGTTTGCTTGATTTGTAGTCCAAGAAAGAAATTGAGTTCGCCCATCATGCTCATTTCAAATTCTTCTTGCATGACTTTAGCAAAATCCTCACACAAATTTACACTAGTAGAACCAAAGATAATATCATCAACATATATTTGAATAATAAGCACGTCCTTATCAATGGTTTTAATAAAAAGTGTGGTGTCAAGTTTTCCTCGTTTAAAACCATTTTTGATTAGAAAACCACTAAATCTTTCATACCAAGCTCTAGGAGCTTGTTTCAAACAATATAAAGCTTTTGATAATTTGAATACGTGGTTTGGAAATTCATGACTTTCAAAACCGGGAGGTTGTTCAACATAAACTTTTTCCTCAATGAAGCCATTTAGAAAAGCACTCTTGATATCCATTTGAAATAATTTGAAATCTTTATGGCAAGCAAATGCAAGTAGCATCCTAATAGCTTCAAGTCTAGCAACTGGTGCATATGTTTCATCATAATCAATGCCTTCTTGTTGATTGAAACCTTGGGCAACTAATCATGCCTTGTTTCTAACAATTGTACCCGATTCATCTTTCTTGTTTCTATAGACCCATTTGGTGCCTATTACACCATGGTCATGTGGTCTAGGAACCAAGGTCCAAACCTTGTTCTTTTCAAATTGGTTAAACTCTTCTTGCATAGCAAGTATCCAAGATTCATCACTTTCGGCCTCATTTATGTTTTTAGGTTTAATTTGAGATAAAAATGCAAGATGATCACATATATTTCTCATGGAAGAACGAGTTCTTACCCCACGTGAGAGTTCACCTAGGATTTAATCATTAGGATGATTCCTCACAAATTTCCAAATCTTTGTGACATCCGGATGAAGTGGAGTGTCTTCAATTTCTACTTCTTCTTCCGATTTCTTGATTTCAATGACTTCATCTTCTTCCTTGTCTTTGCCTTTGTCTTGTGGGTCTTGCTTGTCATTTAGATTCAAGTTCTCAACTTGTTCTTGCAAGCTTGTGCCTACATCATCATCATCATCCACATTTCTCTTGAGAGTAAGAGGGTTAGTTTCATCAAATACAACATGCATTGATTCTTGAACGGTTAAAGTTCTCTTATTAAACACCCTATATGCTTTGCTTTTCATAGAATAACCAAGAAACACACCTTCATCAGATTTTGAATCAAATTTGAAAAGTTTATCCCCATCATTTAATATAAAGCATTTACAACCAAAAACTTTAAAGTAACCTATGTTAGGCTTCTTATCATTCCATAATTCATAAGGAGTTTTACCAAGTTTAGATCTTAATAGAACTCTATTCATTACATAGCATGCGGTATTAACGACCTTAGCCCAAAAATATTGAGGTAAAGAATGTTCATTGAGCATGGTTCTAGACATTTCTTCAAGTGTTCTATTCTTTCTCTCAACTACACCATTTTGTTGAGGAGTTCTAGGAGCGGAGAAATTGTGATCAAATCCATTTTCATCACAATATTTTTCAATATCCTTATTGACAAATTCACTCCCCCTATCACTCCTAACATGTGTAATGGTATAGCCTTTTTCATTTTGGATTCTTCTACAATATGCAATAAATGTAGCATGAGTCTCATCTTTATGTGTAAGGAAGAACACCCAAGTATATCTAGAGTAGTCATCAACAATCACAAATGCATAATGCTTCCCTCCAAGGCTTGCAATAGCAATAGATCCAAATAAGTCCATATGAATAAGTTGCAAAGGTCTAGTAGTTGAAATATGAGATTTTGTTTTGAAAGAAGACTTGGTTTGTTTTCCAAATTGGCATGCACTACAAACTCCATCTTTTGAAAACTTTGCTTTTGGTAAACCTCTTACAAGTTCATGCCTAGATAGTTTTGAAATTAAATCCATGCTAGCATGTCCAAGTCTTCTATGCCATAACCAATGATTTTCATTTAAAGCGGAGAAGCAATGTACATTTTGTAATGCGATTTCTTCAAACTCTATAGCATAGATGTTACCAATCCTATATGCAATGAATAGGGTCTTATCATCATTCTTAATTATACATTTATTGGATTTAAAAGTAACTCTATAACCTTTATCACATAATTGACTAATGCTAAGGAGATTATGCTTTAAACCATCAACTAATAAAATATTTTCAACACAAAGTGAGGAATTCTTACCAACTTTACCAATGCCAATTATCTTACCCTTAGTATTGTCTCCAAATGTCACGTAGCCGCCATCCTTGAGCTTCAAAGAGACGAACTTTGATCTATCACCTGTCATATGCCTTGAGCAACCACTATCAAGAAACTATTTCTCATTGCTTGATGACTTCAAGCATACCTACATAAGTTCAAGTAACTCTCTTTGGTACCCATACTTTCTTGGGTCCATGGGGGTTAGCCATAGGAGGTGAGGTTCCCTTAACTACCCACACCTTCTTGGTGAAACTTTTAGGTCTTTTTCTCATGTTACAAGTGTACATGTTATCTCCCTCCTCCTTACAACAAGTACATAAGATTTTAGGTATGCTAAAGACGTTAGGCTTAGGAAAGAAATTAATGTAAGATTTTTGTTTAACATTTTCTTGGTAACCAATTCCGGCCTTATCAAAACACCATCTTTGACTAGTTAATATCTTATCCAAGTTATCCCTTCCATTGGTAAACTTGGCCAAGGTATTGGTTAAGTCTTCAATCTTTTCTTTCAATGAAGTATTTTCACTTTCAATACTAGATTGAGAGATGGTAGGGGGTGAGTCTATCATGCTTTTCAACTCTAAATTTTCATTTTTTAAAGTATTTAGTCCTTCTTGAAGAGATGAGATGTTCTTTTTCAAATCATTGTTCTTGTGAGAAAATATTTTTAATTCAAGAAAAGTGCCTTCAAGTGCATCTTGTAATTCTTCATAAGTGGGAGGTTCTTCTATAGGATAATCAATAGAATTAGATTCGATTACCTCATCTTCTTTTGCCATGAGACAAAAGTTTGCTACTTCTTGATCACAAGAAATCTCCTCATCTTCTTCATCACTATTTGCTTCATCATCCCAAGTGACGGTGAAAGCCTTCTTCTTGAATTTTCTATTGTCCTTGAAGTTGTTGTTGTTGTGACTCATCTTGTTGTAGTTGTTGTTGAGTTGAGGATAATTTATCTTGATATGTCCGGGCTTCTTGCATTCAAAACACACTTGTGGTTCTCTATTTGAGTTCTCTCCTTTATTAGGAATTCTTTTGAAGGAGTCACCCTTGTTGAATCTCCTTCCTTGATTTCTTCTAGAAAAGAACTTCTTGAGCTTGTGAGATATGAAAGCTATGTCTTCATCTTCTTCATTCTCACCCTCTTCACTTGGTGGTTCTTCTTCATCTTGTGAGGCTTTGAGAGCCATGCTCTTAGATGTCTTCCCTTCATCAATTTCACGAGCTTTGAATGCGAGTTCTTGTGTAACTAGGTTGCCATCAAGATCGCTCAAGGTCATTGATGATAGCTCCTTTGATTGAAGTAGAGTAGTAGTGAGGACATCCCATTGCTTAGGCAAGCTCTTAAGAATTTTTCTCACCAATTCGGAGTTAGTGTAAGTCTTTCCAAGAGAACTCAAGGGATTAATAATAGCATTAAATCTAGCAAACATGTCTCTAATAGATTCATCATTTTTCATTTTAAACATTTCATATTCACAAACAAGCATGTTAATTTTCGCTTCTTTTACTTGAGATGTTCCTTCATAGGTGACTTCTAATGTGTCCCATATCTTCTTGGCACTAGTGCATCTAGAGATTTTGCTAAACTCATCATTAGTTAGAGCACAATATAGCAAGCCAATGGCTTTAGAATTAAGTTCAAGGGACTTGTGATCAGCTGTGGTGTATTGTTGTGGTACTTTAGGAAGTGTAACTCCATCTACCACTTTAGTAGGGATCAAAGGACCCTTAGAAGTGATATTCCACAGCTCATAGCTAGTGGATTGAATAAAAATTTGCATTCTAATTTTCCAAAAATTGTATAGAGATGCATCTCCATTGAAAAGTTGTGGTCTATTGGATGATTGTCCTTCAGTGAATCCGTTCCCACTATAGTTGGTCATATCGTTTCTCGCAAGACAAATATATCAAATGCTAGAGGTTGGCCTCTGATACCAATTGTTGTCCCAAATATATAACCCTAAATGGGGGGTGAATAGGGTTATTGGCCAAATTAAAAGTTAATAGCAAACTCAAAAATCAAATTATTGCAAGTAAAGATAAATACAAGAACAAGCAATAATAAAGAGATTAAGAGTAAGAGAATGCAAACGATTTTAACGAGGTTTGACCTTCCCGCCTACGTCCTTGCCTTAAGAGCTCGCTTGAGGATTCACTAATCCACTATCACTTTCCTTCAAGGTGGAGCAGTAAACCTTTACAACTCCAAGTGTTCTTCACCAACACTTGTTTAAGACACACTTTTCAAGTGCTTACAAATGGGGTTTCTCTCAACCCTTGAATACAAGAAGATTTGAGTATGTTTTTGTGCTCAAGAAACTCTCTCAAAAGAGTGGATGCACAAAAATTAAAGTCTCACTCAACTATTAATCGTATCTCAATAAATGCTCACAAGTGAAATTAGGGCTTGTAAATGAATGATTTTGTTTGAAGCTCAATAAATGCCCATAAATGAGTTTAACTCATGTATATATAGCCCAAGGGGTCCAAGTGACCGTTCTGTAGCAATAAATGCCGCGAAAGATGGTTTGGTGGGCATTTAATGCTCAAAAGACCGTTTGAAAAACTAGCCGTTATTGGTCAGTCTCGAGGGATTCAGACGTCTGAAATTGATTTAAGACGTCTTAATTAGGTGTCTTAAAAAACCAGAAGACTGATTTCTATAGAGGTTTTTCAAGGTCACTGTTCACGAGGATTCAGACGTCTTAAACATGTTTCAGACGTCTTAAACCTCTTTAAAACATCTTATTCTCACGTCTTAAAAAACCAGAGAGGATGCAATTTGAGGTCTGTCCATTTCAAACGTCTTAAACCATTTTCAGACGTCTTAAAGTACAAGTGAGACGTCTAATTTAGACCTCTTAAAAAATCAGAGAAGATGTATTTTAGGACTTCATACCTCAAACGTCTTAAGCCTATTTCAGACGTCTTAAACTTGATTCAAATGTCTTAAATAAAATTTCAGACGTCTTAATCAGTTTTCAGACGTTTTAAATATCTTTAAGACGTCTTAAAGCTCTGCATCATAAATTAATAAAAAGAGCTTAAGACCTGATTTTTAAAGGGTCATTCTAACGAGTCAAGAGACTCTAAACATGATCAAATAGGTTCTATTTAGTTATTACCAAGTTAATGCATGAACCTAAAGCCCTTTAATCACAAATGAACATTACTTGAGATCAATCTTACATTAAATCCTATTTGTCTACACTTGATCTTCGTTTGGCTTTGATATGGTCAATTCTTTTTTATGCCCATCATGTGTCATGCCTTTGTTTGAGTTAGATGATTTGCTGTAGCTCGGATTTTAACCTGTTTTAAGCTTAATTTAAAAACATTAGTATTTAAGACCTTCTTATGCATTATTATCATCAAAATCAATGGTATTGAAACCATTTGGGCCAACAGTAATTTGATCCAAAGTCCTGACTATACTTATTTGTGTGTGTCTGTGTGTGTTTGGTTTTGTTTTTATTTAAAGAACATACATGATTTCATATTCACATTATTTTTGGTACTTAATTTACAGATTCATGGGGTTCTAAATGCAATTAGTTGGGGAACTCTAATGCCTCTTGGGGCTATCATTGCAAGATATCTCAAAGTATTCCAAGTGGCAAACCCAGCCTGGTTCTACCTTCACGTCTCTTGTTAGTGTTCAGGCTACATCGTGGGTGTTGCTGGCTGGCAACTGGACTCTATCTTGGCACTAAATCTTCAAGAATTCATCACAATGCCCACAGGAGACATCGGCATTGCTATTTTTTGCCTTGCCACATACAGGTACTACTTGTTCCTTATTCAACATGGCGTTATGATTCAATACTCTTTTTGATGATTTTTTTTTTTCTAACAATTTCCATATTAATTGGTTTATTTATGACTAGGTGTTTGCCCTTTTTCTGAGGCCTAACAAGGATCACAAATACCGATTTTTTTGGAATATATACCACCAGTCCATCGGCTACATTACTATCATTTTGAGCGTCTTTAACGTCTTCAAAGGTCTCGATATTTTGGACCCAGAAAAGAACTGGACGAATGCTTACATCGCGGTTATTGGGGCATTGGGATCTTTCGCTATGCTACTAGAGATTTTCACTTAGTACATGGTTTTGAAGTGGAAATCAGAGAAGGGCGAGGCTAATGCATGCTCATGTTGTTGGACCAAGGGAGGTGGTGTAGAGATGGAAAAGGCTTGTGGGAAAGCGTTAGATAGAAATTTTACTGACTCTAGTTTCTTATACTATTGTTTGTTTTTCATACTTGTGGGTTAGTTATGGAAGTGTCTCACCATTGGGGGATATATTTTTTCTTGTGTAGTTAAAGATTTCAATTTCATTACCTTTATTTGGTTTTATGTTATATATCGTCGTTTATTTCCATTAGATGAATCTTGCATGTTCTATCCAATTAAGAACATGCATGATTTCATATTCACACTATTTTTGATACTTAATTAAGAACATGCGTGATTTATTTCCTTTTGATGAATCTTGTTCTATTCAATTAAGCAGGTTGGGTCATCCTCTTGTTTTATTCAAGGAATATTCATAGTTTTGATGAATTAATTTAAATGAATTAAACAGCTTACATATGTTGAGTTTGGGTTGAAGTTAGTGGCAAACATACTTCCAAAATATCAACATAAAATTAAAATTAAAAAAAAAAAAAAAAACAGTTGTTTGGGTTCTAAATGAGTGATTGCCCCATGTCAAGGTTTGAGTCAATGGACCTCCATGGTATATAGCAGGCCACACACATGCTACGTACAGTGGTTGAGAGTCAACCTATCCTCCTTTTTACCAATTGGTGTGAACTAAGAGATGACGTATTTTGATTGATTTTTTTTTACTAATCACACCCTTTTATGAGTTTCTCTGATCAACACATCGAAGTCAATGGATTAGCAAAAAAAAGGTATGGAAATAACTCCACTCATGAAGTAATTGCATTCCCACCCCAACAAAAATAAATAAATACATAAATAAAATAATCCTTTATGACATCCCTCCAAAGGCATGCATGCACAATTTTGCAGCTTTGGCCCAATAATTGTAATGCTATATTTGACTTGTAATGTCATCACATTAGCACATTACTTAGACATAACAATTTATTTGAAATCATTGACTTAGCATCATGTAAATAAAATCATATTTTTTTGATACAACACTGCGAATTTTAGAGAGAGGTAGTTAGGATTGTCCATTTTTTAAACCAATACAAAAATTACTACAGTACTACTACTAATAAAAAGTTTACTTGAAGATAACTATATATGCTGCACAAACTCTAGGGAAATCTGTGTTTGTCGATCATTACAACTGAGTTTCCCTAAATCAAACAAATAGCTCAAATTAACCTCACAAACAAACATTAAAGCAATTTTGAAATTTGAAAAAAATTCGAATTCTGGGCTTGTTATTTCTCCAAACCCAATAAATTCACACTTGTAGAATAACAAATGACACCAAAATCTCAAACCCCTACAATGCTACAACCAAACACAAGGAAGATTCAAAACTCGAAGAGAATTTACAAAATGGGTATACCTCATAGGATAATACTTGGCTTCCCAGAGTGGAGGAGCAACTCCTCCTCACTCCCACTCATATTATGTCACGTGTCATAGTTAATTTTTAAAAATATGGATAAGTGAATATATATGGACATGTGGACATATGAATAAAAATATTTGTACATATATTCATATTCATTTGGACACGTAAACATATATACACTGATAAGTGGTCGGATGTCTATAATAATATAATATAAGAATACATATGTATATAATCAATTCTCAGTTATTTTGTAAGACACGTGGTATAATATGAGTGGGAGGGAGAAGGAGTTACTCCTCCACTGTAAATCAGTTGGACTCGTTCTCACTTCAAACTCAAGATCTTGAGGCTCGCATAATAAAATTCTTCATGGGTGAGGCCTAACCTTGGAAAACTTAAAGTTACTACTATGCCTCTCCCTTTCATTGAAAGAATGAAACTTTACAGCCCTATGCTGAGAAGTTCTCAGCAAAATATGAGAACCCAACGAAGTAGTCATTGAAAACCCAATTTTTAGATACTCTCAACCTATCAAAGACTAATGTTTTGCATATATTTGTTGATCCTATGAAGACAAGGAATAAGGTTTCAACTGGTGAAGAAAGTGATGATGCATATGCTTACGTGTTTTCAAGCAAGAAGTGAGTATCACCGGAATTGTGAAATGAGTTAGGGGTAAATTGGCCTTTGAAGCCAGCCTATTTATTGCCCCAAATTTGACCCGCCCTCAACCCGGATCCAATAAGATCATGGGATTGGATGCTCATGCAGTACTGGTGCAGGAATTGGGAATAGCAGTCCAATGTACCCCGTGGAGAAAATCCAAATCCAAACATGGTTTGAATCGACCCGACCCGTGGTTACTGTGGACTACACGAGCCTTGATATAAAGGGTACTTTGGATTTCCCATTTTTTAATTTTTTAATTTATTTAATGACAAGGAAATTATTTAAGTAAATTAGGAGTCTATATAAGATTTCACAATCCATATGAACCGGATACATTTAAGACTCATGAGAGTCATGAAACCTTATGTAAGTAACCCAAGAGGTTTTGCAAGAGTCGAATTTAGGATTTTTGCTTTTTAAGGCCCTAGCTAGCTTGTCAATTAAGCTTCCTTTAGGTTTCCTATTCTTTTTTGGAGAAAAACTTAAATGTAATTGTGATACGATTAATGTGATGTGATAAGTCAATTTAAAATTGAATAAAATGGAATTGTCAAAATATTTTTTGATCCCACAATCCTATTTGTTTTACTCCTATTAGTCTATGACACCACCAAACCATATCACAGTTACATGCATGGAAGAGTCACACTTTTTTTAGACTAGTACTTATATTTAAAAAATTAGTTGATCAAAAGTTTCAATACCATTATGACCCAAAAAGAAAGGGGAAAAAAATCCACTAATATGATTGTCCATTAATTTTAGGAAAATGCTAAACGGGACCAATTGGGTGCCGAAACTGTAAGACCACTCATTCCATAAGTTAACTGTCTGTTTTCAATTTCTATTTTGTTGAATATGTGCTCAACACCATGCCACAATTTTAGGGATTTTTTCCCCAAAGGGTTTCCACGAATATAGGGATTGATTCCCTAAATCGTCCCCCTAATCTTTGTAGTATGATATTCCAAATATGGGTTTTTTTATCATATCATCGTCCCTCCATTGCCACATGGTGTTGCACTATTTTATCAGTGGCGTTGCTTGCAAATTTTTGAAGGGATTTATGGAGATGATTGGAATCGCCCATCCAGTCAACGTATTTTTATGATTTGTATTTTTATTTTCGTTGAGTTATTTTGGCACTGCTGTGAACAAGGAAAGATGCCTGCGATGATTTTGTTTTTGTGTTTTGGAGCACAAAGTTCAATTGAGAGAATACAATGCACAATTTTATACTTCATGTGATATTTACATTTACAGTGCCTTTGCGTAAAATGTAAGGAATCCAATCTAATTATCTTGTGTTTCGGTTTAAAAACACACACAGCTTGGTAAAAAAATAATGACTTGATGTCTAAAACTAGTTTGAGATGTAATTTAGTGAAGCAAATCTAGTTGCCCTGTTCTTCGCATTAAGAACACACTCAATTTGATAAAAACAAGTTATACATTGATGCGAAAAAATGGTTGTTGTCTAGTTGAGCCTTCTTGATCTTTATGGGGGAGTGCATGAAGGAGCTTGTTGAGTTAGTTGAGTACGACAACGACACAATTCAACTAGATTTCGTGTACACATGGGAATAATGTAAAAAAAATGCCAATCTTATAGTATTGACAACTTCGCTGATAGCGTAGCTAGAATCCTACAAAATTGATCCCTAACCTTTATTGGAATTAGGGAAAAAACCAAAAATGACACTAAATCTAGCGTATGAATGCATATAAAAAATCCAGGTGAACCTTATGTATATTAGCAAGATTTAGCTAGAATCGGAATCCCACAAAATTGACACCAAACCTCTAAGGTCTCGTTTGGTATGTGGGATATATGGTTTGGATAGGATAAGTCTATCCTGGGATTTTTATATCCCATGTTTGGTAACCTTATTTACGGATGGGATAAGTTATCCTTGGATTTTTATATCCTCTACTTGGAGGATATAATAAACCCATGTTTATGATGGTATTATTTTATCCTGGGGTTAGATATTCCAACTTAAAACATCACGGGATATAAGATTGGGTTTTTTTCCCAAAATTTCCTCGTTCATTCGCGAAGATTCGACACAAACGGAAGTTGGGGATTCCACAACGATCATCTTCTTCCTCTTCCACGGCGATCTACAGTGATCGTCTTCTTCCTCTTCTACGGCGATCTTCTTCTCCTTCTTCCATTGAAGCAAATCATCGTGTTCATCTACTACCGCCATCGTTTTCTTCTTCTATTTACGCAGAAATCGTCTTCTTCCACAATGGTTGGTCAATCAATTCACTCAAATGTCGGTGTTCATCTTCAAAAATTAGATTTATTTTTTGAATGGCATATATGTAATGTTCATCTGGGTTTGGAAATGAGAATTTGTTGCCATTTTTTATGTTTTTTTTTCCCATCCTTTGTTTGTTGTTGATAATGTATTTTTAGAGCTTGAAGCAAAATGGGTTTTCAGAAAGGGTTTGTGAGCACTCATTGGTGATTGGAGCTATTCAACCACTTGAGCCATTCAGACGCTGCTACCGGATGATTGGAGGCGTGCTGGTGGAGAGAACCGTCAAAGAGATCCTTCCAGCTGTCCAACGCAGTAAGGAGGGGCTCGAAGAGGTAATTGCTTAGCTAAATGACGCCTTGGAAAAGAAGAACAGGGAGATTGCTGAGTTTGACGCTTCTTTCTTCCTTCTTTTTTTTTTTTTTTTTGGCTAAGTGTTGAGTTTGAGGCCAAAAACAAAGATTAGGATCAAAAATTCTGATGGCGAGTCGAGGATGATAGTGCATGGATGGAAAGTTTTGCATAGGGAGTCCTCGTTGGGCCTATATGTGCAAATGAATGATAGGTCTTGTATGAATTTTTTATTTAGGGTAAATGACGTTTTAATACCATGAACTTTACACCAAATGTCAATTTGGTCCTTAAACTCATATATTGCACAATTTTAGGAAAATTTTAAAATTTTTGATTCAATGTAGGCCAACTAGTAATGTCCGTCACTTAATGTTAACGGAATAGCACGTGACCAACACGTGCGTGCTTACTTGGCACACACGTGGCAGCAGATGACGCAAACGACGCCGTTTGAAGCAAAAAAAAATTAAACAAAAAACAAAAAACAAAACAAAAACATAACCAAAAAACAAAAAACCAAAAAAAAAAAAACACAAAAACACAAAAATCAAATACACAGATAAAAGAGGGTGTTTTTCGCCAGAAAATGGAGGTTACTTGTCCTCGTTGGGTGGCCGATGGTGGTGGCTGCCATGGCCATATAACCACAAATCTAGCACTCCCAAAATTTTCTTTGCATTTTTTTCATCATCTCACAGCGAAACAAAAAATTCAAAAAATATAAATATAAATTATCATCTTCATCATCTCATACCCATTCAACCACCGTTTCACCCCCGCCCCCCAACCATCATCTTCAAAATCCTAAACCCCTTTACCCATTACCCACAACGCCACACAATGCTCCATATGTTGTAGATCCGAGAGTGGTGGTGTAGATCTGGGAGGAGATGAGGATGAGGATGGCGATGGGGACGACAATTGGTTCGCAGATGGGAGGCGTGGTGTAGATCTGGGAGGAGATGAGGACGAGGATGGCGACGAGGACCAGGGGAGCTGATGACAACGAGGTGGACGACGGCCATAGCTGCCTCTAAACAGAGCAGATGAAAAAAAAAATTAAAAAAAAAATAACAGAAAGAAAGGAAAGAGACGGCAAAGCCCCTTAACGGCGACAAAGCCCCTTACCATGGCAAAGCCCCTTACCAGACCCATCCATTTTTCAGATCTGGTGTTGTTTTGTTTTGTGTTTTTTTTTTCTCCAAGCCCTCAGCACGTAAGCCTCTCCATCTTCATCCCAACCGATGAAGGTCCTGTCGCCGCAGCAAGAGTTATGAAGTTAGGCAACATTCTGGCTAAGGGTGAAACTCGGTACGAGACGGTCCGGGACAGAGGTATTTCTGTCCTGTCCCAAAGTAATTCAGGACTTGAAAAGTAGTACCAAAACCGAACCGAATTGCATATTGTCCCATCCCGAAAAATACCGGTCCGGAACGGTCCGGTTCTCGGTATTTATTAGTTTGTTTTCCTTGAGTAAAAAATTAAAAATAACTACTTCCAATCAAATATCGTTAGCTTGATTGGTCACAAAAATAGGCTACTTCATTGCACATTTACACTTGGCCATCGAAGATTTACATAATACATATACTTGCTCTTCCACAAAATGGGCTACATAAAATCATAAAGTCATAAATACATAATCATTAATTATAATTCATTCATTCATTTATTCATAGTACTAACTACTAATAGTGGTGATAGCACAATAAAAATATTATATATAATATTATATATCATATATTATATTATACATATAAAAATAAATATATAATATTATATATCATCGGTTCTCAATTCGAGAATTATGTACGGGACGGTTCTGAACACCACTAAACCAAATCCTGTCCCAAAAAAATTCAGTTTTTAAAAATGGTCCCGAGTCCCAGACCGAACATTGTTTGTCCCGTCCCATCCCGGACCGAATTGCTTGGAACGGTCCGATCCTCGAAATTTCTCGAACCAAGTTGCACCCCTAATTCTGGCGGTGGGTGTGGAAGACACGGCAAAGCCCATTACCGGCGACAAAGCTTTTATGACGGCAAAGCCCTTACCAGACCCATCCATTTTTCAGATCTATGTTGTTTTGTTTTGTGTTTTTTTTTCTCCAAACCCTCACCACGTAAGCCTCTCCATCTTCATCCCATGCCAGCTGATGAAGGTTGTGCTGCTGCAGCAAGAGCCATCAAAGGTTTCTCGTTATTTTTTTTTGGTTCGTTTTTTTCCGGCGAAGGAGAACCGGTGAGGCCTTCATCAGGTCATCCTCTTCGTTTGTTTCCCTTTTTGTTTTCTTTTTTTGTTTTGTTTTGTTTTGTTTTGTTTTTTTTTTTGTTTTTTTTTTTTTTTTTTTGTGTTGTTTTGTTTATTTGTTTATTTATGTTTTAATTTTTTTTTTGCTTCAAACGACATCGTTTGAATCATCTGCGGCCACGTGTGTGCCAAGTAAGCACGCACGTGTTGATCACGTGCTATTCCGTTAACCTTAAGTGACGGACGTTACTGGTTGGCCTACATTGAATCAAAAATTTTAAAATTGTCCTAAAATCATGCAATGTATGAGTTTAAGGACCAAATTGACATTTGGTGTAAAGTTCATGGTATTAAAACGTCATTTACCTTTTTATTTATTTTCTCGAACTCGTCACATAAAAAATCCTACAGGCTTTGGTATTTTAGGTTTTTAAAATTGGGTGTTTGGTTATGGAGAGGATAGGGTAGTTGTTTTCTCCTGTAACAGATATGCATTATTGTTGAATTGTGTTTCTGATTTGTCAGTGAAAAGGGCCATCTCGGATTGCATTAATAATAAATAAATAAAAAAAACCGTGTAACAATGGTTGATTTATCAAATTAGTAAGGGCATTCTTGGAATAAAAAATGTATGTTATCCAAGGTAACAATATCACACACCAAACATTGGTTGGGATTGTATAATTATTTCCGACATTATATCCGGACATCTACCAAACATAGTGGAGGGGATAGGTAGAGATAAGCAGGGTTATAGTTATCCAGTGGGAGAACATATCCTGTCTAATCTTATCAAATCCAAACCCTATATCCAATGTACCAAACGAGGCCAAAGGGCATTGGGGAAAAAACCCAGCACGACAATAGCGTGAACGTAACCACATTTTAACAAAAAAATCTAATGGATATTATAATAAATAAAAAAAAACGAGCACATAATGTTTGCTACCCCTAGCTGACATCATTGCAATAACAATTAAGTACAATTAAGTTTGAGCTCTACTTAACTAGATTTAGTGTGGGCAAGGGAATAAAAATATACTTGCCAATCTGATAGTTTGGCGTTAAATCCATATGTCTCAACTTGAACATAGAAGAATAACTGTCAAAAAATTCATGATGATCTCTATGTATGCACCAATATGGTGTAGCTAGAAATCAAAATTCTACAAAATCGAACCCTAACTTCCATGGGCATTAAGGCAAAAACAAAATACGATGCTACTTGATAGTAACTACATATTAACAAAAAAATCCAACACTCTAAAAATAAAATAAAATAAAATAAAAAACTGAGCATTTTAATGTTGCTATTGTAGTTGTCATCATCGACGTGCAATCGCATGCTTCTTTAGTTTCATTTTCCATGCACGCGTGTTGATTGAGGCACTCTTCAATAGAGTTAGACACTTATTCTTTGTATTCGGTGCTTCCATATCCCTTGTGACCCTTTTCTCAGTTAATGATCCATGATAGTTCAAAATGTGTGTATAATCAAAACACGAAAAGCATTGCAATCTTCCTTTGTCATTTCATCAGTCACGTTTACCCCATCCGCCCAACATTTTATTGCTTGTAATACGATAATGCCACAATCAAGGTTGTAGAGACAAAGTCAAATTTTGATTAAAAAACCCTACCTATTTGAGGAGAAATTGAAAGATATATATCTCAACTAGATTCTCTTACTTACGAAGCAGAAAGATCCCTCATATCAAAGGATATTAACTATAGTGTCACTCAAAGTAAACTTGTACAAACATGATGCTAAACCTACACAGGAATTGGGGAAAACCAAGTATACGAGTAATAGCAGCATTAACTAGATATTACCCCTGTCAAAAACCACTCAACCTATTTGAAGGATAAATCAAAAGCTATATATTTCAACTAGATTGTTTCTAACGAAGCAAAAAAAATCCCCCACACAACTTATTTAGCACTTAATCCAAAAACTAAATAATAATGTTAACTTTAAACCATCGCTCACGAGAACAAAAAAAAAAAAAAAAAAAAAAAAAAAAAAAGAGAGAGAGAATAAATAAAAGGAAGTGTCAACTAAATTGTATATGTTGACTCAACTAGATAACTAGATTTGATAACAACTAGATTTTTGCAACGAGGTACAATCAGTTTTACCAAGCTGTGTGCGTAAAACAAAAAGTATATTAACTAAAAAGTGTTATATGAAGCAAACTTTTTCAAAAATTGTGTCTCAACCTCCTTAGGATTTGGGGAAAAAAACCACTCAACCTATTTGAGGGATAAATCAAAAAAAAAAAAAAAATATATATATATATATATATATATATATATATATATATATATATATATATATATATATATATATATATATATCTCAACTATATCGTATCTTACGAAACAAAAAAAAAATAAAAATAAAAATTCCCCCACACAACTTGTTTCGCATTAAATTCGAAGAATAAATATCTATATTAACTTGAAAACATCTCCTCGAGCAAAAAAATAAAATAAAATAATAAATAAGAGGACCACTCAACTAGATCCTATCAAGCAAATTTGCAGACAATTTTTTGTCAAACCTCAACCGGAATTAGGGAAACACAATACAAACATGAAAATTTGATAGATTGAGAATAACAACAAACAGCGGCATAACTAGAAACTATACAAACATGCAAATTTGACAATCTATAAGATGAACAACGAACATGGAAAACAAAATTGACAATAAATAAGATGAACAATGACATTACCACATCAAGCCGATGATTTCGTATGGATATAAGTCCATATCTATCAACTAGATCCCATCATATGAAGCCAAAAAAAAATGCAATCTTGATCCCTAAAACCCAATCTGCGAACCCAAATGGAAGATTGCAAACATGCAATCCCTTTCATTTTTTGTCTTAATTCTTAAACCTACTTCTTTCAGTTACAAATGCAACAATGACTGGAAAATTAGTGTGATTTACCACCAAAATAAAAAAAAAAAATGAAAAAGACATTTTCAAGCAACCACAATGGAAAATTTTCAGATTCAATCTTATCGTTTTTCCCCATTGGTTTCGGCTTCTTCAAACGAAGATTTTTTCTTCTATGGTTGGATACTTTCTGCCGCTTCATAGATCCTTTCTTCCGCTTCATCTCCAACCAAAATATCTCTCCAAAACATTTTGGTTCAAATCCCTCAGAGTGCGTGAAGATTTCGTGGAAACCATTGGCTTCATTCCGTATTTGGAAAGTGCTGGACTGCTGGGTTCTTTCCTTACTTGACGGTGGAAGTGTTGGACTGCTAATTTCAAATCCGTTAATTCGTCCCATAGTCGGCTCATGTGGGTCGGCTCGTGTAGTAGTACCCTTAACATAGAGATACTGTTGTGACCAAGATCACGCTTTTGGAAAACCAGTCTGAAGATTCTTTTATCGAGGCTCTATTTGGTTCCCCGATTCTCTTTTTCCCTTCACAAAATCCGGGAATCAAATAAAAAGGAATTGGATTCAGTGTTGAGTTGATAAAACTCAGCACCATACTATGCCAAAGTAATCCACACCTTAAATAAGAGATTGGATGACTTGGATTGAAAGTTGAAAAAGTTGCCAAATAAAGTCATTTTGGGTATTTCAGTAGTACCCTTTCAACTTTTAATTCAAGCCATCTAATCTCTCATTCAAGAGTATGAATTACTTTGGCATGGTGTTGAGTTTTATTAACCCAGCACTAAATCCAAACCCAAAAGGAAGTGAGACTTTGAGGGGAAACTTTTATGAGTCTGATCTGGAGGGCATAAGTGTGAGATATGTTAGTAATTAGCATCAAGTGCAAGTGGACTGATAGGAAACATTTTGGTTTGATACTTTTAATAGTTCAGTAATAAATGCATTTAACATTTAATAATGAGATGTTATGCTTATCAGAAAGTGTTAAATTTCCATATAGACACCCAAGTGGGCTCTAATTAGTTGTCCCTAAGTGGCTCATAATTTGAAGGAAAAGATGATTGCAGCATCTAATTAAGCTAGTTTTACTCCCATAAATCCAAAATAGATTGACATAAGCACATTAACTATAGATACATGCATTACCATCAAAGGTTTGGAGCTTCTTTTGATGACAAGGTGAGTGTGGGGCTGGGCGTACGTAGTGGTGCGAGACTTTAAGGGCCAACTGATACCAGCAGGCCAGCGGCTGCTTGACAAATGGGTGGCGTCTTTCCTCCCCTTCAGGTTGAAGCAATGGCCATGTCCTTTCTCCTTTTGCAAATTGCAATGGATTTTGCGACAGATCTGGGGTTGAGATAAGTGATTATGGAGGGTGAGGTGATGAAATCTATTAACTCCTGCGATACAGACCTTCACTGGTTGGCCTAATTGTTGATCGAGGACATCCAATACAAAGCTAATGTGTGGTTTGCAAGGCTGGCCCTGATATCAGGCAGGAGAGACAATTGCCTAAGGCCTCAAATTTTTAACAAAAAATTAGGGTCCAAATTAGGGATTTGGATTTGGTTCAGTTTGCACCTTTAACTGCATGGTGTAGTTACCGGTGGATGGGCGCCATGTGGTAAGGAAGAAGAATGAACGACTGGGATTCGGAAGATGAATTTGACGTCAAAGTGTTAACGCCGTAACCTTTGGATGTGAAATCCTTGCAACGAATCCCAACCGTTCATGCTTCTCTCTTGCCACATGGCCCATTTATCGGTAACTTCACTATGCAGTTAAAGGTGCAAACTACACCAAATCCAAGTCCCCCAAATTAGTTGTCACTTCTGTAATAAGTCCCAATTTTTAATCATATATGCAAGTAAATTTTGTGTGTATTAGAAAAAAAAATTGTCACATATAAATTTTGTTGTGTATGTGAATATGTATAAAAGATCCCATTTTAAGAGTTTGCCTACAACCCCAAAAAACTCAGTACTAGACGTAAGGATTTGAGTAAGTAGTGTTCTCTCATCTAGGCAGAACAGGTAATTCAATGACCCACGACGTGGCTAGGTTTGCTAAGGAGGTTGATAAAATTTCTTGATTGTCTTTCTATCAAAAAAAAAGAAAAAAGAAGTGGAATGGGGTTCATTTTAATTCGCCGGATCACGCTCCTGTTTTTTTTGGTTAGCTTGTTCGACGCCTCATACTTGCGAAGATCCATCTATGACCAACCTAAGGTTAAGTTGGGTTATTTCGGCGCAAGCCCAATCTTATGTCCAGAAAGTTTAGCCCAGCCTCGCCCATTGGTCTATGGGCCTGGCTATTGCCACCCCTCATCATGATATTCAGCCCCCATCTGATCTCCAACCCCCCTATTTTCTCATTTACAACCCTTGTTTTTTCCAAATATAACCCCAACCCCAATGATCTTACACCCCCCCCCCCCCCCCTTCTCACGACCTGGCTGGAGCTCCAGAGTCCCTCCATGGGATCATGATCTACTTGTGAGAACTTCACTCTCCCCCATGACCTAGTTGTCGGAGCACCACTGTGACACCTACCATCCTTCTACCAGATACCAACACCAAACCATCCAGCATTGAACCATCATTGCTCCACGTCCTATGTAAATGTGCACATTTCTTTAATGTTTAGATGTGTGGAAGATGAAAAAAATTTGAAATCTCTTCTTCGAAATACCAGAATTGAACCATTCACATATGTTCAGCTGTACGAAACTAAATATAAATGTGCTCCATGGCCATATGGAATCGAACATATTTGTATTATTCAGTCATATAAAACCGAACATAAGTAATGGGTTCAAAAGAGAATTGATCTTCCTATACAGTTGTATTAAACCAGACATATGTGTTTTGTTTCGTCATATGATACCGAACAAATTTGTATTGTTCGGAATACCAGAACCGAACAGTCGCAATTTTGGATGGGAAAAAAAACGATTTTTCGTTACTTTTAAAACAAAAAATACATATATCCTTGTTGCCAACATCATTGAAAGCGTATTTTTCTTCATCCATTGCTTATAAAAAACGTAAAACCATTAAGAGAGTGAACATTTATGAATTTGTGCAAAGGGGTGGTTATGAGAGAGTGAGGGATGAAGAAGATATGTATGTGAGAGGTGTTATGTTAGGTTTCAGTGGGGGCTAGAAAGAGTATTTAGGTTTTTAGTACTGATGTCCTTTATGGTAAATTTGCCAAAAGGGTATTTATCATAAAATATAATTTAATTAAGTTGTGGGGCTACATATCAAAATGGGGGTGACAATAGTTGGCTTGGTCTATATCCCATACATTTAAAGAAAAAAAAGAAAAAGAAAAAGGGGGGGGGGCGGCAGTCATTGTCACCCTAGTTTTATTTCAACATCCCACTAATTTTAATTTCTTAAAATTTTATAAAAAAATATAAAATAATTTTATGAAAATTGGTTACATAGATCACTAAAAAACATCATTTTGAATAATTCATAGAAAAAATCTTTCCAAAATTTGTTGTTAGGTCTACTTAAATGATAAATTTTTAATTTATTTTTTGTTTGCAAAGTTGTTCAAAATGATGTTTTGTAATGTATAACGCACCTAGTTTTCATGAAATTTTTTGTTTTTCATAAATATTTTAAAAATTAAAATTTGTTGGATGTGCAAATAAAATTAATGTGCATGTGTGTATTAGTTTAGTGTGTGCGTTGGAAAAGTACGATGATGTGGTCCCTAAAAATGCCTTTTCTAGATCCCTTGCTTCATTCCTTCTCGTCAGCTATAATTAATAAGTCTACGTACTGTAGACCCACGAAAAGAAAAGAAGAATTGAACAAGCAAGGCATAAGAGAGAAAGTATATATATACATATGTATAGCTATAGGGTATGCCTTTGTTAATTTTCTCTAAACATTTTTCCTTTTAGTTGTGTGGTGACATGTTGAAACTGCCATTCAACATGGCCTCTCTGAAACAGAAGGTGTCATCACCCTTCATCAGTTTGGATTTCTTGCAAGCACCCCACATCGACGTTTTCAGTGTTGCCGTTACGCTGGTTGCCATTGCCGCTGCTGCCTATCTTTATTTTAACAAGAAACCCAAAGGTCTTCTTACATAACATTTATATATATAGATATATAGGATGATGATCATGTGAGCTACTATAAATTATATCAACACCCGCATTAGGGTTTATACCTTATGCGTTAGTGGGTTATGGGATACATTAGGCCAATACATAGAATACAACCCCTAATGCATAGTGTTGATACAACTTATATCAACGCATGTTGACCTATATATATATATATATATATAGATATATATATATATATGTTTATAAACTTTCTCTCTCATACTTGTTGAGTCATAGTATAAATTCATATTGATTCTGCTGCATGTTTGGTTTAGTTTTAGAATGTGTTTGGGTCTTTATGTATACTAATTGGTAATGCAATTGGTTTGTTTGTAGCCTGGACTATTTCATAGCTGTCCAAAAGAAAGGGCAGAATTCCACTTATTGTAGAGTAGTACTATATAATTTGATATATAATGAAAAGTGCTATCTATACATTTATTATTATTATTAATTTTATCCTGAAAATTGTGGTGAGAGACGCCAAAATGATGGTCATCATATTCTAAATGAGAAGGAAGTGCGACGAACCACCATCATTAGGGATGGACTTTGGGATAAGGAGTCAATTTGAATAGCATGGGCTAACCTAGTGGTAAATAGTAGCATTAGGATAGGTTAGCGGTTCGAACCCTTCTGATTATATCCAAAAAAAATTAATTTAAAAATTAAATTTAAAAAAAGAAATTTAATTTTAAAACATCAAAATGGATGAAACTGTATTCCTTTCATATGTATGTTCTTGTTTTTATTTTCGACTTATGCTGCTGCCTTTTGTCTTGACATTCTGGTGTTAGATTATATACTAAACATTTTTTTTTTCCCTTTCCTTTTGCTCCCTATTTGGCTTGTTTATATTTGTTTGATAAAGAACACGATAATAATCAGTTTTTTTATTTATTTATGAAAGTGTACATTTTTTTTATACTGAAATGTATAAACTTTTTCAATAGTTGCCTTATGACGCAGATTTTACGTGATTCTAATAAATTGCCGCACTAGCAGCAAATTACTGATAGTATGTGATAATAAAAAATCGATGCCTCATGATTAGAATCAAAAGAGATTAATAAACATTAATTAAACCCAACTAATACAAGGCGGGACGATTGATGAATCAACTCATTGAATTCATCATAATTGGAACTATAAATTCCTCTCACCATTATGTATTCGGTATTCCCTTCTTTATAATAGACCTCAAAAAATGGAACAAAATCACTACTGTTCTTTATTATGGTTTACATCTTAAGATACCATCAGACACTGCCTATCATGGAGAGAAAAACTCCCCATTATGTGCCAAGTCTTGGCTTTTCCTGTGCTTTTGCCCGCTCGGGCATACCCCGGGCGATATAAGACCCCACAACCCATATAAACTAGGTAAATCTAAGGCTCATGAGAACCATGAAACTTTGTGTGGGTGGCCCCAAAAATGCTGTTGCTAAACCAAATTTGGTAGGTTGGAAATGCTGATTTGGTTCAAGTGAACTATACCAGAACCTTTTCAACTGCTTCTTGAGTTTAATTAACATGGAAGTGAACAAACTTTTCATGGCTAGTTATTTTCCAACTGCCAAATGAAAATAGTAGTCTTTTTTTCTTTTTCTTTTTTTTTTAGAAGGGGGGGGGGGGGGGGGGGGGGGGTTGACATTTTTTATTTTCAATTTTGTATTAGTACTTGCTGTTATGCTATTCTTACAAATCAGTACTATGAGTGCAAGGAATACAATTCTGGACCTTAGTACAAGGATTTCTTCATATATAAAAAATACAACCTTGCAGTTTGATTGTGGTTAGTTTTTGCAACTTGGGATGACAGTTTCCTCAAGTTGGTTAAAGAATATGTTAAAATTTTAGTGATTTTAAGACATCACTTGGTACCTAGATCCAGAAGATGGTTTCAAAGATTCACCCTGCCACAGTTTGCAGAAAAGGATGATTGATGCATCGCTGATAACAACTTATACAAGTCTCCAGAACGAAGGAAAGTGGCCTCCTTCAATTCTGGGAGGCCTACACTTGCCGTCCACGTCTCATTCATTTTCATATTAATCAAATGCTTTATAACATAGCTTACTAGCATTGCTCTCATAATGATAGTTGCCTCATCCAATGACAGAAATTCTGGAAATTTCAGTTTCTGTTGACAGAACATGGAGCCTCATTATTTTTCTTTTTCCTTTTTTTTTTTTTTTTTTTTTTTTTTTTTTTTTGTATGTGTGCGTGCGCGCACACACTTAGTTGACATTATTTTAACCTTTATATGCTGAAGATACTGTGACTGATTGATACTAGTATTCCAATAAAAGAAAAGTGCACTTCAGCATTTTTATCATTTAAGTATTTATTTTGCTGTTCGTTTGCTGCCATGGTCTCAATTTTTTCACTCTCTTCATCTATATGTCTCATGGGGTTAAATTAATTCAAATAAGTTCTTCTTGTCTGCAAATTGACTACTGCAGTGATATGTGTTTCCAGGATGCTTAGACCCTAAGAACTTCAAGGAATTTAAACTTGTTAAAAGAACTCAGATCAGCCACAATTCGGCAAAGTTTAGATTTGCTCTTCCTACGCCTAAATCAGTGTTGGGTCTTCCTGTTGGAAAAAATATACGTTGCAGGTTACGTAACTGGCTTTGTTATCTTCTCTGTATATTAACTTCCAAATTGTAGCTTGTAATTTCTTAGTTTCTGTTAGACATGTATGTAGTAGGTTAGGATATTTGTCCTTCATCCTTTTTCTGAGCAGCTTGTGAGTATATATGGTGACATCCAACTTGGGATTGCATTATTACTAAAGAGCAATAGAGTAGCTATATATATTTACCTGTAGGCATTCCTTTCATTGCCAATGCCCCATTAATCTGTCTAGTTAAAGAACATAATACATTGTCTTGTACAAATGATTTTAGCAGTGGGATTGTATACAATTCTGGTTATCTCGATGTGCATTAAATATGTACATGTGACAATTTTCTTCAAAATTTTGTAACCACTTTGTAGTATAGGCAACTTTCTTCCCAGGTGCTGATATAATGTTCCCATATTATGCACAATTAGTTGCCATGTGTTGCATAATTCCGGAATCATTTTTAAAATTCTGATTCATGATGGCAACACTTTTCGTTGCTTAGGGTGCACTGATTTTCCCTCAAATATAAATTTTTTTCCCCCATATTATTTTAATATTTGTTGTTACCATTTACCAACTTACCGCTAGCATACTGAGCATTTTTATTCTTTTTCCATTTAATTTCTAAATTCGAAAATTTTCCCAGCAAATGATTAATGAATATTGAATTTGCCACACTGCTTATGTGACACTAGCTTTTATTTTTTTTTTGGCTAAAGATGTGACACTAGTAGGTAGGACAGATTACTAACATCAGATAACCACCGTATATTCACTTTTGTTGAATAGGGGAAAGGATAGCCAAGGTGAACAAGTTGTCAGACCCTATACCCCAATTACTCTGGATTCAGATGTTGGTTACTTTGAATTAGTTGTGAAGGTACATGCAATTTGAAAATCTCCCATTAATGGATTTTGTGATGTTTTTTCCTATCTCTCTTTTTTAGACAGTTCGAACTCAGTTCTATTGTTTTGATTTTGCCTGTAAATAGATGTATCCAAAAGGAAGGATGTCCCATCATTTCAGGGAAATGCGTGAAGGTGATTACCTGGCTGTAAGGGGGCCCGAGGTACGTTCTTTCCAATTTGAGATAGATCACATGTTAAGCTACAAGCCTACAACAAGGGCATTGTCACAGTTGTTGATATATAATATGGAATTAAGGTGTCTGGTAACCTTAACATAAAAGGAACTGCAGCACTGGTTTCAATGTTCAAAATTGCGTCCAATGTGCATGTGCTGTAGTGTTTGACGCAGTGAAAAGTCCTAATGTCCAAACTTCTACATTCTGTTGTTGCACAGCGATCTTTGAAACCCAAACTTTTCCTCTTGATGTTGATAACACAAGGTTGATGAACACATGAATTACACTAGACTAGCCCAGCCATAGAATCTTTTTGAAGAAGAGTATTCCTTTTGTCTCAGATAAGTTTTACTGCTTGATTCTGATTTGTCGGATTATGAAAGATGTGGAAACCTTTGTCATTGTAACAAGATATCTTGAGATTTGATCAGAATTGGGAGTGGATTTATTTTTAAAAAAATATCATTAAGTCATGTTGGAAGCCTCTCAAAGTGACCTATTCTTTGGAGTTAGGAGGGTATGAAAAAAAATTTATGATTAGCCAAGTTAGAGTTTCTTTCAGAGGGAAATGAGTTTCTATGGATGGACATGGAGCAAAGGCTGATTCTCATCCTTGCCACTGCTTAAAGTTTTAATAACTTTTACTTATCCACAACAGTCGCCCAGCTTGTGACAATGTACCACTGCTATCCATAATTTCGAGGGATCAATAGTATATGAATCCATATCCAAATCTTTTGGATCAGATTAGTAAGTATCCATATTTAATTTGTTCACTAATGGATTATCATATCTGGATCATTAATAAATTAACATATCAAAAATCCGAATTATCTGAATGGATTCAAATTGGATTCTGATCAAGATACGATACATTGATAAGTCTACACCAATATGCTCTAGTGATTCTTTGCAAGTTTGGTTCCTCGATGAAGTTGAAGCCATTCAAGTGTAATTAACTAACTCAAAGTAGTTTCATTAGAGGTATTCTTCTGGTTCAACTTACTTAGGCCGATTTTAATATCACCAGCATCACTTAAGAACTGTGATCTTATTAATTGACTGAGTGCATATCCAGACTTGAAGGGTCGACGAGGTAGTGCATGTCTTCTTTGGTACAAAATATGTTGCTATCATATTTCTAAATATTAATACTTTTCTTATTCACATTCTAAAATCCTTTTTAAGGTTGACCATTAATCCAACTACAGTGAGAATCCTTCAAGTCAATCATTTTTACAGCATTGGCTAATCATATAAAGCTTGCTTAGATGCTGCAATATTATGAACTACATTGCTTATGAGACATTAATCCAAACTGTTGTGAATTACTATTGTTGCTTGGTAAGTTGTGTTTTATGATATCATGTTTCAAGGGGCGTTTCAAATATAAACGTGGCCAAGCTAGAGCATTTGGGATGATTGCTGGTGGCTCTGGAATTACCCCAATGTTTCAGGTATGCATGTGAGCATTTTGAAAAGCCGGAGGCTCTTTAGTCCTATTTTAAAACAATTGATCTTTGTGAAGATTGTAAGGTTAATATGCCTTTGTTTATGTTTCTGGTTCCACTTCAGATCACAAGAGCCATATTAGAGAACCCAAAAGACAAAACGAATGTACATCTTATTTATGCCAATGTCACACTCGATGACATCCTTTTGAAGGTAAAATTGCTCACTTTGCTTCATTTTCCTCATATATTCGTATCCTATGTATCCGTAGCGCGTACAAGCTGGGATTCCTGGACTTATAAAGGAAACCATCTTTCCAAAATGAAAATAGAACTAGTCCATGATCCCTATATGGTCATAACAGTAGGGGCTTGTTTGGGGTTTTCCTTTGTCTTTTCTAACTTCACAAAAATAAAAAATAAAAAGAAAGGCCCAGGCTTAAGGATGAAAAGGTTTAGTAATTTTCGAGATCTTTTTGGTGAGAGAAATTATCCTCTCCTGATGGGTGCAAAACTTGAAGAGGGTCTGAAAATTAAGTTGCCTTTCTTTGTCTAGAATCCATCACCTCCTATCTTCCTTCCACTGACACATATGAACCATATGAAGCAGCTCCAACATGGTTCCCAAATATTGAACAACATGTAATCATGAATGAGCAGATTCCACAGTATCAAAGTGTCTGATTCTATGAAGACCACAAAGTCAATATGCTGTGCTTATCCTGACTATTTGAGGTTGATAGTTGACATGTTGCTCCCACATTTAGCATGTGCAAGAATTTAAGGACCAAGTTACCATACATTCCTTGCTAATTTTGAGGGCTTAAGTTATTCCACCAGACCTGCATGCATTTGTTATCTAATTGCTCTTGTATTTTAAGTACTCCAAGATAAAGCAAATGAGATGACATCAAAGATAAAACAGTCTCATGTGAACTAACATCGTCTAAGCTCAAGAAATCAAAGAAGTTCAGGTTACAAGTTAGAACTCTTCCCTGCATCATACCTAAGTTTGTTATCTGTTATGCTAGACTAATTTAAGTGAACAAATTAACTGAGAGTAATTCAATCTATGTGGTATCAGATGGCTAAGAGGCTCATAGTGATGACATACTGCTTAACAAAGACATTGACATGTGTAGGTGTCTGATGCAAAAATTTCAGTACAAAATGATTTGTGGCAATCATGTGTTGGAGCCTAAAACACTTGAGATGTGAATATGTGTCCATTAGTTTTGACTCTGCAAAAGAAATGCCAAATTACCAAGTATTTTTATTATGTAAATTACATAGAGTATTTTTTTTTTTTTTTTTTAAAAAAACATATGAAATCGTAATGGAAAAAACCATTGCCCACTCTTGGTTGTCCTACTTGAACATATAACGACTCTTTCATTTGTAGTGTCTAGTATTTTTATTATGGGTCTGATTTCATTGATTCTTAAATGTTTCTAAAGGAAAAATAAAGTTTTCAGGGTGTTGGGGGTATTGTAGTTTTGAAGAATGCTGTAAATCAGAATATAAATTAAAATAAAATAAATTGGGTCTACCTGTTACTCAATCTTGATTTAATCAAATGCCTGTAAATTCTGCTTGTGGAACTTAGTAACCTACAAGGCTACAACCCCACCCTGAAATGAGGTGCTTGACTGATTGAGGTAAATTAAGATAAATTCTTAATATTGGTTGTGGAAGATCCACATTTGCTAAGATAAATATTTTTTTGTCAAAGTTGTTGGTTCATTGTCTTTTAATTTTCTTTATCAAATTGTATTTTTTTTTTTTTTTATACTATTCGATATTGGAAACAAATTATGATATTTATTTTGGATATCGTCAATGCATCATATTTTCACATCGCTGCATAGTCTTACCCTAAAGTTACCTTATTTCAACCATTTGGCTCCTTTCTCTTCAACATTTGAAGTTTTTAGCACAGAACTATGTTTAAATAATTTGGGATATTCTAAAAAATTGAAATTTTATAATCTATAATTGAGGAGGGATTTATACGGATTTACATCGAGATGAATTGCCTAGAATGTTGTTATTACTATTGGACAAAGATGGATGAAAATTTTAAATCTAATCAAATTAGGGGCCTGTTTGGATGTCCAATAAAAATTGAATTTTTCCATTGTGTTTTGCATATAATTTTGTGAAGAAATACATCCTTGTGCATTGGGGCAATTCAAGAGAATGGCAGCTGTCATCACGAATGACTGTAGGAATTTAAAACAAAAGCATTTCAATAATTTCTTAAATCAACCATGTACCATCAGCTACGGTGATAGCTCCAACTTCTATTTGTGGCTGGTCCCATTCAAGGTGATGAAATTGTATGCTAGTAAAATACAATAGAGCCATTCAATTTCCATGGGACAACCAAACAGGATTGTTATTATTATTAGTAATTTTTTTATGAAGGGATAGAGTAGAACTTAGGATTTGAGTGTTTGGATAAGGGAATGCATTGAATTAATTCATTTTGTATATTTGCAGGAAGAACTAGATGGCCTCGCTAGCAAATTCCCCAACCAATTCAAAGTATACTATGTTCTGAACCAGGTCAGTTGCCTTACTTCTTCGACATTTGTCTCTATATTGTTGCTTTTCCCATTTTCCTTTTGATAAGTTACCTAATTCTAAGATTAGCATGCCTACATCCTTTGTCTGAGTTACAGTGGTGAAGACATACTCTCTGGTTTCAAATGTGCATATATAGTGTCCATTTTAGTACTACCATCTGTGCTGTCATGTGTAGATGTATATGTGCATGCGACGTACATTTCACTTATTGAATCTTAAATATGTGGTTAATTTTATTTAGGAAAACTGCTGGACTAAAATGCTTCACCTTGTTACAATCTCTTATCAAAGAATTACCCAGCAAATATATGAGTTTCCTGCTGAGACACTAAAACAAATGGTTTAAACATCAAGCATCCTTACAAGTCTCTTCATAAATAAGATTGTTGTCAGACATTATCTCATCTTTTTCACAATTGATAGTAATTTTCATATGTTGTTTGTAATTCCTTATTCTCATCAGTTTCTCATTAAAGGGCTCTAAAGTAATTGCGTAGTTCTGTATTTATATGTTATTAAGCTTATAAACAAAATTCTTGTCAATTATATGTTGTGGTTCGAGATCGGCCGTTCAATGATTCTCCTGGGATTTACAGATCAAAGAATCAACCTCTTACTATATTTATGCACTAAGAGAGGGGTTTGTATGTGTGTGAATGTGCTTCTTCTTTTTCTTTTTCTTTTTTTGGGTGGAATTACAGATTGGTCTGGCTACCAGCAAATAATTACATACCAATACAGATGACTACTAACTTAATTAATAATGACTACTAACTTGTTTTGATATGTCATTATTTGCTTGTAGCCGGACCAACCTGTAATCCCCCTCCTCCAAACCTCTTTTTTTTCCTTTTGTTTTTGTTTTTTTTCTTTTTTGGGGGGGGGGGGGGGTGTCGGGGGGTGGGGTGGTGGTGTTGTGGGGGGATAGGATGGTTTAATGGTTGCAACATTTTTTCATTTAAATTTATTTATATAACCCATGATGAGGCAGAGCTAACTTGTTAAGTTTATTTTCACTGGAATGGAATGTCCTGGTATTCAAATGATCCGCTAGTCATTTTGGATTACCACTCTGAGAATTTATATGATTAAAGGAAAATAGTTTATTTATAATTGCATTTTATTCTCTACATAATGATAAAAATAAAAATAAAAATATTCTTAGGAGAAATGACCAGGTTTCCTGTCAATATGTTAAAAATAATAATGACAAAAGAAACAAGAGGAGTTGGAAATTGATTAATATTGAATGGGAAAGAAAATAGCACCAAAAAAAGTAACAGCACACCCCCCCCCCCCCCCCCCCCCAAAAAAAAAAAAAGAATAATAATAATAATAATAATGGGCTGGAATGTCCTAAAACAAGCCAAAATGAACTGAAGTCAACTGAAAGTCTGGAATAAATATGCCGTTCTGTGCCAGAATATTGGGCCATACCAACTGGGAGCCGTCGTGCCCAGTTTCCTGCTGGAATGAAACATTTCTTTTGAAATGATTGAACTTTGTAACATTAATGTAGAGCTCTTAAAAATTTACAACTCCTACTTGTTCAAAATGTTCTACAGTGTTGCATATACAGAAGGCATTCCACCTCTTAGGACTTTGAACTCATCTGAATCCTTTAGTTTTTAAAAATTTGTGATGGCAAGCTTAAGGAGAAAGCCTTAAGGTACACCCATAAGGCTTGACTAATTGACACTAGGGCTCTCTTCAAGTGTGAGTCACAGTCACAAAGCGCATGCATACCTCTCACCTTGCACTTGAGATGTTGGCTCTGCCATCGCATCACAAAATTGAGAAATATTTTCTTTCCTTCCTAATTTTTGGATTTATTAAGCTAGCATTTCATGTAGCATTATATTTTAAAAAATTTATAATAATAATAAATAAATAAATAATTTCAGGCTTTATTTCACATTATGTATTGTTTATATATAATTACACATACATATATATATATATATATATATATATATATATATATATATGGAACAAGTCAGAGAAGACCCCCAGCCAGAAAGCAAGAAACAATCCAGGAAGGAGAAGTTCAGATGATTGCCCCCACCCTATGCCCTGAGCTTCGATGCTTACACCTGCCTAAAGAGAGGACAAAAGTCTACCTCTTATGTTTCAAAACCGTGTCTTAATTCTAATATGCATTTTGAATATTTCTCAAGTTACTTGACATTAAAATGTCTCATAATTGCCTGATTGAACTTATCCACAGCCTCCCGAAGTGTGGAATGGTGGCATTGGGTATATATCCAAAGAAATGATTCAAAGCCATTGCCCAGCACCAGCAGAGGATATTCAGGTTGATCTCTTATTGTTTGTATTTCTTAGCTGAAATTCTTCTATGGACATTACTTGTTCTGTTGGAATGGTTGGAAATTGAAAAATCAATGGGGCTGAACTATGAACCACAAATTTGCAGATATTGAGGTGCGGCCCACCACCCATGAACAAGGCCATTGCGGCTCATCTTAATGCACTTGGATACACACCAAAGATGCAGTTCGAGTTCTGATACAATGTCTTCTCTCTTCTGGTTTATTTAATATATGTCTCATTTTTACTTTCGCGTACTTTCAATAAGAGGCAGCTTTATTCCATAAATGGTTTGCCAATTAATGTAAACATTTTAAACTCAATAACCTATAAAGAACAATGTTGTTCCTTTTGGCTTGGGGATAAGTTCATCTCTTCTAGTATTTTACACCATGAGACAGAAGAGGTGTTTGATGACTGTATCAGATGGTTGGGTGTACTCCTTCTGTATAGGATCATGCTCATTGGGACATGATCCATTATATACACCATCCACTATACTAGCATGTTTGTGATAGAGGGATTATTCATATGAAGCAGAAGTTTGTAAATTGTTGAGCACTGATTTTAATTTTTCTTATGCTGCAGGTCCAAATATTATATATCAAGTGTTTATATCTTTCAGAAGTCAGTACCATTCCAAATACAATAGCTGCAGTTTGACATACTTTAAAGCTTAAGCATAGCTCAAACTCACAAAAGCATTTAGAAGGCATTTCCTTTCTCCTTGTAGATTTCATGTGTTTGATTTTTTGGAAAGTAGCGCATAAGAAAGGAAGTTGCCAAATTAATGCACTCCATTTGTTTTGAAGGAAAATGCCAAATTATTATTATTATTATTATTATTATTATTAGTATTTGCATGTGTTTGAATGTTTGGGGAAGCACATTGATGATTATGGTAAGCCTATCCCAAGCTAACAGCAGCATCATATCCTAAAGAGACTTTCCTTCATTTCGGACAATATATGGTATTTGTTTTCAATGAAGCATCAATCCTTTTCTGCTTTTAAAGGGAGAGTATATGATGAATTTCAGGCAACTTGTTATATCTAGTTCATTGTTTAGAGTGTGCATTTGGACATCACATGGAGATGGAAGTGTTCCATTCTGCTATAGATGCCACATTTTGATATTTCAAACAAATCCTTCACTGAGAATGGGGCCATTATAGAAAAAGGTGTTGAGCTCACAAGAAAGATGAAAGAAAGAAGTTTAGGAATTCTGAGTAATAATTCATAAATTACAAATAAGTATTAAGTTTAAGCCCTCCCTTGAAAGAGTGTTTGAAGACATCTACACTCGATCATATGCATGCATATGAGAATTTATGAAGTTATACAAAACATTGAAAATTTATGTATTGTTGGTAAGAGCTAAGAAGAGTACTATAATTGTGCATTTATTTTCTAAATAAAGTCTTTGGTTGCATGTTCATGTTTTGCCTATTTCTTGTAATAGATGACTGAGCATTGTGAATTTGCATCATCAACTGTGTACTTGAATTCGATGATCAGTAAGTTTCTTTCTTTTTTTTTGGTCAAGCGTTGATCAGTAAGTATATACCAAATATGAATCAACATTCTCCTAATGATGGTTCATTTTTAAAATGGTAGAGCAGAGCCCAATTATAATTAGGGTAATGTTTTTGGTGAGAGAAGATGTGATATTTCTCAACCAAACAGGAGGTTGATGAAATCCTATCAAACATGTTATATTTCTGCAAGGACTTTCACTTTTGGCAACAAAACCGTGGATTTTTTCTTGTTTGATCGTTTCTTTCTCACCCCCGCCCCCCCTCTTTTTTTTGGCAACAGGGACATGAAGGTTCGATTAGTTTTTTGAATACAGATAAAGGTACCACCTTCTCCACATCGATTAAAGCCTAACGTTGTTGGTCTCACAAAGTGGGAAGTTGAATCCAAGACCTACCTCTTAAAGCAAAGCCCTAAAACTGCCCACCCCTTAAGGTTGAACCCCAGTTAACATTGAGTGGAGTGCGTTTTAGGAGTAAAGATTGTACTTCCCTTTTGAATAACACAGTTCATTCATATTATTTCATATTTGGAGGAAAGAAAAACGAATTTGACATATGAGTTGGTAATTGGGATGATCACAAGGACTGACATGAGGAAAAACCCATCTGGATTGGAGCCAGGTGCAGAGGTGCTTGAGAACAGCCTGAGGGGCAACATGGTGCACTAAAGCAACCTCAAGTGGGATCTGATGACAGAAGGGTACAAGGAGATAACTGTCGTGAAAATACATTCAAGGATTGAATTGGTAACTAGCACAACAGTAAACAAAACACACAACTAGAGGAGCTATTAAAGAAGAAACAAATAAATCGCATAATACACAATAAATTAACATGCTTGGAATAATTTACTATGAAATCAACAGGAGAGAGAGAGAGAGAGAGAGAGATCCTAGTCAATAATTTCTCCCTCTTCTTCATCTTCCTCCAAGTTCTCAATTATCTCTCTAATAGTACCTTCTCCACTAGCTAAATAAGCCTTTTCTTCAATGTGAGCATCATTTTCGTTATTGTCATCATCATCCTTGCCATGAAATTCTTCAACCAGGGTCTTGTCAGCAGCTTTGGAAGCACCTTTTCCCATAAATGAGGTTTTTTCTTCAACTAACTCACCTTCACACCCACTTTCTTTAACTATAACCACAGGAAATTTCAAAGGTTTCTCAGGCCCATCTTTGAAGAAAGAATTCATCACTACAAACCTGAAGACCTGCAACAAGTGGCTTTTATCTCTCCTGATATCTGCACTCAGAAGCTTTTGCAGAAGTGTCGGTTTCCTTGAGTTTAAAAAAGCCATGTTAGATGAATCTTTTTCTTCTAACTTTTGCTTCTTGGCAAACCGGTCCTTTCCACCATGTCTTCCTCTTTTTTTATACTTGTTTTGGAATCGCTCCTTCTTAGTCAATGCCCTTTCATTCTCTTCTCTTCCCTGCACTTTGTCCTCTGAATCTAAGAGATAGTATGACGGCAGTTCTGCAACTGGAACACCTAACTCAGCCTGTTTCGCCAATATTTCCTTGAGTTGCTGCAAAGAAAATTCCCAACATGTTACACCATGACAAAATTGAGGGAAAAAAAGATTACATTAGTGAGACCAATGACATCATGAAATATTAAATGTACATAGTAACGCTGAACTCATCTCATGAAAAACAAAATGAAGCTAGGAGAAGGGATTGTGAGATGATGTAGAGGAAAATCCCTAACAGAATGGTCTGGGGGAAAATCACATTGTGGTTGCCCTACCCCTAGTGATGAAAAGGTTTTCCTAGAGAAAAGGATTTGGAGCTCTTCGCCTGTTAAAGTGGTATTCCTTCTGTGCACAGCCGCTTGAGACTAGTGCTTGACAACTTGATCATCCCAGTGAAAAGGGCTTGGAGCTCTTCACCCCACAATTAAGGTGGTATTCCTGCTGTGCACTGCAGCTAGAGACAAATGCTTGACAATTCGATTTGATTACTTTGTTAATAAACTCAAGTTATTACGATCTAGTGCGGTATGTCCAAGAGGGATGTGGAGTCCGTGAACCATCTCTTTTGTCATTGCTCCATGGGTAGATTTAGGGTTATGTGAGTTTATATTTTCCTTTTTGATGGTTGATTAATGCAGGCAATCGAAATAGCAAGATGATAGAGCTAGGTATCTCAACGCATTATGAGGTGACTCAAAGTATACTATTATTCAAAATTTGTTCGTTTGGGAAGCCTCTTAGAATCTAGTAAATGGGTTTTCTTTCTTTGAGTTCTTATACTTGCTTCTTTTTGGTACCATGGCCTCAAAATTTTCAGATTTGTATACCTCATGTATACCATTTGGGCTCTCTTTAATGAATATTACTTATCAGAGGAAAAAAAATGTACTGAATAAATTACCTGTGTTTTCAGCTATAATGACTAGATATTCAGTACAATGATGTGGCACTAATATCTACCCTTAGCCGAGAAAAAAAGAAAATAAATAAACAATGGTGTGGTACTGAAGTAGTGTTGAGTCTGGCACAAGGATGCTAGAGGGTTATTCTTGGTGAAATCTTTCTATAATTCTTTGATTCATTGTGAGCCTAATTTTCTCCAGTAAACTTTATTTGGATTGCTTCGGTTCCTTCCAAGGTTGCTTTCTTCAGTTGGTTGGTGAGTTAAGACAGATGTTTGACTTTGGACCACTTGAAAAGCAAAAGGTGGGAATTGGCTAGATGCATCCTCTGCAAGAAAGCAGAGGAACAGTCGATCATCGTTTTATTCATTATGAGGTGGCTTGGAGTCTTTGGATACTCTCTTAATCTTTTCGGGGTCCATTGGGTCTTGCCTTCAAATTCCTACAATCTTCTCATTGAATGGAAGACCGAAGGGGGCTAATAAGAAAAAAAAAGGTGATTTGGAATATGGTTCCTCACGCTCTTTTTTGGTGCATTTGGAAAGAGAAGAATCGTAGAACTTACAAAGAGAAAGATGACATTCATTATCGAGCTCAAGTCCTTTTTTGTTAAGACTCTTTTTTGGTGGTATTGTAGCCATACAAATTACTACAATTTGTCCTTTGTTAATTTTTTAGACTTATTTTTGTTTTAGCCTTTTTGTTTAGCTCTTTTATATGACTTGTGTACTTGGGCTTTGCCTTTCGACTTTAATATAATTTTTACTTCATCAAAAAAAAAAAAAAAGTCTCGTGTCACGTAGTTAAACATTAACTACAGTTGTTTTCCCTTCCCTTCCCACTGGTTGGTCGGTTGAAGATGAAAATATTAGTGATAACCATATTTAGCAATTTTTTGCACAACCTTCCAGCTTTACACAAGGCAACCAATGTTTCAAATAATTGTGAACACAATGATCTGTTTAGTTGGCAAGGACCAAAAGACCAGAAACCTTGTGTTATCACTCACTCCAACCCAACCCCTAGAGAATTCCAAGTTTTCTCTCAACAACACTAATTCAAGGTTCTTCAACACTTGAAACTTTTAACACCAAATCTTTTATTATACCCCATTCTGTGTTTTAAAATGTTTTATGACAAGCACTTTCACATATGATCTGATCGTGATCAAATTCTCAGGCTTCACATAGAAACATACAATTTTACATTATAGCAGTTCTTTCCAGCAGTGAAAGTAATAAATTGACATTAAGAGGCACCCTATTATAGACTACAATCCTATAACAGGGTGCTAATCAGTCCAAAAATATAAATAGAATTGTCAGAATTATATTAAAAAAGTTAACAAAGGGCATGAGATTTTTCCCATTCAATGCCTCTCACGTAGCATTAACTATTTATGGATGTAACTTAAACCAATGAGTTCTTGCTCAGTTGGTTCCAGTGTCGTGAGGTTGAGGGAAAGATCTTTGTGCTAAAGTTTATGTGAGGTTCCTATATGTAACAAATAAATAGATAAATATCTGCTGATACAACAGCTCAGTCATAGTGGTAGAATTACTAATATGGCTAAATAATAAATTTAAACTGATGCTGCGTACCTGGCGTCGTAATTTGGCCTCTCTGTCAATGACCTTGGAGTTCGTTAGCTTTTCTGCCAACTTCTGCAGGGGGAAAAGCCCATAATCAAATGCCTATTTTAGATTAAAAACATGGACAGAATGTCTGGAAGTTAATCAAACCTTATCAACGTTGGCTCTTGATGGGTAATTCTTCCTACGTTCATCACGCCAATGTTGGATTTCTTGTTCCGTGTAGTTCAACGAGAGAGATCTTCAATTAAAAAAATGGAAAAAGGTAAAAAAGAAATACATGCACACATGAAGAACACTGTTTTGCACAAAGAATTATTTTTATTTTTTTAAAATGTATAATAAATTTAACTTTCAGCATTTTAACAGAAAATATGACAGTCATTTTGATGATATACACGGTTGAAAGGACCCATTCCAGAATAGTTGGATGATAACAAAATTATCAGAGTTGCATTCCTTAATCTTATTCAAACAGCCACTACAGCTGCTCAGAGTTTACAAAAAAACAGTAAAAATTTCTTCAAGTATGTCCTTGGATTCATTTGAGACGTAAAAAAAACTCAGACTGTAAAATAATATGTTCGTTGGGTCACTTTGCTATATATTTATTGACAAAGATGCAACTCTATAATATAATGTTGGTGCACTAGCATTCGGTTTGGTCCTTGCAATTTGTAAGTCTCCAACCTAAAAGCCTAAGCTATTAAGTGGAAAGCCTAAACAGGTATATGAAGCCATATCAAATTTAATATTTAGACAATGTGGGATGTGGGACTTTCCAACACCCCCTCACATTTGATGGGATGTCTATATAAATTCTCTCTTTTTTGGCAAAGATTGAAATGCACGTTTCTCTGGGAGACTGAAAATTTTAAAGGATTTGAGATGATCTGAGATATTCAAAAATCAGGAGCAAAACAAGAAAAGAGGATGGAACTTTACATTGTCAACAATTTTCCAAATAAAAATCTTTCATTTTTTCTCAATTTTTGGCATTTGATGTGATTGTCTCTAATAACAGGCCACAATCACCATTTATATATTGTACAGTGTACACCAAGGAAAAAGAATGAGAGGTGAGGAGATGTCAAGAACTTGTAATCAAGGGATTCAATAGAGCCATTCAGTTGTTTTGATCATTATTACTATTCCCTTTTCACATAATCAGATTTCCATATGACAAAATAAATTTTTTTTTAAAAAAATGCTTATGAAAATGTGGTCATTTTTGTAGTGGGTTAGACCAACTTGTTTGACAATAAAAGTTGGTCAAGTGAAATTGAGTCGTCTTTTTTTTTATTTTATCAGCAACAAAGAAATATTATTAATCAAAAAGATGAAAGGTCCAAAAGAAAGAGGATGGGGGGACCAGGAGTCCACCCAAGCAAGTACAACCAGAACAAGCATAAAAACCAGAAACAAAAAACTACCCAAGCTAACAACACACTGCCCTCCAATCAGCTTTCAATAAAAAGAAAGGAGTATCAACAAATTCCTTGGATGACTTTGCCCAAAAAGAACCCAAAAAGTGCACTTTATCCCACAATTCATCCAAAGAAGATTCCTTATCCTCAAAAATCCTCCCATTCCTTTCGAGCGAAATAACCCCAAAAACAGCCAAAAAGGCACAATTCCACAGAGATCTCACCTTCTTACCTCTCCTCAAACCCCAAAAGTCAATATAAAAAATTCTCCTAACACAGCTTGGCAACACCCAAGACTCCACACCAAAGCTAAACAACTTCTGCCATAGCTTCGAAGCTACAAAGAAGTGTAAAAATAGATGATCAATAGTTTTGGCTGCCCCCCTACACATGATGCACCACTGTGGACATGCAAAAAGAGGTCTCCTTTGAAACCTTTCATTAGTATTGATAGTCTTGTGAAACACAGTCCAAGCAAAAACCTTAACTTTGAGAGGCACACTCGCTTTCCAAATTAAATCTAAGGGGGAACAATAAGGAACATGAGAATACTCAAATCAATTTCTCAAAATAAGACTTACAAGAAAAAGCTCCAAAAGAATCAGCACTACAAACCCTCTTATCAGAGATAAACAACTCAACAAAAAACCTTCCAAAATAGACAACAAGGAAGCTAAGTCTGAACTCTCCCTCTCATTGAGATTACAAAATAACTTAAAATCCCAACTAAAAGATTGTGATTTAGATGAAACCATAGATGAAATAGTGAGCATTATAAGCCAAAGAAAGCCTATACAACCGAGGAAACAAAGAGCAAAAAGGTGCTTCACCCCTCCAATGATCTTCCCAAAAGCGAACTCTATCTCCTTTCCCAACTGACAATGAAATAAACTCAAAGAACCAATCCAACCACTGAGAAATAAATTTCCATGGACTCCTGGCCGACATCCGAGAGTTTGTTTGAGCATCTCATCCATTAGCCTGCAAACCATACTTACTCCTAATAATAGAATACCACAAAGAATCCCTCTCAAGAGAAAACCTCCACAACCACTTGCCAGTCAAAGAATATTTCTATCCACAATATTTCCCAAAGCTAACCCCCATTGACTCTTGGGTCTAAAAACAATCTTTCATCTAACCAAATGATCTCTCTTATCCTCCCCACTACCTTCCCATAAAAAGTCTCTCATTAACTTCTCCAATAAACAAGCAACCTTAATCGTAACTCTAAACAAAGATAAATAGTAAGTAGGAATGCTCGACAAAACTGATTGAATTTAAACCAATCTACCACCCTTAGACATTAAAGCTCTCTTCCAACCTTCCAACCTTCTCGTAACTCTATTAACAATTGGGCCACAAAAAACTTCAGGATAAGGATTCCCCCCTAAAGGCAAACCTAAATAAGTAAAAAGTCACTCACCAACCGAACATCCCAAATAACCTGCTAATCTCTGAATCTTCTCACCTTCACAGTTAATACCCACAATAGCACATTTACCCATATTTATTTTAAGTCCTCAAACCAACTCAAAAGACTTGTAAAATAACCAAAAGATTTAAAAACTTTTGATCATCCCCTGAAAAAAAAAAAAAAAAAAAAAAAAAAAAAAAAAAAAAAAAAAAAAAAGGAAGGAGGTTATCATCTACAAATTGTAAGTAAGAAATCTCTACAATCTTAAAGCCCTCAATCAAACCAACCTCTCTTGTTCTATCCAACAACCTACCCATAACATCTGTCACTAGAGTAAACAAAAAAGGGGATAAAGGATCACCTTGTCTCAATCCTCTCGAAGCCATAAATGGCTTGCCTAGTTTTCCATTTACCAACACTGAAAAATTGGTAGTAGACAAGCAACCACAAAATCCATTTACTCCACCTCTCACCAAAACCCTTCTCTAAAACAAAATCCAAAAAATCCCAATCCATATAATCATAAGCCTTTTCAAAATCAATTTTAAACAACAAGCCCTCCTTTTTTTCCTACCCTATAACTCTCCAGCCTCATTAGCTATCAAAACCAAGTCTAAGATCTGAGTATCTAACGACCTTCCATAAAAGCACCTTGAAATTGTCTCCACTTAAAACCTCTCTCAACCTAATAGATAAAACTTTATCCAATATCTTATACAATGATGAAACCAAGTTAATTGGCCGAAAGTCCTTAATTTTCAAAGAATCATACTTCTTGGAAATCAAACAAATAAATATAGCATATGTACACTTGTTAACAATCCCCTTCTCAAAAAAATCAACAAAAACTTTCATTAAGTCATCCTTGATCACATCCCAACACTCTTGGAACACAGCCATGGTAAAACCATCTGGTCTAGGAGCCTTGTCTCTACAACAATAAAAAACAGTCTCTTTAATCTCCTGTAACTCAAAAGGTCTTTCCAATTTTTGGGCACTAGCATCACAAATGCGAGACCAAAACAACCCTTCTAACATTGGTCTTACCTTCCCATCCAAGCTATAGAGAGAAGAAAAGAACTTGTAAATTTCATCCACAATTTTCTCTTCGCTTTCAACCACTGAACCCCTCCACTTCCAATTTATTAATCACTTTCTTCCTCCTACTCCCATTGGCTACTCTATGGAAAAACTTAGTATTGCTATCTCCTTCTTTCAACCATTTCACCTTTAGCTTTCTAAGCCCAAGAAATTTCCTCCTTGAAATTAACCTCCTCAAACTTTTCCTTTAAATGCTCTCTCTAACCTTAAACTGTCATCGAACAATCCTTTTTCCTCCAAATGGAATTCTTCAAAACTCGAACATCACCAAAAACATCTCTATTCCACTCTTTAATATTAAGCTTGATGAGCTTCAACTTTCTCACAAATTTAAAGCCCTCCCACCTATGAACATTACAATTCCACCACTACTCAAAACATTTTCTAAACAGGTGATGCTCCAACCACATGTTTTCAAATATAAAAGGAGAAGGTCCCCACGAAATTGACACACTATCTAATAGAATTGAACAATCTCTAGGTAAAGCTAACTGCCTCACATAAAGGAAAAGCTCCTCCCAATCCAAAGAAAACAAGAAACGATCAATCCTATTACACATCGGATTCACCTGTTGATTGGACCAAGTAAACCTAGCATTAGCCAATGGTAAATCTCTCAAGGCACACTCTCTAATTAAATGATCAAAGTCCCTCATACTTCTAGTATTTCTTACTCCATTGAGTTTCTCAACAATAGACCTAACTACATTAAAATCCCCTTCCAAAACCCACTTTGGACTGCACAACCCAAATAAACTAAAGAGCTCTTCCTAAAAATCCTTCCTAATCCAGAGTCTATTAGGACCATAAATTCCAAACAGCCACCATTCATTGCTATTGGAGTCCCCCATTTTAACTAAAACTGAAAAACTTCCACAAACAACTTCTAAGGCAGACACAACTCTCTCATCCCAAGATATTAAGATACCACTAGACCTACCACTTGAAGGTAGAAAAGACGACCCTTTATGCCTGGATCCCCATATATTCTTAAACACTTTCTTATCAATTGACTCTAATTTGGTTTCCTGAAGAATCACAATATCTGGATTATTTTTCCTCAAGAAATTTTTGATGATACTCCTCTTCCTACTGGATCCAAGACCTCTAATATTCCAACTAATAATCTTCATTCTAAAGGACCAATACCCCTTTTACCCCTAAAAGTACATGGTTCTTCATAGTTGACATCAAAATGGAGATTTTTAGCTCTCTAATGCCCTTTCTAGCACTGAGGTTCCTAACAGCACTATTCCCCACCCCAATCTTACCCAATCCTGGAATTCTATCCCTTTTCTTAGAAAGAGACAGATTCATTTTTCCCAAGAATTCTTTCAATTTGGCCAACCCCTCCTCATTAGGACTAAAGAAACCACATCCCTAGATTCTTTACCCCAATCGGGATCTTTCCCTACCACCATTTCTTTACCCTAATCTACTCCCACCCTACTCTCCCCAACCTGAAAACAAAGTTGTTCCACTGCCAGTGGTACAATTGATTCCCCTACGAGGACTAGTTCTTTACCAACACTATTATCAATAGTAGCAATATGCTTTTCAGCCTTTGAAATAGAACAATTCTCAACACAAGGCCTAGAAATAAGGTCTCGGTCCTTAGGCACATTAATTTCACCAGGGGTATGATTCAAACATGGGCCAACACCACCCCCTAAACAACTAAAGGAAAACCCTTCCCAAAAGAACCCTCGAAGCCCCCCTCAGAAGAAGAAAGAAGAATAGCCCCCTTAGAATTAAAAGTATTGCCTACTTGAATTTTAACAAGAGAACATACCTCTGTCATAGGAGAAGAAAGAGGAGAGCCAACCTTTTCTGCAAAAAACCCATCCAATCCCCCAGAGCCAATCAAATCACCTTTCTCCTGTTCATCCACTTCGATTTCAGTATCGCTAATTAACGACTCAAAGTAATCTGATCCTGAACTACTATCATAACCATCTATAGAATCGGCAACGACATCTTGCCTACCAAAGAACCTTCCATCCTCCAACTCAGTATCCACCTCTTCGATATCTCCCATCAGAATAGCCTTGGAAACATCCGATGATACAACCCTCCCCCTAACCGAGGACAAAAAAGCTTTACCTTCAGACAACGACTATACGACTAAGGTAAACCTTGTAGATGGCCTCTATCATGAGTTCTGACACTGCTTTTCTCATTAAACTTTAGAGGAGATGAACGAGAAGCTATTCTGGAAACAAGCTTGTGTCATTGCCCTCACAATCTCACCGTCCAAAAAGTAAATGGGTTCCAAATGAACCCTAGACCCTATATCGACTTGAGAGGATTGAGAAATCCTGAGTTGGGCATCAGCAAAAGAAGTGGGCTCGCCTACTTGAATCCCACGACCCAAAACATACCCACTCCTCCTATTTAGAACCTCTTTTGGCCCACCAACTAGCTTTTTATTATGGCCCAATCCCTCCTCCCTTGATGACGGCCCACATGAAATAAACAAACTACTCTCAAACCCAAGCCCACATCCACCCAACATATTGGGCTCAACTAAGACACTCTATCCACCAGGCCTACAATTAACTAGACCTTTGAGCTCCCCACCCTCCACCTCATGCACTAATTCCTTACCTTTCTCCAATAAAATCCCATGTGATAAGCCCATCTGCCCATCTCCAGAGGCATTCTGAATTAGCACTTCTTTAAATGATTTTAATGCCCCATTGTCACGATTGTTCACGCTACCAAAAGGATTCTTTCCTAGATGGACACCCTCCCACCCCTTCTTTTGCTCCACATGGATTGAAGGCCCTGGAATCATCATCTTCAAACTCCTGAATAGTGCACCAATTACCAGCGCTACCACCTCCTTTCAACCTCCACACCTCACTACCACCATGACTCCAATTGCCATTGCGGACTTGCTTCCTGTTCAAAACCATAGCTTTTCGATTGACAAAGGATCTTTTCAATCTCTCCACAGGATTTCTTAACGGCCAACCGCGCACTACATATGATTCCTTTCCAAAACTAATATCTAGAAAATTTGAGAGAAAATCATGTTCAGTCCCTTTAACTTTATATGGCTTGAAAAAGATTATACATAATTATAGTTTTCCTGTCAATATCAATCAACCCACCAAAATTTTCGGCAATCTTCAAGAAAACCTACTCCCTCCAAAGATAAAACGGCAGACCTTCTATTGAAATCCATCCCCCAGGAAAGAAGAATTGTTGACTTTTAATGGAATTAGCATCTGGCACCCATCTACGTAAGGAGATACCGACTTCACTTTTAGAAGAAGACTCCTCGAAAAGTAATCAGCTTTATCCAAATTCTGACAGAAGAAAGCTGCCCTATTGATCTGAAAGGGAATAAGAGTTATTTTACACTCCAGCAGTTTGGACAGCTCAACTTGGATCATATCCCATCTGTCAGATACTTTTTCTCTTTCACGGACGAAGGCTTTCTTCCTGCCACCCATTAGCAGGGAGATATCTCTATCTTTTGGGAGCTTTTCCAATAACATGGGCCACAGAAGCACTCTGTGCCACATTTCTGACCGCCTTCTTCTGACCTTGGGCCTGATTTTCCTTACTGTGATTTGACTTCACTCTGTCACCTCTACACCAGCTGCTAATGGTCTGTGCAAAGTATTTCCATCCATTCCAATCATAGCCTTCTGGAATAATGATGAATCTGCTGCCCAGTACTACTGATTATCTCAGTCAATCGCCCAAATCTACCATTCTTGTTTTGTTGTAATTACAATACCATAGTGCACTTTGAAGTTCTGAACTTCCCAACCCAACCCAAATGGCCATTACCACAACCCAATTCAGAAAAACAATTGTACAGCCACACACAACTATCCTTGCTTAAAGAGATTGAGATCCTAAAACCTCTACCATTCTCAAAAATTTGCAGAAAATCATCTCCAGAACCCCAAAAATGAAAATCAAAAGATTTATGATCAATCCTCAGAAACTAACTTGCCATCGCCCACGAGCATAGATTGAAATGAAGAAAAAGGAGAGAAGAGAAGAAGACAATGATAGAAGTAGTTAAACAGAAGAGAAGAGACTAGAAAAGAAGGGAAAACAGCCATGATTGAGGCACCCAGAACTCAGAGAAGCTGAAGCGACCATTCTCTCTCTCACTCTTGAGTAATTTTTTGATACTTTTAAACTTACCTTGTTCAGATAAAAATTAAAAAGGTCAATAAAAATGAAAGCGTTCCTTTACTTTTGATCCCACCAGAAGTCGTGTTCCTTTCCTTTAATTCCCCCCCCCCCCCCTCCTCTTTCTTATACTTGTTTTTAAATTCCCTATATGCTTCTTCCTGACTATTAACAGAAGACAATTCTCAGATACATGATGAGGGGGCTTCCTTTCCCACATTCTGTCCCACACTACCAGATGTGGTAGCTTGAGCCATGCCTATTGCCAAGGTTGTCTCCCTTAGTCACAGCTGAGATGGAGACTGAAGACACTATCTATAATGCCAACCCTACTGGAACAATTTGCATTGTCATAACACTCACACAAAAATCCATTACAGGCCCCCTATTGACCACCATCTCTGTCTAGGAGAACACGATGTCAACCACAACACCTAAGCCAAGTGCCATAACATTCTCTACAATGAGGACTCCTTTGACTGGGGAGTTCCCATTATTGTGGCAACTGACAACTTTACAGCCAAAGAATCCATCTATGTTCAAGGGGTTTCTTATTGGAGGCATCTTCTCACCAGTCGCTACAAAGGCCCAGGGTTACATAGATTGCTCAGGGTTTGAAGGGGAGCTTGATTACATAGTCGGTTTTGATGGACCCATTGATCCTTTAAGCCATGATAGCAGAGCTGAATTGAACTTTTCAACTTCATACCAGGTTTCCTTAAGGCCTTTCTTCCTTCCAAGACTATTTGATATTTGATATTTCATCCTTTAATTTGGCATTAGCAAAGCAAGATATAAGATTCAACTTTTCCACTAAAAGTACAGTCATGAAACTTCACAAGGAGGCATCACTGGAAGAATGGAATTAGCTGAAATCTCATTACGCCTAACTGGAGAAGGCTCCCACATCCATTGATGATGAGATTATACACCTGAAGGAGACAATCGCAAGCTAAAATTGCAGACCTAGACCAGAATCAAACACCTCCTCACTTCCAAGAGGACCTCACCTGCATGACTCATGATCTTGCAAAGGCTAAGAACGAGCTTGAGATTTGGACATGTTTACACCAAAATTTTACCCATTGACACATTTCATTTGTGGCCAAAAGGTGAGTCTTTAAAAAAAGTAAGGAAATGATAAACAAAGACCAGAGAAAATTGATTAATTTAGGCCAAAAATCCTCAGGCCGATGAAATTAAGGCCAAGGGCAGGTGATTGGAAAGGTGATGTGCTCTGGCCAATGATAAGTTTAATGATGGTAAGTTACAAGTGGGCCACGTGGCAATCATGTAATCAAGTCAATTGAATTTTGGACCAACAAGGAGTTGACACATGTCTTGTGGAAAGGCAACTTGGCTTTTGTTACATGATGTGCAGCTGAGAGAACATGGGGTTTAGTGGGCTGATGTCTTCAGTTCATGGGAGTTAAAGTGGACAGGTGGCAAACTTTCCCAGGTAGAAGGAACCGCCAAGGCAGTTATTTCCAAGAAACAGACATTCAGGCCAAAGGTAAGTGTTGCTGGTAACTTCCAGCGGTTATAGAATTGGCTGTCTTTTATAAAGTGTAATATGAATGGACAAGTGGCAAAAGGTCAAGGGCGGAAGGAAAATACCAAGTAACTCCTAGCAGTTATGGAGAATTCGCACATTTGCTGACACATAAAGTTAGAACTACTAGACAGTTATTTGTTCTGGCCCAAGGTAACTACTAAGCAGTTATTGTTTCAGGCCAGAGGTAACGCTGGTAACTTCCAGTGGTAGGGGAAAGAAGCTGATTTCTATAAATTCAGAAATGAAGATAGAGGAGAGGTTCCACAACCACCATCTTTCACAGGATCAACACCTTAGGAGTAGATTAACTTAGTTTACCCTTCTTCCTTTCCAATCTTTTATTGTAATTTGCTTTCCTACATTGTTTGTGGTTCTTTGCTCTTTGTAATCGCTCGTGGACTTGATTTTCATATTGTGTTTGTGTTTGTAAGTACAAAGCCTTTCCAATTTACTAATGCATTTCCATTTTCAATTTATTCTTGTGCTAACAAGTCTTTCAAGTTTGTTTCTCTTTAGACATTCATACTAGGATCTTTAGGGAACAACCCCTATCCCTTAAACAATCACTTGACACTAAGAAGAGTGACCAACTAGGCGGTTATAGTCTACGACTACAATCTCTCGGCCTAGAAGGTGCTAGGGGTCGTGCACGCACAACTTCAAGCCGAACGTGGCCCTAACGCCTGCTTAAATCACAGACCGTAGGAAACACATTTTTAGTGTGAACACATGTCAATTAAAGAGATGATATGAAAAATCATGTTTGCAAGAGCAAGGAATTATCATCATTGATCAACATGATTCCAATAAACCAGAAGAGGAAGGTGGTGACTATTGAGCAAACGACCCTTGAGCTAAAGGAAATCAAATTGACAAAAATGAAACTAAAATTAAATAAGAGCATATTTTTAGACTAGTTTTAAAGGAAATTAATTTAAAATGCATTTAATAAATGAGAAAGAAGTATTGGTCCAATAAGAGTTTTCTTAATGAGGAAAAAAAATACCATATGGGAAAGACCCAGCAGAAATTACCTTTTTTGTTGCACCCGAGCTCCATAGGCAGAATAAACAAGACCAGATTTTCCTGCCCCATCATTGCCAACTCCTTATTCAAGAAGGGGGAAAAAGATTCACAATACAATGAAAACCATCCTTGCAGTGATCAAAGAAGTATAAAGCATAATGGCTTAAGTAAACTGTAAAGATATAGGTGTGCCATTAGTAATATATGGAGTTAACCAACAACCGCAAAGAGTTTGACAATGAATCAGAAAGAGCTTTCTCGTATATGTGGATGACATCATCATCACAGGGACAAATACCATACGAATTCACCTGCTACAAGCTTCTATACACTCTTTTTTCCACATGAATGATCTTAGCAAACTCACATATTTTCTAGGATTGTAAGAGCATCAATTAGCTTAAGGTATTTTAATAAATCAACAAAAATATACTATCATCTTGAGAACTCCTACTCCAGTAGATACTCAACTTGAAGTTAATGTCAAATATCGGAAAGATGACGAAGAAACTACTCTCTGATCCTACAATATATCAGGATTTAGTTGGAGGTTTGGTCTACTTGACAATCACTAGACCGAATTTTTTGAATTTTCCTGCAGTTTATGTTATGAGTCAATTTATACATCAGCCTTGGCATCTTCATCGGGTAGCTGTCAAACAGATGACTCCCTATTTACTAGGCACTTCAGAATGCAGTTTGTTTTAACCAGCTCACTGTTCAACTTGCAGCTTGCAGTGGCACTGAGGGGGCAGGGTGTCCTGGTTCTCAACGATCTACAATGGCGTGGTGCTTGTATCTTAGCAATGACCTCATATCATGTAAATGCAACAAGCAAGAAAGGGTTTAAAAATTTTCTGCAGAAGCAGAATATCAAGCCATTTTTGCTGCGTGTTGAAAATTGTTTGGCTTTGTCACCTCACACCTAAATTAGGATTTCCTCAATTGAATCTCACTTCTCTACACGCTGATAACATGAGCGCCATACAGATTATAGAAAATCAAGAATTTCATGAGAGGACTAAACATATTGAGATGGATTGTCACTACATTCGGGAAGCCTAGGATGATCACCTCATTGCTTTCGCTCATGTGTTGACAGATTTTCAAACTGCTAATATCTTCACAAAAGCCCGACCAAGATTCGTCAACAGTTCTTAGTTCACAAATTTTGGCTGGTTGATTTGTGAGATTACCTATAAGGCTATAACTAGGGAAATTCATTGTATATACACCAATCTTGGAGATGTTGCAGCTGTGAACATCCCTTATATTACTTACATAGAATACTAAAGATTACAAGAAGGGAATCTTCCTAAGGAAATGACAAGAAACTTTTCCCAGTAAATTTCCTTTTTCCTCATTGCTTTGTTAATTTTTTTCTATGATTTGAACATCCTTTATATGTGCATGAACATGCATTGTATTTCTCCTGCTATTTTTCACCTAAGAATTATGTTTTTGAAGTTGGGCTAAAATTTAATAAGCTTTGAGTGGGTTCCAACGAAGCTAACTGGATGTACTCCATATATACAAACACAAACACATGCACACATCACATGACATCCAAGTATCCAACCCTGTAGTTATTATAACTCTTTGCAATTTCAGAAATTTTAATCTTGAAAGCGAGGTATAAAACAACAAACCTTTTCCCCCATTTTCATTAAAGCCCCCATACTTTCTCTTTGTGTTTTTCATATGACGAAACTGAGACTTCTGAAATCTGTGGAAAATTGAAATGATTGTGAATCACAAGCCACTTGTCCAAATATTTTTCAAGTCAAAAGTAGGAAACGAAATCAAGTAAATTAACCAAAATACCCCCAATGTGATGTCTCTCTTTTTGGATTTGCCATGAAATTTTTGCTCATAGAATTTTTCCAGTTGGAATTTGAAATATTATTCCCACCATCCTTAACATGGTTTCCCTGAAATGATACTATTATTAGCCACAATTACTGTAGCTCATATAAGAAGTATAAATTATATATGAAAATATATATATATAGTTTGAAGAAGAATTTAGTAGAGAATCTGGCAAAAAAGAAAAGCATGCATAGTGTCACGGATCTCTATCCCACATTAGATAGGCACTGGGGGAGTCTTGGGCATATAAGTGGGGTGGGCAACTCCACCTAATGGGCTAGCCTTTTGGGTTGGAAACCCGACCCGTGGCAAGTGGTATCAAAGCCAACCCAGTCCCTTATCTGATGTCACGCCAAGCGCCTAGGCCTACGGTTACCGAGGGCGTATATGACTCGCGAGGGGTACTGGGTGTGTGGACGGGTAAGGAGGGTGGACCCAACCACGACAAGGGCATCGTGCGGGTTGGGTGGGGGAGAATGTCACAGAACTCTGTCCCACATCAGATAGGCATTGGGGGAGTCTTGGGCATATAAGTGGGGAGGGCAACTCCACCTAATGGGCTAGCCTTTTGGGTTAGAGACCCGACCCATAACAATAGGCAAAAACTCCCCCAATGTGATCTCTCTCTCTCTCTCTCTCAAGTACAAATTTTCTCATTCACATTCTTTCTCTCTCCTCTCCTTCACTGTCTCTTACCTCTGTCCTAGATATTTCATTCAAAGAAGAAGAAAGAGTCAGAGAGTGAAAGAGAAAGAAGTAAATCTTACGCCCTCTCTATCTGTCTCTCTCCCTATTCTTTCTCTCTCCACACCCTTGGGTTTCCCTCATCAAAGATCTCAATCTCTACAAGGTTTAGGGTTTGAAATTCTTGTCTAATACTGTATTCATGACACGTGTTTATGTATGTATTATATCAATTTGTCATTTGATTGAATCTATGATTTTGTTTTGTAGAATGAAAAAAAGAGTCATGTGATATGAACTTGAGATTCAGATCAGTCAAAAAGCAGTCCTTTTGAAGGGCTTTCCATAGTGAACATGTTAAGTTTTGATATGACATATATATAGGGATAGGATCCAGGAAGCCATATAAAGCACTTCATTTTTACACCTCAACTAATTTGTCAAATGATGAGTGAAGCTTGGCCATGTTAGCCTTTTAGAATACTGTTGGAACTTGTGAATCCAATGGCTTAAAAATGAGGTGCAAAAATGAAGTGCTTTGTATGAGTCCCTTGATCCTATCCCATATATATAGCTTATTGAAAATAGGATCTTGTTATTTTGTTAGTATGTTATGTCGATTTCAACATGTCGTTATACCAGGTTGAAATTAAATTGATTTATGGGTATCCCTTTGAGAATCGTGCTGTCTTGAAAAACCGTGTAGGCCCTTCCCTTTTTTTCATAATATAAATTTTTTTTTTATTTTTTGAAGGGGGGGGGGGGATTTTATGTGGGAGCGGGTTTACCATTGGAGGTGCGAGTTTGGGTTTAAAGTCGTGGTCATTTTTTATTATTATTATTATTTTTTATGGAACCGGAATTGAAGGGGAACATAGAATATATTTTAGTAAATTAGAAATTTTATATAAAAAATAGAAAACGTACTGACATTTAGAAAGTAGTATGATATATACATATGGGTTAGGATTGAGGGACAAATATTTTACAACAGTTTAACACCATTCTCATAAAAAAAAAATTTAGGATTTATATTTTGTGAAATCCACCATTGAATTATATATTCCTCTCATACATATCATGTTTCCCAAATATCAAGTTGAATGGCGATTAAAAGCCACTTCATCCATAAATGTGAGATTCTTTTTAGGGGGAATTACATATTGGTCTGGCTACGGGCAAATAATTACACATCAATACAAACGACTACTAACTTCATAGTAAATGACTACTAACTTAACTAAGAATGACTACTAACTGTAATTTTTTGCCTGTGGCTGAACCAATCTGTAATTCCTCCCTTTTTTATTGACCAAAAATGTAAGTTTATATATTGGAAGGCTATTGGTATTTAATCAGGGTGACATGATATGCATACATGAACGAGAAGGATATCTAATCAAACGGTGGGCTTAACAAAACATGATTCACACAAAGTTTTTGAGATGCTGTGAAAAGTTAAAAAGAACAAATAAAGAAATTGTTCCTTAATTTTTTTTTGATAAGGTAAAATTTTATATCAAAAGAAGAGAGTATCAAAGTCTCTCCTGTACACTAGGTGTATACAGCAAAAATCTACAAAGAGAGGCCATCTAAGAACTCTCTAAGGGGTTTCCTGTTACAAAAATCATCCGGCTCCCCCCAAGCAAACAAAAAATCTAAAACCTGACTCTTTAACACTTGTACCAAAGATTCCTCATTAGAGAAAGTCCTACTATTTCTCTCCTTCCAAAGCACCCAAAAAATAGCATGCGGAACGAGCCTCAAAACAGCCAAACCCAATTTATTGGAGCTATTTCACCGCCAAGACTCCATAACCTGAATCACCCTCCTTGGCATAACGCAAGGCAAACCAAAAAAACCAAGGCAGGCATCCCACACCTCCAGGTGTTCCTAAATCCGGGGCTTAACAAAACATGATTCACACAATAGCTTATTGAGATGTCGTAAATAATTAATCAATTAATTAATTGTTCCTGACCCAATATGTGTGAGAGTGTGTGTGTGTGTGTGTGTGTGTGTGTGTGTGTGTGTGTGTGTACATAGATTGCCCCTCCTATTCAACCCTATGCTAATGTCGAAAAAAATACTTAATGTTAGCAGAGACAAATTTTAATAATTGGACAATATTATCCATCAAAAACAAAATTCATTTTTGCCACAAATGAAATTGGTTGACTCACTATTAAAATATGCAGAAGTGGAATGAAGGCTACCTGTGAACTCGTGAAAACAGAAGGTTGAAAGTTTTTCTGAGTTTGTTGTGTTTGAGCTGAATGAGAAATAATTGATGTAGATGGGTTTCCTTGTACTTGTTGAGTAGCAATAGGTGATTGTTTCCATGCATTCACATCCATTGAGGGCTGAACCCACTGCTGCTGATTTTGGTTAACATGCTGCCCAACTTCACCAGAATGCACCAGACCAAACTGTGTATTTGCAATAAAAGCGGGATTTTGAGGACCCATAGCCTGAGCTACTTGATTTGGACACCCCAACATTTGATGAGAACATGAAGGAACATTATAGGGACCAACTTGGGTAGGATTTGACATTTGCACAGGGACAAGTTGATTCATATTTTGCATTGGATTCTGCCAACAGAATTGCCCATTTAGCGCACCCATGTTTTGATTGAAATTTTGAGGAATATTTGGTGAATTATGCGCAAATAACTGTCCCGGCGGTTGAGATTGGTTGAATTGATTCAGATTTTGCGCCAAGTTGCAGAATGGTTTATGCATTGGAAATGTCATGAGGGTATTCATATGATGCGGAGCAAACCCAACTTGGCCTTGACCCGGGTGAGAGGCAACAGCGGTGGAACCTAAATGAGGCATACCCAGATGATTATTTTGCAAGGGAAGGAGAAGGTTAGGAAAGTTCATGTTGAAACCAGGTGGGGTAACGGAGGGAGGCATATTGTTCATGGCTACGGCATGTCCGTTATTCAAATGGGTATTGTGATCATAAAAGGGGATTGAAAATTGAGGATTCATTATACCAATTTGAGACTGAACTTGCAAAGGGTTTGGTAATGAATTGCTTGAATTCCCAATACAAGGATTACTAGGCATAACCTGCTGATTTAACAGAAAATAAAATTTAAAAAAAAAAAATTCAGCTACTAAATTAGATAACTAGATATATATCTATATACATATATACATATACATATACACACACAAACATAGCGAGAGAGAGAGAGAGAGAGAGAGAGTCACCGGTTGGGTGGCTGAAGCACGGGGTGCTTCAGTTTGGATTTGGTGAGGAAAGGAACTGAAAAGAGGACGCATGTCTTTCTATGAAGAGAACGAAACCCACCCTTGTTATGACGAGAAAAACAGAGTATGTGCTGAGAGAAAATAGAGTAGCATAGTAGAATGCTAGTAGTAGGGTTTTAGGAATGGGAGGAAAAGGGAAAAGGTTGGGGTTTAGAATTGGGGAACGGCTATTGCAACCCCCCAAAGTTATCAGTTGCCCTCCTATTTTTTAATTAGAACAATTATGATACACAATGACTGAAAAGGGCTTTAAGTCTCTTAACCAAAGTGCTGAACACACCCCACCCCACCCCACCCCTTCATCCTTCACGTTTGAACCCTCTCCCGCACTCTCCCATGCCACTCTCCAGCAACTCTCATCCTCATCTCTCACTCCCTTATAAACACTCTTAACCAATGTATCATATTCATCCCTCACTCTCTCACAATAACCCTTAAGCAAAAATCAATAACCCATTTGTAATAGTTTTTATGTTCTCTATGAGCAATGGACAAGGAAGAAGTTAGTTGGGATGGTGTTGGCAGCAATAAGGTATGTATTTTGGCTTCAAAGTATGCAAAAATGCCAATTTTTTTTTAATACAATTGCGCATGTTCGTCTCTGGTTATCCGAACATTATAGTAATGTTCGGTTTTATACAACCAATCATAAATATTTTTTTCGATTCTATAAAACCGAACATTACACGGATTATTCAATAATGCTGTTCGGTTTCATCTGACCGTTTAAGATAAATATGTTCAGTTTTAAGAAATCAAACATGTGGAAAGTGTTCGGTCTTAATTAACCGAACAGTTCCAGAATAGTTTTTTTTTTTTTTTTTTTTTGGTTTTTGTTTTCAACATTGGATTATTACTTTTTTTTTAGTAGGTTTTATTCTTGTTGCAAGCTTCATCACTGCTATGGGGGGTGGGGTGGGTTCTTCCAGTCGTGGGGTGTTGTGTGGGGGAGGGGGGTGGCTGAGAAGGGTTAGAGGTATGCTCGTGCTCGCCGTCACCGTCGCCGTCGCCCTTCCTCGTCGATCGTCACTGTTATAAGGGGGTGGGGTGGGTTCTTCCTGATTGTGGGGTGTTGTGTGGGGAGGGGGTGGGTGAGAAGGGTTAGAGGTTATTTAGAAGGAAGGGTATTTTAGTATTTACGTGGGGTGGGTATGTAAATTTGAGGGGTGGGGAAATCAAGGGGGGCATGTGATAACTTTGGGGGGTTACAATAGCCACTCCCTTAGAATTGGGACTTTGAAGACTACGACCTTCCCCAAGCCCAATCCCAATAAGACTAGAACGGGCCGCAGAGCCAATACTAATGTGGTGGCCTCTAATTAGGGATGTCAACGGGCAAGTTTGGGACGGGAAGTCTCTTCCCAATCCTAACCCTAATAGTAATTACCCCATCCCAACCCCGTCCCAAACCTATTTCAAGTTTGACTACAAATTCTCATTCCCATCCTAATTAAATTTGAAAATTTTCATTCCCACCCTATCTTGTCCCATTTATACTTGGCCAAATGAGACAGAACGGGGTGAGAAGAAAAAACCCATTATGTCCGGTAACTTAGATTTTATATTGAAAAAAATGTGAGAAATAATTCTTTTAATTTTTCACATTTATAATGAGAATTTTTCAAAATTCGTTGATTAAATTCATGAAACCACTTTCAATTAAAAAAGCTCTAAAAAGCCCTAAATAAAGATTAATAAAATACATCATAACAACTAAAAAGTAGTCATATCGTAAATATATACATATATATTCGATAAAAAGTAAGAACTTAATCAGGGTGGGTTCGAGACGAGTTTTTAAAGAACATCCCAACCTCGCCCCAAACCCTAACGGGTTTTTAAAAAATCTCCAAGCCCGTCCTAACCCACTAAGTAGTGTCCCAAACCCTTCCTAATAATAGTGGGTTGAGGCGGGGCCCCAAAAAAACCCATCCCATTAACATACCTAACCGTAATACTTGTTTTTTATCCTTCACTTATTTTATATTTTAAGATTTTATGAAAAACATAAAAAATTTTCATAAAAACCAATCACATTGTCCACTAGAAACCATCATGATTTTGAACAATTTTGTAAAAGAAAGCATTTTTAAAACCTATCATTTAAATGGATTTTTTCCATTTGCAATTGCTATTTCAAAAATGGCTAAAAGTGCATTTAAATGATAGATTTTAGAAATATTTTATTCTACAAAAGTGTTCAAAATGATATTTTCTATTAGATTATGCTGTCAATTTTCATAAAAAAATTTGTATATTTTTCATAAAACTTGAAGTGTAAAATTTGTGGGGGATGAAAAGCAAGCTTGGGATGTCAATAGAAGCCCTTTACTATTATTTAAGAGGCGGTTATTGCAAGTTTGCAATCCCTTAATTTTATTTACACACCCCATTAATTTTTATTTATTAATAGTTTACAAAAATATTAAAAGTTTTTATAAAAAATTGGTCATGCAATTGACTAGAAAGTATCATTTTGAACAACTTTGTAGAAGAAATTTTTTCCAAATCTGTCATTTAAGTGCATTTTTTAAATCTGTCGTTTAAATGCATTTTTTAGTCATTTTCCATTTATATTTCATTTTCAACTTAAAAGTCCACTTAAATGAAAACTATTGAAAAAACTTCTTCTACAAAGTTTTTCAAAATGATGTTTTCTAGTGGACTACTCGACCAATTTTTATAAAAACCATTTTATATTTTTCTAAAACATTGAGAAATTAAAATTAATAGAGTATACAAATAAAATTAAAGGGTTGCAATAACCGGTCTCATTATTTAAACCTAAGAAAATGAGCTCTACCACATATACTTTCATATATTTTCTATTTTATTTTGACCTACAAAAATAAATAAATAAATAAAAAAGCACCCTGTTATATGCGCCGAGTAGGCCTCATTAAAAGCCAAAGCCCCATGGGCAACCTGAAACCCAAAGGAAAAAGCCCAGTCCAAGCCCGAAAAAGCCCAAGCCCGAGCCCAACCCGAATACCCTTGGGCTAGGCTTGGGCCTTTAGTTGAAGCCCAAAGCCTAACACTGTAGCAATATGAATATTTTCCCATTTTTGAGAAATTATTTTTTGGTGATAACTTCCTAGATTAATACCAATAAAAGAGTATTATAAGTTAACTTACTACAAATAGACAGTCAACTTAATACAAAGTGACTAGAAATGTCTTCCATTTTGGTATTATAATGGGAAGTGATCACCAAAAGGTACTTTTTTTTCTTTTGTTACATACAATAGGGATTACATACTAACATTAGGTAATATGGCTTAGGCCCGAGGCCCAAAGCCCGAAAAAGGCCAAACCTATGGGCTAGGCCTAGGCCTAGGCTTCACATTTTCCTTCATGGCCGGCCCGACCCGACCCAATGAATAGTGGAAGCCCGAAAAGCCCGACCGGAAGCCCAGCCCAGCCCTAGAAAAAAAAGTCCAAGCCTGGCCCAGCCAGACCCGATGCCGAGGCCTAGTGCTGAGTGTGGCAAATGAAAAATGTTGAACCACTAATGGGCCGAATGTGGCAAGTGGAAAACATTAAACCACTGATGTGGCGCTTCAGTGAGAAGTCCTTTTTAATATCTTTGTTAAATGATATGGAGTCCCAAAATAGAAAGTGACGAGATTGCCCTATCTAGTTCAAGCTAATCTAGAAAATTAGGCAAAAAATCACCTATTTCAAAAATCCCTTATCTGTTCTAAATATAAGATAACCTCCAAAAACAAAAATCTTGTCACTCTTCTTTAAATCTAACTTTTCTACAAGAAAAAAACTACATTCCATGAAATCTAACTAGAAATACCTAGTTTTTAAACTTGAAATACCTTCCTTTTTTCTTTTTCTTTTTTTTTTTGGGGGAAATATCCAAAAACTCCCTCAAAAATAAATTCATATCCAAAAAATCCATTAAATATTTTTCTTATCCATCTAATCCAAATAAAAAAGAATCATATCTATTAACTCCAACCAGTTAATTTTTTGTTTACTGTTGTTAAAAGAAAAGAGTGGTCTGACTAAAATACCCTTTTTTGATATTAATATGTTTAATGAAAAAATTGTATATTTAACTGAATTTTTACTTTTATCCGTTTTAGTGTAATTAGAAAAAAAATTAACTATCATTAATTAATTCTTCTCTAATGTACACATGGGGGGAAGGGAAAAGAAAAAGAGGGAGTGGGAGAGCAGGTATGCAAGTTGGGGAAAAGAGGGAGCCAAAGGGAAAATTTACTTGAATATGCATTTTTGTCATTAAACATATTATTGTGAAAGAAGAGCATTTTAGTCGGATCATTATTTTCTTTTAACCGTAGTAAACAAAAATTTAACTGATTGGAGTTAATGGATATAATTCTTTTTTATTTGGATTCGATGGATAGGAAAAATATTTAATGGGGTTTTTAGATATGATTTTATATTTGAAGAAGGTTTTGGATATTTCCCCTTTTTTTTTCCATCCATTTAACGTGAATTTTTTTTCAAAATAAACTTTAAAGGGGAAATTAGCAATTACTCCTAATAGGGCAGTGCTTTTAACAATAAACTCACCATAAGAATTTTTAACTCCATAACCCCATTTTTTAGAGATTCTTTCAGCATAAGGAAAACCATTTTTTTGAAATTCCTGTTTTAGCCTTTTCTACTTATCAAATTTGTTTTGGGTTATTCATCTCTCACATGGTTCCATTGGTAACAACTACCACCGGCGACGACTCTTCTCCAACGATGGCTACCACTCTCCCATGGTTCCCACTGGCAACATCTCTCTGATGACGGCCAAGCGACGTTTCTTCTTCGATGAGCTACCACCATCTCCACTTCCACCACCTATTTGCTGTAGAATTTTTAGTAGTACGAGAAATGCTGTTTTTTATAGCCAAAATAGTAAAGTATTACTATTTGCTGTTGAAATTTTAGTAGCACAAGAAACAACAATTTTTTATAGCCGAAAGAGTAAACTATTACTATTTGCTGTAGAAATTTTAATAGCACGAAAAATGTTATTTTTTTATAGCCAAAATAGTAAACCATTACTATTTGCTGTAAATGACGTTTTCTATTATGCCTTTTTTTCTCCATTGTAAATAGGAATGAGTTTCAAAGAAAAAAAAAGAAGAAGAAGAGGAGGAGAAGATGAATGAAGAAGATGGTGATCTAACTGGTGTGATGGGTTAGGGCTTGCTTTTTTGCTGAGATGAAGGCAAAGGAGAGTTACAAATCTCGTAGACATTGCCAGAGATGGAAAAGGTCAGTGATAGGGTCACTGGAGGTTGAACAATGGTCAAAGTTCGAACGCCAGTGGAAGTCGTCGTCGGTGCTAGCCATATATGGAAGAAAAAAGAACGGCGAGAGGGAGAAAAAGGATAGGGTAAGAGTAAGGGAGAAGGGTGGGTTGAGTGTATATAAAGGGTATTTTGGTCCATTCATGCTCAAAAGGGGTTATGAGATAAACAAATTTGTTTTGGTTTATATTGTAAAAGGTATCTTATACTAGGAGGCCATGGCCAAAATTCCCAAGTTTAAATAAAGTTATTTTAATAAGTCAAAATAAACTTATTTTGTTTAAAAACGTGTTAAAATAAACTTGATTCCTTGGAAAATCAAGTTTAAAATACTTGGATTTTTTTTGTTTGGGGGGGGGGGGGGGGGGGAAGGGGACCCAACAATAAGTTAAAATAAACTTGTTTATGTGAAAATCAAGTTTAGATTCACCAAATAAAAATTAAAAAATATTAAAAATTCATGAAAGTTCATCCACTCAATTTAGTAAAAGAGATAGCACAATTAAAGAAAAAAAGAAAAAGAAAAAAGACTACCCCCCCCCAAAAAAAAAAAAAAAAAAAAAAAGAATATTGCATCTTGGTTCCTCATCAAAGGATTAGCCGACATTTGTATAAATGAAATTAACAATTTAATTCACTTCAATATACATAAAATTAATCTTTATTTCTCACTTTCCAAGCATATTGAAGCCCGTGACTAATCTCAAAAGAGGATCAAATAAAATAAATACAATAAAATACAATTGATGCCTTGGTTGGAAGTTTTTTTTTTCTTTTTTTTTTTTTTTTTCCTTTCTTTTGGTATATACTCATAGGGTTAGTTTGCTAAGTCTGGGACATTAGCATATTAAGAACTAAGAGAGAAAATTAAAAGTCAAGTGAGACTTTTCTAACTCTAATTGTAGGGTCATGGCCCAAGTGGTATTGCATATATAGTTTGTGCTAAGAATACAACACATAACAAATTCCACTCTCCAAACGCCTAAATATCATGAGTTCATTTACCACCTCATTCATGGAACATTTACCTTTCTATCTTGCTATCATGTAATCCCACCAACACAGGAACCTAGTAAGAAAACAAATTAGGTGAGAATCTCCATTTGGACCATATTTCCATTTGAACATTAACCTCATTTGCTTGCACCTATAATAGGGTGAGTGATACTTAAGAAAACCAAACATGCACCCCAAAAAAAAAATAAATAAATAAAAAATTAAAAAAAAACAAAATAAAAATCAATCACCAAGAGAAACCATCTCAAATAGTAAGCAACTCTGATGGACCCCTTCCATAAATACCCACAAAGTGATAAGGCAACTTTCTCAAGGCATTGATACACCCTTAATGTCAAATGGAATAAGCAACATTGTAACAAGGATTCCTAAAAAGCTATCAGTCACCACCATCTATGCGTTTCACAGGCTCTTAAAATTGATAATGTTAGGTTCTCTCATCTAATACTCAAGAAATCAATTGAAGCCATGAAACATACCATCCAAATATCTAAGAATCCTAATCTTTAAAAATAAATAAATAAATAAAAGTTTCTTAACAAATGTCACGACCCAAATTTATTAAGCCGTCATCAATTATAATAAAGTTGGTTTTTCTTAAATAAATCCTTTAATAAAAAGTGGATGACACATGTTAAAATCTCATTTAATTTAAAAAATTTGGGCATGACCCATCTATAAATAGGACAAACCATCATAAAACCTATATGAAAACACTTCCATAAAAATTTCCTGTCTTTCATAAGTACAAGGTATCATTTCCCATATCGCATTCTACATGCACGCAACCATAATTAATTAAAATAATTACATTCCTGAATTAAATTACATGAATAATGGACATTGGTCCAAAATTAAAAACAATTTAATTTACACAATTAATTCCCAAAATACATTATTTAATTTCCATTAAATAATATGATGCATCTCTGAAGCTAAGCATAAGTCATATCTGCAATCTATAAATATCTTAAAAGATTTAAAATAAATAAGCATGAGTATGACGACTCAGTAAATACAATTTTACATATGTAAACTAAGACAATGATATAAATAAAACCAATCATATTATTTAAAGAAAATATACTAACCATATATCTTACTTAGCCAAAAATTAAGTTATAATCCATAACTCAAAATAAATAATGCATGATGCCCAATGCATGTGACTCATGTTTAATTTAGTTATTTCTATCAATTACCCAGCTCCCCATAACACAGGGACCAATGCAAGCCCATAAAAGAGGAACACAACAAGACATCCCAAACTGGGACCGCAATAACCTCAAAAGGAAATACAGCATGACATCCCTACTTGGGATTATAGTAACCTCTATTTGGAAACATAGCAAAATATCCCTACATGGGATTGTAGTACCCCAGGACCAATGGAGTAGAAAACACAGCAGCAAGACGTCTCATGACCGTAGTAGTCCAACTCCAATGACCCTCAATTCAGTGGCGGGCCCAGGAATTTATGCTAGCAAGGGCGACTTTGTTTGGATGTTACTATTTTTTTTTTTTCTTTTTTCTTTCTAACTCTATAAATTAAATAATCATTTGAAGTAGCCTTCTACCATTTTTTTTTTCTAATATACAACAAAAATCAACAAGAACAAAGAAAATTTTAAGAACTTAATAATTAATACAAAAACTTAAATATTCATTGATAATATTTCTTTTTTCTTTTTTTTTTTATTTATATGAAGTAATGTATGTATTAAACCAAAAGGAGAGATAACCCAAGTACATGAGACATTTGCAAGCACTAACCAAGAGCTCTAGTTAAAACTTTAAGGACTCCAAAAAAGAAATAAAAGAAAACCTACTAGTATTAGTGTACGTGGCAACAAAATCACCAAAAAAGATTCTTTACAAAAGACGACTTGAGGCCAAAATCGAAGTTTCTACCCCATCAAAAGTTCTTACGTTCCGATTTTACAATTGTCCTCGATAAGTCTTCATTTTGAATTCGCTGAATGATAATCTCATTATCAATGCTATCAAAAATATCTTTTTTCAATATATACAACCAAACTATTATTCATCTATTCATCTCCCATTCGGCTACGCAATCGACTAAAGTAGAAAACACCCTCTCTACTGTAGCAGTCCCAAGAAGTAGTCGATGATGATTTTGAGGCTTGAGTAACACATGTCACACAAATGGGTCAGAGCGATTTATATAAAGGAAAAAAAAGGAAAGAGAGAGGAGTAGGGGGTACAATTACAAAATATGAGGGGTCAAAAAAAAAAAAATTGGAGGGTCAAGTTTAGGAATATGAAGATATGTATAGTAACAATAAAAATAAAAATTGAATGGGTGAGGGGGGTCAAGTGCCCCTTCTGGCACCCCTCCTTCCTCCACCCCTGCCCCTCATTACTATTACCAAGTACTTAATTAATGGGAAAATTAGCCTAAAGTACAATTTTAGTGAACTTGTAAAGGCAAAAGTCCATGTGAGAATCTTGTATAAGCATAAGTCCAATTTTAAGTAAAACGTGAGTGTTTTATAAGTATGTTGATTGCAAAAAGTCTATATTACCCTTAAGTTGTTATTTTTTGTTTTTAAACATTAAAATAGCATAACTTTTAATTTATATGTTGGTTTTTTATAAAATTTATATTTTTGTAATCTACTCGTTGAAAGCTTCAAAACAAGACCAATGATGATTATAAAATTAGGAACAAAAATAAATAATTACATTGACTAAATGTGCTATTTTAAAATAGTTACACATAACTATTTTTAAAAAATTTAAATAAATTGTCTTTAGTAGAGTTTAAACTAAAATTAATTGTTTTGGGAGTAATTTTAACGGTTACATTATAATAAAATAATTAAATTTGGTATTAGTGATTTGAAATTTTTTTAATTTAAGAGAATGTAGTGCTTTTAAAACAGTTACATGCCATGTGTGGCTATCATTTTTTTAGTCAAGATGGAGAAGAGGAGAAGAAAAAAAAAAGAATATATATATATATATATAATATATAGGTATGCTTAGTTCAATCAATAGGCTTGATGAAAGAATGGCTAGATCTGAATAAACAGTGAAGATAAGGTCCCCTTTCAACACTTGATGAATGGTATTTGTGTTTATGGCTATATTTGTGGACTTAAGGCTTTATAAGTTTTTTTTGTAGACTTATATGGTTGTACAAGTACAATAATATAGACTTGTGGCCAAAGTCCCCTTAATTAATTTCATTTCATATATCATTATGCCCAACATGAAATGTAATATGCCATAAAATGATTTTTACCAAAATCACTTTCAAAAATACCATATTCAAAATAATCTCATAATTATACCAAATTATAATAAAATAAATAACATAAATACTCATTTATGATTTATACTTGCCAAAATCATAATTCAAACTAACTAATATGCGTATAAATTTAAGCTCAAATTTTGTACATTTACAATCTTTAAACATGTAAACATGTAACCAAAACTTACGATAAATGTAATTTCAATTCGCACATAAGGCACCAAATATTTATATCATGTGATTTACGTCATAAATCATATATAATCAATTCCAAGAATATTAAATCCATGATAATATATACCCTATTATTATTATTATTATTATTATTAGTATATATATAGATAGATATATATATTTTTTAATAATATATACCCTATTAGCATAGCAATGGTTTTAACCCAAGAAAATTGCACATACATCCATGAAATGTGTAGAAAATACATCATTGATGTTGTGGGTGAGTAGATCCAACCCTAGAATGTACATGCAATCAACCAACTTCATGAATTAAGCTCCAAAGGTTCAAACCCTAACCTCTAAGTGCAATAAAAATGGTGGTGATGAAGACCCCATACTAAAAATGTAGTTAGAATGCTCCTAATGTCATGCAAACCTCCACATGCAAAGATGATGATGAATCAACTCAAGGAATACAAACCCAAGCTTCCCAATGTAAGGAAAAACTTCCCAAAATGTAGCCATAAGTAAAAAGGAATTAGATCTAACAATCCAAGATGCATGCAAGAATGGAAATAGTTGAGAAACCCATTTTCTCTCTCCACCATGCTCACTTTCCCTCTCCATCTCTTTTTTCTCTCTTCTCTGTTTCTGTTTCTCTTTCTATGTATTTCTAACCCAAAAGACTAGAAATGAGCCCCCAACATCGGGCCAAACAAAATATAAAAAGTGGGTAGGGGTACATGTATTTTTTTGCATGTTAAAAACAATTTCAGTAAATCCCAATTTATCGGGTAGAACGTCGATAGGCAATTTTAGGGGAGTATTGATCGATTAGCTTAATGCCCCGATCGATCTGTACTTTCACGGTTTGTGAGTTTTTGTCAATATTCATCAAAACTCGCCCAAATGCTTTCAAATCACCCCAAACCTTCCCAAAACTATTAAAATAAGGACAATACTTGCCTCCACCCCAGGATAGAGGAGCTTTTTCCCACTTCCATTCATTTTCTGCCACATGTCATAAATATTTTAGAAAAATATGATTTTAAAAATACAAACAAAAAAATACATGAATATGAAAACGTGTCCACGCATTCATGTTAATATAAACATCTATCATGCATATATGGACTTTTGAAAATGTGTTCACAATTATGTAAACATAGGAATGCATGCACACACACAATCAATTCTCTTTATTTATTTGGACAAGTGGTGAAATATGAGTGGGAGGAGGGAAGGAACTCCTCCACCCAAGGGTGGAGGCAAGTATTTTCCTTAAAATAACTCTTAAACATAAAATAAACATGTCTATGCATATAAAAAATTAAATTCATGCCATGCCTATACATAAATACAAACCTACAAAATCCAATTAGTACATAACTCAAATACATATTAAACCTTTACTACTATAATTTAAAAATATGGCCGTTACAACAAACCAATAAATGAATTAAACAAGTAGTGTTCAAGTATAAAAAAAATAAAACAAAAAACATAAACAAACAAAACAAAAAATAGAAAACAAAGATGAAATTGTAGAATACATACGTGTAGAGAGAAAGAAGAAAGAAGTAGCTAGATTAAAACCATTGCAGATGTGATTATGGCAAACATGAAAATACCATAATTGTGTGAACGGGGAAGAAAGAAGAAAGAAGAGAGTAAAATAAGGGTATATTGGTCAATCAAAAACTTTTCTAACATTCAGCCTTTTATGGGTAGTATAAATATAGATATACGAATTAAAGTAAGTTTTTTATAGTTTTCTTAGAATTCTTATTAAGGTATGTGTTTTATATTGTTATATTTCCTATATATGCAGAAGGGTAGTTGTGTGTTTAAAAATTAAAATAAGGGTATATTAGTCAATCAAAAGTTTTTTCTCACATTCATCTTTTTATAGGTAATATAGATTATGTGAACAAATCCTTTAGGCTCTATTTGGTTCGTGTTGTAAAATGAAAGCAAATAGCATGAAAGTAAAACTAGTGATAGTACAATAGAATAGGGAGAAATCTATTAATTCTCATTTCAATTCATTTTCATATCTCTGTACAATCTATGTAGGGAAGACCCCTTTTTATAGGCTTAGGAAAGTATACGTACATGAACCAAAAACGCAGGTTACATGTACGTATTAAATAGGAAAGTAAAGGGATTGGGGGTTAAGGCAAGTGAATGGATGTGGTCATCCATTAATGCATGTATGCATTTATAACACTCCCCCTTGGATGACCACACACTAAGAATATGCCTCGTTAAAACCTTGCCAAGGAAAAACCCAGTGGGAAAAAAAACCAGTGGCGAAGGAAAAAGAGTACAACATTCTTGTGTATATTAGAATAGTACTGAACGCTTAAGGAACTGCCTCATTAAAACCTTGCTAGGAAAACCCAGTGGGACAAAACCATAGCGAAGGAAAAAGAGTACAATGCGTAGCAGTACTATTTTGTTAATAACTCCCCCTCATAAGGATGTTTCAACAATCAATAATTTTTCCAGAAAGATCTTTGAATCGGCGCATTCCAATATTATGCACTAGCTTCTTGAATGTTGCTGTCAGTAGTGCTTTAGTGAATAAATCTGAAAGATTATCACTCGAACGTATCTGTTGAACATCAATATCACCGCTCTTCTGGAACTCATGAGTATAAAAAAACTTTGGTGAAATGTGCTTGGTACGATCACCTTTGATATAACCTCCTTTAATCTGTGTGATGCAAGTAGCATTATCCTCATATAGTATTGTTGGACTATTTTTTATTGAGGATAGTCCACACTTCTCTCGAATATGTTGAATTACTGATCTCAGCCAAATGCATTCTCGACTTGCTTCATGAATTGCAAGAATTTCTGAGTGATTTGAGGATGTAGCAGATATAGTTTGCTTGACAGATCTCCATAAAATAGCAGTGCCACCACATGTAAACAAATATCCAATTTGTGATCGACCTTTATGTGGATCAGAAAGATAACCTGCATCTGCATATCCAACTAACTGCAGATTTGATTCACTTGTATAGAATAATCCCATGTCAGCTGTTCCACGAAGATATCGAAATATATGTTTGATACCATTCCAATGCCTTCGAGTTGGTATAGAACTGTATCTTGCTAGTAGGTTGACTGAAAAGGCTATGTCCAATCGTGTGCAATTTGCAAGATACATTAAAGCACCGATTGCACTGAGATATGGTACTTCAGGACCAAGAATTTCTTCATCATCTTCTGGAGGACGAAAAGGATCTTTCTTTATATCAAGTGACCGAACAACCATTGGAGTGCTCAAAGGATGAGCTTTATTCATATAAAAATGCTTCAGGACTTTTTCTGTATATGTTGACTGATGTATAAGAATTCCATTTGAAAAATGTTCAATTTGTAGTCCAAGATAAAATTTTGTTTTGCCAAGATCTTTCATCTCAAATTCATTTTTTAAATAAGTGGCGCTTTTTGTGAGCTCTTCTGGAGTCCCCACAAGATCTAAGTCATCAACATATACGGCAACAATAGCAAATCTAGATTCTGATTTCTTAATAAAAACACATGGACAAATTGGATTATTTTCAAATCCTTCTTTCAATAGATATTCACTGAGGCGATTGTACCACATGCGCCCAGATTGTTTTAACCCGTATAAAGATCTTTGTAGCTTGATAGAATACATACTTCGGGATGTTGAATCATATGCTTCAGGCATTTTATATCCTTCAGGGATTTTCATGTATATATCACTATCTAGTGATCCATATAAATATGCTGTAACCACATCCATTAAACGCATATCTAAATTTTCTGTTACTACCAAACTAATCAAATATCTGAAAGTGATTGCATCCATTACGGGAGAATATGTTTCTTCATAATCAATACCAGGTCTCTGCGAGAAACCTTGAGCTACAAGTCATGCCTTGTATCTCACAATTTCATTTTTCTCATTTCGTTTTCGTACGAATACTCACTTGTATCCAACGGGTTTTACATCTTCAAGTGTTTGGACTACAAGTCCAAATACTTCACGTTTTGCAAGTGAGTTTAACTCTGCTTGAATTGCTTCTTTCCACATTGGCCAATCATTTCTACGTCGACATTTTTCGACGGTTTGTGGTTCAATTTCATCATTACTTCTGGTAATATCAAGAGCAATTTTAAAGGAAAATATGTTGTCGACAACAATTTTGTTCCTATCTAATATTTCTCCTGTACTTGTATAATTTATCGAGATCTCATTATTTTCAGGTACCTGTTCCTCTTCAGGGGATAACTCTTTAGGAGATTTCTCTTCAGGAGATTCTACTTCAGGGGATTCCTTTTCAGGAGATTTTCGTTTATAAAATTTGGATGGATCAATTGCCTGTTCTGTAGGTATGGCCTCTTCAGGAGCACTAATTTCTTTTCCTTGTGCTTTTCTCTTCCGGGGATTTTTATCTTTTGCACCGACAGGTCTTCCACGCTTCAGGCGTGTCTTAGACACATTTGCTGCTATATTAACTTATTGTCCTGTAGGGACTTCAATCCGTGCCGAAGTATTAGCAGCCGGAATGTGGGATTTTAATATTTTCTTACTATCAGTAAATACATCAAGTTATAGATTTGCAATACCTTGCAAGTGAATGATCTTTTGAACTTCCAGTTCACATTGATTTGTTCGAGGATCAAGATGAGATATCGTCAAAGTATTCCAAGTGATTTCCCGATGTACCTCTAACTGTGGTTTTTCTCCCCCTAATGGTGGGAAGACTGATTCATCGAAATGACAGTCTTCAAAACGTGCTTTAAAGAGATCACCTGTTAGAGGTTCAAGGTATCTAATAATAGATGGAGAATCAAAGCCAACGTAAATTCCAAGTCTACGTTGAGGGCCCATTTTAGTACGTTGGGGAGGTGCAATAGGAACATATACAGAACAACCAAAAATGCAATAATGACAAATATTTGGTTGTTGACCAAATGCAAGTTGTAATGGAGAATATTTATGGTATGCAGTTGGTCTAATTCGAACTAATGATGCAGCATGTAATATAGCATGTCCCCAAGCAGAAATAGGTAGATTAGTTCTCATAAGTAAAGGTCGAGCAATCAATTGAACTCTTTTGATAAATGATTCAGCTAAACCATTTTGAGTATGTATATGAGCAACAGAATGTTCAATACCAATAGACATGCAATAATCATCAAATGCTTGGGATGAAAATTCGCTTGCATTATCTAAACGTATTGACTTAATTGGATAATCAGGAAATTGTGCCCGCAACCTAATTATTTGAGCAAGAAGTCTAGCAAATGCGACATTCCGAGTAGAAAGTAAACAAACATGTGACCATCTAGTGGATGCATCTATTAAAACCATAAAATATCTAAATGGTCCACATGGTGGATGAATTGGCCCACAAATATCCCCATGAATTCTTTGTAAAAAGGATGGAGATTTAACTACTACCTTTAAGGGGGATGGTTTAATTATTAGTTTACCTTGAGAACATGCAGTACATGGATAATTACTTGGTAAAAGAATCTTCTGGTTCTTTAAGGGATGTCCCTGTGAATTTTCAATAATTCGACGCATCATTATTGATCCCGGATGTCCAAGACGATCATGCCAAATCATAAAGATCTTTGGGTCAGAGCACTTCTGGTGCATCACCACATGTGTTTCAATTATAGTTATAGTTGTATGATACAACCCATAAGAGAAAGCAGGCAATTTTCCAATATGAGCTTCTGGCCCGAAATCATTGAGGTAATATAAAGATATTCCTCATTACCATCGTTAGTGGTTTCAATATGATAACCATTACGACGCAAATCTTTAAAACTAAGTAAATTTCTTCTACTTTTGGTAGAATATAAAGCATTGTCAATACAAATTTTTGTTCCTTTTGGTAATATTACATTTGCTCTTCCAGAGCCTTCAATTATATTCGACGAACCTGATATAGTATTGACATTAGCTTTGAATAATGATAAATTTTGGAAATATTTTTTTATCTTTAAGGATTGTGTGCATTGTAGCACTATCTACCAGACATACATCTTCACCAATTATCTTGAAATTAGTCAATCCGTCAATATGACCCATGCCTCTATATATATGCAAAATATATATTAAAGTTAACTACCTTAAAAGGAAATTTAAAGCAACAGAACAAAATTATAAGCATAACAAATAAAACATTTTGGAAATAACATTCAAGAACATAATAATGTAGAAAATATGTTAATTGGTATGGATATTTCCATTACCAATTAGATGATCAATTTTCCCACTAGGATCCTCAAAGAAATCAGCAACATCAAGATGAGTAATGTCTACTCCTTTTGGAGTATCAAAACAATCTATAGGATCTGCTGGATCACTATGATAAGCAAAGTTCGTTTCAATATTTTTCCTTTTTTCATTGATGGAGGCTTGGTATAGGTCTACGAAATGTCTATTTGTACGACAAATACGTGACCAATGTCCTTTCATGCCACACCTATAACACTTATCTTCATAGTCTGTTGGAGGTTTATTCAGTAAACCTTTGCCCTTTTCTTTAGTGTCATTCCACTTCTGGTGGTTTCCTATGTCATTATTCCACTTCTGGTGGTTTCGTGTGTCATTTTTATTTGAAGAGCTCTGAGTATGTCCCCCTCGGTATCGATAGCAGTTTCTACCATGGCCACGCCCACAACCACGGTTTCTTCCACGTCCACGACCATGAAATGAGGTTCCATTCGCTTCAGGGAATGGTGTTGCACCGGTCAGATGAAACTGATGGTTTTTCATCAAAAGTTCGTTATTTTGTTCTGCCACTAAAAGACATGATATTAACTCAGAATATTTTGTAAACCTTCGTTCTCGATATTACTGCTGCAGGAGCACATTTGAGGCATGAAATGTAGTGTACGTTTTTTCTAACATAGCTTTATCAGTGACTTTTTCTCCACATAATTTTAATTGTGAGCTAATTTTAAAAAGTGCGGAGTTATAATCACTAACAGATTTAAAGTCTTGCAACCTCAGGTGCATCCAATTATAACGAGCTTTTGGGAGGATTACGGTATTCTGGTGCTCATATCTCTCCTTTAAATTATTCCACAGCGTTAGGGGATCTTTTACTGTAAGGTACTCAGTTTTTAACTCTTCATGAAGATGATGGCGAAGGAAAATCATTGCTTTTGCGCGATCCTGCTGGGATGCTTGATTTCCTTAGTAACTCCAAGATTCATTGCATCGAGATGGATTTCAGCATCAAGGATCCATGATAAATAATTATTACCCAATATATCAAGCGTAGAAAATTCAAGTTTTGTGAGATTTGTCATTTCAGAATATAACCACACAACAAATAATAGATCTGTAATTCGTACCTATATATTTTGTTGATGTGCAATTTGTAACCTTGATCACCAATCTGGAGATTCTTAGTTTCCTCTGTTGGCTAGAGTCTCATGCTGATAACGTGTTGTAAAATGAAAGAAAATAACATGAAAGTAAAACTAGTGATAGTACAATAGAATAGGGAGAAATATATTAATTCTCATTTCAATTCATTTTCATATCTCTGTACAATCTATGTAGGGAAACTCCTTTTTATAGGCTTAGAAAAGTATACGTACATGAACCAAAAACACAGGTTATATGTACGTATTAAATAGGAAAGTAAAGGGATTGGGGGTTAAGGCAAGTGAATGGATGTGATCATCCATTAAGGCATGTATGCATTTATAACAGTTCGCAGATTTTATCAAGGGAAAAAAATAAAATATAAAGAATTCTACTTTTCTTTATTTGGTTGCAATAGAAAATTAGAAGCAAAAGAAGAATTAGAATAATTTTGGCTTGATATGATTTTATCTTTTCTTTTCATTTTCTTTCCTCCTCATTTTTTTTCCCTTACTTTTTTTTTTGTCGGTAGAATCCATGAACCAAATAGAGGGTTACTGTAAATGGAAAATTTCAAGCGAGTGGCAATCATCATCAATTATAGGAAGTCATCAAAAATGGGCAGTTGATAAATTCTTAAAATTTTTCTTATACCATCAACTATGGGAATGGATCAAACAAATTTTTTTTTTTCTTATAGCTGCATTCAAGACAGATAGATTTGTCCCTTGGATGTCCCTTCAAATACAGATGGAGCCACACAAATTTCTTGAGACAACCAATCACGCCCTAAAGGAACTGCTATTTCCACCCACCAAACGAGCCCTAAATGATCAGCTAATCAGGTCCAAGATAATCATAAGCCATATTGTGGCAAAAGGAACTGCTATTTCCACCCAAGAATTTGCTGCATCAAACCCAAATAATGTTCAAAAACCTTTATTTTTTATTTTTTTGATAATAGCAAGAACTTCTTACTGATGCATCAAAATCATGCAAAATCAGTGTAGATATGACAATATTTCCATTGGACATGTTTCAACCTTGGTTACGTTGATGAAAAAAAACCTAGCACTAATCATATTCCATAGGCTGCCAATAACCTCTTTGCCTTAGCTAGGAAGCGATCCATCTGCCTCAAAACTTTACTAATGAAACAAATACAGATTAGTGCAACATCCAAACAGGAGCTAAACTGATTCAAATTATGTTGATTTTTTTTTTTTTTTAATTATGAATGATTCAAATTATGTTGATTATACCACTGATTATGTTAAGATATACAACATCATACCAATTGTCAGTCTTGTAAAAAATCACATATATAAACCTTTTTTTCCGAGACAGATTAAGAAATTAATAATATTGCTAAGTTAAACTCATATGCCCTATATGAAAAATGAAAAAGAAGAAGAAAATGTGTTGAGCCAAATCTGCTTGGTGTGATGAATGCAGAGGCAAACCACTTATTGTTTAAAATGTCACTCAAGTTTATTGGCTATCATCTAGGGTAGGACTGCATCCCAACCCGAACCAAACCCAATCAAAAGACAAGCTTAGGCAATAATCTTCCATACATTGGGTTGGGATTGGGTTGGAAAATCTCAACCTAATTTCAATTTGGGTTGGGCTTGGTAAGAGGGGTCGGGCAACCCAAACACAACCTGAACCCAACCTATATAATATAAAATTTTAAAAATATATTGAATAATATCTTTTAATATAATTGCTTATGTACTCAATTGTATATATGTTAATGTTTTGAATTCTTTATATTTTTTAAAATTATTTTGATGCTTTCATCTTTAAAATTTTTTTTGGGTGAAAAAATTATTTTTCCAAATTGGCATGAATTCGAGGTCAATCAATAGAATTGGGACAATTGAGATTTGTGTGCATATGTAATAATGCTTTTTTATTCAGCTTGTTTCTCTTTTATTTTTATTTTTTTAAAGAAGAAAAAAAAAATTCTAAAAGAAAAGAAACAAGCCAACCTACTTAACCTAGTGTAAACCCATTCAACCCAACCTGACCCTTTTCAACCCGTGCCCAACCTAAGTTTGCCCAACCCGAGCACGAGTTGAGCATAGGCTAGAAACCTCAACCTGAAGAACGGGTTGGGTTGGGATTGGGCCGAGGGTTTTATACTTAGGGTTGAACTTGGGATGACCTCTCAACCCACCCAAGCCACCCAAGTTGCAGCCCTAATCTAGGGTTCCTACAAGGCACTTCACCAATAAAAATTCAGCATTCACCCAAGCGTGGTATTCATCCGAATTGAAGTATAAGGATTGCAATTGTTGTGTATCAATTCACAAAAATAGAGAAGGGAGCAACTTGCATCTAAGCCTCTGACTAAGCATTGGTTTGCAAGCACCTTACGCAAACATGTGGCATTTAACTTATCGGTTGCTCGACTCACCAACTGTTATTCCTGGCCTTGAAAAATGCTTAGATGATTTTGGACATCTGATTTGATTAATGCCTTCACCACTTTGCCAAAGTGTGTAAATTAAAATTGCCCTAAAATCATCTGATCATCCTAATTTTTGCTATGATTGTATATCCCTCCTAGGCAAGGCACATGTACAAGATGGTTGGTCTGGATGCTCACACTCATGGTTTTCTGAAAGGAAAACTAAGCCAATTGTAAGGGCGGGACAGAGTTTGATAATTGGTAAACATCACTAAGTGACTAAACATTGAACATTAAACCAGAAGTACATTCCAGCAAAGGATACTGAATAAAGATGTGCAGTCTTTTCCCACCGCTTTCATTAGCATATCAACACCTGCAACAGCAAATAGTAATCTCAATCATCTTGTACTAGTAGCTGTCAAAATAAACTATGCATCCCTGACAAGCAGAATTTGAGTGATGGCACTATACATATTCTTGTAACAGATTCCACCATTAAGTTATGGGACTTAAAGCTTGGAGGTGCTACTTTAACATTGAAAAGGCTTTAACTACTATAAAAAGTTTATAATGTTCACAATTATGGAACCCCACCTTTAAGTCTTGCATACAGAGCAGGTTTCATCACTTTTTGAACTTTTCTAGTATAACATGCAGTCATTACGGCATGCATCAATCTTGTCATACCCAAGACCTAGGTCACCAATTATCTTTTTTTTTTTTATAAGCAAGTTCACCAATTATCTTTTTGGTATAATAGAATGAGTTAAGCAAGATTTCACCTTTAGGGAGTGCATCCTTTAGCTCAAGTACCATGGTGAACCCCTTATCGCTCAGTCCATGAAGGCATTTAATGTGGCCTACACGAATAAGGAATGAAATCTCACTATACTTCTTGCATCCTAGGTACAACTCTTGCTAGGAATCTTCTAGCGACTTGAAAAATTTTGCCACATCAAGATTTGGATCGTCATTACATTCATCCTTCCCGCCTTTAGATGACGGGATCCCAAATGCCCTATGTAACATTCCTTGCATATCATCAACTTCCTCAATTTCATCTTCTTCAACTGGCATTACCTCTAGAAAGCAAAGCAATTCCACTTCCCTGTGGCAAACTATGGGAATATCTCTAAGCCCATCCAACGATTGTTAGATGTTGGAGTACAACTTCTGGAGTCTGGACTAAGCCTATTCCCATTGTAGCAATTCCTACGTGGGCAGTAGATCAATCCTCTTCAAGATACATATTTGATTAATTTCTTGAGTCCCGTTTGATATTCCATAGACAGTGGATATAGTTCAATCCAACTCTTATCCATTAAAAAATTCTAGCAACTTCAATACTGTAACAGAAAAAATTCATTCAAATTAAAGCCTATAATGTCTACTATATTTTAGAAGGTATTTTGCATAGTATACGTAGCCTATAGAGGAGCTGTTGTCTTCAATTTTCCTCAAATAAAGTAGACCCTATTACTCGTGCATCCATATGTTTGAAAGCTTTAAACACTAATATTATATAAGTTTCTATAAACAATGATGATAACAACTTAAAGTTGAAAACCAAGCAGCCACTAAGATAAATGAAACCTTCACTCAATATGCCGACATAACAATTGATACGACTAAAGGAAAGCTAAACAAAGCAATCCATTCTTACATAATCCCTCACATTACAATGTTACATATAAGAAATAGGAAGCTACCATTTTCACTAAAATTATATCATGTCAATAGAGTCCAAGAAATCAAAACACTTTAAGAAAGAACCTATATACATCTTAGTTTTGCAAAGGAAGAGAAAGTGGAATAAAGAATTAGAATAAACATGGAAGCTTACTTAGTAAATGTAGGGACAAACTAACTCGCCAAATTGTGAACAACTCTCTTTCAAAATTGTGCCCCAAAATGCTACAACCTAACAAGCAAATAAACCCCATTAGATCAAGAATAAATAAGTTAATATGAAGAATCATACAATTATGTGTCAATCAATGTATATGAATAACATGGATATTTCTTGTCCTATGGGTTTGATGGTCCTATCCCATTTAAAAATTGTATACCATTCAACTATTATGTTACCTACATTCGATACTTTCATAAAAATTTCGGTAGCATTTTCTCGCTGTTCTCCAAGTACGTAATTTAGAGAGGAGGGAACATAACAATTCTTCTCTAAACTCACACCCAAAGAACACTTAGGAAACATTACCGAAATTTTTATGGAAAATATCAAATGCGTCAGTACATAATAGTTGAGTGGTATATATTCCTAAGCTGTCCAAATGGATAATTCAAGAATGGATATGTGTCAAGGTGCCAACTACTAACATCAACACATATGATTTTGTTGGGAAACACATCGTATCATAAAGACACAAAAATATTTACCCTACACCATCTATGTTGAAAAAGAGGTAAGTAGCACCTTGTGCCGCTATATCATTCTTGAATAGGTAATCTAGGTTGATATGATGAAGAAAGAAGAAACAACAAACAAGAGCCAAAAATAAGACATATTTTAATAGGAGCCAAAGCACTATCAAAAAAGGAAATTAGAAAACAATTACTTTAATAATAATTCTAATCTTTTGACAAAAAATAAATATTCTAAACAAAATAACAAATAGCTTTACCCAAAAATGTGTTTCCATTTTCAAAAAACAAAGTAGAGAAACAAAGCTACAATCCAACATCAAAGCTCACAATAAAGATCTGTGTGTACAGCAGCAATGGTAAACAAATATTTTTATTTTTATTTTTTATTTATTTGATAAGCAAAAAGAATCTATTAATAGAGGAAAAAGTAGGTACATAAAAAAGGCAAAGACTACACCCAAAATCAAAAAAACTTCTCATAGACCCGAAGACAAACACCTACAAGACAAAGAGTTGGACCGAAAAACAGAGAAGCAGGACTGGGGTCATCCCAAAAACCCCCCAAAGGAGCCAGATAACAACACGAACAACCCAGCGCACTAGAAGGCCGGACACACCCAAAAATGACTCAAGCTGGCCCAGAGGCTAAGTAGGACAGTGAGAAAACGGGTGCTGCTGTTAAGCAAGCAGTAAACACGTCCCAATACAGAAAATAATCAAGTCTCTATTGAACAAATATTTACAGAAAATAAAATAAAATAAAAAGTCTCCATCTTATATTTACAGCAACAATAATGGTGCACAAATTAGGGTTAAAAAATGGGTTAACACATTAGGGTTCAACCGAAAATGGTTATAAAAAATGGCCATCACACATTGAACACATTAGAGAGAGAATATACCTTTGATGATGGCACTGCGTTGCGTGCACACACAGAGATTTTAGGCGACAATGGGGGCTGAGATGTGATGGCAGGGTTGAGAGGTTGACAGCGGGCTGAGTAATCGACAATGGGACGTTGACGGCGGGCTGAATAATCGATGGCGGGACGTTGACGGCAGGGCAGAGACGACAGCCAGGTAGAGTTGAGAGAACGAGAGAGACACCAGCCACTAAAGAACGCGCGAGGACCTTACAAATGCTTGAAAAACTTTTGTCATTAGGGTTCAATTGAGAGGTCAGAGAGAGAGCGCTATGGAGGGAGAGCTGAAAATTTTTGCGGGAGAATGAAAAGCAAAAGATTGATGGAAGATCAAAGAAAGGGGGGAAAGGAAAACTGGAAAATCCCTAGCTTTGCCACAACTTGAAGGGTCGCAACAATGAGGCCTTCTAACTGATATTTGATATTTCCATTGCAAAGCTATGCCACGGTTCTTGTGTGCCGCAATTCTTGAGGCACAAAAATAGTGACGGAAAGGGTAATGACCAATATATACGTGGCAGCAAGCTAAAATAATTGCCACGTTTACCTGTTTGGTCACTAAAATTGATGACAATTGCCCCTGTTTTTTTAGTAGTCAACTGATTATTGGTTGAGCAGTTAAAAACACTGTACACAAAGGTCAGCTTTTCCATAACAAGATTTATTTATCTCTTTTTCTTTTTTAGGCTTTTATATAACACTAGTTATAGTACACAAGCATTGCACGGGAAGTTTTTGTATGAAAAAATTTTTATAAAAAAAATCAACATAAAATTGATTTACTTATAACAACTCATTCGCATAAAATCTAATTATATTTTTATCTTTGAATCATTAGCATCAATATATGAATAATCAATAAAAATATATAAAGTGTATCACGATAACCCATCAAAATCTAAGTCAAAGAGTGTGTGCATATATATATATATATATATATACACACATGTGAGTATGGTGCCTGAAGAAAAAAATTCATAGAAGAACAGTTCCAACTTCCTTGTGACTTGAAATGACCTTGTAGAAGAAAGCAAATAAAAGAAGAAGGACAAAATAAGGTTTTTATTCGGTGTTATATACGTGGTGCTTTCTTGCATGGCTAGAAGTCATGGCACGAGCAAGAACAGATACTTCAAATTGGTTTCAAACCCTGTTATTAACATGTGTAAACCATCTTTATCTTAAATTCACATGTAGACCATTCTTATCCCAAACCAAGGGTAAAAAATGTAGGTGTAATGTAAAAAAAGAATCAAAATTCTTCTTTCTTAAAAGACTTTTTTAAGTAACTAGTTTGATTCGTTATTACGTGCATTGCACGTGAACCATTTTGAGTCGTAATTTTCAAAACCAATAATGTAACAAACAAGAATAAATTTCATCACCCCTTCAATTTTTTGCCTCACACACCTAATGAAGAAATTCCCACATTTATAGATGCAAAATTTGAAAATCAAGTGAGTACAAAGATGCGTGGCAAAAGTAATTTAAACGAATATTTTCTCTTACAGATTCAATGAACAATGACAACAAACGAATATTTTCTCGGTCTTAATTAATGGGACTCCCTATGGTTTTTTTCAAAGTTCTAGAGGCCTTCGTTAAGGTGACCCCCTCTCCCTCTCCCTCTTCTCTTTATTCTTGTTATGGAAGCTTTGAGTAAAATCTATTACATATTATAATTAAGAGTTATATATGCTAACATCAGCTAATGCTAACATGGCTTCTTAATAAGCTTTCCCTCCAAATTCTTGCATTCTCCTCACTTTTGGGCCCACACCATGATGTCAGCAACTTCTTCTTTCTTTTTCCTTTTTTTTTTTTTTTTTTTCCTTCTTTGTACGCACTCCCTTCTCCCTTTCCCTCTTTCTTTCTTTTTTTTCCCCTTTTCAAATTTCAAACATAATACCAGATCCGGCGAGATAAGCCTCAAATTCGGCGAGATCAGCCTTTCCGACATAAGAAGAAAGCAGTCCAAGTTGCAGCAGTAGTCGATGGTGGTGATTCTCGCCAGACAAGAAGATCTAAACTCCTCCGACCCACAGCCGTTGGTGATCCCTCCGCTAGTGATGAAATGGCATTCGTTCTGTGACTCACTTTCTCTCTCATCTGTGAAATGGCGAGGAAGAGGAGAGAGAGAAATGGAGGAAGATGGAAGAAGAGGAGAGGCGAGAGATAAAGGAAGAGAGAGAGTGACAGAGAGAGTGTGACTGTGGAGAAAGAAAAAAAGAGGAGGAAGAAAGAGTGTGACGGTGGAGAGGAAAAAACAAAAGAAGAGGAAAAAGAAAAATAAAAAATAAAAAAAACAGGCGTGAGCAGCACATATCTATCTTTTCCCTATCCATTCCTTCCTTCCCACTTCTTTTCACCTATCCCTTCCTTTCTTTTTTTTTCTTTTTTTATTTTTTTTCTTCCCTTTCCCCTTACAACTTTCTTTCTCATTCCTCTAATATAAGGTTTTTTTTTTTTTTTTTTTTTTTAAGGTAAGTATCTAATACAAGTTGTCAAAAGAATAATCTTGACTATAGGATTAACACTGAAAGGTTGTTTGGCAAACTTGAAAACTTGACCACTTAAGTTTAACCATTTTTTTTATTTCACATTGATTGTTAAATCTCTTTTTCCTAATAATCCTGTTTAACTAGACCGAGAGAGAATAATAGCATTTTTGGTACTTATTTAAGTACTTTAAATAAAGTTACTGTTTGATTCCCACGCATCACGCGGGTCCATTCTAGTTATTAATAAAGCAATTGAGGAGAATTTGTTTGAGGGTTTCATGATTAATGGAGGAGGTATTGTTGGAGGTTTGATCTCTCATTTGCTCTTTGCCGATGACGCCCTTATCTTTTGTGGGATTGAAGAAGATCAACTTAGACATTTGCGGGTGGTTTTATTATGCTTTGAGGCCGTTTCGGGGTTAAAAGTTAATCTTGGTAAAAGTGAGTTGATTCCGGTTGGGAAGGTAGACAACATTGAGTATCTTGCTTCTATTCTTAGTTGTAAAGTGGGAAAACTTCCGGTCACTTACCTTGGGCTTCCTTTGGGTTCAAAATTCAAAGATAAAAAGACGTGGGATCCAGTGGTTCAAAAGGTTGAAAAAAGGCTTAGTGGTTGGAAAAAAGGTTATCTCTCAAAAGGGGGCAAATTAACTTTGATTAATAGCACCCTTTCAAGCATCCCTACTTACTTTATGTCTATTTTTAAGATTTCCATTTCCGTGGCAAATAAAATTGAGAAACCTCAAAGGGACTTTCTTTGAGATGGCTTAGGAGGTGAACTTAAATATCACCTTGTTGATTAGTCGACGGTGTGCCTTCCTAAAAAAGAGGGTGGTTTACGGATTAGATCTCTTGTGTGCATGAACAACGCTCTTCTTGGTAAATGGTTATGGCGATTTGGTACGGGGAATCAAAACCTATGGAGGGATGTGGTGATTTGGAAGTATGGTGTGTCTTTGGAAGGTTGGTGGCCTAAGGAGGTTAGGAGCACACATGTGGTGGGTCTTTGGAAAGCAATCATGCAAGGGCTTTATGATTTTATGAAGGAAATTAAATTTAAAATTGGGGATGGGCGAAGGGTGAGATTTTGGAAAGAAACTTGGTGCAATGTCACTCCACTCAAGATTGCTTTCCCCTCTTTATTTGATATTGCGGGAAATAAAGATGCCATGGTAAAAGATTATTTAGTTGGCAATTTTTTAAGACACTTTAATGATTGGGAGTTGGAAGATGTTTTGAACTTATTCCAAAATCTTTATGATAGTAAGATTTCTTTGGGAGGGAATGATTCCTTGGTGTGGCACAAGAACTCTAAGGGATCATTCTCGGTGAAATCTTATTATAAGATTTTGATCTCTACTAATGGTCCATTCCTTCCGGCAAAGATGATTTGGATTGCTCCGGTCCCCTCTAAAGTTTCTTTCATCACTTGGTTAGTGAGTAGAAACAAATGCTTGACTTTGGATAATTTGATTAAAAGAAGGTGGGTTTTGGCTAATAGATGCATTTTGTGCAAGGAAGCGGCAGAAACGGTTGAGCATCTCTTTATTCATTGTCATATAGTGTGGAGTCTTTGGATGCTACTCTTTAACCTTTTTGGGATCCAATGGGTTTTGCCTTCACATCCTCACAATCTCCTATCGAGTTGGCGAATCAAGACGGTGAACAAAAAAGCTAAGATGGTTTGGGATATGGTACCACACGCTCTTTTTTGGTGCCTTTGGAGAGAAAGGAACCTTCGAACTTTTGAAGATAAGGAAGCCTCTTTAATTGAGCTAAAGTCTTCTTCTGTAAAGACACTTTTTTGGTGATCTTCTAGTTACTCTAATGGCCACAACCCCTCCCTTGTTGACTTTCTTGACATGCTAAAGATTTAGCTTGGGGTTTTTCTTTTTCTTTTTCTTTTCTTTTCTTTCTAGTGGTTAGCTCTTGTATATCTCTTATGTACTTGGGTTTTGCCCTTTTTTCTAATACAATACTTCCATCAAAAAAAAAAGTGATCTTAGTGGACAATAGCATTAGCCATTCGAATATATAAAAAGGAGATCAAGATAAGAAATGTGGAACAATGTGTTATAGAGCATATTAACAACAAGAAGGTTTTTACCAAAAAAAAAAAAACAATAAGAAGGTACTTCTGGATCATTTAAATTGAAACAAACCAAATCTTTTATTGCAAAATTCCTAAGAATATGTTTTAGAAAGAATCATTTTATTAGTATAGAAATCTCTAGTAACAATGAGTTATTCCACTAAAAATTTTGATGACCTAATCTTGATACAATCTAAAAAGAGAATGAAAGGCAAACTTTGGAAAGATAATTTGGGGAGAAGATCGTAAACATGAAAGGAGAGGCTATATTACTAGCATTATAAGGTTAGCATTTTCAAAGTTTGGAAATGGGCTTTAAAGAGATTTTGAGAAACCCTCTGAACTATCTCAAAAACATAAGAACCACATCAAGCATATAACAAACCAACTCATTTAAACAAATATATGAAAATTCTTTCTAAATTTTTTCCTTTGCAATTACAATCCAATTGAGAAAAGCCCAAGAAACACCAATAGATCTCTAGATCCGCTTCCTCTCCCTCATTCTTGCCAAAATATTTGAAAGTAGAAACTATACAATAACCAAATGAGAGCCTAAAAAACCAATATATCTCTTGAAAAATCCAGGATACCAAAACTATTCATCCAAATCAAAAAGAAAACAAAGTTCTCCAAAGTTTATGTGAACTATGTTCAAAGTTCTCTACGGATCCACAAGGCCCATGCTATACACATGAAGAATTTTCAAATTAAAGTAAGATATAGCTGGTAAAATATGGACACATAGCCCAGTTTTCTCATTAAGTTAAAACAATAATAAGTTCATACAATTTGACAATATGAGTTACAGGACATGATAGTATAGATTGGACTATAGCTTCCATAGCTGATTATGCAGCTCCCAGTACCTAGATGTAATTCATACTCAGCTTGACTCAGCTTAAACCAAGCAGAGGACAAAGTAAAATTGCCTAAACAAAAACTTTGGTAAAACAGGTTTAAAATGTGGTGCATTACCACCCAACTACTAAACAGTAGTATGCTAAATTCGACCAAATTCAAAATTTGCTTTGACAAATTTTTCAGTTTCCCAAATAGGTCCTAGATAATAGAATGCAATAGCAAATGTGTATCCGGGGCTCCATAGATGCATACTTACGAATCCAATGTATAGAACTTAAACACCCAACCCAACTGCCAAACCTACAGAACAAGAGAGATCCATATGCATAAATTCACAGGATCAAGTTTGGTTCAACAACATACATGGCATAAAAGATTTAAGAACTAAAAACAACCCACTAAATGTCAGTTGTTTGACAATGTAGCCACGTCCAGATTGGCTCATATGCCTGATTCTCAATAATCCAATAAAAAGCATTTGCATTAGTTGAATCAAATGCAGCCCCATGAATCCAACATTATAGACAAATTTGGCCACTTTTATGTAATTTCACTTATTTCCCTAAATTTCTATTATTTTTTGGGTTTCATTGAGGTTCTTTGTTTCTTTGTGAATGAACAATAGCCGACAAAAATTCATATATGAACCCCTAAAGTATATACGAAATAAAATGAACTAAACAATACGCAATTTACTTCTAAAAGTAGTTTATCAAACACAGGAAAAAATAGAGAAAAGAATTAACAACTCGCAGAAATAAATTCTAAGCACAATGTCACCTGAGATTTTTTTTCTCAACTATCCCTGCAGTTGGAAGTGAATTTCCCCAGGAAAGAGAAGGAATAGAAGAAATTTGTATCTTCACCCCCCCCCCCCCCCCCCCCAAAAAAAAAAAAAAAACACACACAAATGGTACATTAGGTAATGAAGAAGAATCCTAACAAAGTAAATCCGATGGTGTCTTAACCGCAAAATAGAAAACCCTAGGCGAGGGTTTGTGGTGAAGACAAGAGCAAACCCTAAAAGCCTAAATTTCAAGAAAGAAAAGAGGGTGAGGGCTCTGTTAACAGCAAAAAAACGAAAAAGAAATAATAAAATCACAGACCTGCCGGTGGGGACGATGAGCGGCGGTGTAGGTTTGCTGGCCGGCGGCTAGCCCCGGCGTCGAGAGACAAAGAGAGAGGAGACAATGAGGGTTAAGCCTTGTCGAGAGAGTAAAGAGGTTTTCGTGGCTTCGTGGGTTAATATCGTTGGGGCTTCTTTCTTTTCTCTTTCCAGTAGCCAACTGCCCAACTAACCACCGGTGCCCGGGACATAATTTGAACGCGAAACTTTTCGTTAATACAAAAGCTGTTTTTTTGTAAATCTTTAATTGGTGAAAATACCAGTCTTGGACATTTTACGTTCTCCATAACGGTCAAATATTATTATTTTATAAATGCAAGACATGCGATGACAATAAATTTGAAACAAAGCTAGATTGGTAATATCCTAATGCAAAAATCATTACATTAAAATATATATATATATATGCTTGTCTCTCCCTTTCACATAGTACCCAAAAAAGAAAATAGAAACAGATTGCCAAATAGATTTGGGAAAAAACATATGACCATAAATCCGAGACAAATGTACATTGGTGAAATAATAACACAAAAATGACATAAAAAGTGTCTCTCACTTTGAGATAGTAGTCAAAATAAATTTAAAAAATGAAAAATGAAAGTAAAAGTAGAAGAAGAATAAATCTGATGCCTTACCAAACCACTGCAGGGTGGACTTACCAAACCAGTGGGAGTTTTCGTCCCGGAGTTTGAAATCTCTCTCAAATCCCTCATTTTCAATTGTTGAGAAGGGAAAGAGTGTGTCATGATCCAAAATTATTGAGTCATGATCAAGGAGAATAAAATTGGATTGATTTAATAAAGTTTTTTTATTTTAGAACAAACTAGAATTTGACTTTTTCAAAGTAAACAAGTTTTAGTTTGAAATGTAAGTGAGAATAAAATCATTTCAACCAATATTTGAGTTTTTAAAAAATCGGGCATGACATATTCGCAATACGGGTTTGCCAAGTAAAATCAATAACCTGTTAAAAAATATAGTATAAAAAGCATAATACATCCATCCGCATAGAATATCATCTCTTGCCTTATATTCTATATGGTTCCAAATCAAAATTAATTATTACAATTCCAAAATAATAAATACACATCGCCAAGAATTAAATTACATTCAATCATAAATTAATACGTCAATTTAATTCACAGTTTATCATAGATCATACCATCAACCATATTGAATGCCTTGTGAACCAACATGCAATTATTTTCATTAATAGTATCGTCAAGCTACTGTAACTCAAACAACATCTTTATCTTTATGAAACCTATAAAACTATAAGAAAGTGAGCTAACGCTCAATAGGTTACACATTTTTACGAAGTCCATCAAGGTTTTAAAATCCATTTAAAATCACAAGATATATATATATATATATATACTCATATTAACACTAAATATTAAACAAACAAGTGATCATCCCGGACCTGTTTTTGTTTTTTGTTTTTGGTAAATAGTACTTGCATTAAAACTTAAATAGAGTTGTTACATCTAACAGTTGTTGGAAAAGAAATGTCCATACAATTAGCTTAGAGCTGTCACAAAATCCAAACAGGAAGATCGGAGCAGCATAACGCAAAAAAGGATCATCAAGCTTGCTGCCTTGTTTGGCCAAAATATCCGCCCACTAGTTATCTTCACGATATGCGTGGCTAACTTGGATTTGAGGGAACTGGTTCAATAACCACCTGCAATCAAACATCATAGCACCACCCTCTGATTAACCAAACTAATGACCACCTGCGCATCAATTTCAATTTCAAGATTTGTTACACCCAAGTCCATGGCTAAGCTCAGACCATTCCTGAGTGTCCATAATTCCGCTGAGGCATTAGTTGTATAGCCATGTTTCTGGATAAGGCTGAACCGTCATATTGTGTTTGAACCAGCTATCATCCAGAGGATTCCACTCTACAGAGATAATGCAGTTTCGGGATACTGGACGGGAGTTCCCTGCAAGACAGAAAAATTCTCTTGTCCATTCAACACTAGTGTGGGCTACAGTGTCAGAGGTGGCAACTATGGAATTAAAATCCGCAACAATGTGGCTTTTCCATTGGGAGTAGCATATAAAGTTAAAATGTACATTCCAAGGTAAATCGAAGCAAAAGGGTGGCATGGTCAGTAGTGTTTGATTTGAGCCACAAGATGGTAAAAACAAAGGTGAACAGGTTTTAGCAAAGAGGCATTTAAAATGAATACGAGGGGTACACAGCCAAGTGGTTATGGGCGCAAAGCCAAATAAAATTTTTCATTCTATGGAGGACCTGGAGCTCTCCAAATCCAAGAGAAAGAGTGATATTAGCGCGGAGGGCACCATCATCCCTTGCCTCTTCATATCCAACATTGACGTAACTTCATTTTTTTTTTCTAAAAAGGTCTACTACTTTAGTCTACCCATTGTATAGGCCAGTTATTTTTGAATGGGCTCACACAAGCTAAGAGCATCTCCAGTGAGCTATAACCTATGCTATTACTATATTATAACATTTAGCACAAGTTGGGTTACTCCAATGGTGTGCTAAAAACCTGTACTAAAAATAGCAATAGCTCATTTTTGTGCCAAATATAACACAAGGATAAGCTATTGCTGTATTCGCCATGTCAACCCTTTATTTCTCAACAATCAAAAACAGCAACAACTGTTAAAAATACAATATTTCTCTTCCAAAATTTTCTTAGCAACCAAACAGCCCGTAAATTAATAAAACATTTTCAAAAATAATATTGAAATCTTATATTAAAAATAAATTAAAAAAAAGTCGCACATGGGTAAATCTAGTTAGCATCATAATTTTGTGGTTGGAACAATGGAAGTTGGAAGATGATAGTTGATAGTTTATAAAAAATGAAGGGAATGGAGGTTGTGGCAAAAAATAGCATACTATATCATTTACACTATTAGAACACTTTGTGCCAAATTATAACATTTAGTACTATAGTATGTGCTAAAATAACAATAGCACAGATAATTTAGCTCACATCACTGAAGATGCTCTAACAGACCTCTTTATCAAGGTTAGGGGGGATCTAAGATCTCAAGGTGTGTTTTTGCTTTCAACACCTCTCTAAAACATAGTAATTAAACTTGGATTGGACACTAACCCATACTGGTGTCATGATTAAAAAAATTAGTCCCTCCATCCCACAAGATAGGTCAAGTTTGACAAACCATGGATTTCATTGACTTGTCATTTGTTAAATTCCATCGTTCCAAAGTACCCTTCTTTGGTTGGTATTGGGTTTTGTATTAAAATTAATTATTGAAATAACAAAGGATAATATAGAAAAGTTAAAAAATTTTATGATTTGACTCTTCAAAACGGACAAACATTTTGAGACAAAAAAAGTAGCAAAAATGGCTTATCTTTGTAGGATGGATAGAGTAATAAAAATGTAAAATAATTGAAAAAAAATGAATTTTAACTTTAAAAAATGTATATATAAAATTTATTAGTATCATGTAATATCATTTTAAATATATTTGTACCATTTAGTATTTAATATATATTAGTTTAAATATATTTTTGGATTTGGTGTATAACATTTTTTATTTGTATGCATATTCACACTATTAAATAATGTAAGGAGAACTTATATTAACAAACATGCCAGGTAGCCTGGTGGCTGTGAAGGTTACTTACAACTTGTTGCATCTACGTTCAAAAATATGCACTACTTGTTGCATCTACGTACAAGCCTAGGGGCGGTCACCTTTGTTTTTTCTAATAGATGTGTACATATAAACTTTGATGCTCTATTTTTTTTACAAAAATATAAATCAAAAAATTGATTATTTAGAAAGTAGAAGAAAATATGTAAATAAAAAAAATTATTTATTTGAGTAAAAAAGGCTCATTTAACTAAAACATTGCGTTTTAATTTAGAAATTAGTTTTATATGGATGCTACAAGCATTTACATAAAACATAATGTTTTATTTTTTTGGGTACATTGGGAGAGGGTCAAACCCCAAACATAGCATACTCCTACCCTTTTTTTTATCCTTTCTCACCACTTGACTAGTCCCAGTGGCTTATAAAACTTAGTGTTTTATTGAGAAGTGAATAATGTCATTTACTTACCTACAAAAAAATAAAATAAAATAATGTCATTTATGTTGCATGGTTAACATCCATTACTCAATAAGATTAACAGGGGATGTGAGGGTAATTTCAAAAATTAAAGAAGGTGTATTTGTAAATGTCAGAAACCAAAGGGGTTTAAGTATTAGTTAACCAATCTTAAATATCTTAAACTATAGTATAAATAAAGGTAAATTGCAGAAAATCCTCCTGAAGAATGGGGTCAGCAGATAACTGCTTATGTTTTCATTTTACCAATGTGCCCTCTAGTTCAATTGGGGATTTAATTGGTTTAACACCATTAATGATAAATGTGAAAAGACTGATATGCTTAAACCCTTCTCATCACTTGTATCCTCTAATTAAAAGTATTTTAGATAATACGAGTTCGTTAATGATGTCACGTCCGTAGTACATGATTAATTTTGTCAAATTTTATTAATAAAAAGCAACGATAAGATACATTAACAAAAATTAAAATATAAAAAATCACATTGATAAAATTAAAATATGAGGAAGGTTATTTGCTAAACCTATAATTCGGGTTTATATGCAATTTTGTCCTATAAATGATGAATGAAGAGCAGTTTAAAAAAGAAAGGACACAAGAAATTCCTGTCAGACAGAAATGTAAAGCGTATGACTGACACATCGGCATCGGGCGGAACCCAGACTGCTAAACACGCACAAACACACAGGAGATAGTTGAGATGACTTTCTGAAGAAGAGTTCTACTGCCCGTCTCCACTCAACGCTTCACTCTTTTGGCTTCCGAAACCCTAGAAATCAACTCATCTCAAGAGGTAATATCGATCTTTTCTCCTTACGTTTTTGGGATTTCGTTTTTGCTTTGGGAAAACTGAAACGTTTTCCAGCTCGGAAAGCATTTCTGGTTTTGTTTTGGCCTGCAAAACATGTTCGCTTCAAATTCGTAGATCTCCTATGGTCTCTTTTTGGTTTTTGGTACTGTTAGTTTGTGCTTGATCTTCCACCTTTTGAGCTTCTGTTGCTTGTTTTATGTGCTGAAAGATCCATGTTTTCAGCAAGCTTTAACCTTGTTTTTACCTTCATTTTGCAGGAAATCAGTTTCATGTTGAATCGTGAAGTGTAAATTTGCATTATTTGAACGGTTTCTTGGTAATTCGCAAGCCTTCCTGTGTGATTGTAATATTACTAGGTCTAAATCTGTACTTTATAGTGTTGGTTTGAAGTTGTAAATTTGACGGCTCAATAGCAAACTGCACCACCAAAAAGAAAAAGGAAAAAAAGATAAGTGGGTATTTTGGGATTTGAAGTATAAAGAGGGAAATCTTGGTTTTGTTTAAGTTGGTTAAAAGGGTTTGTAATGGAAGGAGGGTCAGGTCACACCTCTGTTCCTCCTTCAAGTTCATTTGATAAGTCTAGAGTTTTGGATGTGAAGCCTTTACGTAGTTTGGTTCCTCTGATGCCGACTTCAACTCAAGCTCCTCCCTTTGTTTGTTCACCACCGTTTGGGCCCTTTCCTCCGGGGTTCACTCCATTTTACCCATTTTGTAATCTCCAAGGATCTCAAAGCTCAGCAGAGCCGCACAAACAAGCCAACCCTACCAGAGCTACTAATCAAGACGGGGGTTTCCCTTTCAGCCACCCAACACAAACTCCCGTAGGCCCCATACCGGCTCCCATTCGTTCATTTAGAGCCCCACAACCAGCAACGGCTGTACCACCCCATTTTTCAGGGGCTTCGAATGGAGATACAGGGTCATCAATTGATACCTCCAGAGAGGTGGGTACACCATTGCCAACACAAAGTGTGAATGCAGGGGGCTCTGTTGGATTGGCAATGAAAGAAGATGGGTTTATTAAAAGCCAGAAGCGGGCTGCACCTCATCTGCGTGGCTCCAATTCATCACAGAAAAAGATGAAGAAAAGTCAAGATGTGACCTTTTCATTATCGGTTGATGGTGGCAAAGGGTCAGTTGGGAATTCTCTCATGGGTGTAAACTCAGTCCATCGAGATGATGGTAACAGGGAAGTAGTTGACTATGTACTCATATCATTCGATGCGCTCCGGCGAAGGCTTAGCCAACTGGAAGATTCTAAAGAATCGCCGGCTGGAATTATCAGACGTGCGGATTTAAAAGCTGGAAACATCTCAATGAGTAAAGGGTTTCGAACAAACATGAGGAAGAGAATTGGAGTTGTTCCTGGTGTTGAGATTGGTGACATTTTCTTTTTCCGGATGGAGATGTGTTTGGTGGGATTACATTCTCAGTCTATGGCTGGGATTGACTACATGAATGTCAGGGGTGATTTAGAAGAAGAACCAGTGGCTTTGAGCATTGTTTCATCAGGAGGATATGATGATGATGCAGAGGATAGTGATGTTTTAATCTATAGTGGCCAGGGTGGGACCAAGAAAGATAAGCAAGTGGCCGATCAGAAACTTGAAAGGGGTAATCTTGCTCTTGAGAGAAGCTTGAGGCGGGCCAATGAGGTTAGAGTCATCCGAGGTATGAAAGATGCAGTAAATCCAGCAGCAAAGGTCTATGTCTATGATGGCCTTTATACAATCAAGGAGTCATGGATGGAGAAAGGGAAGTCAGGTTGCAATATTTTCAAGTATAAATTGGTAAGATTACCTGGGCAGCCAGTTGCTTTTGCTGCTTGGAAATCAATTCAGAAATGGAAGGAAGGTTTCACATCTAGAGTTGGACTTATTCTTCCAGACCTCACTTCAGGGGCTGAAAGTGTACCTGTTTCACTTGTGAATGATGTTGATGATGAGAAGGGGCCTGCTTATTTCACTTATTTTCCCACTCTCAAGTATTCAAAATCATTCAAGTTAACTCAGCCTTCTTTTGGTTGCAACTGCCATAATGCATGCCTCCCTGGTGATCTCAACTGCTCTTGCATTCAAAAGAATGGAGGTGATTTCCCATATACTGCCAACAGGATTCTTGTGAGCCGGAAGCCATTAATACATGAGTGTGGTCCCACATGTCCTTGCTTTCCAAACTGCAAGAACAGAGTGTCCCAGACTGGTTTGAAAGTCCACTTAGAAGTGTTTAGAACAAAGGATAGGGGTTGGGGTCTGCGGTCATGGGATCCTATCCGTGCTGGCACTTTTATTTGTGAATATGCAGGCGAAGTCATAGACAAGGTAAAGCAGGGTGGGGACGAAGGTGAAAATGATGAGTATATTTTCGACACAACTCGTGTTTATGATAATTCGCTCAAATGGAATTATGAACCTGGATTACTAGACGAGGAGAGGTATGCTGACTCTGATGAGGATTTCAAGGTCCCATCTCCCCTAATTATAAGTGCAAAAAATGTTGGAAATGTGGCTCGGTTTATGAATCATAGTTGCTCTCCAAACGTCTTCTGGCAGCCTGTTTTATATGAGCACAACAATGAATCTTTTCTCCATATTGCGTTTTATGCAATCAAACACATTCCTCCTATGACAGAATTCACATACGATTATGGGATTGCCCAGTCTGAAAAGTTTGAGGCTCAAAGTAGTGATACACTTAATAGGAAAAAGAAATGCTTATGTGGATCATCAAAATGCAGGGGTTATTTTGGTTGACGGTTAAGGAGTGTTTACTGGTGGACAAATATGGTGCCATCAACGAAGTCCAGGTTAGAAGGTTTGTCCCACAAATTCTTATGTTCATGAAGTTCTATTGAAATGTTTTTGTAGTACTCGTTTGCTGTCTTTATACATGCTGGCCTACTATACTGTCCTATCTTGGATATTCAATTTTATTGATCCAATGCTTGTAATTTATGCTGAACTTTGTGCAAGTAATTTATGCTGAACTTTGTGCAAGTAATTTATGCTAAACTTTACTTGTAATTTATGCTGAACTTATGCTTGTAATTTAATGCATTGCTTATCTGATCAGAAATTGGTGGTTTTATCTAATATCCTCCCTATCACTTCAGTTAGTGAGAAATATCCTAGAATTTAATTTGATGCTGTTTAATATTACATGTATTATTTTCTAATTGTTCATTTCATCTTAAAGAATGACAGGAGAGAAAATTGATTAATTTGTTCTCAATTATGATCCAAAAAGAGTGAAAGGTGAATAAAATAACTGTCCGATATTTTGTTATGATGGATAAAGCATTACAAGTACTCACTGGTTGAAACATTAACAAAATTCTAAAAAGGGGTCCATAGAGTTTTTTCATTGTTAGTTTAACCCGTATCTTTCCGCCATATTGAAGCATCAGCACCCTTTCTTGCACCAACCAAATTATGTGATCCAATAACTAAGGTACATCAGCACCGCAAACTGACAATGCAAATGTAGTTGATCCTCCCATTCTGTTTCACTTTTCTGTATAAGGTGCTGATTAGGGTATACTTCATTGGAATATGATGGTAAATTTTATACAAAGCTATTGATGAAGAAAATGAGTATTTTGGTGAGACTAAAGAAGTATTAAATTAGTTCCAGGGGAATGACTTATTCTCTGTCCTAACTGCAAAGAATTCCTGATGATTCCACGTCTCCTTTTGTTTCTTCTGGGCCTTCAATACATGGAGTGATCACGTAACATTGCATGAAGTTTTTCTTTATTTATTTTTATGACACTTAGTTCAGTTTTTGATGGTCCCTTCTAAGCTTTCATAAAGTCTTTAGGACCATACCAATCCTGATATAATTTGCTTTTGCTTCTCTATCTGTTGCTGATGCATATCTATCTTGCATTAAAAAAAACAGGAGCCCGTAATAGAAAAGTAATTGTATTATGCATCCTGTGTAATGTTTCCTGTCTCCTTCACATATTGTGGAAGCAGTGCTTCAAGTGCAGTGAATTTTCTTTGCAAATCATAACTTTTTAAAGATTAATAGTTATGGGGAAGAATCATGACTCTTCCTTGATTTATGTTGCATGTCTGGTACCAATAAAAGATCAAGGAAAATGCCAAGACTTCATTTTCAAAGTTGTTGTTGAAGTTCAGTTAAAAAATTGTGCAACACTTAACCTGAAAACCATACTAAAGAGATACTACTGATCACAAACATGAAGTTTATAGTGATGCTGCTATAGCTCTAACACTTACATTATTAAGGAGATATCAGTGAGCATGCTTACTCATAATCAATAATATTAAGCTTAGATGAAAAAATGTTTTTTGATTTTTTGATTGCTGAAGGAGAGAAGTGCTTGTTTAGTTGGATGATCAATCAAATTGAATTATGTTTTAGGTATAGATTGACTATTGGTTGTTATGCTGCAATGAACCCTTGATCACCTTAGTTCTGACCTTGGTTTATGACCATTAAACCAATCTCCTATTTCTTGAGGTGATTGAAGAAATAACAGCTAGTAACTGACGAGCTTTGTTGCATACATGTCAACATCGAGGTTGAATATGATACTCCCCAAAATGGTCATTTCTTGTTCGCAGATGGCTATCATGAGAAAAAGGATAACCTTTTTTTTTGGTATTTTACATCAACCCTTAACCTACCCTAACCCCACCACATGTAGATGCTGTCTGAGATATGGTTCAATGGCAGATGGGATGTAGCCTTTGCCGTATTTTTGTTAAGACTTAGGGTTGACCGAGGTGGCTATATCTTGTTAGAGATAGACATTATATCAAATTGTAAACCTTCCAACAGATGGAAGGAAGGGAACATATGACTTAGAGTTGACTGAGGTGACTATATCATGTCAGAGAAACCTTTCAAGGGATGGAAGGAAATGAACACATGATAGAGTCAAGAACATTCTAAAGTAGGCAGGTGTCTTTAATGTCATAAACATGTCAGAGAAACCTTTCAAGGGATGGAAAGAAATGAACACATGATAGAGTCAAGAACATTCTAAAGTAGGCAGGTGTCTTTAATGCCATAAACATATCAAGAGTGATGGACATTAATAGGGATATTGATCGGTTGACCCTTGCTGCGTCTTGGAGGGACAACCCTTCAATATCTCTGTTAATGCCCATCTCTCCGAATATATTTGTGGCATCAATACAACGTGCCTGCTTCAAAATGTTTTTGACATTCTCTATACCAATTATGTGCACTACCCATTCCTTCCATCCCTTGGAAGGTTTACAGTTTGATGACTTAATCTGATGTCTTTCTCTTTCTCTGAAGCAGCCCTCATTTCATGGTTTTGGGTTTCTCGCTATATCTTCCTTAGGCTTTTTGTGTGATGGACTTAACCCCAAGGTTTTCCCATAGCGGTAAAGATGGCCAATGGAGATTGCTTTGCTCTTGCCCCTTGCTTATATAGGCACATTGTGCTATTGCCTAGATATGATTGAACTCTCTGTGGGGTGATATATAGTTTCCAGCTTCGTAGACACATCCTTTGTGTTGATGTTCGTATTGGAGCGCTTTCCATGCTATGCCCTTGAAGTTAATGAGTACTCCGAGGGCAACAGGCTCCTAGATCATTTTGCTAGTTTGGTGGTTATTCATATTCAAGAAAAAAATTTAAGGCCCTAGATTGTCCTCTGGGGTTGTTTCATATGGCGTCCATACATCAAGGGACCTTTTTGGGGAAGCAGCCAAATTTTTTCATCAGACACAATTCAAATCTGCAAAATGTCGGGGAGGTTTTGCTGATGATCTCCTTGTTGTGCTGATACTGGTCCATCCTCACTCCTTTGTATCAATGGTGGAAGGAGAAATCTCCCATTCTGCCAACTCTTGTTGCTCACTCTGATCAAGGGCTATGCAGTTCAGATTTGATCACGAAGTAGTCACTAGGAGATATAAAGGGATGCATGTCTCTATAGTCTCACAGTCTATGCTGCATGGTTTGTGCTGCCACATCCCCCCTTTATTAATGAAGTCATTGTCCCCTCATTTACATGTGAGGGAACTTTGTCTACTGGCTTGGGAAAATTTTGAATGAATTCCTTGGATATCTTAAATGATTTTTCCTAAAGAGAAGCATAGTACCCCTGTGACAGACGTACTTGGGGGAGATTTATGGCAGCACCGTCCTCCTAAGAACAAGGTTATATAATTTTCAATGCTAGTTTGATCAAGTTAAAAATTTATCTGCCATAAACAGGGTACAGTGACAATTTCCCTCCATTGCCATGTGGCTTGGAATTTCTGGGTGCTTAGCTTCCCACTCTTTGGGTTTTAGTGGGTCTTATGTTCTTCCATTTATGATCTTCTCCCGGGGTGGTGGTTTTAAGGTGGGAAGTAGGGAGATTAAAAGAGTGTGGGATATGGTTCCGCATGCCCTTTTGGTGTATTTTGAAAGAGAGACTTGAGAACTTAAAGGGGTTGAAGCTTCTTAGGTGACCTTAAGTCCTTTTTTGTTATTTGTTAAGAATCTTTTTTATTGGTTTTGTAGTCCTAGAGTTAGGCTTAGCCCTTTTGTGCACTTTATAAGTTCTTTTAAGCACTTAGGAGGGGACCTTTTGGCTAGCTCTTGTATTTGACTCATGTACATGGACTGTGCCCTTATGGTTGTAATACAACACTTCAATAAAAAAAAAATGGATGGAACACATTTATCAGTTGCACACAATCCTTTTTATGTCCTCTGTCCAAGTATTCATCAGTTTGTATGTGGAGGAGAAAGTGATTACTTGTGCATCATGTACTGTAGTTTGTTACTTATATCAGTCCCGGTCAAGTGAGCATGTGCTGATATAACTTATATCAACACCATGCATTAGGGGTTGTACCTCGTGCATTGGCCCAATTTACCCCATAACCTACTAATGCACGAGGAGCAACCCCTAATGCCGGGCCTAATATAAGTTATATTAGCATGTTCTCACTTGACCATTACACACACACACACACACACACACACAGTATGGATGGTTGTGGCTCCATGTGCTTCGTGTTCTTATATCCGTTGTTTTGTGATAATGTGTTTTTAATATTCTTTTGATTGTGATCAAGTAATTACCTGATTGAGCTGATGAGATATCGGGCCCCATCATATCGTAAATGTAGGACACCAAGTGTTTGTGTTTAAAGAAAATAGGGTGTTTTAATCAATGAACAACAAAATATATATCTTTCAATTGCGTTTGAAAACCGGTTGTTGTTGAAGCACTACGAGACTCGAACACTACGAAGTTAATTTCAATATTGTTTTGTTGAAGATGAATCGCAAATTAAGGGTCTTAGAGGAGGACCAACAAAGGCAATGACGATTAGGTTGATTAATGCAGAGAAATAATGTGCCTGCAGACTTCAACTCAGCTTAGTAATGCCTTCTCCAAGCTATTTGGGTTGGCTATGCATGCTTTGTTGTCATTCGATATAGGACCGTATCTTCGATTAGTTATTGGGTGCCATTTATGGTGCATTGCTTTTGGGAAAGCCCTCATAGAAAGTCATAATCTCTTCCAGGATTCATATTCTTATCGGTTTGGTTAAAAACCTGACATTTGTTGTGGCTTCAAAGCTATCTTGTTCCTTTCTCTTGGCTTAGGACTGCTATTATAGGAAGATAAAATCTTAATACAACACATGTAAAATTGTCTGATCTTGGTTGCTCATAATGCCACGATCCAGCTCACAAAGAATAAAATAAAATAATAAAGTGCTCAGAAACTCTCTAACAACAAAGAGGAAACGGGCTTCAAAGAAGCAAAAGAGCCTAAGAAAAAAAATCTACAAAAAGGAAGCCCCAACATATCTCTATCAAGCTCAAAGGGAACAACACCAGAATCCACATGCAACCAAGTAAGATCAGTAAATTTGAGAGCAAAATTTGCTATTTTGTCTGCCACACAATTACTTTCTGATGCAGCGGAAAATACGCGGTCGAGACTAGCTCACCAAAAAACAAACAAGCTTCCACCAATCTGTTGATTGTCGCAAGAACAATGCTAGATAGTAGGCAACCACAATCAATATTCTCTCAAGAACACAAAAGTAGGAAAATAAAGGAGAACTCTCTCTCTCAATATTATTAATCAAATAATCAAAGTCTGAACTAAAACTATTTGCCATAAGGCTTACATGCCTTTATATAGAGAACTAATAAGAAAAACCTAGTTCTACTAGAATAAGACAACCTAGTTCTACTAAAACAAGAAAACCTAATTCTACTAGAACAAGAAAATATCAAACTACCTAGGAAACAAATTAAATTAAAAGCAATAATTAAATAATAATAATAAAGACTCCTAAAATATCTAAATAAACTAGAATCCCGATTCAGCAGCAAGACGTCCAACAGCCCCTGGTGTATATGCCGATGCAATCTGCATCATTCTACCCTGTTTGGAGAGAATTCGCCCTCGAATTCGCAGCTTCATCATCGGAGCTATCTTCATGATAAGGAACCAAGTGCTTGACATCGAACAAACTATAAGTACGAATACTACCACCATACTTGCAGTTGCTGATATCGCAGATGAAGTGCTTGATCCGCCATGGTTCGGTTGCACAAAAGTGATCGTTCCACACCTTGCATCATCATCCCTATTCTCCCCTGTTTGGAGAGAGTTCGTCCCCGAACTCTGCGGGTTGGCTTCACAGAAATATTGATGTCGACCAATCCAGCTAAATAAATACTTTGAGAACTTTTTTTGTTTAAATTGCCTCCAAAATTTATTTTCCCGAAATTTCAGAACAAAAAAATTTTTCTCTGCACCCTTCGTCTCATTCAAAATTTTCAGCAGTAAAGTATTAACAACACAACAAATATTGTCAACTCCAATAAAATCATAATACTTCAACTCTTCAACGACCAAAATTTCATCCTCTTGAAAATCACCAAGTAGTTTAACACGACAATAAAAATTATTGTTTGAATAATTTTTATTAAGTGTCCCATAGGTTATAGCCTCCTCTTGCCTTTCCAAATTTTCAATAATATTTGGCTTAATATCATCATCATAATATTCATCAAAAATAGGTGGAGAATTAAAATCCACTAATTTTTCAGTTTCAGCATCATGAAAATTATTTAAAGAAAATTTTTCCATGACTTCAAAATTCTTACCTTCTTCAACTTCATTCAAATCTTCATTCTCTACAACAACATCCTCAACACAAACATCCTCAACCAAAACATCCTCAACACTCTCTTTGTCCATAGAACGCGGAGATGGAGGTCGATGACTACGACACCGCTCAAGACAATAACTCTTGAAGAGGGCACGTACTTCATCTTTGATTTCTTGTTTAATTCGGGCCATGTCCTCGCGATAATACACGTCCTCCAGATTGGCTTCACGGCCTCCGGCACGTCTTCCTCCTCGTCTTTGCATGATGGCAAGAACGAACTGGGCTCTGATACCAACTGATGCAGCGGAAATTACGCGGTCGAGACTAGCTCACCAAAAAACAAACAAGCTTCCACCAATCTGTTGATTGTCGCAAGAACAATGCCAGATAGTAGGCAACCACAATCAATATTCTCTCAAGAACACAAAAGTAGGAAAATAAAGGAGAACTCTCTCTCTCAATATTATGAATCAAATAATCAAAGTCTGAACTAAAACTATTTGCCATAAGGCTTACATCCCTTTATATAGAGAACTAATAAGAAAAACCTAATTCTACTAGAACAAGACAACCTAGTTCTACTAAAACAAGAAAACCTAATTCTACTAGAACAAGAAAATATCAAACTACCTAGGAAACAAATTAAATTAAAAGCAATGATTAAATAATAATAATAAAGACTCCTAAAATATCTAAATAAACTAGAATCCTGATTCAGCAGCAAGACGTCCAACAGCCCCTGGTGTATATGCCGATGCAATCTGCATCACCTTCCCTGTAAATATGAGAAAAAACCACATGCAGCTTCTTAGAGGTTTATTAAAGAAAATAATTCGTCAAAGTTCATAGAGGTTTATAGAAGTTTGAATTTAAGTTATATGATCCTTTAAACTTGCTTTATGTCAAAGTAGATTTGCTTGGGAAGTGCATGTAATTATGAATTTTTATGTGAAATGGTAGAATTAGAAATGACTAATCCTGATAAGTTGATGATGGTGCTTATCATCAAGGACAAAATGGGAGAATGGCAGTGGTCATGTTCAACATTCTGCTTTTGCAACTGTTTGTATGCGAAGGACATGTGGTCTTACAAATATCCTTTTGTGGTTTGACTGAAGGACTATCATGGAAACTTTGGAAAGAAAAATATATGAGAGCAAATAAAGAACTATTTGAGGAAAGGTTATGTTTATGAAAATTTTAAGATAAAATGGTTAGGTTTTTCTTATGTTATGTGAATATGAATATTGCTATAGATATTTGACCCAGCTCCAGCAAAAAGGAAGAGAGAGAGAGAGAGAGAGATTCTGCTCAATTCTAACCACATTGTTGAAACTGTGAGATTGAAGTTTATCTGAGTTCGAAGTAGTTAAAAAATCCTAATATATGAGTTAAACAAAAGCAAAAGAAGCCACTGTTAATCATTCAAAAAACATATTTATCTAGTTGGTGGTTTGATTATTCGAAAGCAAAGAGGCTTAATAGGAAGTGACATAAAAATAAATAATTTAAAAAAAAAAAAAAACTTAATTAAAACTGAGATTCAGATATTGCTTTGTATATGACGCATTGACACCTAGTTGAGGGGACCAATTTTGTCATCCGTCTTCATGGTCTAAATTGCCATCTTGGTGTTAGTAATTTCCTATAAGTGCGCATAATGCTTGCCTCCTATAGTGTTGATTGGATGTATGCATTTGTCAGTAACTAGTTATCCTTTTCTATCAAGGATTGAGAGTAAAAATGTGTTTGGTTTAAATGTGCTGTGATGCTGTAGAGGTTTTTTCACTTTTTCTTGTTATATTTATCATTTATTATTTACTTATGTTTTTATTTTCCTCTTTCAGTTTTGTAACAGCGATGGGGCAAGACCGCAAGAGCAACAAAAGTATGTCAATTGATTGCCACTTTTTGACGGTGATAGTAGATGGGCACAAATCTAGGATTGTTAGAACAAAGCTTTGCCAGTTAAGATGGACCTGCAACCCCCATAAGAAGGCACTTCCTAACTATGTTCAGGACTGAATTATTGAAGAAATTGGTGGTGTTGTAATTTATCCAATTCTGGAAATGGCCTTCACTTATCAACAAGAAAGCCTCTGTAATGGTTGGTTCTATATGATAGTTACTGGTTTTGTATTAATATTATATTGCTAGTTAGAATCATTTTGTCGTGCGTGAATGGTTAGAGTTTGCAAAGCTTAATCGACAATGCTTATTTATTAGATTTTGTAAATGCATGGCATTTTATCTGACCTTCAAATAAATTGTTTTCCGTAATCAGCGTAGCCCAGATTTCCAACTTCTAGGAAGGTTTTGTCATCTAGCTGATAATACCGGTGTTCGTCCACTCGTCATTATTTCCTTTTCGAGTTTTATTATAAATGTAATTATATATATATATATATATATATATATATATATATATATATATATATATATATATATATGTGGTAGAACTCACTCTTGAAAACCGGCTTGTAAGGGGAGGGTGTCGAAAAATTAATATACACATGGTGAAATTCATATTTAATTGATGTGGAATATTAAAACTGTGACATTATATGAGTAGCAGGGAATTGCTAGATCAATTTGTGCAGCATAAGCACTTTCACAATTAATGCATGATACCTACCGTTGGCTTCTGCTGAACGTCTGCTCCTTCTAGGTTCAGTTTTGCTACAAAACAGGCTTAGAACTACAAACAAACCAGAAAGGCAGAAACCAACACCTCACCCAAGATGCCCCTCCTCAATAAAACCCGAGTAATATCTACAACCTACCAGAGTTCCCCCAAGCAAAAACAGCGTTATTGTTTTTCTTAAAATGGAACAAAGACCGTAAGTGGTTAAAAAAATTCACTTAAATATAGATTTTTGAATTGAAAAACTTTTTTTTACGAAGTTGTTCAAAATGATGTTTTTTAGTGCAAAATGCAACTAGTTTTATCTTCTATATTTTCAAAAAATTTTGACAAGTTTAAAATAAGTGGGGAGACAAAAAGCAAGTCTTAGGATGTCAATAGAAGCCCGTGAAGGTTTTATATTTGGATTGACCTTTTAATCGGCTCAAGTTGTATCCCTAAGACATTGCCTCATTGAATAAATTGATGCAATGTTTCTCTTGATTAGGTTGTGGGTGAAAAATTGAGTAAAAATTGGATGGAAAAATATTATAAGAATGGATGAATATTGAGCAAGTGAAAGAGACAAAGTTTTTAGTGTTTTTTCATTTAAATTCTATTCCATTTTTCATCTCAGAATCCAACCAGGGACTCGGGGAGGGAGGGAGGCATTACATCAAATTTTTTTTTTTAGAGGATTATGTGAAAAAATGCACTTCTAATTTACCCTTATTATTTTTGACGCTTAAACACCGCCCCTCCAACCCCAACAAATACGGAACAGAGGGTGAAGCGAGAGAATAGCGAATAGCGAGGCGGACCTCTACTACGCCACACGAACACGAGCTCTCCTTTGATTCGACTTCAATGGCTGTGAGTATTTTATTCATTCCATCTTCTACGCCCATATGATATAGGTATCTGTTCATCTGTTTATCCCTGTGTGTGTCTATACATATATTGTATTAAAAGAATTTGTGTAATGGGGAGATTTACATGGTCTTTGGTTCTTAGGGCAAAATGGTTGTGGCTTCACCTTAACTTGGCTTCTACAGTACACCAGTGTCTTAGCTGTTGCCACCATATCATAATATGTGCATATACAAATCCATTTACTTTGGGGGCTTTGAGAGAAGTCCACTGCATTTTGCTATCTTCAACATTGCTTTGCAATATATATTACACTCATACATAACTGGTCCTTTTTTTTCCCCCTTTTGATAAAGCTCCGTTTGTTTCAAAGGAAAATTTTTCATTGGAAATTTTTTTAGTTGGGAAAATTACATTACAGGTGTAATTATTTTTGGATGCTTTCGTGTATGCTCAAAATTAAGTGTGAAGAGGCATGAAATAATTTCTCCAGTCTTTTCCATAAAATATCCATCGTCCCTCATTCTTTCCAACAGACATTTTGAAAATATATATATATTGGTTTCGTCTCTCATTCTTCACGTGCTCAATATTAATCCATTCTTATAATATTTTTTCACCCAATTTTTACTCAATTTTTCACCCAAAACCTAATCAAGAGGAACATTGCATCAATTTTTTCTTTGTCACCAATGAGGCGATGACTTAGGCCTACAACTTGAGCCGACTAAATGGTCAACCCAAGTATAAAACCCTAAAGAGCATAATTTGCCATTGTAAACTGTTCAAGAAGCTAAAATAGCATTTTGAGAGAAGTTCAAATTTGGTAGGGAACTCATGAACAACTTAAGTTTTGGGGAAGGTAGAAAAAATCATTAAAGAAAATGAATTTGAAGGATTGAAGTTATTGAAGAGAAGAAAGCATGTGGTCACATTTATTGAGTTCTCTTGAATGGAGATTTTAAAAATTTTTCTAATTCTGAAGAGATTGGGAATAAAATTCATGGGGGCCTACCAAAAAAGATTAAAATACGGGTCATTCCATCACATAGTTGTTACAAGTTGAAGTAGATGAGGAATGACCAGTGAGTACAGGCCTGAGATAGACGATGGCATGTTGAGGATGTTGTTGTTTTAAAATCCACAATTAACTATCCTAATTTGATGTTTGCGAAAGGAGACAAGGAGTAATCAAATGTCATCAGCCCTTGTGCATTGCCTGTGATTGATTAGAGATCAACAATTTGTTAGTGTGGTTTACTATTTCTATATATCAAGATTTATGGTGATGACATGAGTTTTAACCATTTTGATTTTAATATACTCCTTTAAGATTTATGGTGTTGTTGATAGAAGGGCCTTTTGTCCAATCAATCTGGTAGGCAGCTCATATTAGATCATGCTATAAGATTGTCTCTGAGATGCTGGTGAGCAGCCTATAAAAGTGTATAAGAGGCATGGAAAGGAAGGTTTTAAGGCCCAAGCCTTGATTTGGCACATGTTGGATTATGTGGGCCTCACTTGGAGCCTTGCATAATTGGGTTTTGTCAAGTTTGGGCATGTATGGGCTTTACTTTTTGGATTAGTTAGTTGGGTCTTTTTTTTGGTGTAGTCCAAGTCCACTTGGTCCAAGTCCTCTAGCTTCTCTTGGAAGCTTATTTGGTCTCCAAGTTGGCTTGTTTTGGAAGCTAACTTGGCCTCCAAGTTAGCTTGTTTTAAAAGTTTCTTTTGCTTTTAGCCCTTTATAAAGGCATGTATTAGCAGATTTTAAATCAATGAATGACATTTACTACAGTTGCTACTGATTATTAGCTTTCTCTCAATTCTTAAGGAGGTGTGATGCCTTCTTCTTACTAGGAGTGATTCCTAGGACCCTACTGGTGTGAGGCTAGTAGGTACCTTTCTGTTTTCCCTATTCCTTTAGCTTTTCCACTACCTTTTCACCTTTCTCTTTAATTTCCAGCAAGCATTTTAACCCAACACACCCTTCTTCAACCGTCAATCCTTCATCCTAACACCCCAAGCCTTCAAAAGACCACCACAAAGCCTTGAACTCACTGCTGTCCAGAAATTCCAGCAACTTCTTCCTGAAATTCCAGCAACATATGACCTACAAAACTTACCCAAATCCCACACCAAACCATCTACAAAGCCTACAACCCTCCAACTTTGATTTCTCCCCTATTTGTCCTACATCGGTAATTGTAGTTGTTGTTTCTTCTTTAAAATTAATCAGGATTCTGTCATATGGAGTATATGGATTGCGTGGTCATTGCATATCTAGTTTCCATTCTATTTTGGTAAATGGGTCAGATACTGTTTTCCATAGAAGTGCAAGTGGCTTTTTTTCAACCCAATTCTATGCCTTTTCTATTCATTATTGTTGTGGAGGCTCTTATTAGTTTCCTTATCAAATTAGAACTGGGGTGTTTAATTGAGGGGTGCTCAGTATAGGATGCTTCAGTTTTCTCATGCAATTTGCTGATGAGATCCTCATCTTCTTTCATGATTTGATTTTACCTAGTCAAGATGCCCCATATTCATCTTTAATCCTCTCATGCTTTGAAGCAGTTTTAAGTTTGCATAGTAATCTGGATAAAGGTTGCCATTTCCTGTGGAAGAAGCTCCCAATTTATAGGTCTGTTGCATTTTCATTTTCTTTGAAGTAATTTTAAGAATTAATTTATGGACCCTATTGAGATCACCCCTCCCAGGACCCCACTTTGCAGTCCTAACACGAGGTAATGGTCTTTTTCACTTGGTGCATCCTTCAAAGCTACATCAATATGGGTCTTGGTGGTCAGTGCGAAAGGAGATTGCCGTCCTGTAAGAAGTTTCATTTTGAAGAGGGAGTGGGGGTTGGATGAGTCTTAATCTATGGGCCCTTGTTAGTTTCCCAACTTATTTATGTCTTTGTTTTAGATTTCAATTTCAGTGGAGAGCATTATTGAATAGAAATAAAGGGATATTATGTGGATGGGGAGGAGTGACAATTTTGAAGTGTCACGCCACAAGATATTAATTTTGTAACTTATGTAATCTATGGTGAGGTATAATTTACCTTGTAGCATGCAGTGAATTTGAATAAATACAATCATTTTAGTGGCCCGATGGGGTATGTGTTTATGTTAGTATAACTTTTATTCATTGAGTGGGATTCTTGGTAAGAACTCTGTCCAAATTATTTCGTGCTTCATGATCCATTAAGTATCAAATCATGAATAAATTTCATTTTCTGGACTTGTTTACTTAATTTTCCATGTGAAATTCAACAGCACATAGCTTGCATTTTGAAATTGTTTTCTGAACGTTGCAGACTATACCAGTGAACCCCAAACCTTTCTTGAACAATTTGACAGGAAAGCCTGTGATTGTAAAACTTAAATGGGGGATGGAATACAAAGGTACTTTGCTTTCAATTGCTACCATGTTGTTGTTGTTGTTGCTTTTTGTTTTTTTTAACATATAACTTTTGAATCTCCTCTATATCTAAACCTCTTTATAGTTATCATAAATCAATATCTGTCGAAAGACATGATTCTAGCATTTTACTTATTTATTTATTTGGGATTCCCTTGCAGGTTATCTTGTCTCAGTGGATTCATACATGAACTTGCAGGTTCTCCCTTAAAATCTGCTTTAAATTTATGTTATTCAGTTTCTGCACATGCGCATGTGTAAACACATGCATTATTTGGTTGCTTTTTTTATTGGCCGCACACCCGGGGGGTGGGTTCAACTTGTTGCCCATGAGATATTAGGATTTGTGTTCACATGACCATATAATCATATTGTTGCTTTTTCCATTGTTCAAACATCGGTAGCATTTGTTAACTTGGAAATTATCTTATATTGAGCTTTTCCAACCTTTCTCAGTATTGTATACATAGTAGTAGGTGGCAAATGTTTTTCAATTACTGGAACCTTTTCTGCAGCTTGCGAACACTGAAGAGTATATTGAAGGGCAATTCACTGGAAATCTTGGAGAGATTCTAATCAGGTAATCTCCTCAAATGCTGAAGTTTTCCCCTTGAAAAATAGGTTTGCCACTTCTCTTTGATGTTTAGTGTGGTATGTAGCCTCCAAAGTGCCATTTATATCAATTTGACTGAAAATTTTAGCATATACTATAATGATACGAGGAACTATAAGGACTTGGGGAGCAACCTTGAAGCTTCATTTGGTTACCGGGAAGACGGAGAAAGAGAAGTAAATTATGAATGCTACAACTATTTGGGTTTGGATGACTGTTTGTATGATTCCAAAATTTGTTTTCTATCCCTTCCACTTCTCAACAACCAGTCAGGGCTTTAGGTTCCAAGGAGTCAAAGTTGTGAGGCAAAACCTCAAGAGGATGCTCAGTTGGCAAGGGATCCCGCCTTAGGAAGCGGAGGTCCTGAGTTCAACTCTTGCTGTCCCCTTGGGGCCACCCAAAGGTTTTCACGGGCCTTGGTCTTACCTGGTCCATGTGGGTGGGGTCTTACATGGGCCCGTGGTTTGCTCGAAGGGTTTCCTCGTCATCAAGAAAAAAAAAAAGTTGTGTGGGGATTTCTTTTATTTAATAAAACAGGCTATATCACCGCAAATCACTTGAACAGAAAAATTTTACAGTATTTTCTAATAGAGATCACTTGAGACCGATATCAGTTCTTCAAACCATGCAGTAGAGGAAGTTGTTCCTTGATTAAATTCCCTAGCACCAAAAAAAAAAAAAAAAAAAAAAAAAAGGAAAAAAAAAAGATGAAGCTTCCTTGATTAAATTACTCTTTCTTTCCATGCCTTGTAGGCTATCCACGGAACACACTGAAGTTGCTTTGAATTTTTTTTTTTTCAAAAAAAAAAATATCTATTCTTATATGCAAGTCAAAGAAGCAATATGATTGGAGACAAGTGGATTAAAAAAATTACCAAAGGCTAGGTTCCTCACCAGAGTACAAAAAGTCACCCCAAATTTTAACCTTTGAGAACTAGGTACTAAATTAACACAAATGTTCTGAACAATGGCTTCTGCTTTTACATTAAGCACTGCATTTATATATGTTTACAAGAGTTATGAGTTCCATTTTAATGTTTGGAAGAGTTAATGCATCTGGGTTTTTTTTTCCTTCATGTTTTGTTTCAGATGTAACAATGTTCTCTATCTTCGTGGGGTACCAGAGGATGAAGAAATCGAAGAAGCTGACCAAGACTAAGAGGTGGATTTTCGCTGATACTTTAGTAATGGACCCTCCTGATAGAGCTTGGGTCTCTGCCTGTTTCCATTTTTGTAGAACAAGCTTTATATTGTAGTTCTCACTTCTAGAACTGTTATTGGCCATTTGAGACACCTGCTTCCCATGCATGTACAAGTTCATTCTTCACTCCGTGGATATGTTTGACTGTCTTGCTAGAATATTATGATATATATCTAACCCCTGTTAAATTTTGAAAGTTTTTAATCTAGATAACCGAGATCCATTGGAGGATGAAATGTTGTACATTTGGTTTTTTGGTGTGTTGTGTCTTTGTGTGTGTGTGTGCTCGCGCATGCCTGTGGAGGAAAGTATCCCTTCGGATGAGTCATTTGATCCAAGTGTTACAATGTGGTAGGGTGTTGTGGTTTTCTATATTTCAATGTGGTAAGCAATTTGTGTACTTTTGTTATCATCATCTTCATGACCATCATTTTGGTTATGGTAAATGTTTATGATGGATGGATTGAGCTGCTGCTTCTTCCTACATTATTTCAAAACACATTAGATTCAATATTGGTCCACGGAATCTGTCATTTCTAAAATGTTCCTTCAGTCATGCACTAATGCCTTTTCAAAGACCATGAACATTCAAAGCACTACAGTTTTCCATCTTAATTGTCTTGTGTCTTCATTGTTTTGAGGCTCTGGAGTGTAATCAGTCACTTGTCTATTTGATAGCTTTCATGCTTTCGAATAAGAAAGGTTCCTAGTTTGAATTTTTTAATCTCCCCCACTGTTGTGTGAGATTCATAGATTTTAGTAGTCTGTTGGGTTGAGGGCGAATTGTTATGTGCGTGGTCTGTTGTTCCAAGCTTTGAGAATTGGCCATTCAATTCTCTCAGGCTGATACCTATTTTAACAAGTTCATGGAAGGGTGGCTACGGTAATTAACTTCTCCTCTAATATTGATTTTTCTATTACGCCATCCTTTAATCGTGTGTCTTGTGCAGAGGTCCAACGGAAGCATACAGGGAGATGCCTTCATTTTTCTTCTTCATTTCTTTTTTTTTTTTTTCTGTTTGGGGGGGGAAGGGGGGAGCAATAAAACACAATAATGATCCATCTTTTTTTCCTGTGGTCACTGAACCGGGTCTCAAAGGAACCAGGACCAGTCCCAACCATTTAGAAATTGAAAAGTAAGGTCCAAATCAAGGGGTTTTAACCCCCCAAAATGCAATGCATCAACATTTAACATAAGATGTTATTCATGATGAACATAGACACAATCAATGAACCTCAACAAACGTAAATTAGGCTAATCAAACTTCAAAGTCATCACACTTATCTCCAAAGCTTGTGTTTGTTTTTGAATAAAAAAGACAAAAAGAAAAGGTATTGAAGTCTTTCTATTGAGCTATACGCAGCCTTTTCATTTCAAATTATGTGTTACTAGCTTCAGTTGTATTAGCAAATCATTATCACCACCCAAACCTTTGTTATATTTCATGTGTTCAAAGTTCAAATGTACTTTTTTAAAGACCCTTCTCATATGTATGTCAACATCATATTGGCAGTTATATCTCGTGTATTAATGGATTATGAGGTATATTAGACCAATACACAAGATATAAACCCTAATGCATGGTGTTGGTGTTGACACAACTAATATGAGTACGTGATCAGGGGCTTTATATATATATATATATATATATATATATATATATATATATATATATATATATATATATATATATACACAGGATTGATCCCATCAGCACGTGCTGATGTAGGGATATATCAGCACATGCTGATCTGGCCGTTCATTGCCTCAGCTGCTCATCCAACGGCTGCCAATTGAAAGACCCGAAAACCCCTTATGGAAACGAATCGACCCTAACCCGCATACCAGATTTGAGAGGAAAAAATGAATGGCGCGCCAATTTTTTTGCCAAAACCTCCTCGCATCCCGCCCTCCTCTACCTCTGGCGATTTGGGAAACCCCTCTTCCACAGTCGGTTTTGCAAGTGTTTATCTTCTCCAAATCACTCCGTCGCTGGTATTTGGGGCAGGAACGGCCGTTGCAAGTGTACTGGTCGCTGGCCATCGTCCGTCGCCTTCGGGAGTGAAAGTAGATCTCCTCCTCATTCCTGCCTCTGTCGCGCGATCAGCGGAAGCCCTAGCTTTCTCATCCTCCACAATCCAACCTCGGAAGCCAGCATTTTTCCGACGAAGCCTCCGGCGAGGACCACACAGCAGCGGGGAGGAGAGGTACAGAGACTTCCTTTTTTCTTTTTCTTGTTCTGTTTTTTTTCCTCGCTTGGTTTGCTTCATGTTTTCTTTCCCTTTGTTTTTTTTCTTGGGTTTTTTTTTAAGCCATATTGTTTGGTTCCTCGGTTATCCCATGTTTTCTTTCCTCATATTTTTTTTCTTTAACCCATATTGTTTGGTTATTGAGGAAATGGTATTTGATGCCTCTTTTTTTAGGGTGTTTGCTAGGGTTTTTATTTTTGTTATTTTGTTTGTGAGGAAAAATTGTTGCTGCAGTTACTCTGTTTTTTTTTTTGTTAAAGCTGAATTTTTTTTTGGGGAAAAAATCAGTGTTTGGTTTTTCTGAGAAAATGTAGCAAAAGAAAGGACAAAATTTTTGCGATCCTTCAAGTTTTCAACATTTAATAGATTTTTTGTGCTACGGTTACATCTTGTTTGTTGGAACCTTAATTATTAGAATTTTTATCAAACGAGTAGACGTTCATTTCAACATTTATGTAATATATACTAAAATGTAGATAAAAGTTATCAATACGTACGTACACTTGGCGTCCCAATAGTAGCCTTTCATGATTAATTTTATTGCTGCTTCCTGTTCTGCAATTTGGTTTGAGGATTTGTGCATTGAATTAGCGTTGGATTCGTTTGTTCTGGACATTAGTGAAACTTGCCTCTTGTGTGAAGTTAAATTGGTAGTTCTGTCAAGCTTATGGTATAATTTTTTCAAAGTTAATGCCTAGATCAATCATGGAATCTAGTTTAGGCATAATATTGGTTTAGTAGAATCACATGTTGACGACATGGTCTATCCGTCAAATTTTTTTTAAGGGTAAACAGAAAGAGTGGGTGGGGGAGGCGCAAAGCATTAAAATTTATTATGTCAGGAGGTTTCGTGCAGTTAAAAATAATGCAATTGTAGGTATCCCAAGGGTGGGAGTCTGAAGTGGCATAATGAGGAGTTATCTTTTCATTATTATCTATTCAGTGATTTACTTGTTTTTTTATTTTTAATTTTAAATTATTATAACAATGTAGCATGCGTAGTATCTATTGTAGTTTTAATTTTTCAATGTTCTAAATTGCTTCCTGTCCCTAAATAGAATATTGTACCTTTGAGATTAATTTTATATATTAAATAATTTGAAATTGTATTCACGTACATGCAAATCCTTGCTGCAGATTCGTAGAAGGCCAATATAATTAAATGGCCAGTAGAAAGAGAAGTAGGAGGGTTGCGAAGCAGACTAATTTTGTAGTTGTTTTTTTTTGTTATGTTATTTTTTTTGGTTTTTTGTGACTTGCCATAATTGCGGTTCATGCTCACTGATATTTTAGGAGGTCTTGCAAGAACGGCCGGCCGACCCTTCTCGCACGAGAGCATCACTACCGACGACAAATGGTCACAGTCGGTCGCCCGCCCGCCAGGAATGTTAGGGTTTTCAAATATTTTCGCGAGCATACCTAAGACATCATTCCATTGCAAATCTTCCTAATAAGGGTCATATCAATTACACGTGTCAGCTGAAACCCTCCATTTGACAAACGGTTCTCTCTCTCAACATATTGCAAGCGTGTCCAAATACCACTTTTGGTAGGTCCTTGTTGCCTTATATTTATTTATTTATTAGTCCGCGTTGGTTGGTTTGGTAATGACTATAGGGTTGCTGTTCTTCCTTATTTTTATTTATATTTTTATTCTTGTAGCTTATTGATTTTTTTTCTTATTTCGGGTATGCCGTCTGACATTGTATTTAGAACTATATATCGTGGTAATGCCTACAGGGTTTGGTCTAGTTTGTCAGAGAGATGTTGGGATGCTGGGATTTTGTAATTTGCTTTGGTGTTTTTTATTTTTTGCCTATTTATTCTATTTTTGTGGGTTTTTTGGTTGAGTTATATGTTGTTGTGGCAGTTGTAGAGTATGGTCTTACTTTTATGAGCTGAATTTGATTGGTGGTGTTTGGTGGTTAGGATAGTTATCATTTTTAGAGCTAAGCACCTTGTAATAGTCAGTTCTGGGTCGTATTGTTTGCCTTTGTAGATATATGAAAATTTAGTTATAAGTGGCTGAAACTATTATTTCCCCTATACAGATTTTGAATTGGTTTGGTAATGTTTTTTTTCTTTGTTTTGCGTGAACTGTGGTGAACTGCATGTTTTGAATACTATTGTGAATTTGGGCACTATGGACATGATATGCGTGTGTAAGATATTTTCTATTTGTTGGAGTAAGGCCTTAGTTAACACTTGCAATCCTTTGAATCCAAATAACATAAATATAGTGTGAAACATTGATTATTAGTAGGGTTGTTAATCATTTTAAAAGAGAAGTGATTATTCTCATTAATTAAGTTGTCCAATTTTATATTATTACACTCACCTACATATAGAATTGTTTCATCCTATTAATTGTACTGACAATCGATTTTCGAATGAGCGGCAAATGAGATTATCAGATAAAGTATAGGGCATGGGTTTGGGGAAATAATTGGCACGAAAAAAAAATGGAAGATTCAGTAATAAACCCTATGAACCTTTTTAGACAATAATATTTAAAGCTTGTTGGATGGAATGGGTAGTATATTTAAGTAGGCAGTGGGGCAACAGGGTTGTTCTCCATCAATGATGATGGTCTATTATCATTTAAATGTTATTTTTGAAGAAAGTGGCGCAAACATAGAAATCTAAGGTTCTCTGCCTTGTAATAAATATTTTTTATTTTTTAAATGCAGATCTAGCTATACTAGGTGTGGTATGCATTAGTAGTTATTTTGGTATACCTATTTTATTTTTGGGGGTTGTGGTTGTTGTTGATGGTGTTACAATAGATGCTTTTCACACTACCTCAATATCTTCAAATTTACTATCCTCTTTATTTTATAAACAATCTTGAAATTTTATCTTCTTTTAAAAGCATTGAAACTCGGCCTTCCAAATGCCATTAATGTTCTGTGTTGCATTTCAACCAAATTATATATTATTTATGTTTTGTGTTAAGATTTTATGAAGATAATGATTTCATTTGTATATAATAGGTAAGATAACCATGCATTAGTATGATTGTATTATAATGTTGAGTTGACAATGCCTTATTATGATTTTGCTTTGACTAGATCAATGGAGGACTTTGAGGTTGAATTAGGAGATGAAAGTGAAGAACCACAAACACAACCAATTGATTCATCCTCAATCAATTCGCAAAATTTGTATATTCCTACAGTAATGCATGGACACAAACCATTCGTTGGGCAAGAGTTTGACTCATTGGATAATGTTCATTATTTTTATAACAATTATGCGAGGCAAGGGGGATTTAGTGTTCGAATAGGTGGTAGTCACAAGAAGGATAATGTAGTAGTACGAAAGGAGTATATGTGCTCAAAAGAAGGGGAGAAAATAGTTCGAAATTCTAAACAACCAAAGAGGCGTCGGGGCCTAACACGAGAGGGTTGTAATGCAAAACTAGCTATTGTGAAATCAGGGGCAAAATTTAGAGTCACTGTATTTGTTGAGCCTCACAACCATAATTTTTCAACGCCTGGAAAAGTGCAGCTTTTGCCATCTCATCAACATGTCTCATTAGCACAAAGGTCATTGGCACAACAAATGTCTGATGCAAATATCCCTACATGCCAGCAGATGAGTGTTTTGGAGTTGCAGTCAGGTGGTTTGCAAAATATTGGATGCACTGAGCAGGATATGAGGAATGCTAGAAGAAATGTAAGGAAAGCAAACGATGGTCATGATGCAGATATGTTGAATGAACATTTTCTTACTCAAAAAGAAAAAAATCCCTATTTTACATATACGATTGAGACAGATGATGAGAATCGAATCTCTCATATATTTTGGGCAGATGCAACTAGTAAGGAGGCATATAAAGTTTTTGGGGATGTTGTAGTATTCGACACTACGCACAGCACAAATCGGTATGAAATGATTTTCGCACCAATTTTGGGAGTTAACCATCATGGGCAAACAATAACATTTGGTTGCGGGTTCCTATGTGATGAGAGTCATGAAAGTTTTATTTGGTTTTTTGAGCAATGGATGAAAGCAATGCCAGGAGGTCCCCCGAAGATGATCATTACTGATCAAGATCCTGCCATGGAGATAGCGATTAAAAATGTACTCCCAAACACCACTCATAGGTTTTGCATTTGGCATATTTTGAAAAAGTTCTCTGAAAAGCTTGATTATGCCACTTATGACCGGCACTATTAAAGCTTTCGCAACTGTATTTGGGATTCAGAGAACCCACAGGAATTTGAGGCTAGATGGGTGGATCTTATTGAAAAAAGTGAGCTACAAGGACATAGTTGGTTAACAACAATGTTTAATTTGTGAGAGAGGTGGATTCCTGCTTTTGTGAAACACATTTTCTCTGCTAGAATGTCAGCTAGTCAAAGAGCAGAGAGTAATCATGCATTTTTCAAGAAGTATGTGGATAAGAGAAATTCTTTAATGGATTTTATCACAAGGTTTGACAGGGCACTTGCACGACAGAGGTATATTGAGTTATAAGCCGACCATATTGATCATCACGAACAACCCATGTTGCAGACCTCGTTTGCACTAGAGAATCAAATGGTTGATGTTTATACACGTGCAATCTTTGAAAAATTTCAAGTAGAGTTGTGAAAATCTATGAAGTGTGGGGGGATCGTTAAGGTTGATGATGAGATACAGACAATATATGAGGTTCAAAGGCATGTGTTAGATGATGGAAGAAGCAGGCAAAAGCAAAATGCAAAAAAAGAATTACCTGATAGGTTAAGGGTGATCGTGGAAGACAAGAAGTCTGATATTGTATCTTGTAGTTGTAAGAATTTTGAGTGGGTGGGGATTCCATGTAGACACATGTTGTATTATTTAATTTTTAGAAAACAATACACCAAGTTGCCGAGTAAATATATATTGAATAGGTGGACAAAAGGTGCAAAAAGTGTAAAATTAATGGAAGGGAGTGAGGTGAACATGGAAGATGGGGGTGATAGAGGCTTGTTAGTTCGGCGTAATGAATTATATCAACTTTTTGCAAGTGTAGTTGATATGGCCGTTGTAAGTGTAGAGGGAACCGAGCTACTGAAAGGGGAGTTGATGTCTATTCAATGCAGAATGAAATCACAATCTATTCCAGATGGTAGCAACAATTTGGGAATTGGTAGCAACAATTTGGGAATTGGTACTACAAGCACTACTATAACTTCCCCTCCAGTGTTGTTAGAGCCTAACAAAGTTACGGCTAAAGGGTCTGGTAAGAGGATAAAAAGAGGAAAGGAAAAGACAATGGAACAAAATTTGCGAAAATGCCATGCATGCAATAAATGGGGACGGTCGCATGACAAACGGAATTGTCCACAAAAATTGAACCCGTAAGTTTACTTATATAGTTTGTGCAATTAATTCAAAATTTTATTAATATTGTTTTATAACAATATTTATGTACTTGATTAACATGTTAGACCTACTCCTATCCACAATACTGGAAGTTCATGCGGTCCCTCTTTAAACGAGGATGGATATTCAGTTACAGGTAAGTGAATAAGATTTAATGGGTGTTATATGTGTAATATTTATTTACTTGATCTTAACTCTATGTTATAATTTATCCATTGATACTATTACTAACTTCTTCTTTTTTTAATGTTTTGCAGATTTGGCGTGAATTTAAGCTCACACTGTTGAGAGTGACTTTGTTGGCAGGCGTTATATTGGAGGGGACATTTTATTTGGGGGTGTTATTAGGGGGAACTTTTTGTATAGCAAAAGTTTGTGTTTTGAGAAATATGGGATTCTCTCATTCAGTTTTATTTTTTCATACCATTCAGGTTTCTTGTGTGGTGTGAAGTAACTACATGTGTCAACTATTTTCGACACGTTCATGTAATGTTAATTTTTTGTATAAATGATCAATTAACATTGATCATTTAGGAAAAAAATGGGTTTCTATTTATACCATTTACACGTTCATGTAATATTACTTGGGCTTGTTGGGTGTTATTATGGGGAATATTTTGTATACATAACGTTTGTGTTTTCCAGAAATATGGGATTCCCTCATGCACTTAGAATTTTTGAGGCTTCACGCCGCTTATTCCTACCACCTTTCAATGCGTTAGCACAAACAGTATCTCACACCACATTTAAAGGGTGTAGCACCCATTCCACAACAAGCTGCTCACGAAAGCGTTGAATATGACACTGTAAGGGGTAGTCATATAAAGCACAAATCAGACCGCACATCATTAAATAGGGGGAATAGGTTAGGTGGGGGAAGGAAATGAAAGAAATGCATGAGAAGCTGCATCAAAACTCATCTGATCAAAATTGGACTTCAAATAACCATCCCAATACTCCATGAACTTTATCAAAAATATGCCACAGTCATGTCTGTCGGAAGGAATTAGGACAAAAAGTTATGCAATGAAAACAAGCAAATCATGTTACGTGGGCGAAAATGGGATGAACCAACACACATTACGATAAATAAGGATGGGTGATGGTATTAAAGAAGTACATCAGAAGGGGAACACTACTCTGGATGGTAAAAGGCAAAACATTATGAAAATATCTAACCTATTTTCTTGCTGTGGCACATCAGCAACTTGGATTGGAAACTTTTGGATATTCACTTTGAATGAAGGATAAAGCTGGTGCATAACCTCGTCCACACGTTTCCTCTGCAAATAAGTAAATGCACAACTTGATAAATATAAGTCCAAATAGTAGGGAAATAATGTACCTGTTAGCAGTATGATATTTCTTAAAAGGTGGTGTACGGGGAAAAGTCCGGACAGTCGGCGGAGCGCTTTGAAAGAGTGGTCCGGAGGTTCGGAGCGCCGCGCAGCTATGGCCCGATTGGGCTGTATGGACTGAGATGGCTCGTGGTCGTACGAGGATACAGGACCTTCTCGATGAACAGGAGAGCAAAGCGTCACCTAGAACGAGGACCTGAAATCAAAAGAGATTGTCAGGGGAGACCGGGGGTTTCCCGGTCTAAAACCCTCCGACGATCAAGTCAGTCCCTGAGGGAGAGAGAGAGAGGAATTTCTAGTGTTTTGTGCTAGAGGAACTTACTTTTCTCATGATGAATAGTGTTCCTTTTATAGGCAGGCGTTAGGTTTCGGATTGGTCCAATGCTCTGACCTGACCATGGTCAGATTAGGGTTCCGAGCTAACCATGATTAGATAGGGGTATCAGACCAGATCGCGGATCTTTCGGAGTTACAGACCTGGCCGCTGACAGTCGTTCCCCTGGTTCGGTTATCAGGAGCGTGCTCTGCTCCCGATCTGATTTCCTCTGTCGGATCTGGGGAGTAAGACAAATTCGAAGCACGTGAGGGGCGCGTGCTCATGCGGCCCGAAAGGGGTTCATTGGACCGAGAGGAACCTGCCCGAGGTTGACACAAATCGAGGACATTAAGGCCCGAGGGCCCATTGACCCGAGAGCAGGCCAGACCGAACTCTCGGATGGTCCGAGGACGTGCTGGCCAAATGGAACTGGATCGCCCGATCTCATTACCGAGGACAGACACGTGTCGCCATGTCCTTCGCTCTTCATAAATCCCCCACACATCTTGCCCCGAGCCATCACGTCCTCGGTCACTCGGTTACCGAGGATGTGATGGTTCTGACATGGTAGTACCGCCTTTCAATCACGCGCCGTTTCGTATGCCCGAGGCAGCTTTTGGGCACAAATCACGAGGGGGTGACGTCAGCCTCGGGAAGCTAGGTATATAAGGGTTTGACCTCCCCTATTTTCCCATTTTCACTCCTAGAGCCAGAGCCTTGCCAACCGAAGAGAGTTCGCCGGAGAGAGGAAATCCGACCGTGGACGGCTGCCGGAAATCGCCCTGTTTGAATTTTTCGGTGAGTTCTTCATTTGTTCTTGGTGTTCTTCACTTTTCTCCATGGGTTTGTCTGTGATCTCCTTTTTTTAATCCGCTCATAAAAATCAAATTGTGTGCTCGGTTGTTTGTGAAATGTCTGAACCGAGCACATCACATGTGCTTGGTTTCCTGCAATGCGTTTGAACCGAGCACAACATATGTGCTCGGATTTGACTAGGCTTTAAACTGAGAAACTAACTTACCTAGGGCTGTTCGGGAATCCCCTTAAGATAGGATTTTTACTTGCTTCATGCGTCCTAGGGCATTTTATCCTTACCGAGCTCTGTACTTAACAGATGACTCATCAAATTCGAGGGAACCCGGACAAGGAGAGGGACTTCGGGGAGAAGTTCGGTTTTGGGACCGAGATAACATTTCGGTCTGCCGAGGTTGGTGAAGAGATCGGTTCCACCGACAACCGAGGGGGAGTACCAATCCACAACATCAACTTCTTCGAGGGTGGTGTTCGGGTCCCCTTCCCCGAGCTGCTAGTGGATTTCTTGAACTTCATCAACTTGGCGCCCATCCAGTTGAAACCGAACACTTACAAGGTAGTGCTCGGGGTTGTGGAGCTCAATAAAATCCTCGGTACCAACCTAGGTGTTGAGGAGATACTCAGCTGTTATCAGCTTTCTCGGTCACCGAGCGGGTTCTATCTCAGATCCCGAGACCCCGAGCGGGTGCTGGTCACACACATCCCCGACAGCAGCCAAGGGTATCAGTCGGACATAGTGTTTGTCTATGGCGATTTTGAGCCTCCCTTGCTCGGGCGAGAAGGGCGGAGAGTCCCTCGGGAGCTCGGGGAGCTTCGTAAGTTTATTTTACACTTGGTAGTTTTAATCACTTGTTTCTTTCTGCTTTTTCTCCCTTCTCGGTTCATGACTTGTTCTTTTTTTTATTACAGCTGAAGCTGCCTTTGAACTTCCTCTTGAAGTTAGAGAGGAAGAAATCAAGAGGGTACTGCGCTACCGAGGAGAAGACGGATTTGGTCGGGCAGCGCACGTCCTTCTCAAGTACCCTCCTCGGTACAGGAGCTTCCAGGCAACGAGCGTTCCCCGAGGGTACCCTACCTTTGGCCAAGCAAAGAAGAAGAAGGCCATAGCGCAAGAACCGAGCATAGTCGTCGCTCTCGGTACACAGGGCCGAGCAGAAGGAGAGGGTTCGAATTCCCCCGAGCGGTGGTCGCCCGATAACATGGCTGACCGAGGGACTTCCATGAAGGTTCCTGCGCCCAAAAAGAAAGGCGCAGGCCCGAGCAGGCAGAAGGGGTCTGACCCCATCAAGGAGGCTATGCGGAGGAAGCAGCAGGGGAGAGTCCCTCAAATTAATCCGCCCGACAAGGCTGCCCAGAGGGAAACCACCCCGAGGGTTCCGGAGAAGAGGCCTGCTCCGGAAATTCCTCGGTCCTCAGAGCCGATCATTCCTCGGGAGATTGGGCCCTCGGAGAGGCCGGGGAAGACAATCTTGATCGAGGACCACTCTCCCGAGCAGGCAAAGAAAAAGCAGCGGGTTGAGATGGACTATCCCTTCCCCTCCTCGGAGTACCAGCCCCTCACAATAGACCGAGGACGTCGGGAGATAATGAGGGAATTGCCCCAGTTCCCCCTACCCACCGACCGGAGGCTCTCGGTCATGACCGACCCGGAGTTCACGTACCATTCCATCGGGAACTTGCTGAAGTTCCCGACGGACATGGCCAGTCACAAGAAGCACCGGTCGGTGGACTTGGGCTACGAGACGCTCATCCACCAGCTCTTGGTAAGCTTCTGTTCTTTCAACACTTAGAAAATTTTGAGTTTTTCATACTAATTGTGCTCGGTGACCGCAGGCCGCGCAACAAACCATGCTCCTGACCGAGCGCCTCTTGAAGACCGAGGACCGGTATAAAAAGGAGGTGGTTGAATGGTCGATCGAGAGGTCCGACCTTAAAGCAGAGGGAAGCCAGCTGAGGGAGGAGCTGGCCAAGGTGCAGTCGGAGCTGGAGAGCATCCGAGAGGCTGCTCGGTTGTCCCAAGACGAGCTTGCCAAGTCTCAAGCCCTGACCTAGGACCTAAGGTCCAAGCTTGATCAGTCCCGAGGCGATGCTTCTCACTGGAAGAAGCAAGCCGATGAGTGGTACGGTCAATGGCAGACCGAGGTAGATTCTCGGGCGGCTCTGATCAAACAGGCAGAGGACAAAGCTGCCGACGAATACGTCGAGAAGATGGAGCCGTATCTGGAGAAAAACTACCGACTCGGTTGGGACTCCCTCGGTGCTCGGCTCAAGGAGGCCTACCCAGAGGTGGACTTAGAGAAGATCCCCTTTGAGAGGGTGATGCTGCCCCTCTCGGACGATGAGGGAGATGAGGAAGGGGATGACGTCGAGGATGGGGAGGCCTCCCCCGAGGAACCTGGGGCAACCGAGCGCCCGGATGTCGTACCAGCCACCGAGCAACCAGCCACCGACAACACCGAGCTTCCTGCCCCCGAGGACCTTCAGAGCCCCGCTGCCGAGGACCCCGAGCACTCTAATACCGAGGCTCGTCACACTTAGTAGTTTGTTTGTTTGTTTGTTTTTTTTTTTTTTTTTTTTTTTTTTTTTTTTTTGTTTTTTTTTTTTTTATGCCCGAGGGGCTCAGTATGTACTTAAACATTTTTTAAAGAATTCTCTTTGTGAATATATGATCATTTTTGGCCCGATGGGCTTCCCAGTCTATACACTTGGTTTGAATATATATGCTTCTTTCTGGCCCGATGGGCTTTCGTTGTACGATTGTTCTGCTTTGATGAATTTATGCTTGTTTCTGGCCCGACGGGCCTTTCATTTTGTGTTTATGTTCTGGGCGTTAGAATTTATTTTTCTTCGTACGTTTTTCCTTTTTTTCGCGCTTTTCATTTTGTGTTTGCAAGTCGTTGCTGCTCGGAATCCGAGACCTTAGCAAATATTTCCCTTTGTCGCCTAGGTGGGGCTAGGGTGATCGGCCCTCACCACCTTGACGAGACTAAGGTTTTCTATATGCATTTCCTTGTTGTCATGGTGAGGCTAGGGTGATCGGTCCTCGTCATCATGACAAGACTAGGAGTTTCTAGTAATGGCAGCATTTTCATTGAATAAAAAGACTTCATTGATTGGACTGAGCTGGTGTTTTGCCGACCACGCTCATATTACATCACCTTTCTTCATTTGTGGAATATTCTAAGGTTTGACACGTTTACCGACCTTGGTAGGTCCCTATTGTCTTCACAATGCTTCAGATCATAAGAACCTTTTTCTCCGACAGCGATGACCTCATAGGGGCCTTCCCAGGTTGCCCCGAGTTTTCCTTCCTTTGGGTCCCGAGTTCCCAAGTTTACTTTTCTGAGGACGAGATCACCGACTTTAAATTCTCAGGGGCTGATTTTCTTCTCATAGTACTTCCGGAGTTCTTGTTGATAGATCACCATTCGGATCAGTGCTTCGCCTCTTCTCTCTTCGGCTAGGTCAAGCTCGCGCGCCATGTTCTCTTCGTCCTGCTCCTGACTGGGTTCTTCTGTTCTTAGCGTCGGGTATTCCATTTCTGTTGGGATGACTGCCTCCGTCCCGAAAGCGAGTGCAAAAGGGGTTTCGTTTGTCGACCTCCGAGGAGTCGTCCTGTATGCCCATAGGACCGCATGAAGCTCCTCGGGCCACCTTCCTTTCGCCTTCTTCAACCTTTTCTTGATTCCTTTGACAATTACTTTGTTTGTCGCCTCCGCTTGACCATTAGATTGCGGATAACTCGGACTGGCATAGAAGAACTTCGCTCCGAATTATGCGCAGAATTCTTGAGTTCTTCGACTCTCGAATTGAGTACCGTTATCCGAGATGAACGCTTGGGGAACCCCAAATCTCGTGAAGATGTTTTCCCAAAGGAAACTGATGATATCCGAGTCCCTGATGGAGGCTAGGGCAGCGGCCTCCACCCACTTTGTGAAATAGTCGGTTGCGACAACGAGGTACCTCCTATTGCCGCTCGCTCGGGGGAGCGGTCCGACCAAATCAAGGCCCCATTTTGCAAAAGGCCAAGGGCTTGATAACGGATGCAGGTTTCCTGCTGGTCGGTGGATTTTATCCGAGAAGAATTGGCAATTGGGACATTTCCGGGTGTACTTAAGGGCATCCTTTTGCATGTACGGCCACCAGTAACCGTGCGTTATTGCTCGGTGTGCCAGCGAACGTCCTCCAGCGTGACCTCCACAACTTCCATCATGCAGTTCTTGCAAGACTCCTTCCACTTCGTTCGGGTGAACACATCTCAAATACGCTCCGGTGAAAGATCGCCTGTATAGCAAGCCTTTTGGAGAGAGCCAGAATCGTGCCGATTTGACCCTGATCCGGTGTTTCTGATGGTGGTCTTCAGGAAGGACATCATTTTTGAGGTAATCGATTATTTCGTCCATCCAGCTTGGACCAAGTTCGATAATTTCGTTGATTTCCGGGCTTGGCTCTATGCTCGGGGCATGGATAGTTTCGATATTAATTGTTCTTCGGGATTCTATTTCTAGTGCCGACGCGAGAGATGCTAGCGCGTCTGCGTGCTTGTTCTGTTCTCGGACAAGTTGCTGGATGCAAACGCTCTCGAAATCCGAAATAAGCTTCTTGCTGAGCTCTACATAAGCTCTCATCCTTTCGTCTCGGGCCTCATACTCACCGTTCAGCTGGCGAACCACCAATTGAGAATCACTGAAAAGATTTAATTTGGTCGCCGATAACGCCAGGGCAAGCCTTAGTCCTACTAGAGTGGCCTCGTACTCGGCCTCGTTGTTTGAGGTGGAGAACTGCAGTCTGATGGCGCTTTCTATAACTTCACCTGTCGGAGATCGAAGGACAATCCCGATTCCTGCCCCTCAATTGTTTGAGGCCCCGTCGACATACAGCTCCCATCTCTTACTATCCTCGCCCCCGAGTTCGGCCGAGGAAGAGGTATCCGATTGTTCGGGCGAACTTTGGTTTGCGTCATCTCGTTCGCTGTCACAATCGGTAAACTCAGCAACAAAGTCGGCTAAGATTTGCCCTTTTATTGCCGTCCTTGGTCTGAATTGGATATCAAATGCAGCTAGCTCGATCCCCCATTTAGAAATTCTTCCGGAAAGGTCGGGCTTCCGAAGTACATCTTTTAGGGGTTGGTTCGTCAGGACGATGATGGTGTGTGCTTGAAAATAGTGTCGGAGCTTTCTCGAAGCTGTTCGGAGTGCTAGGGCCATCTTTTCGAGAGGCAAGTACCGTGTTTCGGCATCAAGTAAGGTCTTACTTACGTAATACACAGGCCTTTGTTCTTTTCCATCCTCTCGGATCGCGACGGCGCTTACCGCGTGCTGGGAAACTGCTAGGTATAAGAACAATGGTTCTCCGTGCCTCGGTTTCGACAAGACAGGAGGGCTTTCCAAATGTCTTATTAAATTTTTCAAGGCGACTCGACATTCCTCCGTCCAAACGTGCTTTGTTTTCTGCTTCTTTAGAGCCTGGAAGAAGGGCTGGCACTTGTCCGAGGATCGTGAGATAAAGCGCCCTAGTGCCGCGATCATTCCGTTCAACCGTTGAACCTCTCGGTATGTGCTCGGTTCTTTGAGTGATCGCAACGCTTCTATCTTCGTGGGATTTGCCTCAATTCCTCGTCGAGTAACCAAGTGTCCAAGGAACTTTCCCGACCGCACCCCGAAAGAGCTTTTCTTAGCATTGAGTTTCATTCCGAATTGCCGCAATCTCCCAAAAGCCTCGGCCAAGTCAGCTATGTGGTCGCACTCAGCCGAGCTTTTTACGATGGTGTCATCGACATAGGCTTCCAAATTCTTCCCAATTAGTCCCTCGAACATCCGAGAGACAAGCCGTTGATATGTTGCCCCGGCGTTTTTGAGACCGAAGGGCATCACCTTGTAGCAATAGGTGCCGGTGGGGGTGATGAATGCTGTTTTCTCTTGGTCCTCTTCTGCCATCGGCACTTGATGGTATCCAGAAAAGGCGTCGAAGATGCTTAACCGAGCGTACCCGGCAATCGAGTCTGTGACTTGGTCGATCTTTGGTAGTGGGAAACTATCCTTCGGGTAGGCTTTGTTTAGGTCCGTGAAATCAACACATATTCTCCATTCGCCACTTTTCTTCCTGACACAGACTGGGTTGGCGAGCCATGTTGGGTACATTACTTCCCGTATGAATCCGGCCTTCGAAAGTTTCTTTACTTCCTCGTTTACGGCCCGAGCTCGGTCGTCGGACAACCTCCTTTGTTTCTGTGCGACGGGCTTGGAGCTCGGATTCACTCTAAGCCTGTGTTGGACTATGCTCGGATTGATCCCTGGCATCTCATGTGGTGACCAGGCAAACACATCAGCGTTTTTCTTCAAGAACTGAAACAACTCCGAAGCTTCTTCCTCTGAGAGAGAACTTCCGAGAAGAAAGTATCGTTCGGGGCATTTCTCATCAATGATCATCTTGCAGAGCTCTTCACTCGTTCGGTCGTCGGGCTCGAGTAGGGTATCTTCAACCCCGAGCCGACCGTGCTTTAATTGCTATAAGGGATCGATGTCCCTTTTAGATTTTTTCGGCTCGACGGAGCAGTCTTCCATCATCTCAATCCGAGCGTTGCTCTTTTCCTTCTTCTTGGTCGCGGACGACGGGGTGTGACCTGTAAGTTCATACATAAAACATTCTCGGGCTACAGCTTGGTTTCCGCGGAGTTCCATTATGCCTTCAGGTCCCGGGAAGCGGACGGACTGGTGGTAAGTGGAGGGGACCGCTTCGATGGCGTGGAGCCAGGGCCTTCCCATTATCACGTTGTATGCTGATCGTTCTTCTAGGACGACAAAGTGCTGAATGGTCTGGACCGGGCCAGTTCGGACGGCTAGGGCGACCTGCCCGAGGGGGTAAGAAAGATTCCCGTTAAACGCTTTCAAGCTCAAATTACTCGGGGAGAGATCGTCCTTTTTCAACCCTAACTGGTCGAAGAGCTTTTTGAACATGACATTAACCGAGGCTCCGTTGTCGACATAGACCTTCCCTACGTCGTAGTTCGCGATCATCATTCGGACTATCAAGGCGTCATTGTGGGGATGGTGTGTTTCCGTGGTCGGGTAATCTCTCCCGAAGAATAGGGCGGAGCTCAGATCGTCCTTCCCTCTTTCAGCCACGAGCGTTGGCTCTGATTTTACTTCGAACACCTCCCGAAGGTGGGAGGCTTTCTGATATTGCGCTCGAAGGGCGTTTACAGAGGCCGCAGCCCTGTCATATGCTCCGCTAATCACGTCGATGGCTCCCAAAACGGTATATCCCTCGGTCTCAGTTCTTGGCTTCTCAATCTTTTTGTCCTCGGGCTTCTTCCGATCGTCGTTCTTAACTATGAACTCACTCAGGTGTCCGGCTTTTGCCCAGGTCTCCAGGTTATGCTTTAAGGTTTTGCAGTCTTCAGTCTTATGGCCGTGATCTTTATGGTACTCGCAAAACCATTTTTTGTTCCTCCTTTCGGGATCTCCGCCCATCGGCCTCGGTTTCTTGAAGAAATCTTTATTTTCGACGATTCTCAAGAGTCTGTAGATTGGCATAGTGAAAACAGTGAGGACCGCCTGATTTGGATTTGCTGGTACCTTGTCTCTCGTCGGCTCTTGTTTTGCTCAGTCGTCCCTTGCTCGGTCCGTTCGGGAATTCTTATATTTCTTTTTATCTGCCTGTTCGGTCTGTTTAGCCGTCCGAAAGGCATCGTCGAGCCGTATGTACCTCTGTACTCGATCAAGCAGCTTTCCGATGCTGGAAGGTGGGTCGAGGGTGAGCTGCTCGAACAACCGAGAGGATCGAATCAGCCCTCGTCTGAAAATGTCGAGAGCGCTTCGCTCATCTGGTTCCTCGATCTCGGTCTAAAGCTCCCAGAATCTCTGGGAATAATCTCGCAAGGGCTCCTCCGTCCCCTGCCTCATCTCGTACAGGTTTTGCATGGTCTTGGCGTACTTCTTGCTTGTTATGAATCGATCCCGAAAGAGCTTGACCAAATCTTCCCACCTTCGGATCGATTTCTCTGGAATCTTCGCCCACCACCTGAGGGCAATCTCCCCAAGGCTCATCGGAAAGATTTTGCACATAAAGCCTTCATTGTCAATATAGAGGGACATCTTTTGAACATAGTACGTCAGATGGTAGTCGGGATCCGCTACAGGGGAGTAGGGAGTGAAGGTGACGGCACTATAATTCTTTGGGGTCGGCGTGGTTTGGATCCAGCTCGCGAAGGGAGACTTTCCTACTAGCAAGTAGTTCGGTGTCGGTCGCACCGGCTCCCTCATTATCTTGATCTCCTCTCGGATCTTCCTTGCGAATTCGTCCGAGGTTAAATCTCCAACCCTCCTTCGCCTCTCCTCTCGAGAGCTTCTCCCATGTCGGCTTGGCTCTGCCGAGCCCTCGACTGCCTCGTAACGCTCCCTATCCCTCCGGTTGGCCCTCGGAGCCGACACCTCGAAGCGCCGCTCGCTTCCTCTCCGACCTTGGTTATCTTCGCGGGGGGTCCGCCTAGCTCGACTAGAACTCGCTCCAGTGACGACCTTGGAGAAAGAGTCATGCACCCGCACCTATCAGTTCTTTGGCGCTCCACCTTACTCCTCAACTTCCTGTAGCTTTGATCCTCACCTTTTTCAAACCGCCTCTCTTGGGCGAGTACCCTACGCCGTCGTGGCCGGGATTCGGCGGGGTAAGTAGTGTAGCTTCGCTTGTCGCCACCATCCTCCGCTGACATTCGGCCGTGGTGGGGGGAGGCTTAATGGCGGCTACGCTCTTTGAGATTGAGATACTCCTGCTCTAGGGCGAGTTTCTCGCGATTCGCCTCATCTAACCGTGCCTGGAGCATTGCGACTACAGCGGTGACCGCCTCCGGGTTGGAATGCTCCGCGACCGCTCGCTCATACGCGGCCTGGACTTCTTGCATCGGGATTTGCTCCACGGGCCTACTGGTCTCCCCGATGAAGGTAGCGCTCGCCAGGGGACGCCCGGCCGGTGGTGGTGGAAGCGCTACGCTTGCTCCATTCATTTCTGGCCCAGCATACGTCGCTCCGGACCTAGTTCGCCCCGCCATTTGTAAGAAAGGGAACACAAGCTCAAGCGAAGGCGAGCACAAAGGCCTTTCGCTCGTTTTCCCACAGACGGCGCCAAACTGTATGGGGAAAAGTCCGGACAGTCGGCGGAGCGCTTTGAAAGAGTGGTCCGGAGGTTCGGAGCGCCGCGCAGCTATGGCCCGATTGGGCTGTATGGACTGAGATGGCTCGTGGTCGTACGAGGATACAGGACCTTCTCGATGAACAGGAGAGCAAAGCGTCACCTAGAACGAGGACCTGAAATCAAAAGAGATTATCAAGGGAGACTGGGGGTTTCCCGGTCTAAAACCCTCCGACGATCAAGTCAGTCCCTGAGGGAGAGAGAGAGAGGAATTTCTAGTGTTTTGTGCTAGAGGAACTTACTTTTCTCATGATGAATAGTGTTCCTTTTATAGGCAGGCGTTAGGTTTCGGATTGGTCCAATGCTCTGACCTGACCATGGTCAGATTAGGGTTCCGAGCTAACCATGATTAGATAGGGGTATCAGACCAGATCGCGGATCTTTCGGAGTTACAGACCTGGCCGCTGACAGTCGTTCCCCTGGTTCGGTTATCAGGAGCGTGCTCTGCTCCCGATCTGATTTCCTCTGTCGGATCTGGGGAGTAAGACAAATTCGAAGCACGTGAGGGGCGCGTGCTCATGCGGCCCGAAAGCGGTTCATTGGACCGAGAGGGAACCTGCCCGAGGTTGACACAAATCGAGGACATTAAGGCCCGAGGGCCCATTGACCCGAGAGCAGGCAAGACCGAACTCTCGGATGGTCCGAGGACGTGCTGGCCAAATGGAACTGGATCGCCCGATCTCATTACCGAGGACAGACACGTGTCGCCATGTCCTTCGCTCTTCATAAATCCCCCACACAGGTGGTATGCAAATAATACTTACTACTCGTATGTCAAGTTTTGCATGGATAGAGGTCCGCATTGACTGGCACGAGTCAAGTACGTCAACACGTTTGTCTCGGATATTGATGACATATGCTAACCAATGCTCTTCAAATAATAAAGGCAAGAATACCTACATGTCCAGGAAAAAAAAACAATGAAAAACATTAGACTATTTGCAGTATGTTACTTAAAGTTATAAAGGCTCTCACATCAAATGATATAAAATAAGGCATAGGGGTTATCACAAACATACCATCAATACGTTCTCCAATTCAATCCCTTCTTCCACTGCAGGGGAGAAATCAACAAGCGCCCGATTATGATCCCACTTTAACGGATTCGGATGCAAGCGTTGGGGGAATTCACGGGCAATGTGTTCCTGTCAATTAAGAGATGGATTAAATTTTAACCATTATAAACCATAACAAAAGTATTACGTTTGTACTCACTAGAACATATGGTGCAGGATTGCAGGTTAGTCGACAAATATCTACTATGGAGTAAATAAATTATGGGTTAGTGGTCAATATATCTCAAGTTAGTGGCCATTTAAACTTAGGTAATAGTTAAACTAATGTTAACGTTCCAAGAGCCGAATTTCATCAAGATTTCAATGAAATGGTTGAGTTTCTATCGTATTAATATGAAAATATACAAAAGGGTGAATGGATTGCAAAAATTGTACTATTGATAATGATCCCTGCATAGTAATTAATATAAGTGTAAAAATCGTCACCGAAAAAGTAGGCTCAATAATGGGTCGTTGCACGGTTTTATCCGACGCCGCCGTAAACTCTTTTTGTAATAAAACTCTTGATGCCAAACAAACCAGTTGCAAGAAACAACTAATAAGCTCCATTCCGAGACATATGATTACAGGTGTAATCACAAACAATAATTTTAACGAATGACGAACAAAAAACTCACAAAATTGGACACCATTCCCCATGGACGCATAGACTTATGCATTTCTGCACGTGTGACATATGTCTTCAACATTTCGACAACAATTTCCCTAAGACAAATGATAAATGCATATCATACACTCATAAACCATCAATGGAAAATAACTACTCCTACAAGTATGAAAATCTTAAAGAAAGTATAATGTTTAATCAACATTACATCTGACAGATATTACTATTGCAACGACACTTACTCATCATCCTTATCAGATTTCCTTGGTTTCCTTGTTGCATAGCAGTACACGACTTTTTCTGTTTCACTAGGCTGTGGTAAAACCAACGTCGGCCCACGTTGAAAGGGGGAAACAATGGATGCACCCCGCGTGACAATACGGCGTGGCCGTTGGGTCAAGTCATGAACACCAGTACTTGATTGGCCAACTTGGACAGGAGGGGTGGATTTATGGGTGGATTTATGGGTGGATTTATGATGTGCAGAAATTTTGCGCCGTTTGTAGTCTACATGATCATCACCAATTTCTGTTTCATTGTCAGCAAATGGGCTAGGAATGGAACTTGGTTCTTGGGCACTATATGCAGGTACATCATCATAAATAACAGACGATGGTTCTGGATGCCATTCCTTACTCTGGGGATGTGCATCCTCTTTGGGCCTGCGGCTGTCCACATAAACATTGACAACATGCTGCATAGCGCTTATCATTGCTTTAGCCAAAACTCCCTGTGCATGTTTTATCCCCTCCTGTGCAGCCACAATAACCTACATGCAATTCCAAGTGTAGTCATATATACCATATGAAATTTATTTATGGAAAATCACACAATTAATAGTACGAGAATTACCGGATCCATTGGGTCCACATCTGGGGGAAGCTGTGCTAATTTAAAAATTTCTGCACTACTCTTATCATCATACAGACCCAAACGCTTCACCTCACTCTCGCTCTTCCGAATTAGGGCATTTGTCCACCCCTTCAATCGTGGTATCTCGCGTGGAACACCACCACTAGACGAGGCAGCACGATCAAAGTAGAATAACTGTCATAAATATGTATATGGTCAGCAAGGTTTGATATAAAGGGCAATGGTTACCAATTAAAAAGGCCATACAATTCAAACAAATAAATTAAACCCTTAAAGAAAAACAAAACTGAAAACATTTCAACCGTAAATAATTGTACTAGAATTAGCAAAGCACGACATTGAATTATTATTAAGATAGATAACTATTACTATCTTAATAGTATCAACATACATTTAATAAACTACTAATATGTTACAAATGGTCTACTATAATATTTGTTTATTGTATTGAAACCATGCGAATGATTTCATATGTCATATAATTATCAACTTCATATGACAACTAATAATTAACAACTTCCATACCACAACTAACTTAACAAACAAAGGAAACTATTGTAATTTCAATATAGTACTAATATTTTCTTAATGGATTGATAAATTTTTTTCCCTTTTTGTGCCACAACCAAGACTACCACAACGGTTTTGATATGATGGTGCAGTTCATTTTTTATTTTGTTTAAAATTGGCAATTGATGTTATTGTAGGATAGGGTCATACCGTTAAAAATAGGAGGCAACCTCCAAGACCAGTCTTTGGCTTTGTACACTTCACCTTCTTTTCACTTATTGCAGTTGTTGGGTTGGTAATTGTTGCTCTGAACTCCTTAACCTCTCTCACTAACCATTCAAGCATAAATTTTGCCCAATTGTACGTGCAAATTTTTTTCACATCAACAATCGCAGGGAATAGTTTTGGGCTTGACTCCATCTTTAAGGTTGGGCACAACAATATGCCCAACGCATATAATACAAATGAGCAACAAAACCGATCCCCTGAATCAGTACTTTTCAAGTCATCCACAAGTACTGAATATGGCACTCCAGTCTTTGTACATTTATACTTCTCCCGTATCCGCTTAACCTCATCAGATGCAACAATTGTGGGAACATCAACTCCAGTGGCTGGGAGACCCATCACCAACGCAACATCATCTGGATTAATTGGATATATTTGTCCATCCCCAAGGTTCAGGCAGCAGTGGTCTATATCAAAATGTTCTACTAGCCACTTGCACAACTGTCTACAAAGAAGTGTGCAGTTCAAGTGCAACAATCCACCAAATCCCAACTCCCTCACAGCTGCCATCTAGTTGTCTGTAAGATTCTTAATAACTTTGCTGAATGAAGTTGGTGAGCACCTAGTTTCTATAATTACCTGCCATAAGAAACAAATAAATTTGTTAGTGCATTTTTTAACATAAGCAAAAGTTACCTTTAAAAAAAAATCGCAACAACAAATAAAGCAATATGAAGAATATGCATTATCATTGCATTCACTGAATTATGCCATTTATATCTTACTTAACAACCTGTATACATAGTTTAGGCATAAATAGCTCATTTGGAAAAGTGTCTTGTATAGTTTAAAACTACCATGTCCAATGTTGGTATTCAAACAATATGATTAATTGACCTAAATAGACGGCAATTGAAGCGTGCAGTGTTACGATCAATCAAACCATTTTAGGTGAAAACTTCGATGCCGCAAAAATTTATTTTTCAATTGCTATCGTGTTCCTCAACTTAAGCCTTCTATTTAGCATCTCCCATATGTCTATTGCTCATGTAGTGTGTCATCCCACCAAAACCCCAAATATGTTCCATAAGAAATGAATCAATATAATGCAAATTACTAACATACCCTAACGCTTTTCTTTGGTATATTAGCAGGACGGGAAGCATTGAAGTCTGCCCTATTTTTTGCTGCAATAGTTTCGTATGAAGCTTTTTCTTCTTTGGACATTGATCTCCACCTCTCAGATGCAAGTCTAGACACCTACATTCGAGACGATAGTTAATTAGTAAGATTTGAAGTGATTCCCATAGTAATATTGAAAGCGGGAAATTATAGTTCAATGAGTAATTCAGAAAATAGTTCACAAAACAAGGAAGTTTACATTTAATTGGAAGCAAGTATATAACTACTTTGTTTCAAGTAGACATTCAAACCCTTGTCGTGGTTTTTAATTGGGAAATACTGAGCAAATAGTAACTTTGCCATGTAAAATTCATTTTTTCATATTAATCCTCAACACTACTCACTGCAGGCACATTGAAACTTGATGCAGTTGGCATGGCAGCCTTTTCCTTCCTTGTAAATTCCGATCTGTTAAAGAAGGGTGAAAAATGTGGAATCTGATAAATTGATATGATTTAATCTAATAAATTGATATGATTCAATATAATTCCAAATTTTAGCCAGTGATATGATTTAATTTGATAACTTGCTTACAAAAAGATTACCCATGCGTTACATGGCTGCTTCTGTACATTCCGTGGTGGAACAGCACTTTCTCTCTCGTCTCTTTCCTCTTCCTCTTCATTATGATGTGATGCTTGCCCTGCTTTGTCCTTTCCATCGTCATCAATAATGAATTCTTTATCTTTATTATCACTCTACTTAGCAGCCCTCCTACTTCTCTTTCTAGTGGCCATTCAATTAGAGCGGCCTTTAACGAATCTACGCCAACGATTTGCTTGTACGTGAATACAATTTCACATTATTAAATATATAAAATTAATCTCAAAGGTACAACAATCTATTTAGGGACAGGAAGCAGTTTAGAACATTGAAAAATTAAAACCATAATCGATACTAAGCATGCTACATTGTTATAATAATTTAAAAAATAAAAATAAAAAAACAAGTAAATCACCGAATAGATAAGAATGAAAAGATAACTCTCTATAATGCCACTACCACTGTAGACTCCCACCCTTTGGATACCTACAATTAAAATGATGATCAATAGTGCTAGTGCTTGCCATGGAATAAACTATGTCAAATTTGCCCAAAAGCTGTTCCCCAATGGAGTCGTAAAAGGAACTATGGCTTCGTAGATTGGTTGGTCAACACTTTCGATCTACTTGGATGACTAATGGAAAGGTTCTCCTGTATTTATCTACACTTTTTTCAAAAATAAAAAAATTTAACTTGAATTTTTATCCACAATTTCAACCTTTCGAATTGGTTTGGAGGGGTCATTATAGATTATATTGTTGGTTTCTTCTAGTGCTTCATAATTTCTTCTAATTGATGGTTAAGAAAATAATTTGTTTCATCAATAACTATCAAGGTCCATAGATGAATTTTGCGCTATTACATTCAGAGAGTTCCTTTCGTACCTTTTCTATTTTCATAGCCTGTCCAAAGGTCTAAGAAAAGAGGGTGTTGCATTCGGTCGAGAGCATCAGTCTAACCTTTATTTACAAACTAGTATGAACCCGCGCATCATCACAAATAAATATGAAGACAACAAATAATTTAGTGATCCAGAGTTTAGGCCGACATGTTTTTATCTATGGTTCATCTCTTTGCATCCCTACTTATAAAGCAGTGTGTGTCCATCTTTCTATTAGTTGTCTTGGACAGTTAGGGGTTGTTATCTAAACCCAACTTCTTTAAAGCAGTGTGTGCCCTTTATTTTTTCCCCCCTTTTGGTCACAATTTGAGTATTTGTTTCCATCATTTAAAGTGTCATGTACACAGCATTTGTTAACACATCAACACAATTTTGATTTGTCGCTATTTCTTATGCATTATGTGTGTTTTACTTTTGAAGTATCGAACTTTAATGTTGTTGTTGATTGCACTTTCAAATTGAGAAATATGAATTTATTTTTTTCATCCCATGATCCATGTTATTTTTGCTTTTTATTTATTTTTTTTTTTTGCAATTTAGTTAAGAAAATATATGGCTCTTTCCACTTTGAATTTGAAACTAAAAGTATGTTGCTTTGACAGATTAGTAAGGTTGGAGTAAATTCTTCACTCCATAAAGGTTTAAAAAAACACTTCATCTCCTTTATTTTGTCCTAAAGCAGATAACTTAGTTTCTTCAAAATAACACAGCGTATAAAAGTTTGTCATCATTTAATCTATGTGTTCAAATTGTTAAAGTCTAATTACATTTATTCTTTTAATGAGAACATGTAGGAAAAATGAATTAAAAAAATTAAAACTTCGAATCTTTATTTTTTTTGTTATTTCTATATAGTTGGTTATAGTTTTTTAACGTAATATTTAAAGCTTATTATTTATTGATAGAAAAGGGATCATCATCAAAATATTTTATCTATCTTATTTGAATATAAATTAAGTACTCGCTCCTTGACAAATGCTTTGGTGAGATCAATTGGTTTATATGGAAACAAAAGGAGACTACTGTTAAACGTGCCATTGATAATCAATGTGATTTTTTAAATTTGTTGGTAATGTGTTACCTTCATATTTGACCTGTTTTCTTTTCATTTTTTGTGGCTTTTTCAGGTACATGTATGGTAAAATATCTTGCTACTCTGCTATGAGTTAATCAAAATTGAATTATTTTTACATTATTGAGTTTAGATAGTGGGACTTATTGTATCGGGGTTTTTAATTTGGTAAGTCACATATTTTAGAAAGCATTTTGTGTACATATTTACAATATGTGAATATTTTGTTTCACTGCAAATTATGTTGCTACAGTCTTATGACTTGGTAAGACTGAATATAACTTTATTATGTTGGGGATCTATTGGACAATTAGTCTCATTGTTTTAATAGAACAAGTATCCTACTAAATGAAACCAACAATTGATAATGGCATTTTTATCTCTTATATAAGGAGTTTAGATAAAATTACTATTTAGTTTTCTGGGCATCGCCCGGGGTTTCTACTAATATTACATAAATGTAGAAATGAATGTCTAGTCGTTTGATAAAAAAATCTAATAATTACGAGTCCAACAAACATTGTCCTTTCTTTTGCTACATTTTCTCAGAAAACCAAACAGTATGCTTTTTTCCCAAAACAAATTGCGGCTTTAACAAAAAATACAAAGTAACTGCAGCAAAAATTTTTCCTCACAACCAAAAGAACAAAAATGAAAACCATACCAACCACCCTAAAAGAAAGAGGCTTCACATACCATACCCTCAATCACCAAACAATATGGGTTAAAGAAAAAAAAATGAGGAAAGAAAACATGAAGCATATGAGGAACCAAACAATATGGCTTAGAAAAAAAAAAACCAAAAAAAAAAAAGGGGGAAAGATAACATGAAGCAAACCAAGCGAGGAAAAAACACAGAACAAGAAAAATAAAAAAGGAAGGCTCCGTACCTCTCCTCCCCGCTACTGTGTGGTCCTCGCCGGAGGCTTCCCCGGAAAATGCTGGCTTCGGAGGCTGGAAAAACAACGGGAAAGAAAACATGAAGCAAACCAAGCGAGGAACAAAAACAGAACAAGAAAAAGAAAAAAGGAAGTCTCCGTACCTCTCCTCCTCGCTGCTGTGTGGTCCTCGCCGGAGGCTTCGTCGGAAAATGCTGGCTTCCGAGGCTGGATTGTGGAGGGTGAGAAAGCTAGGGCTTCCGCTGATCGCACGACAGAGGCGGGAATGAGGAGGAGGTCTACTTTCACTCCCGAAGGCGACGGACGATGGCCAGCGACCGGTACACTTGCAACGGCCGTTCTTGCTCCCAAATACCAGCGACGGAGTGATCTGGAGAAGATAAACACTTGCAAAACCGACTGTGGAAGAGGGGTTTCCCAAATCGCCAGAGGTAGAGGAAGGCGGGATGCGACGAGGTTTTGGCAAAAAAATTGGCACCGATTCATTTTTTCCTCTCAAATCTGGTATGCGGGTTAGGGCCGATCCGTTTCCATAAAGGGTTTTCGGGTCTTTCAATTGGCAGCCGTTGGATGAGCAGCTGAGGCAATGAACGGCCAGATCAGCACGTGCTGATATATCCCTACATCAGCACGTGCTGATGGGATCAATACTGTATCTATATATATATATATAGGTCCGGTCAGGTAAGCTTCAGCTGATGGTATGGTATATCAGCTGAAGCAATCGTGGCCATTCATTCAAAATGGCTTCAAATCAAGGGCCGAAAGGGCTGGGGTTTAAAGTCAAGACAAAGCTGACATGGTTGTCAAATCAGCTTCTCTCTCATCACATTCTCATGTTCTCTCTCTCCTTCTCCAGATCAGGTTTAAACTTTAGAGCTCTCTTCATCTCTCTCTCACTCTTTCACGGCAGCTCCTTTCTTCATCTCTCTCTCTCTTCAGCTGAAGCTTATCCACGAACCACGAACCTCACTGTTAGCAGCCATCTTCCATCATTCTCTCTCTCTTTCATGGCATCATCACTCCTTCATCGCAGCGAACGGAGGTGAGCTAACACGACCCCCACCACCGGCGACCCTCACCGCTGCCATGGGCTCATAGTGAGAGAGGATGATATAATGTTTCATGGGCTCATGGCATCACATGGATTGGGTCCCATACCATCTCATCTATGAAGAAATTGTAGCCTCCCAGTCTTGATAATAACACTCAGGTCTGAAATATCTCACTGTCTCACCCTGGCTAAGAGATCAGAGACACATATTGATTTGATTTTGATTTATATATTGATCCAGCGAAAAGGAAGAAGGGTCAGCTTGACAATTTGTTTAGCTAATAGTTATTATTTGGCCATAATTATCAGATCCGAACAAAAGAAAAAATGTGAAAAGGACGGGCAAAAGGCAGGCAAAAAGAAAGAAAGAAAAGGAGAACTTTATCCCCATTTTCCATGTTTTGGTGTTTGTAGTTTGGGTCCTTTTGGTTTGAAAGAGAAAGATGCTCGGCCTTTTGTGACATAAGTTCAAGTTTATCTGCACAAACCAGGGCCTACCAAAAACTTTTCTATCTTTTTGAATCTGCCCCCATCTCCAAATTTATATCCACCATGGCCCTCTTATAGATAATTTTATGACCGAGTTCTGTAGCCAATTATTTTCATTCGTCTGTTGAAAATTCCATTAGTACATTATGGAATCAGATTACATACCTTTGATACCCATTTTCTAAATATGAACTTCTGTGAATTGCTGGTTCATGAGGAATAGGGTCATGAGGCTTCTAAAATGTTGAACTCAGAAAATATCCATTTCTGTATATTTATAGATATATATATAGAGAGAGAGACAGAGAGAGAGAGAGAGAATCTGTGGTAAAATCGATAAACCCATCCATAAACTAAAGCACCTGGAAAAATGAAATATAGTTCTTGATTTAGATTCACAAATTTATTCTACAACATTTGGCCTTTTCATACATCTGGGAATCTCTCTTTCTTTCCATTAGTACATTATGGAATCAGATTACATACCTTTGATACCCATTTTCTAAATATGAACTTCTGTGAATTGCTGGTTCATGAGGAATAGGGTCATGAGGCTTCTAAAATGTTAAACTCAGAAAATATCCATTTCTGTATATTTATAGATATATATAGAGAGACAGAGACGGAGAGAGAGAGAGAGAATCTGTGGTAAAATCGATAAACCCATCCATAAACTAAAGCACCTGGAAAAATGAAATATAGTTCTTGATTTAGATTCACAAATTTATTCTACAACATTTGGCCTTTTCATACATCTGGGAATCTCTCTTTCTTTCAGCACTATCTAACTATCTCTTATATATATAGAGGTATGTCCATTAAGACATACTCAACAAACCATCTAAGTTGAACCAAAAAACATTTGTTCATAATGTTACAGGCAAAAAAAAAAAAAGAAAAAAAAAAGCTGCTGTGTGAGCTAATCAGAGATGGCTCCCTTCTCCTACAGATATAATCATAGCTGGACACTTCTCGTCTTCCCATCAAGTTGGATTGCTCTGCCAACTGATTCCTCCATCGAGGTTGGTAAGTCAACACGACCTCGTGAAAAAGACAGTGCAAGTTTGTTTACATCAAACTCAACTCCATTTCATCCCATTGCCACCATAGTAAAGACGGTGAGGGACGTGTCAGCTCACCTCCGTTTGCTGCGATGAAGGGATGATGATGCCACGAAAGAGAGAGAGAGAGTGATGGAAGATTGCTAACAGTGAAGTTTGTGGTTCGTGGATAAGCTTCAGCTGAAGAGAGAGAGAGATGAAGAGAGGAGCTGCCATGAAAGAGTGAGAGAGAGATAAAGAGAGCTTTAAACCTGATATGGAGAAGGAAAGAGAGAACATGAGAACGTGATGAGAGAGAAGCTGATTTGGCAATCATGTCAGCTTTGTCTTGACTTTTAGCCCCAGCCCTTCCAGCCCTTGATTTGAAGCCATTTTGAATGAATGGCTACGATTGCTTCAGCTGATATACCATACCATCAGCTGAAGCTTACCTGACCGGACCTGTATATATATATATATATATATACATATATGAGAACACATGCACGGTTGGGTGCGTATATAGTTTTGTGTCTCTGTTGGAGAATCCCTGAGAATACGTAGCATTACCCATCGAACAAGTCGTGTCCACGGACCATGTTGGGTTTTGCCACCGCTAGTCCAAAGTCCAAACTGGGTTAGAGGCTTGAGTGAGGACCGAGGACCGATTCCACCTCATTTTTTAGTGTTCGTTCCACTTCCACTGGTGACTGGCCCTGCCAGAGAGCGGTAGTGTTGCTTTCTAACAAATGGCGGGGTAATGTCATCGTGTGTCTAAAGTTGGCGGGAAAAGTAGACTCCTAATATTTGGGGTTTTGCAGAAAGCACAAAAATGATGAACGATTTCAGGAAGAATGCAAATGAGTGAAGAAGAAGAGGTGATTGAAGGCTTTTACTAGGTGATGAAAATGAAGCTAATGGTCTCGGAGAAAGCGGAAGAAGAATCTAGGGTTTTGGAGGGCAAGAAACAGAGAAAGAATGATAAGTCAAAGGTTGTCTTCAGTAGAGGAGACATTGTTTGGGCGAGAACATTCCCTCAAACATGGCGGCCTGGCTTGATTCTGAAAAGGAATAGGCTTGGAGTGTTGGTTTGGCTTTTCGATTGCCAGACACCTCGGCACTTATCGGATTCAGATATATGTTCCTTCGATAACAATTTCAAATCGCTGTATAGGACTGTCGAATGTGGTAGTAGTAGTAGTATGTCACTAGATCGTGCCTTGATTTTGTTGGGTCGAAGGGCTTCTTTGAGCCTGATGTGTCCTTGCCAAATGCCAATTGAGCAGCGAAATCTGAGGGATGTAGGCTGGAATTCTGTGGAGCAGGTGGCTGAGGTGTCGAATTCGTTTCAGCCGGTTGCAGTCTTGGGTTTTGTAGTTAGCATGGCTGTTTGCCCCTGGGTTGAAGATGCGGATATTATCCATGCAGTCAGAGGGGCTGCCCAAATAATGACCTTTCGGCGTTACTTTTCCATCCAGAAGGGATTGATACACCAAGAAGCTATTTCGCCCTGTAAGAGCCGATCCACCAATGATGACTCCAAAGCGATTATGGCAAGTATGTGGACTTTTCTTAATAGTTTCCTTCTTTTAATTATGACCTGTTTATTTAGTTGTTCTAAGATTTCTTTCTTGTTTCAAAAGTTAAGTTGTCCCATTGATTAGGAATAACTAATGAAAAATGAAGTATTGAGTAATTAACACATATGCAAACCGATAATGGATTTTGAAGAATACTTGAATTTTTTACTCTAATTTTTTTAATTTATTTGTTTGTGGATTCTTCTGCACCAACTCCCTCGGACATCTCTTATCTAAAGTGAGCCCATTTACTCCGAAGCCTATGTGTTCAATACTAAATCATATTCCACCTATTATTTAGTTATAGGTACATAAGTGGTGTTCTCCATCATCTGCAAGGAGTTAATTGTTAATTTCTATGGGCTTCCAAGATCTAATTTTAAAACTGATGTAACCCATCTTATCATAACAAATAACATCTTTAGTTCTATGGGGTAAAGATCCAAAAGAAGTCATAGTTAAACCTTGTAAGAATCACAAGCATTATCTGCATATTGATTTGCACCTTTTGACTTTCCAAAAAACAATGAATGTAGAGAATCCACAAATGATAAAAATGCCAAATGTGTAGTGGACACCCTTGTCAAATGATTTACCAATCCATCCTCATGTGTTGTAACTTTAAAGACACTAATTGTACCAGTTTTTCAGATGCTGTCTCCTGTTAAAGCTCACTTGTCTATGAAATGGATTGAGCTATCTTAGGATGTCGGAAAGTTTTCATTCCATTTTTCTTTTGTTTTATAAATTGGTTAAAGTTTATTAGAGTAGAAATTATTAATGAAGTTGGGAGGACTTGATGCAGCAAAGAGCGTAAACCTGCTGTCTGGTTGCTACAATAATTAAAAAACTATTCCATAGCTAGAAAGTTTAGTAGAATCAAAGCTAGAATGCAGAGAAGTGAACTTCAAGGGTTTAGAGGCCCAAGAATGTCTCTTGGATTTGAAAATTTTGAATAATAGGGAAAAAATTGATTATAATGACTAGGGTTATGGGAACACTAAGATCATAATCTTTGAATGATCTTATAAACTTTTAATCTTAGCTCTCCAAGTTATTTAAGAAGTCACATGCTAACCACATAACTACATAAAAAGATTAGGAACATAACAGTCTATAAACTCTAATAAAACAAAAGGTAACAAATGAAAGCATTGAAATAAAAATAAAAATTGAAGTACATGCTAGCTAACAACCTTACCAAGCTGTCTAGTTTGCTCGCTTGGCCTTGGTAGGCCTTTTGGATGCTCCTACATCAACCTCTCTGGGTTGGGAAAACTAGGCTGACAAGAAAGTCTCAACAAATTTATTATGTATCTCTGGATTAATCCTTTTAGCTCCTCCTCAGCTATTGACCAACCACTTCAATAGGTGTCACTTATACTCGTTTCCTGTCCTTGACTTCACCTCATTGTTGTTCAATACAAGTTCTATGACATCTGGTGGCCTTCAGGAGGTGATCTACCCTAATTTCAGCTGCTACATTTTCTCCATCAAATCGCTTAAACAATACAGATCAAAGACATTAAATATTGGACTTCGGTTGAAAGCTCTATCAAGTAAACATTTGGGCTAATCTTGTTGGGTACCTTGCATGGCCCAAAATTCCCTGATTTAAGCTTAATAATTGCCTTTAGGAAATTTGTCTCACCCACTAACGCCTGGTCTCATTCTTCAAAATCCTCAAATTTTCAATCTTGATTGGCAATTGTAGCGTTGGAATCGTTGATGGCTTTAGTTCAACCCATGTAAAAGCCTCCCCATCTTTGCTTACTTGAACTTCCTGCGGTAGTGGAACTGAATGAAAAACATGCCAAGGTTGTGGTTCATAAGTTGTTTCAAATATTGGCTTCTTTGTGGTTCAATTCACTGAATTATTATTAGCCAATTCAATTTGTGGTATGATAGAGTGGGCCTTCACATGGTTCCCAACAAGGCATCTCAACAGGTTACTGATGGTTTTGGTTGATGACTTCAGTTTGACCATCGTTTGTCGAAGGCATGTGCTGAAATACTTCAATTGAGTCCCAAGTTTTTGCCACAAAAGTCCTCCAAAAATTCCCTATGAAGTTAACATCTCTATCGGAAGCAATGAAAGTTGGTACACTATGTAACCTTAATAGTTATTAAAAGAGTAATCAGCAATATGTGTTGCATCTGCTGTCTGGAATGTGGAAGGAAATGCTCCATTTTAGTCAAATGGTCCACTACAACAGAAATGGAATCATGTCACTTTGCTTTTTTATTTTTTTGGAAGATACATAAAATATATGCTCATGTGAACCCAAGGTGCTTCTAGAATCACTTAGGGGTGACTAAACCAGTATTTTATAAAATTCCTTTACCAAATTGGCATTTTTGGCCCTCTTCACCAATTTGACCACAACCATATACATCTTCGGATAGTAATAGCAGTCAATGATAATCACTATAGTTTTATCCCCACCAAAACGTCTCCCCATTCCATTACCATGAAGTGCCCTAATAAGTGTTCACAAAAAGACCTCGCCAGAATGCACAACTGATTACCCTAAAACATATAACCATCATGCATTCTTTCCAATCCAATGATCCATGCAATCGGCTACAATGTGGCTAAAATAAGGATCAGTTTCGTTTTGATTTTAGCAATCAAGGATGATCACTATAGTTGATTTGAGATGAAAAATTGCTTCATCCATAAATGTGAGATGTTTATTGATTAGAAATGTAAGTTTTTGGATTGAATGATAACCAATATCAAATCAACTTGATTATTGGCATACATTCTCTTCATGGGAACACTATCTAATCCAATGGTGGGTCTTGCAAAATATGAATCAGGGACAGAGTTATAAAAATGTGTCAAAATAGGGACTTCCAATTTGAACAACGCCGATGGTTCTCAATTTCTCATACCTCTTTAGTCTCAGGGGATGTGGGGAGTCCAGCACCTGAAGACTGGACCGGATATCTGGCAACAAATCATTGTCTGTTTCCCTATTTCTTCGATGATAGAGTTGGCTATCTCTGTGGCATCAATTGTAAAAGTTCGTGAAGAGGGTTAGACGAGTGGAATGAGGGAGAGCGGCTTGATCGACAAAAAAGAAGAGTAGCCTGCCTTTTTTTATTTTAAAATTTTTTACGAGCCCACTGAATCCTGGAAAAATGGGTTCTTGGGGAGTGCTCTTAGTTTATTTATTGTTTTGGGAAGCCATTTGTTTGGTAGCCTCCCAAAACAATGGCGGAAGAAACAAAGCCCCGAGGGATAACTTGATATCTCGAGGTGGGAATCGGCTGGATGCGGGCCTAATAATTATTTGCTTTGAATTTTGATGGTAAACAAACATTTTGGAACATTCCAAAAAGGAAAATATGATTTTTTTTTTAATTTTATTTTTAAAAAAGTGGGTATTCCTGTGAGATGGGTATGGGTATTCCTGTTGGACACATCAAAGGAGTGAAAAATCTTTAGAAAGTAGACAAATCCGACACCTAGACACATACCCACACTCGACACCTGTACCTGAGTCCATGTAACATAGGTATTAAATACTATCAACTTAATGTTGTTTATATCTTACATTACTTGATTAACCAATCTAAATCCCAATGATGTCGCAAATTAAATATATTTTATATACATATATAAAATCAATTAGCATACAATTTACTAAAAGAACCGGGCCTGGGTACCAATAATGATCATGTAACTGATGGATTGTTTGAAGAGGATAATCTTCACTATACAATGCAACTTATAGATTATGAAATCATCTCATGCATTATAAAGAATAGATTAAACACTTTGTTGCTTTCTCAAAAAAAAGAGAAAAAAAGAAAACACTTGATGTATGAATAATGCAACTCGAAATAACTTGTTATAACTAATATTAACTGTCAAATTGGTTTTTAGGGCACAACACTCCTACAGCTCGGAATATGTGAAATTGAGGAACGAAGTCTATGATTTCTCGCTAAAGGTTTTTTGGAGGTTTTTTGCAGGAATTTCCTTCTGACGTCATTTATGCAGAAAAATTACATGAAGGAAAAATCATTCTATTGTCTTTTAGAGTCCAAAATATGCAATTCTAGTTTCTAGAATAGAATGGTTGACATTGAAAATAGTGTTTACAATATTTCCAGATAGATTGCAGGCAGAAGTGAATTTAAATTGTGGTTTGCTTTGTGGTTGAAATGTAAAATCTTGGTGATTGATGCTTGTGGACTTATCCAAAGTCTGGATATCATGTTTAAGAATGTCTATAAATTATTGGATGTTTGAAGAGAAGTATCCTCTTACTAAATTGATGGAATCTACGTAAAAGGACATTAGGTATTAGTTTCGACTTTCAAGTACAAATAAGAGATGTCCACAGAAGCATTGATAAGTGCCTCAAGAAATGTAGGTCAAGAGTTCTAAATCCCAAGAAAGCGTTTGGGCTACCCTTAGGGTCCAAAGGGCAGCCTAGTGGCATGCTGAGCCTTGATAAACGCCTCAGGAAGCATAGATCAAGTGTTCGAAATCCCACAAAAGTGTTTAATCCCCTTAAGGGCTACCCCCAAGGGCCTGAAAGGCCTTGTAATTGCCTGGTGCATGTAGGACAGGGGGATTGCATGTGCCCAAGGGATTAGTTGGGGGTGAAGCCTGGACACCCTTGATATAAATAATAATAATAATAAGAGATGAACGATGCAGCCTTAATATATTGCAACAAGAGTTTTTATCCCTATGTGTTTCTGATACCTATCCAAGTTGAATGTTTGAATTATGGCTATTTGGATAATTTTGGAATCAGTAGCTAATAAGCTAATTCACTTCCACTTTTGAATAGTTTTGGTAATTATTGTCACAGAGACCCACAAGTTCGGTTTGGTAACAGAGTTCACTAGTTCAGTTCTGAATCACTTTTCTAAACTAGTTGGCCTTCTTTTCTGTCTGATGTGCCGTCTCTTTTAAATAATCTAATCAGCAGTTTTTTTTTTTTTTTTTCCTTTTCGTTTTTGGTAGGTATTGTAACTGCAGTTTGTGATTCTTGAATGCTTGTTTTCTCATAAAATGATGAAATATTTTGCTGTTTAAAAGTTCTATATTTTATACTTTCTTCTCAGGTAGTAAGTCAAAGTTGCAATCATATTCATCTTTTGGCGAGGAGAGGTACTCAGTGATTCAAGAATCAGATGTTTTAGAGGTGGAAGATATATATCAGGTATTTTCTGAGCTAATAGAAAAACATTTGGGGGTTTGTGTAACAAAAATAATGAACTCAAGATCTCTTGTTTTCAAATGAAACCTTTGAATGTCTGCAGGTAGCTCAATGTGATACTGTTAGTGAGTCGAGTACTTCAATGGAAGAAAACTCCAAGTCAGTTGGAGGAAATCATGTTGTGCTGAACTCAGAAATTAAGAAGCAAGATCGAGATGATGTCGCTCTTGCTCACAGAGAATATAACATACATTGTTCTCTTGCAAGTCCGAATTTATTCTTTTCAGAGAAGCTTAACAGTATGCCTGCAGATGTCGTCAACTACAATACCAACTCTATTTTGTTAAGAAGGCAATCTGGAGAATTTCAGTATTCTGTTAGCTCTCCCCTGAAGCCTCAAATTAGTTCAAGGACCCAAAAAGGCTTTGCTAAACAAAGCGAGGCACAATCTCATCATGAAATGCTGGTAAACTTGTATTGTCTTGCTTTAGATCCATTTTATTTAGGAGGAGAGAACTTGAACACCATTGCACAGAATTTTTTGAATTTCAGAGTTCGATCATACCAGAGTATTCCTGATCTCCCTCCCAAAAAATGCCCTCCTTGTACAACCACCATAGCTCAGTTTTCTCATTCTGAATATGACTATAGTTTCAAGACACAGCTGAGTAACAAGGTTGATAAAAAAATTTGCAGTGGAGAAACATTTGGCAGCTTGTTTCCTAGCATTGAAATGGGTGCTCACCGTTTAAAGAGGTGGCTTGATCAACCTGCTGTTTTTGATCCCCTTAAGTTGCGCAAGACTATGCCTTTCTTCTCAAGATTTGGAACTTACCCGCAGAAGAACATAACTCTATGTGATGCAAAAGTATCTGATGTTTTCTTTTTGGAGTCTCTGAGAAAGTTAACAATGCTAAACCACCAGTCTACTGGATCCCAGAACTTGACATTTATATGCACTAATAGCTCGATGCTAGATGTGGTTCAGAATAATGTTTCCCTTGTTAAAGACACCTCTCATTGTAGTGAGATTGTTGAAATTGGCATGGTGCAGGTACGTGAAGGAAATGCAAGCATTTTAAATGATACTAGGACCTGCATATCTTATGATTATGATGCTAGTGACAAGATAACAAATCGGGTCCGAACTGAGGACGTGCAAGCTGATTGCAGATTCAGTTTGCTGCAACCTGCTTCCATTGAGTCTGTGTTCAAGAATGCAACTGGAACTCATGCTGACAAAATTGCTGATGCAAGTGTGGCAACCAGAAAATGCCGATTGTTATCTCATTTTAGTGTTGATCTAATTAAGATCCAGCCTAGCAGTAATGATTCTGACACATCCCATACACGTGACAGAGAGGCAAGCATGAGAATTGCATATGAAGACAGCTTCAAAGATAATGAGGAGCCCCATCAACCCATTACTTCTGATTTATCATTCAAATCACAAGTAGATCAGCAATCCAGAATGGAAAGCAGCTTTGTCGGTCCTACATCTTTACACATGAAGTTCCCCAAGGATTTTGATCTGCCTTCCAAGGATGAGTTGGTGAAGAAATTCTCTCCATTCGGGTCAGTGGACTATAGGAAATCAAAAATGTTTTTCCTTACAGGTGCTGCCCAGGTGATTTTTTTACACCGACTTGATGCAGTGACTGCTTACCAATATGCCAAGAGGAAGAAAATTTTATTTGGTCAAGCAAACATACGTTTTTGGCTCGACCCATTTGAACACAGTAGAGAAGGAGTTTCTCTGGCAACACCGCCAATTTGTAACTTAAAATCATGTCTCAAAAAATCCTTTCCCCTTGGGAAAGAGGATAATAAGGAGCCCCATCAACCCATTACTTCTGATTTATCATTCAAGTCACAAGTAGCCCTGGAATCCAGAATGGAAAGCAGCTTTGTCGGTCCTACATCTTTACACATGAAGTTCCCCAAGAATTTTGATCTGCCTTCCAAGGATGAGTTGGTGAAGAAATTCACTCGATTTGGGTCAGTGGACTCTAGGAAATCAAAAATCTTTTTCTATGCAGGTTCTGCCCAGGTGGTTTTTTTAAGCCGACTTGATGCAGTGACTGCTTACAAATATGCCAAGAGGAAGAAAGTTTTATTTGGTCAAGCAAATGTACGATTTTGGCTCGACCCATTTGAACACAGTAGAAAAGGAGTTTCTCAGACAACACCGCCAACATGCAACTTAAAATCATGTCTCAAAAAATCCTTTCCCCTTGGGAAAGAGGACAGGAAAAAATCTCACCGGGTGAGGTTTTCGTTAGTAAGTTAGTTCTGTTCATCATTATCAACAGATAGGAATCAGGTTTTGTTAAAATGTTTGTTCAGTTCATCATTATCAACAGATGGGAATCGTATAATATCATAGACAGTATGCGGAGCTTACAGTAGGGATAAGAGTCTTAAGACATTGTTATGTATTTTGCGAAATGCCTTTTTTTAGGTGGGTATGTAAATAAATATTTGTGTATTTCTCTCATATTTAGTACTAGTTATGAGTGGATTTTTGTTCTCTAGATGTCTATAACGGTATCTTAGCACGTAAGCAATAGATCTATTTGCAGAAATATTTGTCGACCGGTAGCACAACCTTAAAAATGATGGCCTCACAGGGGAACACACATAAGGGTAAGAAAATGGGGCCTCCCTGGACTAATCCTGCGCATTTGAGCATGTGCTGGGTGGGTTGTTTTTATTCAGAGTAGGCATTCGGGGAGAGGGAAAAGGGAAAAGGGAAAAGGGAACTTTAGAATAGAAAGGTCATGTGAACTTATGGGTGTGTAGTAAGTTATCGGCGATTGAGCCCTTGCGAACATAACCAAAGCCTTCAAATGGGCTATGAAGTTGTCAGTCGTTTAACGATGTGATTGATTGTCTTTGGGGTGTTTACAACTTACAATTAAATATAGGGTCAGGCTATTGCCACCACATAAAATACTTTAAGCCCCCCATTTAATTTATATTTTTAAGGTTTTATGAAAAATATAAAAAAAACTTATGAAAACTAATCACATAGTCTACAAGAAAACATCATTCCGGACAACTTTGTAGAATAAAGTTTTTCCAAAATATGTCATTTAAGTAAACTTTTTAGCAATTTTTCATGAAAAATGAAATAGAGATTGTAAATGGCTAAAAAGTCTGCTTAAACGATAGATTTTGGAAAAAATTTCTTCCACAAAGTTGTTCAGAATGATATTTTCTAGTGAACAATGCTATTAGTTTTCGTAAAAACCTTTTACATTTTTCATAAAATCTCAAAAAGTGTAAACTAATGGGGGGCTTTGAGTACTTCATGTGGTGGTAATAGCCTCACTCTTAAATATAATCAGAAAATAAAGTGGCTTTTAAGGTCTTCAAACTTAAAAGCTGTGTTTGGTTTGAGTGACTAAAATATATCATTCTAATGCAATGTTTTGGTAAGGAGTGGAAATGGAATGGGAGAGATCAAGGGAGATCTGTTTCTTATAATTTCATTCCTCAAGGGATGGGAATATCTATTCAATCTTCTTTGTTTCCTCTGACAAGGGAATGATCATTCCATTATTTAGGGCTGCCAAATTATCATTTTTTTTTTCTTTTTTCTAGGCTAATGGAATCACCATTCCATGCCTCCTATTTTTTAAAAATATATCATGAAAATAGTTTTCCACTTAGGTTTGCTGGAAGTTAAAACTCTTGAGAATTTGAAAACTTGAGAATTAGAACTCTTGGGAATTAAAAATCCACTATTCGGGTGAAAGTTAAATGGGAAATAAGCATATATGAATTCAATAAAATATTCAAAACATGAGCCCTAATATTTTTGTATGTGGCCGTTCTCTATGAAAACATTTCTCAGGCACGGAGATATCCATAAGGTTGCGTTTGGTTTGAGGGAATGGAATGAGAGTGAAAATGGAACAAGAATAGGAATAGGCATGGAAGGGGAATGGACATTCCATCCAAATGTTTTGTAAGGAATGGGATGGAATGAAAAAGCATAGATGGGACCCATTTTTAATGATTTTTAGTTTTTTACTCCTTGAAAGGTGATAAAGCCATTCCTTTTGGTTTGAAAATGAATGGTTATTCTCTCATTGGAAGGAATAAACTCCCACAAGGGACACAAAGGAATAGCCATTCCATTTCCTTGTGCATCCAAACACTCACTTTTTTTGGAAAATGAAATCACCATTCTATTACCTCCCTCATTCCCTCATAACAAAGGGTCTGATCAACTTAGCCATCTTCATCTACGCCCCCACCTTTGTCTTCCTGTTGGAAATGATTTAAATTAAGTTATTTATTATTTTTAAAAGTTTATGTGATATTTGAGAATCAAATGTTTGAATTCTCTATGATAAAGGTTGCCATTTGCGGCCCAATTTGGAACCACATCCTCTATGGAGGATTTTTCAAACTTTGAATCAAGGAATTACACATACGTCCAATAAGTAAACTTGGTAAACAAGCCACCTCTCCTTCTATATTAATAAGAATCTCATGGATGCTATTGAAACTTAACTTGAAGGTCCCATTTTAGACTTCACTACTACTAAATATATATAGTAAGTGTTTTTTGGGCATCTTGATAAGAGGTTAAGAGTATTTAATTGCTACCAATCAGTGCAATATTGTAAAAGAACATAACTTGATCCGAGCTAAGTTGAATCCCAAAAATAAAGTTGCTATAATCCCTTCTACGAATGGGAGGCTCCAATTATTTTTAAGAAGCATTGTCGTGCCTCTTAACCGGATTAGGATTCTATTTTGAGTAAGGCAACTTGTATTATTTTGCTATTTTGTTGAGAATATTCAAATACTTCTATGATTTTGACTGAGGTTGTCAAGTACGTAGAGTCTATGACAGTGTTTGGGTATGGAAACAATGTCGATACCAAATCACGTCATGGATCAAATGAATGAGATTTTAAAGGATGGGGTGGGTCTTTGTTGAGGGAGAAGATGGCGGGTGTGTTACTTTCTCACACATCAATTAAGTATAGGATTAACATGTGTATATTAACTTTTGGTACCCTCTTCTTGCAAGTCAACTTGTAAGGCTGTGTTTTACCAAGGGGTTTTATATCAATTGGAATTAGAGCTTGGCACCACGTTGAGCAGGGGCGCATCCAAGTAAGGGAGTAGCTGACTCCCTTTTCAGTTACTCCGTATTATTACTAGAAGGGTACCCGTGCAGAGCATGGGGCCATTGCATGGGTGGAACCGTTTTGGAGGGCTTCATTTAATTTGGGGGGTTTCTCCTCGAATTTATGAAGGACAGCAGGTTTATCAAGCAAGTAGAGGAACACCATTTATCAAAAGTTGGTGTATCATTATTATCCTTATATCAAGTCGATAATCCAATGAATTTAGATATCCAATGAAAATATCAATGAGTCTATAATCATAACTCTCGGAGGAAAAAAGGGCCAAAAATCAGTAATAGATCAAATATGATATTAGTGTTGGAATAAATACTAATGTTAGGTTGTCATTCCTCGGATTTCCGTAAGTCATCACTATAAACAGTTGATAACTTGATATAATAACAATTACTGTATTTTAAAAAGTGAAAGGAAAGTCATCCATGAGGTTAGCTATGGTATGTGCCTTAATAAGATTAATTCATAGTTTAAATTCGATTATAACAAAATAAAAATAAAAATAGTCTATCGCACTCCTAAGAGTTCTTTAAAACAGATTCCCCATATGCCACATCTGACTCCAACATTAAATAGTTACTGAACCAATAATTTGAGATAAGGAAGAAAAATGACAGATTAACTTTAGTTCTGAAAAAAAAAAGATTAAATCGAAAATTTTCAAATTCGAGATAATTATGAAAATATTCAAAAAATTTCCTCCAAATCAGAAAATATTATTATTTTATTTTGGCCAGGATTAGGTGTCACAATCCTGTAATTAATTGGTTATTTATCAATTAACTTTATAAATGTCCAAATCTAGAAATTCAAAAATTAAGAAAAATTACATGGAAAGAAAAACAAAAGGTGTCAGCTGGAAAATTAATGTTTTGCATGGGATTTTAGTATAAATAGAGGTTAGGAGGTGCAATCATTCTATTTGTCCAAAAGGAAAAAAAGAAAAAGAAAAGAGGAGAGAGAAAGTAAATTTTCAAACTTATGGTTCACACGTTCTCAATCAAAAATCTTTGAGGATTTAGGTAAGTCATCATCCAAAACATGTTTTGTATTAATTTCATGAATTAATTCATAGCATAAGTTATGAATTTTAAAATTTTAAAAGCTTTAGGTTAGCTTTCATGGAGATTTTGATATTCATTTATTTAGTTCTCTCTTTGTGATTCATCTTAGACTCTCAATTTTTCACCGTAGATTCTTTATATCATGAAAATAACATATCAAATTTGGTAGCATATGGTTTAGTATAGAAGGAAAATTAAAATTTTGAAGTCTTGGGTTAGGGTTTTGAGTACGGAACCTTTAAATTAAAATTGCAATACTGTAATGATTCATGGCTAGTGAATTTTTTGCATGAAAACTAGTCACTCTAAGCTTTTCATGGCCTTTTAAATCATTCAATTTTGTTAAGAAATGAATTTTGTATGAAATTTTGAAATATCAGGTTAGAAATGAAGGAAAACCAAAAAAATAAAAAAATCGTAAAAAAATTTGGGGAAGGAGAATGGACTACATGCACTAGGGGTGTTCATGGTTCGGTAGGGTAAATTTCCAATCAAACCATAATACTTCGGTTTTGTTTTTACCAAACCAAAACCAAACCATACTATAAAAAAACCAAACCAAAAACGGTTCAGTTTCGATTTTAACCAATCAAGTAGCAATAAATCGTCATGGATAATTGTTTACTCCTAATAAAATGGAAAAAATGACAATCCAAACTCCAAATAAAAATAGTTTTAATAAAAGCATTATATTAGCAACTAATAAAAGTATTAAACATTGTATCAAAATAGAGACAAAGAACGAGAGGCGGGGAGCAAAGAGCGAGAGTTGACTACTAACTCAGTAGGTTTTGTATTCCTACTACGGTACTAACTATTTTTCGGTTTAGGTTTTTTTTTTTTTTTTTTTTTAATGAAAACCAAAACCAAACTAATTTAATTTGGTTTTCTAAAATTAGAACTAAAACCAAACCTAAGGGAAGAAAAACCAAACCAAACCGGTCAGTTTGGTTCCCGGTTTTAACTTAAAACCATGAACACCCCTAACAAGCATCGAGGTGGGCCTCACTCTCCTGGCAAGTGGGGGCACATGTCGATCCCATTTCCTCTGAAATTTTTTTGTAAAATTTTGTAAAATATTTTAGGGTAAATTGCAGAAAACTACCATCACCTTTGGGGTGCGTTTCACTTTGGTACCTTCAAGTTTAAAAAGCGTCAATTTGGTACCCAAAGTTTTAGTTATGTTTTAATTGGGGTCCTACCGTAATGAACCTTCTGTTGACTAAACGAATAATTGGTCACACGATATGCACGTGACCTTATTTGACTATTTTATGCCCTTTTTGCCCTTTTATGTTTGGAATGCCTCTTCTACCTCAGCCACTTCGGCCAACTCCATTCCATCTCACTCTCTCCCTCCTTCTTGTGAGAAAAAAAAAAAAAAAAGGTTGGCCAGAAAAAAAATGGTGTTGGCCGATGACTATGGCTTTCTCCCTTCTCTAGAATAAATCCCCCATTGACCCTTTTTTCCCTTATCTCGAACAAATCCAAGTCACCGTCCCCAACGACATCCTCACGCCCCCTTTCTCTCTCTCCATCTTTTCTGGCAACAAGCTTCAGATCTGACAAAGTGTTAGTACCCAAAGCTTCCAGGCACCTTCCCAAAGCTTCTCTGCAACCTCACCTTCGCCTGACCCATGGGCGACAGACATGGGACATTCCCCGGCGGCATCAACAAATGGCAATGGAAACATCTGCACAAGAAGAAAGCTAAAGAAGCTTCTCTACAACCTCACCGTCTCACCTTCACCTGACCTAAATCCAGTCCAAACTCACTGGAAAATCCGACCCCAAAAATCTCGTTGATCTAGTCCAAAATGGTCAGAAATTCCGACCCCAAAGGCCACTTAAATCTCCGCCGAGAAATCAATGGACGGAAAATTTGAGAAATCAATCGACGGCTTACTTAAATCTCACTGATCCAGTCCAAACTCACCAAAAAATCCAACCCCAAAGGCCACATCCCCATTCACCATCGAAAACTCAATGGACTATTGTTAGAATTATACCCTAGAACCAATCATAGAGATGATTGTTTAGGGATTAGGAATAATCATTTGATTTTATTTATGTATGTCACATTTATTATTGATTTAATAAAAGAGCTTATTCTATTATGTTCATACGCATCATTTATATTTACATATATGTCCATGGAGTTAGAGTTGAGAATATGAAATTACAAAGTGTTGTAATTTTGAGACTATAAATATATTTATGTACTAAACTCCTAAAGCATTCCTAGTTGAAGGTTCACTATGATGGACAATAATGAACCATAGGACTAACACTTGTTAGGTTGACTCTATAGGAGGATAGCTAGTTTCAAGCTATTTGTATGGATATACTACAACTAACAAGTGGGTGCCTATTACTAGAATAGGTACACTAAATGGGACCAAAGATATGAGATCAACTAAGTGGAGTTTTAACTGGCCTGTCAATTAGTTTCTCATTGTTATAGTGGTACAAGTAATCCTTAGACCTGAGACACCATAGTTGTCTTATGCATGTAACTTTAGAAGTTTGATAATGCTAAATGCAAATCTTTATAGAGGTCTGCAAAGGTGTTCATTGGCCTTACTGTTATATGTTATATGTATGAAGGCATGTGAGTGATCAATAAGGAATCCATCACTCTCAGGAAAAAGAGAAAGAATGTTTCATATAGCATTCATAATATAACTTATTAAATCTATGGCCATGGTAGGATGAATATGGAAAAGAGTTTCCATGAGTTCATCAATGAGTTGATATTCATGATTGAGTATAAAGTAATTAAACTAGGGACTTGACAGACTTCCATGTCCTATTAGCTTAATTGGAGACATTGTGTAGATGGAAGGATATAATTGTAACCTATAAACTATAATAGAAGGGTTCTATGTTAGATATCAATTCACCTTATTAAGGACAATACTATGAGCCATATACTAGGTATTACTCATGGTTAGTAGAAACCCTAATTGATATAAGTGAGTTATAATCAATTAAGGAATTAGAAGAAGTTCCAATTAGACCCTTAATGGAAAGAGTTCCATTGTGCACATTTTGTGCTATTCCTACTACTTAATGATGTGAACCCAATGGGTCACACACTGATCATGCATTGGGAGCTTTAAAATCTATGAAAAAAAGGGTATAAGTGAATAAAGAATAGTTCTTAAAGGCTAAGTTTGTATAGGATATAAACTAGAGGGGTTAAGTTGCAATTATGAGATAATTATAACTTATAATCATATGGGGAATAGGATTCCCCGTTATGGCCGACCCTATTAGTGGGCTATATATAGTCACATATGTGATGTGTGACTAACAATCACCATTCACTCCAAGCCCTAGCCATCTCCCTTGTTGGTGGCTCTCTCTCTCTCTTCTCTTCTCCTATTCTAGCAACATACAAGAGAAAGAAGGAAAATGACTTGAAGCTCTTGCTAGGTGTGGATACTATTGGAGGCAGTAGTACACTTGGACTGCTCGTTCTCTACTGTATGGATTCATAGCTTGGAGCAAAGGAAGAAGACTATTAAACTGTGAGTATTCTAACCCTCTTCTAGTTAGGGTTTTGGTTTTGTATTACAGTATAATTAGATTTATGGGTTGTGGAATCGTTTAGGAAAAATTTTTATATTCCGCACTTTGTTTTTCCTTCTAGTTCGATTCCCAACAGGCCCTCCCTTTCTCTTTGATCTCTCTTCTCTCTTTCTTCTCTTGTTCTTATTCTTTTTTATTTTCTCTTGAGGATTAGGACCATGGCTATAGGAACTTTTAACAAAAAAAAGAAAAGAAAAAAAAGAAAGGACGACCATGGTTGAGGATGAAAACGGCTGACTAGTGGCCGACGGTGGGGTTTGGATTTTTTTTTTGGCGATGATGTTCTTTGTAGCGGTGAGGGGCGAGAGCTTGGGTTGGGTTGGGTGGATTTTTTTTTTTTTTTGAATTATTTTTCTGTAATGTGTTGGGATGGTTCCGCCGGTGTAAGATCCATCATCGTCGTTCTCTATCGGCAGGATTGTGTGGGTTCACAGGTAAAGCAGAATAAGGTTCTAAAGAGATTCTCGAGAAATCAATCGACGACTTGGGTTGGGTTGTGTTTCAAAACGACGTCATTTGTATGAAGGGTAAAAATGTCATTTTCTCGCCACCGTTAACACTGTTACTGATTTTGAGTCAGCAAAAATCTTGGGTACCAAATTAACGCTTTTTAAACTTGAGGGGAAAGTGAAACGCACCCCAAAAGTGGGAGTAGTTTTCAGCAATTTACCCAATATTTTATACATGCTATCTACATTTAATGGTGTTAAATTTGTTGGTAAGACTTTTTGGACAGCTGTGTCCAATGGGACTACATCGAAATCATAATGGTACTTAAAGTACTTAATTGACCAAATCTTTTGTATAGATAGTTAGATACTAGATTGACCATCTCTTAAGTATTGATTTATTAAATTGTAGTTAATCATTGTATTTTTTTTTAATTTTTATTTAAATTACCTTCATGAGGGATCCGGCATTGTTGCAGTTAGAGTGGTTTTATTGCACCATGCAGTAGTCATTGGATGTATTTCACGTGGCAAGTGGGAAGGACCAACGGTTGGGCTTTAAAACGCACAAAACCAGGTTGTTTCTCACACCCACTCACTGGTAGTTTTTGTGGCTCCGGCTCCCTCACCCATGCTTCCATCGTCTCATCATCGGAGGTATGGCTGACCTCCTTTAGCTAGTTTGGTGCATTTTGAATGTATGGCCGACCTCCTTTAGTTGCCTTGCCGGAGAGCTCATCACTACCCATTACCCTCAGTCTACTTTCCCACCCCTTACCTTATTCCCCTTCAAATGCCACCTCAAATTTCATAATTAGTATGGAGCTTAGCCATCATCAGATAACTTTTTTTTCCACCCAAAATTAATAATAATCAAATGGCATTTTTCGAAAAAAAAAAAAAAAAAAAGCAAGAAGAAGAAGACGATGACCATTGACCACTGGATGCAACCTTTTCCAAAAAATAAAAAATAAAAATAAAAATAAAAATGTTGGATGGTGGCGAATGGCCATAATCACTCCAAGTGGAACAAGAACATTAGCCAAAGCTTGTCCACAATCTGACACTAAATTTCAATCACTCACCCACTTTTCCTTTAAAAAAAAAAAAAAAAAAAATCCCCAAAAAATTCAATCACTTACCATACTACCAAACAAGAAGCCCCAAACCTCAATGAAATTTGACACTCATGGCTAGACTCAAACCACACTTCACAAGGATTTCAACCAAGATCGAGACGGAGGTTGGGTTCGAAATGATACACCGTCGGTGAGAAAAAAAGAGACGTTATCAAGGATTGCATCTATCAGAGGTGAACGCAATGGAGGTTTCCTTAGATCTGCCATGGTTGAGATTGACGTCGGTAGCTATGGGGGAGATTGATGCAAGCTTGTGGGAGGGAGAGTGAGGAGATGCAGAGAGAAGAGAGAGAGTGGAAGAGAAGAATACGGTGGGTTTCACCAATGGGAGGATAATAGATGCAGAGGGGAAAGGGAGAGAGAGTATGGTGGGTTGGTTTCAACGACCTAGTTTGGTGCGTTTTGAAGCCCAACAGTTTGTCCTTCCCACTTGCCACGTGGAGCACATCCAATGACTACCGCAAGATGCAGTAAAACCACTCCAACTGTGGCAAATCCAGATCCATTTGTGAGTGCTTCCCAAACTATTACCGAACAAACGATTCGAATTGTTGTCAACTCGCTATCAATTTACTTCGTTTGGTATTAAGTTGGGAAGTGGTGACCAAAAGGTTCACCTTGTGTTACTTAGCTTCCACCCAGGCCAGCCGGTAGCGGAGGTAAAGCTTCAACTTCGATCCTCCCTCGTTTGGAAGCACAGAGTCTCTTTTGATTTTTGAAACCCGAACTTCTTCACAATTGACTTGTCAAACTTGTTTTTCCTTTCAAATTCCTCATATGACACAGCCGTAATGACTCCCTAGCATCCATTCTTGCAACTCCATGGCCGGAAACTATCTACCGGCGGTGGAGCTGACCGGGAGCGGCCGGCCGGTCTTTCTCCCTGGTGAAATTGAATGCTCCCTCCTCTCCTCTGTCGACCTCGAATCCGAAGAAAACCTTAACTTCCCCCGCTTCAAATCCGGCCTCCTCATCCTCACCACCCACCGCCTCCTCTGGCTTCCCGATACCGCCGCCACCACCACCACCACCACCACCTATGCCGCCGTAGCCGTCCCTCTCGCCGCCATCATCCACATATTCTCCCCCAAAAAGTCCCTCAAGTCCATGTTCGCTACCCCTAGGGTACGGTTCCAGGTCTCAGTTTCACCCGACGGGCGTGTCGCCGAGAATTTGGGGTCGGGGTCAAAGTCGATGGTGATTACGCTAGTGATGAGAGGGAAGAATGATTGTGATGCATTTTTGAGTAAGTTTTGGGAGGCGTGGAGGGGGAGGGCGTGGGAAAGTCAGGCTTCGGGTTCGACTGGGGGCGAGTCAAGGGATGGTTCGACTGTTGGTGGAGTGAGGACTGCCATGATGGCTGGGGTTTCGGGTATATTGAGGAAGGAGCAGGAAATGTGGGAGAGTACTGATAAGAGCTTGCAGGAGGCTTTCCAGGACTTGAATGCTCTCATGGTATGCATTTATATGTGTGTCATTTGCAAATTTTCATAATAGTGTGTTTGGTTGCCGAGAAAATGTAGAAATTGAAATTAACTGATGAGTTTGAAAACCTAAACAACCCCCCACTCCCACAAAAGAAAAAGAAAGGCTTTGTTTGGTATATGAGAAAATGCAATTATTTGTTTACCAAAAAAAAAAAAAGAGGGAGAAAATGAAATTAAAGAAAACAAATCAAAATATTGAATTTTGAAATTTTGTTGTTTTTTCCCCTGTTTTTTGTTGTTAAAAAAAAAAAGAAAAGGGAAATCTGCGTGAAAAATTATGTTTTTCCCCTCTCTGGGTTAATATACTTTATTAATTATGAAAAAAAATTTTATTTTTATTTAAATTTGTTCTTTGGATGTTAACTTGGAGTTTAGATTTTGCCAACACCAATGTTAGTGCATTCATATTTATATATGTGGTTGTTCTTCATTCAAATAGTAAATTTAACTTGTGCCTTGCTTGTGATAAATGTCATTTGTATGCTTTGTCTATGCTATTTTTCAAAGTGAAGCCATACTGTTTAGAAGGTGGCCAAACCAATTTTGCTAGCATTTTCCCAGAGAAGGCCTAATCCACTCCGCGAGTATATGCTTGAACATGAATCATACAAGGGTAAATTCATACTATAGAAACCTCTGGTATTTCATATTTCTCAGATTAAACGAAGGGATTCTTCTCAAACTGGTATCAGACCAATCTTCTGTGAACACATATAGTTGCATCCATACAATAACAATCAAATAACTTTGCTGTGGAAAGTCTGGAAAAAGTACCCCCCCCCCCCGTGCTGGACAAAAAAAAAAAAAAAACCCTACTCCCAACAGAAAATGCTGCGGAATGATCACATCATCAAATATGCAAAATCCAATAATTATAATAATGTTAGCTAGAATAAATTTCCAAACACGCCAACACAACCATCAATTGAAAATAGTCCCCTATAGATCTCATAAAATAATTATTTTATTTTATTTTTTTTTGAGAAAAAAATAAAAATAAAATTGAACTGTCCAGACGGTTCAATTACCACACACACTATTCTTTGTTATCAATCCTATCAATTACAATTTAATACAATTAACTAGCTTCTATCAATGGATGGATGATATTTCTACAAATAATATTGTCAAATGAGATACTTATATGTAGATATTTATTTTCAAATACTTAAAACTGTTTTTCTTTCTATTTTATAATTCGATGGGAGATAAATGAACGACATAAGAATTGAAATTTTTTTTAGATCCCCGATCCTTTACTAAATGTTATCCAAAGATTGTTACTAACTGTAATATCTCAATATAATAATAGGAAAATGGTATAACATCCCGATAGGAGCAAAACAATGGTTTCAGACCAAAAATTTTTTACTTTACAAATCTTAATTAATACAGGCAACATATAAGGAATACAAAGAGGCCTTCTTTAGAACACTATCCAAAGGAAGTTTTATTTTGCACAGAAAAATGTAAGAGACTCTTTGGGAGATGTAATATTTAATATTTTGATTTTAGAAGTAACAGTGAACATCTGATGCCAAGTTTCAACAAATGGTTTCCTGAACATGGCTTTACTATGCATTAAAATAAATTAATTGTACAACCATATGATGCCACGTGTCAACATATGGTTCCCGAACATGACTTTACTGCACATATATTAGGATTTTCATAAAACTACACCACCATTTATTATTATTTTTTTGATGAAGTAATCATATATCTATATAAAATATAAGAAGCAAAAGGGCTTAGCCCTGGTACATAAAACATATAGAAGGAGAAGGCCAAAGCAAAAAGGAGGGAAACAACCTTCCCCCACTCCCTTCTAATACTTTAGGGAGTCAACAAACATAAGAAAAGAAAGATTACAACCTCTCTTATAACTACAAAACCATAAAAAGGGACTTAATCAAAAGGGACTTGAGTTCCACAATAGTCATTTCCACCCTTTCTAAAGTTCTCAAATTTCTCTCTTTCCAAATGCACCAAAATAGAGCATGTGGGACCATCCTCGACACCGCTTTAGCTTCTTTCGGACTACCTTTGAACCACCAACCTGAGATAATATCATATGTGGATGAAGGTAAAACCCATTTGATTCTGAATAGATGAAAGATTAACCCCCACAAGCTTCTTGCCGCCCGACAATGAATAAAAAGATGATCTGTTGTTTCTGCCGCCTCTTTACACATAATACACTATTGGGCATCTCCCACCTCATTCTAACCTAGTAATCAATAGTAAGGCATTTATCTCAAGCCACCAACCATGTGAAGAATGAAACTTTTGAAGGAACTAAAGAAATCCAAATATTTTTTGCTAGTTGAAACTCCTCCCCATTATAACCCCAACAAGTTTTGAAAAAGAAATCTTACACTCGTATAAGTTTTGAAAAAGAACCATCACACTTTCCACTTCCCAATCATTGAAACATCTACAAAAATTAATGTCCCAATGCACTTCTCCCGTCCCTCCACAAGATAATCCATAACCCAGGCTTCTTTGTCAACCGTAATTTCATACAAATGAGGGAAATCCTCCATGAGAGGAGTATCACTAAGCCAAACATCTTTCTAGAATTTTACCTTATCCCCCCTTCCCACTTTAAATTTGATCTCGTTCAAAAAACCTTCTAACCTTGCATAATTGCCTTCCAAAGCCCCGTACCATGGGTGCTCCTACTTTCTTTTGTTCACCATCCACCATCCCTAACCCCATACTTCCAAATAATGACCTCCCTCCGCAAACCGTGATCTCCTATCCCAAATCTCCATAGCCACTTTCGAAGAAGAACTTGATTTGTATTCATAATAGATCTAATACCCAACCCACCTTTAGCTTTTGGTAAGCACACTGTTTGCCAATCAACAAGATGAAATTTCAACTCCTGATTTATTCCATTCCACAAGAAATCTCTTTGAAGCTTTTCAATCCTCAATGCCACTGATTAGCCAAAAAGGAAAAATAACATTACCAATTCATTTATGTAATTTAGTAAAGAACTAAAGATAAAATAATTTTGGGGGATTTGGCCATTAGTCAAGCAAATAAGACTTAATTGGCAATTAATCAACCAACTTTTTTAAAAATCCATGTAGTCTATTTGCCCATTTTTAGACAAAAAAAAAAAAAAAAAAAAAAAAAAAGCCCTTTTATACTCTAGTCTACTTGTGAGACCCTCTCTCCCTCTCTTCCATGGACCACAGCAACCTGCGAGTAGAACCACAACTGTTCCAGTTCCAACCAAATTCTGGACCTACCTACGTTCACCTTCTGTGACCCTCGTTCACCTCCAGCCACCCAACCTCACCTCTCTCTCTCTCCTCCTACTAACTCATCTTGTTAAGTTCCTAATACAAAACTGCTGCTGCCATGTCTTCACTATGGGCAGATCAAGTGACCTCGGCCTTTTCCATACCATTCTCCTGGGCAACACTAAGTTTGTAGACTACTCGTACGAAAGTAAAAACTATGGTTGTCCCTCTCTTCCTCTTCTTTGATGGTCGTAGGATGGAGTTAAGAAGTTTGGGTCCACGAAGGTTGCAAATTGTAGAGAGATGGGTGGTGATCATGGGTGGGTGGCCATGGGTTTGGGCGCTGGAATGATGAGTCGGTGGTGAGTAGTTCAAGTTCAAGTTCAAGAAACATACCCATCTCTTAACATTACTGTAAAGAAACAAAAAAAGAAAAAAGAAAAAAGAAAAAAGAAAAGCATAAATTTGTTTTTTTGGAGAGGAAGGTGAGTTTTGGTGGTGGATCTTGGCTTGTTGATGAGGGGTTGAAGGGGATGGGTTTTGGTGGCCGATGAATTTCGCCAAAGAAGACGAATCATATTCATATATATATATATATATATATATATAGGATGATGATCAGGTAAGCTCGTGCTGATATATCTTATATCAAAACCTGCATTGGGAGTTGTACCTTGTGCATTAGTGAGATGTGAGGTGCATTGAATCAATGCAAGGGGTACAACCCCCAATGCATAGTGCTGATGTAACTTATATCAGCACGTGCTGATGGGATCACCTCTGTATATATATATATATATATATATATTTTTTTTTTTTTTTCATTATGTAATTATTTTCTCATTTTTTATGTGAGGAGAAGATGGTTTTAAAATGTTTCAAGAAGGTTTAAAGGGAGTGTGAATAGCTCCATCCTTACTAAAATAGTAAATTTTACTATTTTAAAGACAATGACAATCAATAAAATAGTACATTTTTACTATTGCAAAGACAATGGCAAACAGTAAAATTTTACAATTTCAATTTTTTAAAATTATTTCCTAATCAACATAGGTCTTGTTTTGAAGATGGCGATGAGTAGATTCAAAATATATATATATTGAAAATAGAAGTGTATATTTCAAGTTACAAGTTTTAAAAATTTCAACACTAAAGAACCTAGTTAATTACATAGGGTACTCTTAGTTACAATAACGGTAAACCAGGGATTTTTAAAGAATGAGTGACTAAATGTTAAATAAGTTCAAAGTCACGGACATCGTGGGTTAGGAAAAAAGATGCTTGACTTATTGTAAAATAAGTCTTGTATAGTGGACTAATTTCCAATTTCCCCTATAATTTTTTAAACCTAACAGTCCTAAATCTTATACTTATTTATTTAGTTTTTCTATTAAATATTTAAAACTATTTATACTAGGGGAGCAACTTGGCCGGTTCAAACTGAGAGCAGAACCAATCCGGCCAATTGGGGTTGGTTTGGTTCGGTTTTAAATCAGCTTCAATCTGGTTCTGGTCCAAGTTTTTCCATAATTGACATTTGACTAGGTCAGTTCGATTTTGGTTTAGGGCCTTGGATGAATCAAAGCAACATGAAAACCTTACCATCCATTATAATATAATTGTCATTATTGTATATGTAGGACCGAGTTCTAACCATTTCACCTAAAACCAACTAGTGTTAGGTGAGGCTCCCTAAAACCATTTTAAAGGACAATGCAGTAGCCAAGCACCACGGTTCGAGTAGTTTTAACTTGCATGATGCTGACCCTAACCCTACAATTCTTGTAGTTTAGGCCAACAATCACCCTCCTAGCACATGCCATGCCTTCCCGGGGACTCGAATCTATGACCTTGCTTTGATACCAATTGTAGGACCGAGTGCTAACCATTTCACCTAAAACCAGCTGGTGTGGCGCTCTCAAATCTTTTTAAAGGGCAGCACAGCAGCCAAGCACCACGGTTCGAGTAATCTCAATTGGCATGATGTTGACCTTAACCCTGCAACCCTTGCAGTCTAGGCCAACAGTATACACATGTGTCATAATTTCATTGGAGAAGTAATTTATTATCATACACCCAAAATGCTTTAAAGTTTAAACAAAGAAAAGGAAAAAGAAAGTAAGAAAGAATGAAAATGAACGAAATTTTAGGGTTCTTTACTCTTCACATTGTTCTTCATCTCATCTCCTGTACTCTCCCCTCGGTCGCTGCCACTCACGAGCTCCTTCTTCAGTCTTTGCTCGAGTTGAGTTTGTGCTAATGTTTTGTGAAATTTCTAGCTTGTCATGATAATGCTTTGTGCCATCTTTAATGTTAGGGTTAGGGTTTCAAAGCTGAGCTACAATGTTTGGTTATGATAGTCAATATGATGGCAATGATGAGGCCTATTCTTCTGCACATGAGAAAATAGGCGATCATGGAGGATCGTCTCCTTAAGTGTATTTGGAGATTGAGACTCTCATCCCAAGAATCAAGAATTGAACTGAACTAGCCCAACATTAGTTTGGGTTGGTTTGGTTGGGTTTTAAGCATCCTTTGGCCCAATTTCGATTTTTATATATTTAGTTATTTATTTTTGGATCAACAACAGAAATAAAATTTTATTAATAATCAAGGAAAGTACAAATGAAAGAGGACAAGATGTCCTCCTAATAACGAAAAGAAAAAAGAAAACAACTAAGACGAACAAATTGACATCCAATCAAGCTTAATGGTAATTGGTAAACGAAGGAACCCCACAAAAGCATTAGAAATAGAGGCCCAAAAAGAAGTTAAAAAACTAACTCGATCCCACAACCCTTCATCAGACTCAAATTTATCTTCAAACACTCTAGCTTTTCTCTCCAATCATAATACCCAAAACATTGCCATAATAGTACACTTCCAAAGAATTATCGCTTTCTGAATTCTTCCAAAACCTCCAAAATCTGTCTCAAACATATTGATGCTAGATCTCAATGAAACCAACTTAATTCATCCCTATAAAAGAGCCCTTGCCACAACCTCTTACCTATTGGACAATGTAAAAACAAATGAACCACATTTTTTTCATCCAATTTGCGCATTATACGCCATTGAGGAGAAAGACAAAAACCGAGTCTTCTCCTTTGCAACATATCACTCGTATTTATTTTATTATGAGCTACCAAGGCAAACACTTGTACTTTCAAAAGAAGTGTTTCTTCCAAATCATCATAAAGGGAAGAAAATCAAGAATACTAGGAGTATCAACTAAAACCTCAAAGGAGTGTAGGACTTACTAGAGAAGACTCTAGAAAGTTCAGCTTTCCATTTCCTTTTGTCAAGAACCAATTGCCTCAAATAAACCCCATCAAGCATAGTCAACAAGAAAGGGGGATTTGTGCTTGGTCGTCTGCCCATCATCAGAGGACTAATACCAGTTCTTGGGTTCATAGGAAAAGACCATCTTATTGTCTTCCCCCATAGTGGTGTGTTCTTTGCAAGAAGAAGGGAATCTATTGGCCAGTTGTTTCTTCACTGTGAGTTCACTCTTAAGCTTTGGCAATGCCTTTTTGTCCTTGTTGATTTGAGCTGAGTTAGACCTGAGCATATAGCTGGCTTGCTTAAGGTGGATTTTAGAGGTTTTGGCCACTCCAAGAGGGCTAAGGTCTTGTGGAGCTGTGTGGTTATGGCTATTTTGTGGGTGATTTGGATTGAATGGAATGCCAGGATTTTCAAGGATTCGTATGAGAAAAAGGATGATATTTGGGATAGGGTGCGCTTTCTTGCTTCCTTGTGGGCTTTTGTGGACAAATCTTTTGAAGGAATTCTTCTCTTTTTGATTATAAGGAATTGGAGAGATTTGTGCTTCGAAGACTGTTAAGAGCAGAGTTGTTGGGAGTCACTTCTACCCTCCTCGAGCTGTTGGTGTTTGTTTTGGTGCTTGTGATGGCTTTTGTTTTGTTTTTTGCTTTGCTGTTTTGGGTGATAGCTATGTCCGGTCTGGGCGTTGTTGTGTTCTTTTTTGTTTCTTTGTTGGAATCCTTGTCCAATCTGTATTTTTCTTCCTGATTAATACAATATTCTCTTATCAAAAAAAAAAAAAAAAAAAAAAAAAAAAAAAAAAAAAAAACACAAGGAAGAGATTTTAGTACATTCCTTATCATTGAGATTCTAAAAAATTTGAAGTCCTAGCTATGTGGATAAACTTGTGAAGAAACAAAGCAAGATATAGCATTATGAACCAAAGACAAATTATACAAGTGAGGAAAATGAATAGAAAAACAGAAAAACAAACATCACCTTTCCATGTATTCTCCCAAAAATGAACCAAATTCCCATTCCCCACAACTAGAGTCCTAGCTATGTGGATAAACTTGTGAAGAAACAAAGCAAGATATAGCATTATTAACCAAAGACAAATTATACAAGCGAGGAAAATGAATAGAAAAGCAAACATCACCTTTCCATGTATTCTCCCAAAAATGAACCAAATTCCCATTTCCCACAACTAGACTAATAAACTCTGAAAAACGAAACAAACCCTGAGAGATAAACTTCCAAGGAGATCTAGCTGACACCCTATTGCCCAACCAAGCATCACATCCATTCTCTTGAATCCCAAATTTTGCTCCTGAGAATAGCATGCCAAAGTGAGTTGCGCTTCATGGGGAATCTCTATAACCTTTTCCAGTTAAAGCAATATTCCCTTACCCACTGGAAACCGCCTTTATTTTTTGGACAAGAAACAATATCCCAGCTAATTAGATGGTCCTTCTTCGGCCCCACTCCCTTCCCACAAAAAAATCTCTCATCATTTTTTCCAATCGATTAGCCACTTTAACAGGTATTCTAAACGAAAACATAATAAATGAGAATACTAGATAATACAGCCTGAACTAAACTCAATCTTTCCACTTCTGAAATCAAAGCTCTCCTCCAACCATCTTATCTTCTCCCGACCCTCATAACAATCAAATCCCAAAATGAGTCGGAATAAAGATTACCCCCTAAAGGAAGACCCAAATACTTAAAAGGGCACTCCCCAATATCGCATCCTAACAAAGCAGCTAATCTCCTAATTTTATCTTGATCATAGTTAAGGCCAACATTTGAGCTCTTACCCATAAGCCCAACACTAATTAAATAATTTGCAAAATGGACTGCAAATCCAAAAACTTCTCATCATTCCTAGAAGCAAGAAAAAAAAAGGTTTATCTTATGTAAAATGTAGATGTGAAACAGAAACCTTGTTTCTTCCAACCTCAAAACATTCAACTAAACCCACATCCTTAGCTTTGTCCATAAGTCTGCTCAACACATCAACTACTAAAATGAACAAAAATGGAAACAACGGATCTGCCTTAATAAAACTGATCTATGTTGATGCAAATATGATCTAGTCCCTAACCGAACCAAGTTGCATCTCAAATTTATGTATAGTGAACATGGGCATTTAAATTGTTCATTAAGACCCTCCATGCAACTCAACTCAACTAAATCAAGCCTTATTTCCAAATTCCAACTACATGGGGTTGGCTACATGAATCCTTCTAAATTTGGCAAACTAAATTTCTTTGGAAAGAGTGAAAAACTGGGAAAAAAGACGAAACCCTAAAACCCAAATCTGACCTGGTATGAAATGTGGTACACTGGGTCTGGCATGGAGTGTGGGGTCCATTGGTCAAGCTCGAGACTCAAGTTGATGTGCCATGTGCTCTCATGTGCCTAATTCGAGCGTGGTTATTGCGTTTGAATGTCATCTCCTACCTACAACCTGATTCAACTCAATTTTTCCCTAAATGTGATTTTTATCTAATTAGAGCCTAATCTGGCCTTAATTCATGCAATACATAAAAGTCTTTTTTGATATTAAAACCCTCTAAATTGCTCTAAAATTCTTCACTATGCGAAATGTAAGTTCATAATGTTGCAGGAGATTTGAGTGTCAAATGACTTGATATACATGCTATGATTAAAGCAATGTTTTAAAAAATGCGTCCGGGGCGTGCCCTGGGCACGTTTTGGGGTGTTTTTAGGGCCAAAACGTCTCAGGGTGTATTTTTTTAAACGGAACACCCATTGGGCGTACGTTTTTTTCATGGGGCATGCGTATGGGGCGTAAAAATGCGTTTTTTTAAAGGGCGTATGCCCAGCAATACAGATGTCAAATGCTGTGTCTGGATTATTATTATTATTTTTTGCTGTGTTATTTCCTTTTCAAACCCTGACACCCCCCATTTGTGAACCCTAACCCTTACAACAAGAGAGAAGGAGGAGAAGAGGCAAGACAGATTGAGAGAGAAGAGGCGAGACAGATTGAGAGAGAAGAGAAGAGAAGAGACGCCGCTGCAGCTTGACGATCCAATGGCCGACTGTAATCTTCAGGCGACACTCCGGCATCCTTCTTCTTCTCTTTTTGTTTTTTTTTCTTGGGTTTCGGTAGCTGAAGCTAGGAGTTGACGTTGACTGCTGCGAGACCCACTATTGACGAGATGATCTTCACTGTCGACGTCGACCGGTGAGCCTCGATGGAGCATCTTCTCTAACCCACGAGCCTCGACTTCTTCTCTAACCATGGAGCCTCGACTTCTTCTCTAACCATGGAGTCGTCGAGTAGTCAAGACCAGCCTTTTCCCCTAATTTATTTTTGGGGTCTTCTCCCCTTATGGCCTTATTTAAACCAATAACAGTGAGCCTCCACCTGTTATTACCTTATAATAACAGTGAGCCTCCCCTTATTTATTTTATTTTACAGCACTAATTTTTAAAATTTTTTTTTTTTTCTAAATTAGTAAATTCTAATAATATCTCGTGTTGTGTTTTGTGTGAGCTGCACTGTGGTCTATGATTGATAAACATGTGCTAGGGCCAGAAAAATTAAATTGAACTTGTTATGCCTTATTTTTGCACTATATTTAATTTTTCATATTTTTTTATATATAAAAATATAAATACTTGTGGGGCTCACGCCCTGCCCCACGGGAGGAAAAACGCCCTGCCCTACGCCCGTGCCTTTTAAAACATTGTAATAAAGCAATCAACCTGATCTACAATTCACGGGAATTTAAACCCTATGTTCAATTTGTAAAATAATTAATAAATACATGCCTGAATTCCAACCTTTTTTTTTTCTTTCAAATTTTTAGGTGATATTTTTATACAGAAAATTAAGAATATTTAATATTAAATTTTCATAAAATCAAAATGATGACATCAATAGTAGCTTAATTATTTACTAACTGTCCTAGATTTAAGAATATAATCCGTAAATTATATAACATAGTTATGTTTATATTAATCTCAAATTCTCAATTAATATTAAATGTATTCAATCACATAAACTCTGATTGGGTATTGCCTCGAGCTCCTTTTTTTCCTAATTGAGGTGTGGTGGTGTAGTAGCAGAAACTTTTTTGGGAGGTCTATCTAGAAGTTGGCTCCCCACGTCGTCTTCTGGATGCATTCGAAGAGTGGTGGTAGAGTTGCTGTTTGAGTGGGGAGATTGTTGGGTTTATTAATCGGTCGTCTTCCCATGCCTTTTTGGAGTCTTTACAATTATAAGTTATAAATTGTCCTTTTGAAATCTTGTATACCACATGCGTACAGGGGAGTATCCCTCCCTCTTTTTTTGGTTTCTTTGATTAAACACTGCTTCATAAGAAAAAATCACAAAATATTCCAAGTGATTGTCATTTGATTTTAGTATAATCATTAATACCAAACTTCCTAGGGTTCAAGAATAGGAATCCACTTACTTGTTCAATGCAACCCTAGCTGGCCTCCAAGCTTCTTCTCTCTCTCTATCCCTCTCTTTTTGGTTACATTGGAGGGACTTGAACTCTAGACTACCCACAACCGCCCCACCTTGGTACCACTAGACCACAAAGGCCGGTCTTTCTCTTTCTCTTTCTCTCTGAAGAAGCAAGGTTTAAATTGCTAACCCTAATATGACAACATATTAGTAACTATGAGGGTTTCCATACTTTTAAATCACGACCCTTAATAAAGGGTCATTACATGATTAGCTTACTTGTAAAAAAGGAGTGTGAATTATGCAAGTGCATTTTCAGCAAATTATCAACAGGTTTCTGAACTTTATACCTTCTTGTCTACATTTTTAATATGAACATTGTTTAGTGTTGGTGTGGTATGATAATTTCGTCATTATTTGATTTATGCCTACAATTACTCATGCTTATTGGTCAATGAGGATTGACTAAATAGGTTGTATTCATTTGAACTCACTGGTTTTTGTTATGTTCTTTATGAGTTCTCTTTGGTTTAGTTGGTTTAAGCTATAAAAATTCTTGGGTTTTGCAGAGTAAAGCTAAAGAAATGGTGATGCTAGCAGAGAAAATGAGGCTAAAACTTTTATCTGGCTCGAATATTCAAACAAGTGCAACAAATGATGAGGAAATGGGATCAAAACAAGAGATGCAAGATTGGTTGTTGAGCGTTGGTATTGCGTCTCCAGTTACAAAAGAGTCTGCCGGTGCTCTGTATCACCAACAATTGTCCCGTCAGGTTCTTTTCTCACTTCTTCATATGTTTTTTGGCAGAACTTGTATTGTTATCTAATCTGTACTAGAATGGCCTGTAGGCTTTATAGTGGAAAATGCTTTTCATCCTGCAAGTACAACAAAAACTTAAGTTACAAAAGTATAAGACTTATACTTTTGGAGTCTGTTTCTTCTAGAATGGCCTGTAACCTTTAAAGTGAAAAATGCTTTTCATCCTGCAAGTACAACAAAAAACTTGAGATATGAAACCATAGAAGCATGAAGCAGGGGGACATAAAAGAGTCAAAGGTTTGGGACATGTAGGAAGTGTTTTTGTAAAATTTACATATAAACATATATACACACACACAAATATATATATTGCGTTACCTCAATATGATATTGTGCGGGATGGAATTTGTAGAGAAAATTCAAACAAAATTTTATAACTCATTAGAATTATAAAGGAAATCAAAAAAAAGAAAAAGAAAAAAAAGGTGATGTGCTAAGATACATGCTGCCCATCGACTTATAATAGTCCATTAGTAGTTAATGATAGCTTGTATTAGCTTATGGGGTTAGTTTGTTAACTTGTTAGGGGTATTTTAGTCATTTCCCAACCTTGTTAGTATATAAATAGTTGGTTTAGGGTTCGTTTGATTAGTTATTGAAGAATATTTCAGATTGTATGAGTTGTTAAAGGGCAGAGAGCTCCTTCTCTCTGCTGAATCAAAGTTCCTTTAATTTTCCATCACTTTCCCCCTCATTTTCTCTCATTTTGCAATTGCTAGAATGTTGATTTTCTGGTTTGGCTTTCATCATTTGGTATTAAAGCAAGAGAGTTGAGCCTTGTGGGGATGTTTTTGCTCTGTTTTCTTCTTTCCTGCACTGATATGAAGAAAAAGAGCCCCAGACTTGATCGAAGTCACCTAGGGTTTCCCTAGGAGGTTCGAAACTCCATGATAGCAGAATTTGAGTCCTGTGATGAAGGATTTACCACTGTTTTCCTCTTTTCCCAGCGTCGTAGTGATGTAATTGATCTCCATCTCTGGTTGAAAATTGATCTAGGGTTGGTTGATTGATTTTATTGGTCTGGTTGAAACTTTTGTAGCAGCAGTCGAAGCATTATCTTGCAGCAATAGTGCTGTTTGAACCCTGTAGACAAGTTTTGTGCCTTGAGAAGAAGACTCTGTTCTGTCTTCCTTCTTTACTGTGTCACAGTGGAGAAATTAAGCCCTAGCTTTGATAGTAATTGCCTATGGTTGCTTAGGGTTTATCGAAACTGAACTTGGCAAGCAATCGAGTCTTAGTTTGCGCTTGACACTCGGTTTGAAGCGTGGACTAAATTATCTGCAATATCTTTGATATATCCATAATATATCCGTGTATCTGGATCTCTCGATACGATATCTAACTGAAATTTCTTTTTCGCAATTTATCTTTACGATATTATCAATATTTTGATATTATTGATATTATGAATATTTTCGATAATATCTTGATATATCCATAATTTCTTCTTTATTTAATAGTGTTGTCGATATATGTCGATATGTTGGAGATATATCAACAATATCCAAGATATATCTATAATATATTTTAATTGTCCTTTGTCCACAAGATATCGTGGATATATCGTCGATATTACGGAGATATATTGACAATATCAGAGATATATCGATTATATTGTGTCCATATTCTGAATCTGCCAGCTTCACCCTTCATTTGGTTTCACCCTTTTTTTTTTATATTTATTTTTTTGACTTTGCAACTTTCAGTGTAAATTATATATATTTTAAATCTTTCATGTTATGTGATATTTAAATGTTGAATTTGCATAAATTTATCTTAATTATTTGCTTGGCACAGTATACTTTTTATACCCTACACAATGCATATTGTCTTATACACATTTAAATTGTCATGTTTTGATTCTAAATTTTTTATTAGAGTCTAAATCATTGTTTTGATGTTTTCTCATGTTTAACTAATAACTCTAAATCAATATTGATATATCTGTGTTTTTGGACCCTTGATATATCCGTTGATATCGATATTTAAGTCGTTAGTTTGAAGCACCCTAATGGTGTGATTTTCCATCGCAAGTGCTTGAGCTTTGCTGTCAAACCCAATCGCAGCAATTGAAGCCTTGACTTGCAAAGCCTCAAGGCCGAAGCTTCTCTTCTGGTTACTATCGTGACTCTGAATTGAGATGTACTGTGTCAATCTGTTGTTGGAGGTCTTCTTACAGCAACAGAACTCAAATACTACTGAATTTTCAGGTGTTTTACATCAGTTCTGTATTCTGTGACTGAGTTGGCTTGTGAATCTGAGCTGATTTGGGTGTTGGGTTGCTCAACCTTGTCTTACGTTGCTCTGTTGGAAGAATTCTTATATTTCTGCTGCTGTTTGGCTTAATCTTCTTAATGTCCAGACCACTATTTGAGTACATATTGTTATTATGGCTCAAAGAGGAAGAGTTAGGGGAAGAGGACCTGCTATGAATATGGAATTTGGGGCTGAAAATCAACCACAAGTGGGATGACGTGATGATCTACCACAAAACCAGCAACAAAGAGAAGAAATTGGTGAGTTAAGGAGGAAAATTGAGGCTTCGAAGGATGTGGTCCAGCGACTACAACCTCCTTATGAGGTGTTTGATGCTTCTTATGACATTGAAATCCTGGATTTTCAAGAGAACCTTGATCCGGAGGATTTTCTTGCATGGACAAATGCTCCTGAGAGAGTATCTGTTTATCATCATATATTGGAAAATCCAAAGGTTAAGATAGCAAAGTCTTACCTTCAAAGTAGTGCCTCCAATTGGTGGGAGTGTTTGTAATGATCTCACTAATGGAGTGGAAAAGAAAAGATTCAAAGATGGGATAAGATGAAGAGAAAGCTTCAAAGGAAATTTTTGCTCGAAATTCAAAGCTCCTTTGACTCTTACTTTGAGGCAAAGAAGGAAAGTCTTACTGGTGAAGATTTGGTTCGTGTTTTAGAGTATGTAGCTCCCGTGTTTGATGATTATCACGATTCACGAGGAGGTCTTTGTGTTTGATGAGGATGAAGCTTTGTTGGGCAAGAAATTCAAAGTTTTCGCTGAAATTTTAGTGGATGACTTTGAAACAACTCAAATTTTTGATGCATATGATGATAATGATGATTGTGGGCATTAGGTGTTGATAAGGAAAATAGTGAAGAAATGGATGAAATAGCTAGTGAAATTAATGGGGACAGCTGTGTTGTGGTGCAACAAGAAGCTTTGTTCTTCAAAGGAATGACAATTCCAACCATTGATGAAGAGTTCTTTGTTCCTAATGCTTTATTTCCACTTGATCATGGGGCTGTTTTGGGGCTTTCAAGTGCTGATTTTGAGTTCCCATTGCCAAGTTTTGATGAAGTTCCCTGTGATTGAGCTTCCGGATTGCCTTTGTTGCAAGATATGCTACCTTACTTTGACGAGGGACCCAAGGATTACTTTGACGAGGGACCCAAGGAAGCATCTCCTATCAAGGATGCTCATTATGTACCTCTTTTAGAGATGGATGATTCTCATCGGCAGTATCAAGAAAAGATACTTTGTAGTCATTTTCTTTGTGATTTGGGTTGTGTGTGGTGATTTTGGTTTTAAGCTTCCAAGTGGCTTAATAAAGCATCTTTTCCATTTCCAAAGATGAATAACATGGGGCGACACGTGTTTGAATTTTTGCAAGATCTTCTTGCTTCTAAGAGGCTCATGATTGAGAAACTCAATATTAAATATAAGTTTCAAGCTGATGATCGAAGAGAGAAGCTTTTTTCCAAAGCAAGAGATCTTGCTTGGGTGGTGTTAAAGGGGAACTTCAACAAGTTACATCATTGGCCGCTTCTACTTCAATATCCAAACTTGAGGATGAGTTTTTATTTTTCTTTTTTGAGTCCTGATGTGCTAAGATGTATGCTGCCCAGCAGCTTATAATAGTCCATTAGTAGTTAATAACAGCTTGTATTAGTTGTATTAGCTTATGAGGTTAGTTTGTTAACTAGTTAAGGGTATTTTAGTCATTTCTCAACCTTTGTAAGTATATAAATAGTTGGTTAAGGGTTAGTTTGATTAGGTTTTGAAGAATATTCCAGATTGTATGAGTTGTTAAAGAGCTGAAAGCTCTTTCTCTCTCCTGAATCAAAGTTCCTTTTATTTTCCCTCCCTCTCCCTCTCATTTTCTCTCATTTTATAGCAATTGCTTGCTAGAATGTTGATTTTCTGGTTTGGCTTTCATCAAAAGGTGCAAAGAGTGTTCCTCTAAAATAATGTGCAGTATTGATTTCATAAAAAATATGATCCATTTTACCTTTATATTGTGTTAAACATACTTATCTTAACCTGAAGGAGTAGCTCAGTTGGTAAGGGACTATGCCTCAGGAAGTGGAGGTCCTGAGTTCGACTCTAAACCGCTTGGGGTCACCCACACAAGGTTTCATGGTTCTCATGGGCCTTGGACTTACCTGGTCCATTTGGGTTGTGGGGTCTTATATGGGCTCAGGGTTTGCTCGAAGGGTTTCCTTGTCATATTAAAAAGAACAAAAAAAAAAAAAAAAAAAACATATTTATCATTCTTCTTAATTGATTCAACAATAATGTCAATTCACTGAGATAAATTCCATCAAATGCTGCAGCAAATAAATTCTAGAACTCCCAATTGTATATATGCAATGAGGCTAGATAGTTGAAGCATTATGTTGTTCCTCATATATAAGTTGGTATGCTGTATAGAGGACTTCAGTCAAGTTTCATGGCACTCATTTCATTCATTTACTGTCTCTTATTTTATTTTTATATTCTAAATGAGTCTGGTGTATGTTTATAGTTAGAATGACAATTTACTCATGGTGTTACTTAAAATGCTTTCATCCAGAAACAGCTTTGCCTTCTGATTTAATTTTCTTCTTGACTTTCAGTTGGCAGATTTTGTCAAAATTCCACTAGAGAGAGCTGGAGGAATGATTAATCTTATAGACATCTACTGTCTCTTCAATCGTGCCAGGGGCACAGGTTGTGTTCTATAATTTCTTGTCTTGTTTAGGAGCATGGCTCCCCCCCCACCCCCCCCTTTCTCTTCTCTTTATTTCTCATTAGCTCTTGAAGGTAGAAAACTGATATTTATATCTCCCTTCTACACAGAATTGATATCACCAGAGGATTTGTTGCGAGCATGTTCTATTTGGGAGAAGTTTGATGTGTATGCATGATGTTATCTTCAACTTATTTACATTACGTTGCTGCTTTGTAAAGAATTTGAGATTCTAATGCAAATTAGGGCGAAGTGATATCACTACTCATATTTGGAGAGTTTTCAGTTTTTAATCAGAAGTTCTTTTATATATATATATATATATATATATATATATATATATATACACACAGTCCTATTATCAGGTGCATCTGGTATTAGTTAATATTAGGTGCACTCCAAAACTCTCCTTAGTGATTTATATTTTGTGAATCCAACCGTTGGATTAGATAGCCTTCTCATGTAGGCGTTCCATGCCAAAAATCAAGTTGATCAGAGATTAATTGCTGTTAAATCCAAAACGTGCATAATTAATAACGATCGCTCATTTATGGACATTTCAAATGGAACAAGTCTTAATCTTAGATTGACTTGATTTTTGGCATGCATGACCAACATATGAATAAAATTTAATCCAACCGTTGGTTTGGCTAAATACGAGTCGCATGTAAGAGTTTTGGGGTGCACTTGATGTACAATTGCATCAGGTGCACCTGATAATAGGACTGATATATATATATATATATATATATATATATTAATATATATATACACACATGCACAAGTCATTGACTATGTTGTCTATTGGTCACAGTCCAGTAATGCTTAGAAAGTTTGACAGTGGAGTCAGGGTCATCCAGAATAAGTCCCACAGTGATGAGGAGGTAATTTCTTTTATATTGAACTGATTTCAGTTTATCAAGTCACGTTCTGATTATGACTGCAATGCGAAATTCTTTTCCTTATTGAGTGGGTACGGTGGTATAAACTCACAGTTTGTGATTGCCTTGTTACTTGTTTCATGTGATGCATGTAAAACATTCTTTGAGATGTAAGCATTGTATAATGAAAAAAGTAAGTTTCATACAAAGATTTGTAGTTATAAGAATAAATAGTCCTATATAAGTATTAAAAAGATGAAAAGCTCAATGGGTATATTAGAGTGTCTGAAAATATGAACCTTCAGCCACATATGCCTCCTTAAATTATCTAAATTGCACTCACCATTAGAATTATTTATCATTGTATGTTTGGAGATGAGTAGTAATAGAAGAAACAAAGGGATAAAGGAATTGCTAATAGAATATTACAGGTGAGAGGAAAGCTAATGGAGATTGGAGATGCTATTTGAACTAATACTGTTGCACCTCAAATAATGAAATAACTTGATCACCGAAGATTTTTTTATTTTTTTATTCCCTTAAAGGTGTTGGCCCAATAAATAAATAAATAAAATCCAAAAGAAAGGCAACACAGTTGTTGGAGGTTCAATCGGGGCTGCTATGGGGAGGTTCTTTTTTGATCAGCTGCTATAGGGAGGTTCTCCAATCCTCAACACATCGCCAAAGCTCAAAAGGCTTGGCCAGCCATCATTGATTCATATACATATGAGAAGCGAAAGAGATAAGTCCCTAGGTTATCATAGAGAGGTGATTTGGAACCCTATGGAGCCAAAAATTGTCTGTCAGAGGCTGTTAGGGGCTGTTGGAGGTGGTAGTGAAGTGTGTTGGAGCTGTTGAGGGGCTGTCGGAGATGTTAGCGGTTATCTATTGAAGGAAAATAAAAAAAGAGAATTTTATTTCACATTAATGTGCTAATACATTGTCATGTCATTTGATTGCTCAGCCTAATTATCTCAAAATTCTCGTGGCTTATCGGTTTTAAAAAACTAATTTTTATATGATTGTTAAATCATATCCCTCCAAAACTTGAGGGAGCAATTGCTCCTCATTCTTCTTTGCTCTAAATCCAGCAAGTTTGCTTTTTGCTCTTCTGAGACAGAGTAATGTAACTACTTAGTGATCTTATATTTATTGGCAATATGTACTATAGAGATCTAGTCTGATATGTGTGAGTAACTTTAGTAAAGGAATGATCACTCGGCTTGTATATAATTTCTCTACTACGGGCTTCCTCGAAATGGCTCAATATTTAAACAACATCTGAGTGCATAATTTTGCAGGATACTGTCTTGGTCATGGTGTCTATGGGCTTCTTTGGATGCTTTATTGAATTCTATGCTAAATGTGTCTAACTAATATAACAAATTGAACATTATTTTTCTCCACTTTTTATTTTTAATTTTAATTTGTCAATTTTTCATGTATAAAAGTTATGTGATGTTTCACAATGAGAGATCAATTTTTTTTTCCTTTATTTTTTTGGGTGTTATAAAACCTTACTTTTGATGTATTCTACTTATTGTTCTTTCATGCTATATAAAAGTTAGGTTTTGAGCAACACCAATTGGTGTTAGTGATATGCATTGGGATTTTTATTTTTTATTTTTTATTATCTTGAATACTTGAGATTATTTGTTTAAAACGTTTTCTTTATGAAATTTGTGTATTGTATTACAGTCCAAATCTGGTCTTATCGATATTGTGTTGTAACAAGCTGATACTTTAAATAATTATAGGGAATCAAATGAAAAGAAACCTGTTTTGACAGATTACTTAGTTTATTTGGCACATTTTCTGTCTTATTGAGAACTAATGTTCTCACTAGAGCATCCTCTGATCAAAGATTTTCTTCATATGCCATTTGTATACTGCTTACATCTTCATTAGCGCTCAAAAGGTTGTTTATTGGCATTATTTCAAGTAAATGACTGTTACTTTAAATTTTAAGGTAAAAAAATAAGCTCAAGAATAGGGAATCTATTTGTAGTGCATGACCATAATACGTTGCACTAATGCTTTACCACATGGAAATAGGGTAACATCGCAGAACATGCAAATCAATTTTAGTTTTGCCACCTTTTCTTCAATGTTAATTTTTTCAGCAGGAAAACATAATGATTGTGTCAAATGTGTAATTTTTTTCCTAGTCATTGGGTTTATCAGCATGTTTTGAAAGTTCTACATTACGAACTATTTCCGAATGCTGCACAATAATTAAGTTGTGCTTTCAAATGAAGGTTTTTGCTAGGATCAAGTCCCTTGTGCTAAAGCCTGATGCCCTTCGCAATGGGATAAGTGCAAGTGATGCCGCAATGATTCTAGGGATTGCTCCAGCCATGGCTAAGGAGCATCTTCTAACTGCTGAGAGCAAAGGTATGGTCTTGCATTAAGTTCTTGAGAATATTACTGTCACATCAGCACATGTCAGATTAAATTTTTCATTGGATACCATTGGCAGGTTTGCTTTGCAGAGATATAAGCCCCGATGGCTTTCGCTTTTATATCAATTTGTTTCAAGAAATCGATCCAAATGATGTGTACTTGTAAGTGAAAAAAATTCTGTGATTCATACTGTTGACATGCTCTCTCCTTAGCTATTACATGTTCGGATGTTTTTTCACTTCTTTTGACTTTGAATGTTTCTCAGCCTACATCTTCTAATAGTATTTATTATTCTTCCATTTTTTTAGTGTATTTAATGCATATGCCTTTATTTTCATTTTCTAATTTTCTGAAGATAAATTGGATAATATGCAATTTTCCTCTCTTAACCATGATGGTGCTATTTTGTTTCTAATCTACTTTATTCATGGTATTTCAATTGATGATTGGAATTTTAAAGCAATACGTGGTGTTATGGGGGATTTATTGCTGGAAAATTTATTTCTAAAAATCAATTCGATTAGTGATTACCAAATTTTGAACCACCTGTCTCGCTAAATATTAATCCAAAAAATAATATATATAGCTTAATAATGTGTACATAAAAATTGTAGGGCAGATATACGATAATCAATGTTAGCACAAATGGCACAAGATGGACATTCTGGTGTTGGATCAAGTATTCTGCTTTTATGACCATGAGTACTGTAAGTAGGATATGACTATGGTGTCTGGAGCTTTCCCATTGAACTGTGAAGCTGATTTTTCATCTTTAAGTATTTAAACCAAATGGAGAGATGCCCTAGAATCTAAAGGTTTTAGGTTAAGTAAGACTAACCGGAACATTGGTGCATCTGGAAAGATCAGAATTTGAGAACTTTCGAAGGAGTGGAATCATCAATTGTGGAGCTCAAGTCTTTTTCTTTTTTATTAAATCCCTCTTTGGGTGGTTTTGTAGCTACCAAGGTGGTTGTAACCCATCTTTTTTACATTTTGTGGAGTCCCTAAGTTTTTAACAGGGATGAGGAGATAGGTTTTTTTGGTGGCTCCTTTTTTGTATGGAGTCTTGGTTTTTTTTCTCTTATATATGTCTTATGTTAGAGGGTTTAAGCCCTATTTCCTTTTTAGTACATACCTTTACTTCACAAAAAAATTAGTTAAACTAAGATTATAAATGACGGCATAGTGCAAATTGATGGCCAAGAAATATATAAAAGTGATTATTTTTGATATCTCGGATCAATTAGTCGTAAAGATGTTGCTCATAGAATTAGAACCATGGACCAAAATGTCGGATATTATCGCTGATATATGGCCAGAGGGTGTCGATATGATATGTCATTTCCATATCTTTTTCTCATAATATTGCTCGATATATTGCGATATTTTGGATATTTCGAAAACATCTGTTCTATCGAACATTTCCATTGATATGTGTTTGTTTATGCAATTTTTCGGTATATATATCTTCCTTCTGTTTTGATTTTTGGGTTAACTACAAGGAACCCCCCTTAATGTTTGGCCTCTTTTTCATGCAACCCCCTAAAGAAAAAATGGTTGCAACGTCGCTTCCGACAGCTTACAAATTTAGCAATTAGTGCCCCCATTAATTGTTATTCATGGAATCAGACATAAAAAGGTCACATGACCACTGTCAATTCCACAAACGGTGATTAAAAACCTTCTCCTTACTGACCGGACCAATGAATGGAGAGAGTCTTCTACTCTGATCATGCCACAGAAGAATTACTCTACTATGGAGCTACTCTTTCTTCCTGGCAAACTACTTCAGGGACTAGAGCAATTGTGGTGGGTGGGATAGACTAGGCTGAAGATGGAGTAATGGTTGCAATGCCCCTCTCGACGGCTTACAAATTTAGCAGTTAGTGCCCCCTTTAATTGTTATTCATGGAATTAGACGGAAAAACATCACGTGACCATTGTTAATTCCACGAACGGCAGTGGTGTTAATTGCTAAATTTATAAGCGCAGGACATTGCAACCATTTTTCCTTCAGGGGGATTACGTGAAAAATGGCCAAACATTAGGAGGGTTCTAGTAATTACTCTTGATTTTTTTCCCAGCTTTGAAGCCTATGCAGGCTGTGCTTTAGCAGCTTTAAACCCTTCAAGCCTTCACGTGAACCATGGTACATTTTCACTTTTTGTCCCCTTTTTCCATGTTTGTATACTGCTTCAACTTTTTCCTCCATTTTTTATTGTGAGTTTTGACTCTTTTAAAAAATGAGCCAATCAACCAGCCCACTTCACATGAACACTTTTATTGAAGCCTTCATTGCTTTTTTGCAACTGGCCAGTAGCTTGGCTTAGCTTTGCTTTGCTTCTTTGTTTGTTTTTTTTTTTGCCCCATTCTTCTTCTTCTTCTGCTTCTTCTTTTCTGTGACTTATCACTTCTGAGTGCAGAATGCTTTAGGCCTTCAATTCAACAGTTTTGCTTTTCACAGTTTCACTTGACCATTTTTTTTCTTTTCTTTTCACCACTTTTTAAAAGGATGCGTGAAAGCATGCAGGGCTGAAATCCACTCTTTAACACGCACATGAAATTCGCACTTTAACACACACTTTTTAAAAGGATGCGTGAAAGCATGCAGGGCTGAAATCCACACTTTTTAACACACACACACACACACACACACACACACAAAGAGACAGAGATATATATATATATATATATATTCCACTCTCAGGGCACACACACACACACATACACACACAGACACATATATATATTCCACTCTCAGGCACACGCACACACACACACACACACACACACAGAGATATATATATATATATATATATATATATATATATATATATATATATATATATATATATATCACACACACACACACACAGAGACAGATATATATATATATATTCCATGCTCAGGGTATAAGTTAACAGAGGCATAAGTCTGTTCTCCATATCTCATAAGTCATACTCATAGCAGGGCTTGTTAAAGCTTTGCAGTTTGCACTCAGTCAGTGAGGCAGTAGGCAAGGCCTTCATCTTTCACATAATCACACGTTCAATTTGCATAAATTTTTATATTTATCTGCTCAGTGCGGCAAATTTTTTATACCCTGCACAACACATACTTGTTTTATACACATTTAATTTACAATCTTTTGATTCTAAATTGTTTATTAGTGTCTAATTTATTGTTTTCCAAAGTTTCAATGAAAATTTGTGTGTTTAACGATTGATATTTATTATATCTCTAAATCAACATCGATATTTTTTTATATATCTAATATATGCATTGATATATCCGAGTTTTTGGACCTTCAATATATCCATTGATATCGATATTTAAGTCCTTGAATGGAATATGATTGATGAAGTGGAGAAGTGAATCTAAAGTGTTGTGTGACAATAGAATACTTATCAAGTTAACTGGAAAAAATTACAAGACAGTAAGACCGATTATGCTTTATGGCACCAAATGTTGAACAATTAAGAAACATGTGCAGAAAATGAGTGTAGGAGAGAGGAAGATGTTAATATGGATAAGTAGTAATACCAGTATAAGAAATGAATGCATTCATTAGAAGGTAGGAGTGGTACCAACTGAAGAGAAGATGAGGAAAATCGTCTAAAGTGGGTTGGTCATGTGTAACGAAGACCAAGGAATGCACATGTACGTAAAGGTGACTTGATTCAAGTTGAAGGCCTTAAAAGGACTAGAGGACCCAAAATAATGTGGTTAGAGGTGGTGAGAAAGGATATGTGCACTAAGGAATTAACAAAGAATATAGCCCTTGATAGAGCTAAATGGAAAGGATTAATATAGTCGACCCCATGTAGTTGGGATTAAGGCTTGGTTGAGTTGAGTTGATTGATCTTACAAAAACAACTATCTATTATTTAATTATCAATAAACCATTGAATTCCAATTTTTAGAGATTTCTTCCACATCTCTTTTAATAGGGTGGTGTCCATGGAGAGAGCATCTATAGCCTTTGAAGAATTGTATTTATGACCCACAACTCCTATGTTTAAAGCCTTTCTTAATTTCATTGAATGGTATATCAAATTAACTGGTACTCATGTTTAGAGATAAGTGAATCTCTGATGTCCAAGGTTTAATTAAGTTTATGTGCATATGGGACATACACTTATCTTGACTTTGTATATATCAACTAGTGTGGCCCATTAGCTGTTCCAATTCAATGTATACTTATGATCCTTGTGTCCTTCTGTTATTATTCTGGTCCATAGTCACAACCATATTCTTAAATACTGTCGATATCGGCGATATATCAACTGGTAACGATACGATATCTTGCTGCGATTTAATTTCCGCATTTAATCGTTCGATATTTTGGCATTTCGACGATATATCATCAGATATTGCTAGTATCGAGATATGTCGAGAGTTTCGCCATTTTTTCTCCATTTATCGAAGATATGCCTCCGAAATTTCGACAATATTCCTCGATATATCGAGTAATATCAACCATATGCTCTTGTCCACTGCTGGTACGAGAGAGAAGAGAAGAAGAAATAAAATTAAAAAATCAGACGCACTTACGCACCTGATTGTTGCCGGAGATGCTAGCATAGTTGGTGTTGGAGTAGGAATCAGAGAAAAAGAAGAAGAAGAGTGGAAATTAAAAATAAAAAATAAAAAATCCAACGCACTTGATTTGTGCTCCTGATTTTTGCTGGAGATGCTACCAGCCTACCATAGTTGGTGCTAGTGTCGGTACCAAAGAAGAAGAGTGGGAAAAAGAAAAATTAAACGCATGGCTTTATTTTGGTATGAATGAGATACACCGATAGTCTGATACACAACACTTTGGCCTTTTATATTTTATCTCCCTTCTGTAAAGCCTACAAATCTGCTGCAAATAAGACACTGCCTGCTTTACTTTATTCTGTAAAGTTTGCAAGCTTCACATGGGTGTGTCCCTATTATTATGTAAAACATATATTATATATATAATGTAAGCCTCATCTTGGACACACGGTTTCATACATATCCATTGTGTCCTATTATATGTATGACATATATCCACTATGTCCTTGGCCTCCTTACAAATATTTATATATATAATATTATACGAGTATGTAACATTTGAGTCTGACATGCCTAGCAAAGAAAAAAAAAAAAGTCTAAAAATAGGTTATAAGTTTTACAATATAATATATATTTCTTTGAAATTTAAATGTCAAATTGGAATAAATTTGTATTCTTATTTACTTCACGGTGCAAGTTTTTTATATCCTACACAATACATACTTATATTATACACGTTTAATAGTAAGTTTTTTTAAATCTAAATTGTGTATTAGAGTCTAAATCATTATGTCCCTTAGTTTCAATAAAAATATCTGTGTTTAACTCATAATATCCACCATATCTTTAAAACGATATCAATATTGTCGATATGTTCAACAATATATCCGATATATCCATATTTTTGGACCCTCGATATATCCATCGATATTGATATTAAAGTCCTTGGTCACAACTCACAACTAAAAGGTGAACCAATTTCCTCATTTATTTTTTTTGTTCACTTGTGAAGATCCCATGAGATGCACATGAATATATAGAGTCTCTGTCAATTACCCAATTCATCACTATAGGCTTACCTTTCATCTTAGTATGTTCTATGTTTCCAAGTCGCTTTTCCTCATATTTTCTTCTAATTATACACAACAGTCTACTGCTTTGTGGCTACAGCCACAATCAATAATCACGACAGATGAATGCATGTAGAGGGAGTTTGATGGTGCGTGGTACAAATGGTGGGGTGCAGTGCCAGCAGTTGGTGGTCACTGGACCTTGGATCAAAATGAAACAACGCTGTTGTGGTCAGTTGTCTTAAGGCAACTGCTTCAGGAAATCACAAATAGCCATATTAGGGAAAGGATGGTTCAGTCAGGTAGTGAGAGTTATAAATGCAGCTAAGTTTTCAGGCAGTGTGATGAATGATGCATGTAGTCGGAGGTGAAGTATTGGATGGAGGTTGCAGATTATTTTATTTTTTCATTTTTTCAGTTACATGGTCAACACCCTTATTCTAAACCCCTCGCCACCCTATGTACTGGCTGGTGAGCCACCTACCTTGAAATTCCTCATAGGGTTTGGCCCCTGAACTCTTAGTGAAGTACCAGCATCTTTACAAACAAACCAAGTGATTGTTGGTTGAATTTCAACTATGAAGAACTATTCTTGATATTATTGTTTAGTTAAGTCCATGGGGATTATTTCATCATAAAATATCAGTTAAAGTACTGATAAGACTCTTATGAAGATGACTATTGAAAAGTCTTCATTTATTTCCCTAGTGATGTGATTATAGTCATTAATAGTTTGTTGTGGGCCTGTGGAGGCATAAGTCCATGGTAAAAACTTATGCAGCCATAAGTCCACTTTTAAATGAAACGATAGTGTTTTGTGTGAGTCTTAAGTGTATAAAGTCAATTATACCCCTAAGTTGTTATTTTTTGTTTAAAAATTTTAAATTGACATAACTTTCAATCTACTTGTCGGTTAAAAAAAAATAAAATTATATCATTGGAATCTATTCGTCGACCTTCGAAATAAGACCAATGATGACTATGAAAAAATGTATTAAAATAAAACAATTACATGGCCTATGTTGTGACTAAATGTATAACTACATGTAATTATTTAAATAAAAAGTTACATTTCGAATAGTTGTGTAATTTGATTTTGATGTCATATGAAAATAGTTAAATCTAAGTGTTTAAGACTAAATTTAATTTATTAAAATAGTTAAATTTAAGTGATTGTAATTAAATTTAACACTTTGAAGTAGGTTTTGTAAAACAGTTACATATAACTGTTTTAAAAAAACAAATAATTTTGAATATTTGTGTAATCTGCCTTCAATATCTTGTGAAAATGTTAAATTTAAGTGTTTGAAACTAAATTAACTTATTAGAACGGTTAAATTTAAGTGATTGTAACTGAATTTGACTTTTTGAAGTGGGTTTTGTGAAACAGTTACATGGAACTTTTTTTATTTTTATTTTTATTTTTAAGTTACATTTTGAATATATGTAATTTGATTCAATATCCTATGAAAACAGTTAAATTTAAGTGTTTGAAATTGAATTTAACTTATCAAAACGATTAAATTTAAGTTAAGCTTGACTTCAATATCCTATGAAAGAGAGGAGGAGGAGGAGAGGGAGAAGAGGGAGAGAGAGAGAGGATTAAGTTTCATATCACAATCCATCACAACTGCTTTGCTGATCTCCGTCTTCACCAAACCAAACCAAACCAAAGAATAGTTATGTCTAAAAGATTTATGGTTTTAGGCATCAAAAATCTATTCATGGTGGTCGTTTTTGGTTGTCCTACCATCATTATCATGGTCGCAGTCCTAATTGGTCATAGTAGTGTTTGGAAGTGGGCATCCATGGTGATGGGGACAGTATGCACATGGTTCAACAGGATGGCTTAACTTGGCTTATTAACTTGAAGAACAAGGGTTTACCATAATTATTTAGTTTTATTTTTAAAATAATAAATTGTTGCCTTTTAAATTCCCAGACTTTAGGATTAAGTTTTTACCATATTTGACGAAATTGGACCTCTATATAAAGGCTCCAATAACTCTTTAATTTAAGCTTATGATGAATTAAATTTGGATTTTTCTAACGTTTATTGCCGACTCCAAACACCCCTAGGTGCCAACTCCTAGGGTTCAGCTTCTTTTCTTGCTTCTTTCTAGCTTTTTTCTTTACTTCTTTCTCTCTTTTACATATTTTGAGGTTATCCTGCATTAGCTTTGGTATAAGAGCAAACCTTGATCTATCCACTGAAACCGTTGTCTCTCCTCTATCAGAGTATGAGCCAAATCCTCCCATCGCAAAGTCGCACACCATCCCACGACCATCCCTCCACTATCGTCAGTATTGTACCCAAGGACTTAAATATCGATATCGATGGATATATCGAGGGTCCAAAACACGGATATATCGATAGATATATCAAAAATTTCGATATCGATTCAGAGATATGACGGATATTGTTAGTTAAACACGTATATTTTATTGAAACTTTGGGAACAATTATTAGACTCTCATAAGCAGTTTAGAATCAAATATTGTAATTTAGATGTGTATTGGACAAGTATATATTGTGTAGGGTATAAAAATTGTACCACATTGAGTAATAGAATGAATATTTTAACAAAGTAAATTAAAGTTGTTACTTCATAACACTAATTTAAGCCATGAGTATAATTGAAATATTTATATAATCAATACTAAAAGAGTAAGAGGTGATAATTTTGACATAATAACAAGAAAATGAATATCTCGATATCATCGATATATATCCTTGATATAGTGGATATATCGAGATTTTATTAATAATATCGAAAATATTGACAATATCGTAAAGATATTTTGCGAAAAAGATATATCAATTAGCTATCAGATCGAGGGATACGGATACACGGATATATCGTGGATATATCGAAGATATCGTGGATATTTTAGTCCATGACTATACCCACATCCACCATAACATATTCTCACCAATCCAAACCCACAAATCACAACCCAAGCCCTTGATTCATACAATTCCCCTTGCACCACAAAATCGAACCACAGTTAGTCTCTACTGACATCCCAAGAAATCCACCATCCTCAACCATCACAGACCACCACCAAAAAAAAAAAAAAAAGGTAGAGGAAGAAGAAGTTGGGCCTCATCGCAGCGAGCCATCATTGCTCACCGCCATCAAGCAGTCTTCTCTATCCCATTCATCTCCATCACCATCCATCTTTGTCGATGAACTAGCCCTACCGTCAAGTTCACTGTTGACTTTATCACTGAAAAAAAATCGAACCAGACCCACACCTCGTCTCAGTGGTGCTGTTGACCTCTCTTGGTGTCAATATCTCTCTGCCATAGTGTTATCGCTATCATCAGATCTGGATTCGAAAATCAAAGCCCATCGTTGCCGTCGATTTCATTGTCGGACCCCTCTGCCGCCATCAACCACCACTTCGTCGCCAAGGATCCTTTCTCGTCGTCGAACCCCTCGTAGTTTTTCTCACCCCGTTTGCATCGAGAAAATTCGAGATGCATCAGAGGTATTTGGGTTTAAAGATTAGAGATTAGGACTGTTTGGTGATGGGTGTAGGCTATTCTAGTTGGGATAAGATTTGTGGACAGGATTATCCTCAATTCAATTCAGGCTATTTGAACTGAGGATAGGCTAATCTAGCTGGGTCAAAATCATGGATAGTGTTATCTTCCACTAGATCCAAGTTATTCTAATCCAACTTACTCTCTAGTTGATTTGCTTTTGCTTATTTAAGATCGTATCAATTAATTCTAGTGTGCTTGTTAGAAATATATATATATATATATATATATATATATATATATATATATATATAAGATAGGAAAAAAAAGTGAAAAAAAAATTGATTTCTTCTGAACAATTACTCGAGCAGCAACTTATGGATATGGGAAAAAGGCTTATATTTCCTATATATTCTGTTGGTGAGCTTCTCCGTCTACTTGATGGACTTGCATATAACTTAACAAAAGTATGGCAAGCCCTATCTCAGTCAATGCAAGATGCACTTCGACCTGCAATGAGGGCACTGATAGCTCTTGAGTTTTTGAAATATCTGAATACTAATGTGAGAGTTTCAGTTGCATCGTGCATCTGTGAGATTTTGAGAATCACTGCACCAACTCCCCCTTACAATGATAAGCAATTGAAGGAAGTTTTTCAACTTATAGTCACAACATTTGGTGCATTGTCTCCTGAGAGTATTTGCTATTTTAAATCTCTTTCCATTCTTGAGAATGTTGCAAAGACCAGGTTATGTCTAGAGATATTGGATCTTGAGTGCGATGCATTGGTTATTGAAATGTTCCAGCATTTTCTGACAGTTGCTAAATTCCATTGTCCTAATGCTACATTGCCAACATGGAAGCAATCTTGACCATGGTTTTAGAGGAAAGTGATGGCATTTCGAAGGAGCTTCTGTGTCTTTCTCTTGGATAGTGTAAGAAAGGAGGACATGCCTGTTGAATCTCTGTCTTGGCAATTGGGCAAAAAGGTGATCACAAACTGTGCTGATAAATTGAAGCCCTACCTTATGGAAGCAATGAAATCCTTGGGATTTGTATTTGTTTTAGATGATTATGCTCCAATCATTGCTTCTACTTGTAAGGAAATAGCTAGTGTTACTAAACAGCAATCTCCTAGTGCATCACATGAACCTGTGGTTGATACGAGCAAGTCAGAAGAGACATCCTCGATATGGCATTTCGATTCTCTGGAGACTGTGATTGAAGTGGCTTCTCCTCCAAAAGCTACTCCTATTGTGAACTCTATTACTTCCCCAGACTCTTTGCTCGAAATAGAGAAGATCAACTTTATTGGTGTTAATAACTTTGAGTTGTTTCGTGATCCATAGACGCTATAGCTCTTAACGAGTTAATGGCCATATCCCAGCTTTGCCATATTGCACACTTGAGGTTGCTATTTTTCATCAAGCTTTGAAAGCGCTGATTTATTCTAAATACTTGTTTTCACGGGGAAGGTCGCGTTCAGTATCTCAAGATCAAACTCGAGGTTGAGCTTTTCTCTCACCCTGGGAGAGTTGATGGGGACAGCATGCAATGGTTCACAGGATTGCCTAGCCTATTAACTTGAAGAGCAAGGGTTTACCATAATTATTTAGTTTTATTTTTAGAATAATAAATAGTTGCCTTCTGAATTCCTAGACTTTCGGGTTAAGTTTTTACATATTTGATTTGATTGGACCTCTATTAAAGGCTCCAATAACTCTTTAATTTTCAGCTTATGATGAATTAAAATTTGGATTTTTCCAACATTTGGTGCCGACTCAAACACACCCTAAGCGCTGACTCCTAGCGTTCAGCTTCTTTCTTGCTTCTTCTAGCTTCTTTTCTACTTCTTTCTCTCTTTTACATATTTTGAGGTGTCCTGCATCACATAGAGGCTTCCTTCATTGAAAACTAGTAGCAGCATGAACTTTGAGTTTTTTTCATAAACCAGATACAATAGCCCTTTACAACTTCGAGTCATATATCACGAGGGTCACAACCCACTGTGTTTTCATCCCCAAACCTTTGTGTAAGCTGCCATGGAGGTTGTTTAACTAGTAGCCATGGTTACATGGCCTTCTCCTTCACATTTCTCAAAACGTGGGTTCATTGATGCTATCGTTCAGAAGAATAGATGTTGCACATGGAAAAATCTTTGAGATTCCATCCAAGCTCTCCAACAGAGAGGATCTAGAGCAAATTCATTGAAGCAAGATAGTGAAAGCACGCGTGCATGGTAACTGTTTTGAAAATTATTTCATTTTGTGGGTTCAATTGCCATACTCAGCCATGAGTTCATAGCTTTCATGCTTCACACTTACTTTCCCTATGTGAGTTTTCTCAATCAAAAAAAAGGAAAAAAAAAGGAAATAGGTAGTGTTCTATCATCAATTCTCATGATTTTCCCAAATAAATCTGCTCTAAACACACAATGGTGTTTTTTAACTCCATCCATAACTCCATTAAGGTGGAGCAACTATCCAATGCCTCAAACCAAACAAATATATAATTTTTTACTAAGAAAAAAATGGGAAAGAAGACTTTAATCCGGTGGGTATGGCTGAGAGGAAGGTCTTGGTCGACCAAAGAGAGACTTCCTTCCAAGTGGTGCCTGATTGAGATAGACTTCAAGAAGTAACCATACAAGATGGAGGCAACATAGACTCGACCAAGCTAAAGTCGTCTCCTACGCCTTCTTCAGCGTCAATGATGAGACAAACCAGTGGTGCCATGGCCATGATCTGAGATCTATAATCTTATATCCCAACTCCATGATCTCCGCTTCGAGGAGTGAGGTTCACTGCAAGTTCTGAGATCTATGATCTTATGTCCTAACTCCATATAAGATGTTATATCCTAACTCCATAATCTCAGCTTCAAGGAGGGAGGTTCAAGGCAACGACGGCTTATATCAACGGTTTGGCTGCTTGCCAGCTTTCACAGTTTCAAGGTTTTTATTTTTGTCAGGGGAGGAAGATAATGCTTTAGACTTTAAGCAACATAAGAAATTTGTGTGGACTTATGGCTGCACAAGTCCAATTTTAAGGACTTGTGGCCAAAGTCCCCTTTATATTATTTTTAGTTCAAAATTTTGGCCTTATTCTAAGATTTCATAAGGCCTCTTCTATGCGACCCTGGACGTGCTGCCCGTTTTGTTTTTTTTTTTACTATGTTAGGGAGTAGTTGAACTTATTGCCCTATTTTTTTGGACGAAAAGATGTTCAATGAATCTCTTGACGCCATTATGCCCTCTCGTGGAACTGTGATTTGGTGCTCGGGACTACTATAGTATTCCAGATTAGATCTACAAGTGGCATTTTGTTTTTAAGCCTATTCAAATTTCAAGGTAGCTTCTTGGGGGTCCATTATTTATTTTGCTAGATTCACCATTTCTCTGTTCACTATTTATAAGTTGTATGCTCTATTGATGATGAACACCACCTTTTGCAAAGTATTTGAAGACCTGCTTCACTCTTCTTTAGCATTGATATGAAGGGACACTACTTTTTTTTTTTTTCTTCCTCTAATTATGATGATCATTGTGTTTGCACAGAGTGAAAGATCATGGGATCTACACCACATGGGTCAGTGCAGGTGGCCTTGTCTGATCATGAACAGTTGAGACATTTATAGAAGTGATTAATCATAAGTCAAGGTTGCATTGGTGGAGGTGATTGGTGTTCGGCAATTACAAGCGATTCCCTTACTTCTCAGCTGGTTAATGGTATCAAATAAAGAAGCATTTTGGTGATTAGAGAAGGTGGGCCTTGTGGAATAGCAGTGTCATCCCTGCCCATGTGTTATATAACTTCATTGTCCCGGATTTCATGAGGAAATGTTGATCACTTTTAATGTTGGGCAATGTTCATTTTGGTCCTTCATTATTTATTATTTATTATTCATCATTTATAAATATGAGTTGAAACTTCAGATAAGGTTTGTTTTTCATAATGACGAGACACGTAGGAGGTCAGCAATCTTATATTTTGGCCACCCTGACCATATCTGCGTGAGCTTGTATGATGCCTTGCACGCCTCTCTCAATGGGGGTCGCATGGACATGGCCTTGATACACAAATTCGTGGTCTGATTTTTACCCCCTCTCTTTGGTAATCGAATGATTCTTCATAAATGACCAAGATTTGTCTCCATTGGATATATATATATGCCTGGTTGAAAAAAAAAAAGGTTCCCAGGTCAAATATGTGTATGCAGTGTGTTTTGAAAGTGCCGTAACAAATGTTCTAAAACCTGGTTCGGCCTACTTAATTGGTTGGAGTTTGATGGCCTAGAACCAGATGACTACAAATCTAAGATATTGCTGAAATCCTGAAAATCTGGTTGGGTTGATTTCTGTTATCGGTATCCGGGTAGCCTGGCAAAGTCCGGAAAATCTAACATTATAGAAAGCCAAGGGTTCCTTTGGTTACTGTTACTTCGAAAACAGAACCGCAAAGCCTCAAAGGGGCAAAGCCTCAAAGGGGAGTAAGTATTATTGCAAAGAGTGAAAACAAACATAGGGATTTGCAAAAAACTGCCTAATCTACCAAATTGAGTCATTAAGAGACTAGTTTGATCTAAAACCTCGGTTAGAATAAGGTCTAAGATAACCCTATTAGCACTCAAAACACTCCTCAAGTTGAGTGTGAGGAGAAGTATCTGGGGCTTTCTTTGGAGTGCAAATAGCATCTCTCTTTAATTCAAATGTTTTTGTGTTTTTTTTTTTTTTTTCAACGTGTGACATACAACAGATCAGCATGGTTAACTAGGTGATTTGAGCCAGTCTGTTCACTTGAGACATTGGACATCATTAGCAGGGACTCAGGGAGGAGGGGGAAGAGAGTAATGTACCCGTGTCAACTGCCAAGTACTAGGGTGATTTTGGAAGCGACTACATGTAAAAATGATTTGAAAGAATTCAAGAGTTATCAAGTGCACTTCAAAATTCTTATGTGCGACTTGTATTTTGCGAAACCAACAGTTAGATTAAATTTGATTTATATGTAGGTCAAGCATGCCAAAAATTAAGTTAATCTAAGATTCAGTGACTTTAATCCATAAATGTCTAAAAATGATTGATTGTTATAAATTAAAAATATTAGTTTGAATCAAATAACAAATAGTTCGGATCAACTTAATTTTCGTCATAAATTGCTCAAAATAGAAGGCTATTTAATCAAATAGTTAGTTTCAAAAAGTATGAGTCGTGGGTAAAAGCTTTAAAGTGCACTAGATTGATGTGACTTCACATCAAGTGCACTTGATACTAAAAGAATTCTTTCTCTCTCTCTCTCTCTCGATATATATATATATATATATATATACTAAACACATGAGAAATTCACACACACAACACACAAATGACCATATGCTAGTGGGTTCTATTAATTTTTTTGAACAAACGTGATGGCAAGTATAATTAATGTGAACCATGTGTAGTGGGTTCAATTAATTTTTAGGGAAAATACGGTTTGAACCCTTTAACTATGACTTGGTGACACTTTACACCCTTATAGTCTTTTTTTTTTTTCAAACACTTTGCACCCCTGAATTTTGGGGAATAGTCACTTTTAGGCTCTCTATTAGCCGCTTGTTAGCATTCTGGATGGAAAATGGTCACGTGTGTGACACATGACAAGCCCGTAATTTTGTTAACAAAAACACCCTTAAATGACGAAAATACCCCATATAATTTGATAAAATGTCATTCTCTCTATCTTCCTTGATTACTCTCTATCTGGTATGAACACAATAGAAGCTCCTAGTGCAGTCCTAAAATTGAAGACACCTCTCCACGACTCCACGGTGTCATGGCCACTGTCCGAGCTAGGGCAGTATTGTTGGATGGTACATGTCTTCACTCCAAAGCTAAGTTACTAGCAGCCGAGCTCCATGAGAGCTGTGCTCCAATGAACCTTCGAAACACAAACTGCTTGAGCACATTGCTTAGCTAGAGCATGGCTCTCACTCAAGCATGACTAAAATAGGGTCATGGGCCACCACAGACATTGGAGACCTGCACAGAAGTATAAAATTGAGCTACTTCCCGCTATCCGTGCTAAGAGAAATAGTCCAATCAACAGACGAGTTCTGGTTCACCCACATGATCACTAACATTTGCCAATGTGACAACGACGTCTGCAAAATGGCAGCCTCCACTACTTGAGGAAACCACTATTTGTACGGAACGTACAGGCCCCAAGAAAGGGATCCACATGTCCGAAGGTTTGTTATCCAATAGAGACAAAATTCCGAATAAGGGAGTGGCACAAAGAATTTCAAAGAGCCATGAAATCTATCCATACCCCAGAATCTCCTAAAACCTCTAATGATGGGTTGAGAGAAGCGTAGACACGGACACGCGACACGGTTACGACATGATATGAACACTTTGACACGGCAATTTTTAAAAAAGCCAAGACACAACATGGCGGAGATACGGCAGTAAATAAATAAATAAATATATATATATATATATATATATATATATATATATAGCATTATAGTTTTATAGTTTTATTTTTCAATTGAAAGATAGAGTTTATAACAAAAAGAAATTTTGGGCTTTTGCAAATCACCCCTCGATTGTTAAAAACAACTAAAAATTACCCCTTTTAAAACAATTTAAATTTATATTTTTATCCCGCCATGTCCCTTACGTGTCTCTGCCGTGTCCCTCACGTGTCCCTCCCGTGTTCGAAATTAATTTAATTTTTTTATTTTCCAAGCACATACGGAGCGTGTCGGACACGTGTCAGAGGCGTGTCGGAGTCGTGTCCGTGTCCGACACAACCACAGCACCATTTTCTGATTGTTTGTGCTTCCTAGATTATGAGATATAAATACCCTCATCATCAAAAGGCAAAGGTATGTGTAATCCATCATAAAATTCTTCCTCTCTTTTTTGGACCTTTCCTAACTTGGGCATTGGAGAATCTTTTGCAGGTCCGACACCGCCTAGTGCAATTGAAGAAGAAGGAGAAGCTCGCGGTTCTAGCGTGATACGTTAGAAACATGACAAAGGAAATTCTGGTGGCCGATACCCTACACCACAAGAAACTTCCCCCACATCTCCTATGGATTACCAAGGATATAATTCCATATATCTTCACATACGGTAAATTTATAGGGCACTGTCTTGATTGGATAATTCAATACTTGTTTACCTGTATTAAAGCACTTAGGCAAACAAGTATCGAGGGGTTATTTGTAGACATCAAAAAAATTAAAATCATATTAAATTGGACCCCCAATTAAATTTATTATGGGTTAAATAGAGTCCAATAATCAAAATGAATCCAAAGCCAATTGGATCCATAAAAGGTGGACCTATGTGACAAGGGTATTTCATGTAACTTGGGATAACCACCCCTCTAGCTCTATAAATAGTGGGTTAAGGGAGGTTAAAAGACAAAAATGATTCAACACTTAGAGACTTGAAGAATTTAAGAGTAGAAGATACTTGAAGTCCGAGGATTCTCTAGCCCAAAGCAAGCATCCATTCTTCACATCCGAATACGCACAAAGCCCGGAGTGATGAAGCAACTCTCTACGTTTAGAAGTTCGAGGAATACTCCATGCATCTCTCATCTTCAACAACTTGACTGTTGACTGTCAATCTAAGGCTACTCACGTGTACAACTACGATCCAAGAGAGTTATCCCATTTCATTTCATTCTTCATCAAATTATAATTTGTACTCTTATTTTGTGTTAATACAAATGCATAAATTTGTTGGCTACGCTAACATAACCAAAAATTAATATATTATATTTTTTTGGGGATATTATAACTAAGAGCATCTCCAATGGAGATGTTAAATTTTTTATGTCAAATACAAAATGAAGGCTTATGTGGCAATTTGAAGGTTTACTTAAAATTGACCACTTCACCTAATATGCCAAATTTGAAGGCTTACTCAAGAATTAAAAAAGACCACTCCACTCTGTTAGTAGTATGCTCTACAGTCAATTATAGAGATGATACTTTAGGGATAATGAACAATCAATTGATTTCTTATTGTTAATTATGTTTATTATATTAGTAAAAGGCTTTATTCTATCATGTTTATTCCATTCTTTATTTATAAGATATGTCCATAGAGTTAGAGTTGAGAATATGAAATCACAAAGTGTTGTGATTAGGAGACTATATCTATATATATATATATATCTTTATAAACTCCTAAATCATTCGTAGTTGAAGGTTCACTATGATGGACAATGATGAACCATAAGACTAGCACATGTTAAGTTGGTTCTATAGGAGAATAGATAGTCTCAAGCTATTTGTGTGGGGAGACTAAGAAAATATGTGGGTTATTGTTACATTTAACCAGTACACTGAATGTGACCATCTTATTTTGAGATAAACTGAATAGAATTTTATTTGTCTGTCATTCAGTTTCTCATAGTTGTAGTGGTACAAGTAATCCTCAGATCTAAGACACCGTGGTTGTCTTATGCATGAAACTTTAGAAGTTTAATAGCACTGATTGTATATTCCATTGGGGTTTACAAGGGTGTTCATTGGTTCTACTGCTTCATGTGTAAAGACATATGAGTGATCACAAGGGATCTATCACTCTAGTAGAAAGGAGAGAATGTCTCACATAACATTCATCAATATAACTCATGAAAGTCATGGCCATGGTAGGATGACTATGGAAAGGGAGTTTTCATAGTATATCATATGAGTTGATATTAGAGAATGAGTATAAAGTATTAAACTAAGGACTTGACAGACTTTGATGTCTTATTAGTTTAATCAGAGACATTGTTGATAGAAAGATGTAATTGTAATCTTAGCTATAATTGAAGGGTTCTTTGATTTATTTTCACCTCATTTAGGATTACACTATAAGCCATTGCAAGATATTACTTATGGTTAGTAGAAGCCCTAATTGATAAAGTTGGTTATAATCAATTAAGGAATTGGAAGGTGTTCCAATTAAACCTTTAATGGAAAGTGTTCCATTGAGCATTTTTTGTACTACTACCTACTACTAGATGTTGTGAACCCAATGGGTCACACATTGATAAGCAAAGTGGGACTTTAAGTTATGAGAAAAGGGCTTGAGTGTATTTAGAATTATTCTTTTGGGCCATACTTGCATTGGATGTAAGTTATAGGTGTTAAAGTGCAATTCAGGAGAAATTGCATAAACCCACAAGGAGAGGGATTCCTTCCCTTGGCCGGCCCTTTATTAGTGTGCTATATATATCAAGATAGCACTGCTAGCACACACAACATAACACTCTCTCCTATGTTGGCCAGCCCTAGATTTAGTGGTCTCTCTCTCTTTTCTTCTCTCTTCTAGCAAACCCTAAGGAGATTAAGAAGAACAATTGAAGGCTTTTGCTTGGTGTGGATATCGTGGAGGTAGGACACTTGTGCTGCTTGTTGTTGCTCTAATCATTCATCTTAAGGACTAATTATAAGTATCAACCCTCTTCTTCTAGTTCTGAATGTGAGAAAAACTTTTGATTGACTAATATAACCTTATTTTAATTTTTAAATACACAACTACCCTTTTGCATACATAGGAAATATAGGAAGGAATTTTAAGGAAACTATAATTCATATAATAAGTAAATAAGACCCAGATAGGAATTCTAAAGAAACCAAAAAAAAAAAAATATATTGTGAAAAAAAAAAAACTGATCTGAGATGAGGAGGGGAGGGCGTCAATTTTCCAAGACCCCATGGCCAACTCTTGTTGTTCATCAAGCAACAAAAATTTGAAAAAACAAAAAGAGAAAGAGAGAGCTGATGAGGTAGAGAGAGAATAGAGAGGAAATGAGTGTGTGTGTGTGTGTGTGTGAGAGAGAGAGAGAAATGAGGTAGATAGAGAGAGAGGGAGAAGTGAGATGTGTGTGTGTGAGAAATACAGAGAAAAAAGAAGAGAAGAGAGGAGAGCAGATGAAGCAAAAAGAGAGAATAGAGTGGAGATGAGTGTGTGCTTG